>CM028133.1:86170833-86859166 GCA_016271365.2 Neoceratodus forsteri | reverse complement strand
TTGCTGGACTGCATTGCCGGTACCATTGCCGCTGGATTTGCATCACTGTTGTCCACTGGGCATGGCAGGGTGCGATGGATTCCCCATAGTACAATGTCAACACCATGGTCATGGTGGCTGGCGACTCCTACATGGCTGATGCCATGCTTCAACATGCCCATCCCTGACACACCCAGTAGTAATCTCTTTGTTGGTCTAGTCACATTTGTGAGGACTACGGTCGCATTCTCAGACCTCTACTCCTGCGAGTTTGTTGGTTACACATCCTGTGGCTATTGAGAAGCCAGTGTCTGCCACACAGCCTGGGCATGGCTGCCCACATGGCCCTGGCAGCCTTGGAACTACACAGTAGGCCTGCTGGATGTGCTGTACCATCCTGCTACCCACTGCTGTTGGCCGGTGCACACTTGGCTGGGTGCGCCCATGTACATGTGACATCACGTATGTGTAGCTTGTGGCACATCCTCCATGTGTGCATGCAGTGATGCTGGGCCTTGTGGTGTGGGCGTGATGTGAGCAGCACTGTGCTGGCCTTGCCTGTGAGCTGGTGCAATCACTCTGATCTATGCCACATCCTGTTGTACTGGTGTGTGTGTTGTCACATCTCCCACCACTCCTGACTGTGCCACCTACATGCTCCACTGTGTCCAGCTGTGTGATGCATGATGGTGATGGTGGTGCATGTGCAGGACAAAGTTCAGCCTCCTCTGTGTCCAGCACAGGGCCCATGTGTGTGTGTGTGTGTGTGTGTGTGTGTGTATGTGCATGCACCCCGTGCCTCTCCACTGTGTTATGTGCATGTGACTGTGTGTCTGTGTATTCCCTGTGCATGTTGTGTGTGTTCCTGTGTCCTTGCATGCATCTCTGTGTGGCCATGCACATTTATCTGTGTGTGTGTGCGTGTGTTTGTGTGGTGTTCCGTGCATGCACAGCTGTCTTGTCAGGTACTCACCTGCAGTTACCGAAGTGCTCTTCTAGGATAGTGTCATTGTGCCTCCTGGCAGGGGCTGCCAGCCTGGGGTCCCTCCTCTGCATGGGTAGCTGCGCATCCCCATCCGGCTCATCCTCCCCATCCTCATTGCTGCTGTTGACCTCCTCCATCTGGATAGCTATCCCATGGTCAATGGCCATATTGTGCAGCATGCAGCAGGCCAGAAATAGGCCACAGTTTTTCACAGGGCTATACTGCAGGGCACCACTGGACCTGTCTAGGCAATGAAATCACATCTTGAGCATGCCAAAGACACACTCAGTGAAGTTGCTTGTTGCGATGTGTGCCTCATTGTATCAGTCCTCTACAGCATTGGATGGTCGCTGGATGGGGGTGAGCAGCCAGGGTCGCAGGGGGTAAGCACTGTCACCTATGGGGTAACACATGCTGGTTGGTGCATGGTATTGCATGTTCCCATGTCCTCCCTCTATGCTGCATACAGCCATACACATCTCACACATCCCCCTCCATGTGTGCCTTGGGCCTGTCCACACCTACACAGCTACTGTCATGCCATCTCCTGTCATGCTCATCTATCAGGTGACCCATGGGGATCTCTCATGCTCACATCACTGGCACAGGATGGAGTGGTGCCAGATGAATGTGTCATGTGTACTCCCAGGGTGTGTGGTGCACACATTGATGATGTGCCCAGTGGCATTGCACACCACTTGGCAGTTAACAGAGGTGTTCGTATGGCCACATGGGTGCAGTCAATGGCCCCAATCACCCCGGAAATGTGTGCCACCCTGTGGAATTCCTGCATGTTTGCTGTACGCTCTGCCTGTGTGATTGGGAATCTTTTGTACTCCAAAGCATGTGACAGCAGGGCATTGAGGAACTGTGTGAGGAAGCAGGACATGGCCGAATGTGTAATGCCAGTGGTTGCTCCCTCTGGTCTCTGGAAGGTGCCCGTAGTGAGCAGGCACATTGCTATTGTTACCATTGTCTCCACCATCATGGCATGATTCCTTCTGGTGGGTGCCTGCAGCTCATCATGGCACAGCTCACAGAGCTGCCTCAGAATTGTCCTGTTCAGCTGGTACCAGCCCATGATCTCTGTGTCCCCATAGTCCTCAAATGTGAGGGAGGCATGCTACTGTCTGTGTTGGGCATACCACTGACGTGCCCCTTCCCCAACCATTTTGGTGTTCCTCCCTCCCCCTCACACCCCTCATTACCTGATCCATCAAGAATGAGGCTGCATCCATGGCCATGTCCTGCTATGGCTTGCGCATCTGCTGTGTTTGAGTTTGAGCCTGCTTTTATATGCTCAGTTCTGTGCGGCACAATCTCTGACTTGCTCCTCGTTTATGCCTTGTTTTTCAGCTGAATATGCCATTGCACTGCATATTCATGGGCATGCCCCCACGTACTTGTGCCATATACATTACTGTTACACATCGGCAAAATGGATATTGCACTGCACATTCACACTGGTAGAATATGGCACATTACTATGGTTGTGCATGTGCAACTCCTCTGAATAGCCGGCCCTACATCCAAATTAAGCACTGTTCTAGGCACTGTGCCAATTTTCAAGCTTATCTTTAAAAACAAAACATACAATTTCAACAAGCACTTAACTGCACAAAATACACAATACAATACACAAAATCCCATTTTAACACACCAAAACATTTTACAGCAGCAAATAGAGGAGCTTCAGTTAACCTAATTAAAGTTAAAATCCACTAAATTAGATTAAAACATTGTATTCTTGGTTGTTAACCCTGTTAAATACAATACTGGTGGTTCTTGGTCTCGCTATTCTTGTCTTACTGTTCTGTAGTTTCCAAAGAGAGTGTGCACCTCTGCTGTCATCATGTTTCTGTTGCTTTTCAGAAAATGGCCATCAGCACAATAAGGTACACATGCCATTTTCATACAGCCATAGCTGTGTTGAGACATCACAGAGTGCAGGCAGACACCACTGACAGAAAGAGATGAGTGATCTCTGTCACTGCTCTTTTCATTCAACCACATTCAAAAAGTCATGTCCAATGTATCCTGTGTGATGCACTTCTATCCTATGCACATATCTAAACTCCATTTTTCTATCCTCCAATGCACTTCTCTAAAGGCGGAGGGAACTGTGCAGCCTACACCGCCCTCCAGCCCACAGTGCATCTGCTCATCCCAATACATATAACAATTGAACAGATGGATCAAGAAGTTGAAGAAATCATGAAAAAGCAGACTATCCCAGACATCCCACCAAAGGATCCTACCTGGACATTATAAATGAATTCTAAGCAATGTCAAATAAAGTCATTCTTTGATTGGTGTGATTATAGAAACATAGAAACATAGAAGTTGACGGCAGATAAGGACCGCAAGGCCCATCCAGTCTGCCCATTTCTTTTTCTACCTTATAAATGTGCCATCGGCCTTTGCTCTGTCAGTGACCTATCTATTCATAGTCATTTGTATTGCTCCCTTATGCCTATCCCATGCCTGTTTGAAGCCCTGCACTGTATTCATAGCCACCACTTCTTGTGGTAAGCCATTCCATGCATCTACCAACCCTTTCTGTGAAAAGAATTTCCTCACATTCCCCTTAATCGGCCTCCCTCTAATCTCATGCTGTGTCCTCTTGTCCTGCTATTTTCTTATATTTAAACATGTTAGACTCTTTCACCTTGTTTATGCCCTTAAGGTGTTTAAATGTCTCGATCATATCATCTCTCTCCTCCTTTGCTCAAGGGTATACATATTGAGCTCCGTTAATCTGTCCTCATATGTCTTCTGATTCAGTCCCTGCACCATTTTGTTGCCCTTCTCTGGACTGCCTCAATTTGGTTAATGTCCCTAGGAAGGTGTGGCTCCAATACTGCACGCAGTACCCAGATGGGGCTCTAACCAATGTCTTGTACAGAGGATTATTACCTCCTCTTACGACTTGTGATACCCCTACTAATACACCCTAACACCCCTAGCCTACCTACTGCTTTAGAGGTCTGCTTGGATGATTTTAGGTCATCAGTGATGATGATGCCCAAGTCTCTTTCTTCCTTTGTGACTACTAGCAACTCCCCTCCCAGCCTATAAGTGGCTTCAGAGTTTCTCTTCCCTATGTGCATGATTTTGCACTTCTTTGCATTAAATGATTAAAATGTCAATTTGCACTGCAATAAATTAATAAGCAGGTTTGAGCATTTGTACCTTGCGGTTTGGACCTCAGCTTCTCTTGCCTGAGAATATGATCACAGTTGTGTTTGATATTTATTAATATGTCTTTAACAGCTACCAATTTACAATTGTACTTAATGCTTACTGACAGGATTATTGAGTTTTATTTGCATGACTACTGAATACAAATTTTCTAACTTAACAAAAATTAAATGCCTTGAAGTCTTACAGTGGGAGACTGTATGCTAAAGTGTTTTAAATGGTTTTTGCATTTGGTATATTTTTAAATGTATTTCCTGAAACTAGCTCAGCGTCAGAGTGTGAAAAGCTTAACAATGAAGCTATTAGATGCCAAATAAATTTTGTTTATTGCAATGAATTAAGTAAGCCGACTTCAGCAGATGAATATTTAAAGATACATTTTTCACTTACAATTATACTTATTTACAGATTTAGAATATATTGATAACTTACTGGTCCACTTACTACCTTGTAGTAATGCTTATTGCTAAGAGTGAATTTTCTTTAAATACATTAAACATTTATAGTAAGAATTATATGCCAAGATAGTTTGAATGCTCTTCTTGTAAGTCACATGCTATATATTTTTAGTCCTTCTCAAGGCTTAACCACAAGGCAACTAGATTTCTTTATGTGTGACCACAATCCTAGATTATGTATGCTATCTGCAAAAGTAAAATTATTTTTGTACACTTCCCAGTCTAATACTAGACTGTTGTGATGTTGTCATGTACCATGATGACTTAAATTGGTAAAAGCAGCCCCATATATTTCACTGGAAGTAAATCTTCCTTAACCAGATGAGTAAAAATACAGAAAGCTACTATTTGGATCTTTGAAAAAAGCAAAAACAGTATAACTACAAACCCAGACAACTGCCTTAGTGGACTATATAAGCTTGCAGACACCTCAGTCAAGTTAAGCAAAAGAGAATGGAGCTGTGACAGCGCATCCTTCTGTCAGGACCTCACTTGGGACATCAGGTTATGACTCTGGTTGGTAAGAACTGCTTTTATCTCTGACATTAGGAGCACAGAAGGATGATCCTTGCATTTTCAATTATTTTTTTATTTTCTGTATGTTTGCATTTAATAGTAGGAGAAGCTTCCTCTCCAGTTGAAAAATATATTGTTTTCTTGCACTGCTGATCAAAAAGTATGTTAATTTTGTATATGTTTTAAGTAAAGAATAAAGAGAATATGAAATTTCCCAGTATTTCTTTTCGATTAAATATTTTTACTTATAAAATTGTTGATGTACAATGCAGGAGTAAAACTTAATTATGACCATTGGTATATAAGTAGTACAAAAATATTACAAAATAACTATAAACATTTAGGATAAGGTAATTTTAATCAGGCAAATAGAGTAGACAATGATTGAAATAGGGTGGTTATAAGGTAACAATAACCTAATTGGACACTCAACCATGTGCATCCAGTTAGACTTTACCATAGTCTAGGTGAATATCTGAATAGAGTGGTTGTTCCTGCCCATTCTGAGAGATCATTCCCAGAACACCGAACAACCCTTGGAAGTCATTTCAGGGAACCGGGTCCAGTAATTACCCTGAAACTTCATGTACAGAAGTAAAAGTATATATATTTTTCCTATGCCTGGTGCAATTTTTACTAAATTTTCCTAAATCCCATGAGCATAGCAGGCATGCCCATGGGATTTAGGTAAATTTAGTAAAAATGGTGTATAAGGCTAGTATTATAGTAAGGGTACCAGCGAGATCCCATGAAGCCTCGATTTGTCAGGCAATGAGGACTTCACCTCTCCAGGTAGTTCTCCTTTAAAGAATGACATCAACCTTCTGGAAATAGACATAGAAACACAGAAACATAGAAATAAAGAAGCTGTCAGCAGAAAAGGAACTCTTGGCCCAGCTAGTCTGCCTTAAATCCCTACCTACTGTGTTACCATAGACCTCATTTGATCTCGAGCCTTAACCCCCCAGCCCTTTAACTAAGGTCCCCCTGTGTCTATGCCATGCATGTATGAATCCTGCTACCATTTCAGTACCCACCATCACTGCTGGGAGGCTGTTTCAGATGCTCACCACCCTTTCTGTGAAAAGTATTTCCTCATATCCCCTCTAAGTCTCCCCCTTCCAACTTTAAACCATGCCCCCTTGTCCTTGAGCATGTCTTTCTATGCAAAATGCCACCCTCCTGTACCTTATTGATACTTTTGAGATATAGGAATATTTTTATCATGTCTCCCTTTTCCCTCCTTTCCTCTGGAGAGTATATATTTAAGTCCTTGATTATTTCCTCATTGGGCTTCTTATACAGGCCATGCTCCATTTTGGTTGTCCTTCTCTGTACAGCCTCTAGAGTCCACACAGTCCATGTCTTTCCAAAGATGGGGCCTCGAGTACTGGACACAGTATTGCAGGTGGGGCCTCACCATCGATCTATGCAGTGATGACATTACCTCCCTCTTTCTGTTGGTGATGCCCCTCACTAAGCACCCCAGCATTCTACCAATCATTCCCACTGTCTTATCACATGGCATCTTTAGGTCATTAGAAACAATGACCCAGAGGTCCCTTTCCTGTTTTGTGGCTGTTACCGCCTCCCCCCCCAAAATTATACATTGCTCTTAGCTTTCTGTGCCACATGTGCATACTTTTACATTTTTTGGCATTGAAGCCTGGTTGCCAAACCCTTGACCGGTCTTCCAGCTTATTCAGATTCTCCCTCAATCCCCGCACTCCTGGTGTGTCTACTCTGCTGCAGATTTTTGTGTCATCCATGAACAGGCATACTTTCCCTTCCAGCCCCTCTGCGATGTCACTAATAAAAACATTGAAGAGGACTGGTCCTAGTACTGACCCATGTGGCACACTGCTGGCTACCGTGTCTTCTTCCAAATGACCCTCATTTACGTGAACTCTCTTACTACTGCTATTTAAGCAACTTTTGTACCCATTTTACTATCTTTGGATCCACTTCCATACTGCCCAGCTTGTTTACAAGTCTATGTGAACAGTTTTAGAAGGCCTTACTGAAATCCAGGTATGCCATGTCCACCACTCCTCCCTGATCCACTTCCCAGGTCACCTAGTCAAAGACCTCAATAAGGTTTGTTTAGCAAGATCTCCCCCCGTGAACCTCAGATCCTGCAATCCACTGGTCATAATATATTCCCCAGTTCTTTCTTTTAGGTGTGTTTCCATAACTTTGTCCGCCATTGAAGTCAGGCTTACAGGTCTGCAGTGTCCGCCTCCTCTCTATTCCCACTTTTGTGGAGTGCAACCATACCCGCCTTCCTCCATTCCCCCAGAACGTCCCCCATGTCCAGTGACAGATTGAACAGGACTGTCAGAGGTGCAGTCAGTTCCTCCTTCAGTTCCTTCAGTACCCTGGGGTGAACCCCATCTGGCCCCATTGCCTTATCTACCTTTAGTGTCACTAGTTTCCCGAGGGCTCTGTTCTCTGTTAAAGGGCTAGTGTCCACCTTCCTTTCTTTAATGCTCTTTCTCCCTCTCTGTAGTGTGTCACCTACCCCTTTCTTCCTGAATAGTGAACAAAAGTACTTGTTCAATAAGTCTGCTTTCTTCTGGTCCTCTTCCACACACCCCACCCCTTCCTCTTTTAGTTTAACTATCCCTGCCTTGTTCTTTGTCTTGTTGTTTATGTACCTAAAGCATGTTTTATCACCCTTTTTTACTGATGTAACCCTCCCGTTACCCGGGGTTTACTAGAATCCCAGTAAGACCTAGTGGTAGGCAGGGAAGGCAGCTTGTGAAACTCCAGTTAAATGGATTTCACACTGTCTCACTCTGTTCTCAGTCTCAGCTGAGACTGAGGGATGACATCACCATAGAACTATCGCAGCTGCATGAGCCACATTGGAATCTGCAGATGGGAGTTAGTTTAGAATGTTGGGAGTTTTTGAATAGTGGAAAGCAGTTGTGTGTGAGCAGTCTTAAAGAGAGGAGCACAGCAGTCTGTGCACAGCCTCTTGGAGCCTAAGCTCTGATATAGAGCTACTTTTAGGGAAAGGTGTGTGTTTCCGCCTAAAGAGGAACACAGTAAGCTGTTCTTGAAGTGGTGGAGACTGCTGTATACTGGTCTCTGTGCCCCATCCCTGAGGGGGATGGGATGGAAGGTTTGCCTTTTATTCCAGGGGCAACCCCCTGGTTCTGGCTAGGGAAGAAGCTGCCTTATTTTCTGAGATGTGTTGTGGCACACGAAGCTGTCAAGATTCACCTGTGGGGCACCTGCAACCAAGGGGTGAGTTCTGCTCTTGTCAAAGAGCCTATGTTTCACCTGAACTGTGTTAAAGTGGGGATTGGACTGCTGAATTAGTGGGAGGCCTAGAGGAATAGGCTTAGCCAAAGTAAAAGTATGTTCAAGTGCAGCACAAGGGGAAAGTCAAGAGGAGAGGCAGGACCAGGGTGGGCTCAGGGAGGGAGAGGGTGGTGGAACAGAGTTGCATCCCTCCAGCTGTACCTCTCCATAATTCATTCACTCTTCTGGTGGATAGTGGTTCCTCTATGGAGGCACCTGCAGTGGAGACCAAGGAGGATGCTGGGAACCTTCACAAAGGAGACCCACAGGAGGGTGGCATGAGACCCCACAGGGGAAGAAAACAACTCCTGGTGGGGGATTCAGTCATTGGGGGTAGAAACTGGGGAGGAAGTGGAAAGGGAGGTAATGTGCCTGCCTGGCACCATGGCTTGGAGGGACAGGAAGCGAATCCTCAGGATCGTGGGAGCAGCTGCATGAGGGAGGGAGCTGGATGTCATTGTCCACCTAGGGACAAATGACCTGGCTAGGAATGGGATCAGAGCAGTGCAAGAGGAGTTTGTAGAGTTGGGGAAGGGCCTTAGACAAGTAGCACATACAGTAACCTTCTCAGAGGTGCTGCCTGTCTATGGCAAGAGTGATGCTAGGGTACTCCTCACCAGGGAATTCAATGAATGGTTGAAACACTGGTGTGGAGCTCAGGGTTTTGGCTTCATTGGGGACTGGGGAGCCACATGGAGGGATGCAGACCTATACTGGTGCGATGGATGCATCTGCATCTGAGGGGGACCAGGATCCTAGGTGAGAGGTTTAAATGCTTCATTGGCAAGCATTTAAACTAGCCAAGGGGAGAGGCACTGAAAAGGAGCTGGGAAATCCCAGCCCCCCCACAAACAACAGTAATTAGTGAGGTAAGCACCAAGGTAGAGAAGTCATTAGGGAGCAGGACAGAAGTAAATGTGAAAAAAGGCAAAGGTAGAAAGGGCAGGAATGGGGCTAAAAGGGGTAAGGCCATCAAAAAGTGGAGGGTGATGAGTACCAATGCCCGTAGTCTGTGTAACAAGCTCCCTGAACTAGTGGCCTTGATGAAAGAGGGTTGCCTGGATATTGTGGCAGTCACAGAAACATGGTACACAGAGAACCATAACTGGGATGTCAACATACCAGGATACACAATCTACAGGAGGGACAGGGAGGGTAAAAGAGGAGGAGGAGGAGCTCTTTATGTAAAGGAAGGGATCAAAGCAACAGAACTAAAGAGTAAACAGGGAGCAGATGAGACAACTCTGGGTCACCCTGGAGACAGGAAATGGCACCACAATCCGCATGGGGGTTGTATACAGACCCCCATCTCAGGAGGAGGGCATGGACAAGGAAATGATAGAATGCTTCCTTAGAATGGCAGAAAAATGGGAGATATTGTTGATGGGGGACCTGAATATGCCAGATGTTAACTGGAGCACCTTTGCTGCAGGCACATCCAAGAGCAGGGTCATTCTTGATGCCCTACAGGGGGCATGCCTCAGACAGCTAGTATTGGAACCCACTTGGGAGGGAGCAATCTAGACCTGGTACTCTCAAATGGGGACGGAGAAAGAATCTCAGATTTAGAAGTGGGTAGCCATCTGGGAACAAGTGACCACCATACAGTGTGGTTCACAATAAACACAGCCATACAATCAAGCCATACAAAGCAAGAGTATTGGACTTTAGGAGGGCGGACTTTGGGAAAATAAGAGAGTGCCTCAGAAAAGCACTAGCAAACAGGCAAGAAGGAGGGGTGGAGAAACAATGGAGAGTAATCAAAACAGCAATCACAGAGGCAACAAGCCTTTGTGTAAAGCAAATCAACAAAACACAACGAATGAAAAAACTGCTATGGTTCTCAAAAGAGGTGGCAGGGAAGGTTAAGGAGAAAAGGATAGCATTCAGGAAATATAAGGAAACACAGAAGGGGAAGGACAGAGAACTTTATCAGTTAAAGCAGAAAGAGGCTGGGAAGGTAGTCAGAATAGCAAAGGCCCAAACCGAGGAAAGGATAGCCAACTCTGTTAAGAAGGGGGATAAGACCTTTTATAGGTATATTGGAGATCGAAGAAAGACCAAAGGAGGGATACTGAGGCTTAATAAAGGAGGAATGTGGGTAGAGGTGACATATGAAAAAGCAGGAATATTGAACGAATATTTTTGCTCAGTATTCACAAAGGAAGAGGAGGGGGAGGTACCTAAACCAAACAAGAGAAACACTCTGAAGATGAGGGTCGATACCAGTCCATTTACAGAAGAAAGGGTTCCGAAAGAACTAATAAAATTGAAGATGGACAAAGCAATGGGACCTGATGGGATTCACCCAATAATTCTAAAAGAACTAAGGGTAGAACTAATGACACCGCTGACTACTCTCTTTAACAAATCATGGGAGGTTGGGGTGGTACCTGAGAACTGGAGGAGGGCGGATGTGATTCTTCTTCACAAAAGTGAGATCAGGACAGAGGCAGGAAACTACAGACCAGTTAGTTTGACCTCAGTGGTAGGTAAAATGATGGAATCACTACTGAAGGAAAGAATTGTTGAGTACCTAGAGGCCAGTGGGGCACAGGACCCAAGGCAGCATGGATTCACGAAGGGAAGGTCATGTCAGATGAATCTAATGGATTTCTTTGACTGGGTGACCAAAGTAGTAGACCAGGGAGGGGCTGTGGACATGGCTTACCTAGATTTTAGCAAGGCATTTGATACAGTCCCACACAAAAGATTAATGCACAAGTTAGCCAGCCTGGGAGTGGGTCCCAAGGTGGTAGCCTGGATAAAAAATTGGCTAGACAACAGGACACAAAGAGTAGTAGTAAATGGAGTCCATAGTGAAGAAAGGAGGGTTACTAGCGGGGTACCGCAGGGTTCAGTACTGGGACTGGTCCTTTTTAATGTCTTTATATGTGACATTGCAGAGGAACTGGAAGGAAAAGTATGTCTCTTTGCAGATGACACAAAGATTTGCAACAGGGTTGATACACCAGATGGAGTGGAAAGGATGAGAAGGGACATGGCAAGGTTGGAGGAATGGTCAAATGTATGGCAGCTCAGATTCAATGCAAAGAAGTGCAAGGTAAAGCACCTGGGAAACAAAAACGCAAGGCAAGAGTACACAATTGGGGGTGAGATACTGACAACAGTAAAAATGGAAAGGGACCTGGGGATAATTATATCAGATGACCTAAAAGTGGGCAAGCAATGTGAGAAGGCAGTAAGAAAGGCTGGGGGGATACTGGGATGCATAGGGAGAGGCATCAATAGTAGAAAACAGGAAGTTGTTATCTCTCTGTACAGACAGTTGGTGAGACCCCATCTGGAGTACTGTGTGCAGTTCTGGAAACCCCATCTCCGCAAAGACATAGACAGAGTGGAGGCTGTCCAGAGGAGGGCAACCAAAATGGTGCAGGGTCTGCACCAGAAGACATACAAAGAAAGACTAAAGGAGTTTAATATGTATACCCTTGAGGAAAGGAGGGAGAGAGGGGACATGATAGAAACTTTCAAGTACCTCAAGGGAATCAACAAAGTCCAAGAAGGTGGCATCTTTCAGAAAAAGAGATGTGCAAGAAGAAGAGGGCACAATTTGAAGATAGAGGGGGGACGGCTCAGAGGTAACGAGAGGAAGTATTTTTTCACAGAGATGGTTGTGGATGCATGGAACAGCCTCTCTGAGGAGGTCGTGGAGTCAAGAACAGTGGGGGAATTCAAGAATGTATGGGACAGACATAAGGCAGTCCTAGTGGGGGGTAGGAGGAAGTAAGCTATTGGTTAATTAGGATCTGCAGCTTATCTGTTAGGTAGGAAAATGGGCAGACTAGGTGGGCCAAGCGGTCCTTATCTGCCGTCAAATTCTATGTTTCTACTTGTAGAGGAGATGTGCTATACATTTACCCTTTAATCTACACTGCCAAGCTTTTCAAGAAGAGATGTTTAAATATGTTCGAGTTTAGTACAAGGGGAAAGTCAAGACATGTAGAGGAAATGTGCTATACGTTTATCCTTTAATCTACATTGCCAAGCTTTCAAAAGAGTTGTTTAATGTCCAGAGAAATGGCTGGGTATGGATTGTGGGAGCTGGAGGTGGGAGACCCCCATCTTTAGTAACCAGGTTCACCTCTATGGATTTGCTCTGTGGCCCTTTTACTTTGCCTCAGACACTTGGCCAGTGCTGAGGGAAGTACCCAGACATGGGATTGAAAGGAAATTTCCCTTAAGGAGTCTAAGGTTCTAAGGTGGTTTGGGAAGTCACCAATGGAAAATGTGTCCACTGCCATATGGACAGGGATTGGATGGCCGGCAGGGGAGTCAGGCAAGGAAAAACCCAAATAGTGTACAAGTCGGGCTGTGAACCCAAAGCAGCGTGCAAGTCCGGGCTGTGTGCCTGGTGGGTTCAGAGCCTGAGGGCTGAAATGTTGAAGAAGTGTTCTGTTACTCTTATCTGCATTAGCAGGAATGTAGCCCCGTGGGGGTCCATCTATGCTTTGTTTGTTCAGTTGGATGTGAATAAAGCCACACTTTGGAATCCCATTCCTGGTGTTGGACATTACAGTTATTGCTTCCTGTGTTCGGATTTACTTGGGTGCCCCTGTGCAGAGTAGCCAAACCTAGCCCTTGTGCCGAGTAACCTAGTCCTCCCCGAACCCAGTCCCCCACCCGGTACTGCTGTCAGCTTCAACAGCATGCCACCTGTCGTTTGCTAAAAGGCAGGGGTGTAGGAGCCTTACACTGACTTGGCACAGTTCTCCTCCATTTGTGCCTTTGCCCTCCTAACTGTTTTTCCTACCTCCCTTTGTTTCTCTTGATAACTCTCCCTATCCTCTTCCTTCTGTGTTGTACCTTTTGAATGCTAGCTTCATTGCCTTTATTTTCTCTGTTACTACTTTTTCTTGCTCTTTTTAACTTGCATGACACAGAGGTATGTTACTTTCTCAATGGTCTTCTTTATTTTTGCCCACTGTTCCTCTACCCCACCCATTTTCCCTATCTCTGCCAGGGCTTCCCTGAGGACTCTCCCATTTTCTTGAAATAGGATCTTCTGAATTCCAGGACCTTCATTTTAGTATGGCTCAACTTTGGCTCAGTTCCTGTATTGAACCACACCGTACAAAGTTCACTTGTCCCCAGGTGGCTCCCCACTGCGACATCAGCAACACTTTCCTTGTTTGACAGTACCGGTCCCAGTATTGCCTCCTACCCCCATGATTGAGTTTAACTAGTTGCCTGAGGAATGCCCCCTTCAGGGAGTCTAGGATTTCCCTGCTTTTAACTGTTACTGCAACAGGGAGGCTCAATCCACATCTGGTAGATTGAAGTCCCCCACTAACAATAACTCCCACTTGTTTGCCATCCCTTGGATTTCATCCACTATATCCTTATCCCACTCCTCCCCCTCTGCTGGAGGTCTGTAGATCATCCCTGTTTGAATAGCTGCCCCTTTCACTGTCTTCAGGGTGACCCACAATACCTCTGCTTCTCATTATTTCCTCTTTATTTCCATGGCTTTTATGTTTTCCCTCACGTAAAACACCATCCCACCTCCCTTTTTTCCTACCCTTTCCCTCCAGAATAGTGCATACCCTGGTAAAGCTGCATCCTAGTACTGGTTTTTATTGCACCTGGTCTCTGTAACTGTGACTATGTCCAGGTCTGCTGCTGCCATGGTGGCCTCTCGGTGTGCCATCTTGTTGCCTAGACTTTGAGCATTTCCACACATGACTCTCCATTTTGTAATGCCACTTCCCCTCATCTTGACCCTCCCCTGTTTCCTCCATTATTTTCTTTCCTCTCCCCCCCCCTCTCCCTCCTGGTTTCCTATTTATATGTGTACCTTGTTGTGACTTCTCATCCTTGGAATTCCTACTTTTGACCCTGTAAGTGTGTGGGAGGGGCAGTCTTTGTCTTCCTGCCTTATTTTGCACCCACCTCTGCTAGTTTAAATGCTTAACAATGCAGCATTTAAACTGTTCACTGAGAATGTCCATTCCCCTCCTAGATGAATGTAGGCCTTCATCCCTGTGCAGGCCTGTATCCCTCCAGGTGTATCCCTAGTCCCCACTGAATCCAAATCCCTCATCTATGCATCATTTCCTCAACCATATGTTGAAGTCCCTGGTGTAAAGCCTCCTGTCATCCCTCTTGTCATGGACAGGCATCACCTCTGAGAAAGTAACAGATTGTGCTAATTGCCTAAGACCCCTCACCAGTTTCCTGAACTCCTCCTGTCTCTTCCCTAGCCAGGTCATTTGTTCCCAAATGGACAATGACACCCAGCTCTCCCTCCCTCCCTGCCTCCTCAATGATCTCTAGGATCCTACTTCCATCTCTTCAAGCCATGGCAGCTGGGAAAGCACCTTACCACCCTTTCGTTATCCCTATCTGTCCCCATCTGTAGCTCCCTTACCAATCCTCTGATGCAATATTAAACCCCCAGCCACAGCCTAACAACACCCTGATGCACAATTTAAACACACCTCCTTAAGGGCTACCTACTTTACATCACCCTGAGCTCCCACTGCTATTTCCTCCCCTTTGATGTCAGTTAATTTGTAGACAATAGCATTGTTGGGTGGTGGGGATGGGAGGAGGCCAAAACTCCTTCATTGACCAGCAGTGTCTGGAACTGGGGTCTCCTGCACTGCTGAAGCAAGAAAACCAAATGATTTGAGTCCCTGTTGTTGGGGGAGGGAAGGGAAAGATTCTGTCAGTCCTGTTCTCTGACCCCCAACTATGGCAAGCTCTGGTGGCATCTGCTTGACTGAGTTGGCAGACAAGTTATTTAAAGCACTTGCTTAAAAATTTAGAATTGGTGCCCCTTTTTAGCCCCTGTGATTGGTTCCCATATGTAACTCCTCCTTAGACCAGTGGCATCTGGAGCTGGTCTCCTGCACTGCTGAAATGAGAAAAACAAAAGATTTGAGTCCCTTTTGTGTTGGGGAGGCAGGGAAAGATTCTATCAGTCCTGTCCTGTGACTCTCCGACCATACCAAGCTCTGGTAGCTTGCGATTAGTAGATACTGAGGGGTCTGCAAACTTGTGCAGACATGCTAGACCACAAGGTCTTCTTCTGCTGGCTCAATCATTTGTTCATATGTACATGTTCCTCGAGGGGTGAACATGGTGCAAAAGGGGTGTCTCCTTCAAAGAAATGAAGATACTAGCAAGGGCATACAATGAAACTCAAGGGGTGGGAAGTTTATGAAAGATGTGAGGAATTACTTCTTCACAGAAAGGGTCATGGATGACTGGAACAGTTTGCCTGAGGAGGTAGTGGGTGGAAGACTTTGGGGAACTTCAAGCATGCATGCATGGGATAGGCATGGGGCAAGTTGGTTAAGAGAAGAAGAATAAGAATCAGCATTTATATAGTGCTTTTTATACACAGTGTATCCCAAAGTGCTTTACATGCAATGCTAGACTGGTAGTGAAGTGACCGAATGTGTAGTGGTAGCCATATCACAAGTCAGCACCCACACACAGCCTGGACAATTGCATGAGCCAGTATTATGGGAAAGGGTATGTTGGTCAGGACACTGGGAATGTCCCCTACTCTTTGCAAAGAATGCCCTGGGTTCTTTTACTTCCACCTGGATACCAAACAGTATAACACCAGGATGAGTAGAAGGGACCTCAGTTTAACATCTCATCCAAAGGATGGCACACTCCAGCAGCACAGCACCCCCCCCAATACTGCACTCAGGTGCTAGCATTTTAGTATGAGTCCAATCCTAGGGTGAGACAAAAATCCACAACCTTCTGGTCCATAGGTGGATGTGCTACCAACTAAGCCACACTGACATCCAAGAGGAAGGGGGAGGGATTGAATGAAGGATGCCAGTGCAGTGACCAAACCTGGTCATTGGTGTTGGAAGAGGTAGGGAAAAGAAGGAGACTACTGTAGCTGGACCTATCAGTCCTTTTCTGCTGAAAAAGTCTAAAGACGGATCTGAAATCACAAACTGTGGTGAAGTTCATCATGCAACTGCTCAAAAAAGTACTGGCTTTGCCTGCCAACTACAAACTGCAAGTGGAAAGAGCACAACAGGTTCTAATTACAAGGATCCTGAACCCCAACATGGTGCCAAACTCCACAGAGCTCCAGTTTCAAAGTTTTCATATCAAACAAGACATAGTAGATAGTGCCTAGAAACAGAAACAGCTGCTTTTTAGGGACTGTCGGCTATCTATTGATCAAGATTACCCCCAAGAAATCCATAAGCAGCATCAGACTTATAGTGAACTTAGAAAAGTGCTCAAGGGCCAGCCCGGTAGCGCAGAGGGCTGAGGATCTGGCCCCTTACCTCGTGCTATGCTGGCAACCCGGTTCAGGAATGACCTCGGGTCACTGGTGTGCCGACTTGGTGGGAGGGCTAGAGCAGGACTGAGCCACGGCTCTCCCTTCCATAGTCCCGCTCCCACTGGGTGGCGGTCCAGTGGGTACACAGATGGTAATGGGCAGTGACTAAAAGTCAGGGGAGGGCGGAAAGGGCCACCAGATTCTGGCATGTACGTGGGCACCGTGGCCCTGGGGGGGCAGGGTAGTAAAATAACAAAAATATGAAAAATGACATTGGTGGGAGTGCTTAAAAAGCATTCTATTCTAGACCCTCTATCTTGCTCAGCTCTGCATACACCTACCTATTGAGTCATGGACCTACAATAATCTTTTGGAGGCTACAACAGATCTTAAGAAGCTTGGCATGGCAACAGCTCTGTCTGAAGCTGCAAGGGTATTGTCAGACCCAGAGTTCACATCTCAAGATAGCTAATGACAATAGCATTGCAGCTGCTGAGAGGAAAGGCACCCCCATGCCGACTTGGTTAGAGATGTCAAGTAGCTACTCAGCAATTTGAACAGTCACAACCCAAGAACCAGTTCGACAGAAAACAGAGCCCTCTAACTGTAGCCAAGTATACATCGCTACTGCAGACCAAGAACTGGTGGGTGGTAATTTTCCTGAACCACATAGTTGAGTGGTGAAGGGTAGTGGTCTACTCAAGGTTTCAAGACTATTGAAAACTAGCTTTCATTTGGTCCCCAGACTTTGAACTGTACAGGGAGCATGGCTTCATTATTGTTTTTATATGATCAATTCCAATTGCTTAGTAGCACCCCTTTTTTCTAACTTCCTGGGACTGGTGACTGTCCCTCAATACCAGCAGGGACAGGTTACCCCATGTGACTGAGCAACTAGTATTATAACTGGATGCTAGCAAGATCTGTATCAATTTAATTAGATCAGACTGCTCTAGGTGTACTATCTGGCCTTGTGTGAGCAGGTGGGGGAGGGTGTCACCTTTTAAGTTGACAGCTGGATTTGTGGGAGTCTGCTACATGTGCACATGGTGTATCCCCTGAGCATCCAGCATGTCTCATTGCCCCCCCCCAACCATAGGCGTTTTAGGGATACTGATATTTGTTCTTGTTACTGTAAAAGAGCATCATTATAGTTTTAGACACTAACTGAAAAACCAAGTGCTTTTATGATGACTATCTGTCGAACAATGTAACATTGATTCGGAACTTCTACAGGACATTTGCAAATAGGCCACACACACCCTCTCATTTTAGAATAACTGTTGTGGCGAGGTCACGTGATGCAGTGCACCGAGTAACATACTCCTGCCTGAGCTCCTGCCCCCCGCTCTATTTTAAACTGTTTATTACTGGATTTATAGCAATTAATACCTCTTATCTTTTGGGGTAGCCTCTCTGCAACCTGGTATTTGTGCTGCGGTGGACAAATGGAGATAGAGATGAAAAAAAGTCTGCCGAAACACATTCCCCCTGCATCTCCCGAGAAGGCCCAGAAGAAGACCAGGGCCTCTTCTACAATACAATCGCAGGGATCTGGCACTAGCAACGTGGATTCGGAGCCTCTTACCCTAGCCAAATTTTTAGAGGTATTCCAACCTTTTAAAACCGAGTTACAGTCAATCTTAGGGGAAATCAAGACTATCTCCAGCACTGTCGGAGTCTTTGGCTGAAAACCTCCGACCATGAAGCCTCTATTCGCTCTCTCTGGAGCATAAGCAAGATCAAACAGGATCAGAAGATGGTGGCCCTTCGGCAACAAGTAGCCAAATTGGAAAGTAAAGCCGAAGATCTGGAGAGGCTTAATGCATAATAACGCGTACTAATCGCCTCCCAGAACGTGAAGAAGGCTCTGACCAGTTAAATTTGCTAAGCAATTTGTTGCAAAAATAGCTGGCCTGTCTCCGCTGATCCGACTACACCATTGAGAGAGCCCATAGAGCACTCCGCCCAATGCCACCGCAAGGTGCTGCCCCCAGATCCTTTATTCTTTGTTTTTTAAACTTTCAAGAAAAGCAACATTTTCTGGCTAAAACCCAGGAAATCAAAGAACTTGCATGGGAAGGGGCCAAGATTAGAATTACACAGGACTTACCCCTATCTGTGCGCCAGAAACGAGCCTCTTATCACCCCATTGTTGTGAAGTTAATAGCGGCAGCAATCAAATGCAGGATGAACTGCCCAGCTAAATTGCAGGTGCTCATGGAGGGCTCCTGGCAGGCATACGATGACGCTGGGGCTGCGGCGGCTGATCTCAAAACTGCCTTCCCTGATCTTTTTCGCTCTCCTTGAAGCTGGGATTGGTGATCCCTGTCCATAATTTCAGCCAGGGAAGTGAGCTTGTTGGTTTCTTCTACTACTTCCTAAATCATGGCATAGGGAAGGAGCAGAATATGGTTGTCAAGATCTAGGACAATTCTCCTTTGAAAGTCTGCATGTCCCTGTCCTGTAATTGTCTAAGGCTGTAGATGGGCTACCTGGAACCTGCGATGACCTTCCTTGACAATCCCGCCAAGACAATCAAACTGCATTGGTCAGACTAATGGTCAGACGTATGGCAGCTAGGATTCAATGCAAAAAAGTGCAAAGTAATGCACCTGGGAAACAAGAACCCAGGGGAAGAATACACAATGGGTGGGGAGGTAGTAACAACAACAAAACAGGAAAGGGACCTGGGGGTAATCATATCAGATGACCTTAAGGTTAGCAAGCAATGGGAGAAGGCAGTAGGGAGGGCCGGGGGTATACTGGGATGTATAGGGAGAGGCATCAGCAGGAGAAAACAGGAAGTTGTTATCCCTCTCTACAGACAGTTGGTGAGACCCCATCTGAATACTGTGTCCAGTTCTGAGACCCCATCTCCGCAAGGACATAGACAGATAGAGGCAGTCCAGAGGAGGGCAACTAAAATGGTGCAGGGTCTGCAAGAGAAGCCGTATGAGGAGAAACTAAAGGAGCTTAATATGTATACCCTTGAGGAAAGAAGGAGAGGGGACATGATAGAAACTTTCAAGTACCTAAGGACTCAACAAAGTTCAAGAGGGTAGCATCTTTCAGAAAAGAGACTTGCAAGAACAAGGGACACAATTTAAAAGATAGAAGGAGGCAGTTCAGGGGCAATGTGAGGAAGTATTATTTCACAGAGAGGTAGTGGATGCATGGAACAGCCTTCCTGAGGAAGTTGTGGGGTCTAAAACTGTGGGAGAATTCAAGAATGCATGGGACAGACATAAGGCAATTCTTGTGGGGGGCAGGAGGATATAGGCTGTTGGTTAACTAGGATCTGCGGCCTATCCTGTAGGTAGGGAAATGGGCAGACTAGATGGGCCTAGCGGTCCTTATCTGCCGTCAAAGTCTATGTTTCTATGTTTCTATTGCAGGACGTTGTTCCCATAGGCATCCCTTATGATTTGCTGAAAGCCCCCTTTTAAACTCTGGATGCCTCTACGGGCTTTGAAATATAGTTCACTAGGAGGACTCACCCATGGTTTGTGCAAGATGTGGGATGCCGTGACAACACGTCTATTACGTTTATAGTTGAGGCATTATTGGACAGCTCTACTGTTTTGGTGGAGTTTTGTTAGTTGTCGTTTTGTGAGTTAATTCTAAAGGGCAGTACAGCCCATTCGTCGCTAGATGGCGCCAGAGTCTGCGTGTGATGCCCTGTTTATACTACCGCAGCATAATGGTCTGATCCTTGGCAAAATGACTGGGAGAACAGTATTTGCAGTGCTGTAATTTCTCCTGGGGGCAATTTTCAATGTTTATTTGTACTTCCCATTTGGCAAGCCTATGTGTTTTTTTTTTTTTTTAACTCAGTGCTCTTGTTCCTATTTGGTTAGATAATGGTTAAAGTTTTACCCTGAGACAGGGTTTAATGTACCTGGTTTACCTTTAAGCAGAGGGCTTACTGCTGCTACCCCTCAATAAGGTTATTTACCTCGAGATACCGGAGTTCTCTATGTAAGTGTTATTTTCATCATAGTTAATTGCCTCGCTTTAAGTAAGGAGACAGTTGTAGTAATAGATTACTTTGCTAATAGCGAGATGTGGGGGGGGAGAGGGCAGGGGTAGTTTGGTGAGCTGTTTATCATCTACATAGCAATTTGTGGGTGGGAGGGGATGGGTGGTATTATACAGTCTGGGGTTTCTTTCGGGGGCTGATCCATGGGTAACGGTAAGGAATGGCTTGTTGGGGTGGGGGTGGATAATCACAGCATAAACTTAGGAATTAGTCCTACGGACACTATAATTAGGTATGGGTGCTTTATTATGATCGTCTGTAGCCACCTAGAGGAGAATGGTTAGAAATTTTAATTGCATTTCCTGGAATGTTAAGGGGGCCAGACAGAAAAGCAAACAATATTCAATCTTGAAATATTTGAACCTGCTCAAAGCAGAAATCATGTTTTTGCAAGAGACACACCTTTTAGATGCTGAAGCAGATAAAATGAGGCATCATCAGGTGGGGCAAGTATTTATGGCACATGGCACCACTCAGAGTAAAGGGTTATGATCCTGGTACACAGATCTAACCACTTCCAGCCTCTCCAAATTATCCCTGATCCTGGGGGTAGGTATCTATTTGTTAAAGGAAAATTGCATACGATGGAAGTACTTCTGGGTAGTGTCTATGGTCCAAACATAAATACACCGGGGTTTTTCATTAAAATCCTGGAATTGTTGCACCCATTTCATGACTCTCCGATGATTATAGGGGGTGATCTCAATCTGGTATTTGACCAGATGATGGATAGGTCAGGACGATCTCACCCTGGCCTCTCACCTGCCAAGCGGGCTCTTAGGGATCTACTCGACTCCACTAGATTATGTGATGTGTGGCGAGTGCTTCATCCCCGTAATAGGGAATATACGTTTATCTCGCCAGTCCATAACACCTCATCTCGAATTGATTATATCTTAATATCCCAAAATCTGCTACCGGGGGTTGTAGACTCTAATATTGTTTCAGGTCCACCTTCAGATCACTCGGCTGTCACCTGTCAACTCTCGATAGCATCCCTGCCCCAAAAGGGTAGCAGGTGGAAGTTCAATAATCAAATCCTAAAAGAGCCGGAAAAGGTTGCCTATATAGTATCCCATATCCAGCAGTTTATGACCCTTAATAACAACTCCACGGGTCGTCCTGACATAGAGTGGAGCGCTCTCAAAGCCTATTTGAGAGGGATTATGATTGGGATAATGTCAAAAAGGAAAAAAGGAAAGGAAAAGAAGGCTGTCCAATTACTGCATCAGATCAGAAATTTAGAAGCTAGTCTCGCCCCTGCTACCCCAGAGGATACTAGGCATGAGCTAGTTAAGCTTAAGGATGCTTATCTTGGTTTATTAAGAGAGCAAGTAGAATATGCCATTTTGAAAACAAACGCGGCTTACACCGACCAAGGGGAGAAGGCAGGACGACTGCTAGCCATGCGGGTGAAACAACAAGAATCTAATAGATTCATTGCTATGGTTCACTCCCCAAAGGATGATTCCCTCAAAACCTCACCTTCAGAGATAGTTAAAGAATTTTACAGTTATTTGCAGGAATTATATGGTCCCATGCTTGACCCCGCTGTAGAGGCAGATATGCGGACATACCTGAGGGACCTGCAACTGCCGTCTCTTACTGAGTCTCAAAAAAGCGCTTTAACTTCCCCTATTTCTGAAATGGAAATAGAAAGGGTGATTAATTCCCTCCCAGCGGATAAAACCCCTGGCCCAGATGGGTTTACCTCCAATTTTTACAAAGTGTTTTCTAAACACCTTGTACCCATTTTGCTTCCTCTTTTCCGCTTTCTTCTTTCGGGTCAAGCAACTGATGCCTCCCTTTTCGAGGCACTAATTATTTTATTACCCAAGCCTGATAAGCCACGTGATCAGGTCTCTAGTTATAGGCTGATCTCCCTACTTAATCAAGACGTTTAAATACTTGCCAAATTACTCGCAGACTGATTAAACTTAATACTTCTTTCGATAATAGGTGAGGAACAAGTCAGATTTATGAAAGGTAGCTCTTCAGTTGACCACCTTAGGACTCTGGCTCATGTCTTCTCTGCCTCAAGGAACGCTCCCCTCCCAATGGCTTTGATCTCTCTGGACACAGAGAAGGCCTTCGACAGAGTATATTGGGGGTATTTATTTGTAGTGATGGAGGCCTTTGGTATCCCAGGAGAATTTCGGAGCTGGGTCCACTCATTATATCTATTTCCCTCTGCCAGAATATCTTGCAATGGGGTGATTTCTGCTCCGATAAAACTTTCCGTGGGAACCAGGCAGGGGTGCCCATTATCCCCGTTACTCTTTAATATTTATGTTGAGCCTCTAATTCGAAGGTTAGTAAATGCCAAAGACGTCTTGGGTATCCGAATAAATGGACATGAAGCAAAGGTCGCGGCCTATGCGGGTGACCTCCTCCTTCAGTTGTCTAACCCAGCAATATCCATTCCCCCGATCCTCAAGATAATTGAGGAATTCAGTGCAGTCTCTAATTACAAGCTTAACATTGATAAAACCCTGGTTTTCCCTCTCAATCAATCACAGAGTCAATAAACGTGAAATCACTACATTTGGTTTGGCGTGGAAGGCAGACTCCATTAAATACTTAGGTATTATTTTGTCGCGAAGTGAGTCCTGACTTAAGCAGTTAAACTTAGATTCTTTGGTGCAGAAGATTGACCAGGATCTTCATAGGTGGTCCCTTTTCCCTCTCTCTCTTTGGGGCAGGATAAACCTGATTAAAATGAATGTTTTTCCCCGTCTTTTCTATCCAATTAACATGTTAAATATGGTACTTCCTATGTCCTGGTTTATTAGAGTGCATAGTATGCTCTCCAGTTTTGTATGGGGTTACAAGAAAGCGAGGATGGCATATCACAAAGTCGCTGCCCCAAAGGGAAGAGGTGGTTTAAGGCTTCCACATCTTAGACTGTACTACTGGGCCAGCCAGGCCAGTAAGTATCTTAAATGGTTGACAGTTGACCAACTCGCAGCCTGTTCGGGGTATACCCCACTATGGCTAAGGATAGAAACAGCCCTTACTAGAGCGATGTTACACACCAAACTACGTCCGCTCCCAACAGCATTTAGCAACCCTCCCATTGCAGCCTCAATTAAAGCTCACATGCAGCTATGTGCTTTTCTCAAATATGATAATGTTAGAGATATTTCACAGCCCATCAATGGCAATCCTAATATACAAATTAATAATAAACCTTTGTCACCCTCCAGGCTTCCTCAGTTAGGAAACTGTCAGGTAGAAGACCTTATTTCAGCTGATATGCGGTGGTTCTCCTCAGAGGTTACTATGCATAAGTTTGGGATACCGGGTAAGGCTATTTTCAAGGTCTATCAGTTACGGCATCTCCTGTTGCAAGTTTTTGGGGTTACCCCATCTCCAGGTGCCCAGGATCGATTTCAATCCTCCTTAATCCAAATGGCCAGGCTGCCCCATGCTGTCTCTAAATTATATAACCTCTTTTTTGCCTGGGCATATCCCGATAATCATGCCCCTGTAGCCTACTGGCAGTCACTTCTACCAGGTAGGGAGCTTGATTGGTCCGGTATCTGGTATTGCTGCCATAAATTTATGTTACAAGATAGACTCAGGTTGACGCAATTTAAAATCCTGCATAATATCTACTATTCCCCACAAAAACTCGCTAGGTTGGGTCTTCTGCCCTCTCCGATCTGCACTAGTTGCAGATCACAAACTGGAGACCTCCTGCACATTTTTTGGGAATGCCCGAGAGTGGTATTATTGTGGTCCACTATCAGACAAAGTGCAGATCCACTATTAGGAATTTCAGAGCTGTTTACGCTTGAAATTTGTGTTCTAGGGGATTTGTCATCCATTACTGTAGTTTGCAGAAAGTATTACATGGCGTTGATCTCTTTGTCTATTAAGAAAATCGTTCTTAGACATTGGAAAGGTTCAGAGAACTTAAATTATGTGGAATGGCTCCAGGAACTTCTGGCCTACCTCAGAACAGAGAGGTCTATTGCAAGTCTTACAGGCAGAATGGATAAATTTAACAAGATTTGGGGCCCCTTTCAAACTCTATACGCATTATAGAACTGATGATTTATTTTCTACGATGTAAATTCGCATCTTTTGTAGGTATATTGCTGTGCTGGGTTTGTGGGGGTAATGGGGTGGGGGGTAGGGAGGAGGGGGCATGGGGGAAAATGAGCCAATGTATATTCTGTCTTAAGCTTTTAATTATGTGGTATTGACTGTTGTGGCTTGTTCTCTGTACTTTAAACTTTCAATAAAAATTGAATGGAAAAAAAAAAAGAATAACTGTTGTGGCTACATTCAAAAGAGACATGATTTTTGTTCTGCATTCCCTGACCTGGTATATGGGAACTTGTCCTGTGCGATCTTATTGATTCTCACCTATCTATTTTTACTTTGTTGGTCTATTACCACAGGTAATAGTACCATTCCTAGATCTGTGTGCACTATCTCATTCGCTTACACTTGCAATATCAGACTGTATTATACTGTACTGAGGATCATACTAGGGATGAATTTGGAGCAGAAAGGTGAATAGCTCATAGAAACTCCTCAAACTACATATAGTAGGACATATTTTTATGCGAAAGCAAAAATCTATCCAATCTATTTTTAAACACATTTTTGTTTTGGATGATAATAACTGATGTAGGCAGTTTATTCCAAGGGTTTATTATTCTCTGAGAAAAATAAAATGACATTTTCTTCAACCTAAATTTATTTCTTTTCAGCTGAAGTGGATGACCTCTAGTGGAAATAGTTACTTGTTTAAAATCAAGTACTGATTGCATTGGATACTGCCTGATGTAAAATGCTTTGCCTTACTAGACAGCATTGATTTTAACATCTAACCTATGATGCCATAGCATTACTATGAGTGCTTGAAAGTTTACATATTAATGCATGGCCCCACTGCATTACATTTGTGCCTCAATGTCTTACGCATACTCCGATTATTAACGATAGAGTTAACTATAGTTCTCACTTAGTCCAGATTACTATGCTCCTCACTGGGCTTAGCAGGTTCCTACCATGTTTCTCCCTGCTCCAGCTCAAAAACCGATGACTCTTCATTTGTCACCCTCTGGATGTAATCACCCAATTATGATGAGAGGGAGGCCTCATATAGATGTCTGACACATATACAGTGACCCTCTCTTTTTCCACCGGGGGAAATTGATACAGCATCCTAACAGATGCTGAAGGGGCTCAAGCTGCCTGTAGTTGCTATACTCCAACTTGCTGGAGCAGGGATGCAGAGCCAGGGGATCTGATGGACCAGAGCCTCCCACCTTGGAGGCCACAGTTCTACATAGAAACAGCCAGTGACAGCAGAACAAGACAAAAGGTCCATCCAGTCTATCCATAAGACCCTATAGAACCCCACGACCTAATGTCAATAGTTAGACCCTCCCCATCGGTTTTCCAGTTCCATTCCCCTTTCTTGTCATAACTAGTGATTGTTGTGGCTAGACTTCAGGTACCTGGACAGGCAAGGCTTCCATGCTCCACCAAGGGTTGTCTAGGATCCTTTGTGGATCTGGGTGAAGTCCAGGCATCTGTCACCCTGGGTAAGAGCAAAACACAAAGAACTGTATTCTACACTTTAACAGATTTAAACTATTTACAGTAGGATTTTTTTTAAGACACATCTCATCATTTATTTATCATCCATTGGGCAGCTTTCTACCTGTCAGCAGCATTGAGTAATTTACTGGGTAGTGAGTCCTGCAGTGCGTCATTCAGCCTACCCCAGTCTTTGGGGTAGTGTATCTGTGGAAAGAGGTCCAGCACTCCTCATAGATTGTAATGGAGTTACTTGCTAGGTGGGATAGCCAATCCATGGAGGCTATCTGGGCCATAGAAGTCAAGATCTCCTGGGTTCTGGAAGTCTCAGTGGTTCTCCATCTGCAAAGCAGTAGGCCCTTGGCATGCATGGCCCACAGAGTCAAACACTGATGCTCTGGGTCTCGTAGGTGAGGGACCTCTGATTTAATTCCCAGTAGGAGCAGAGGAATGGACCTAGGGATTAGTTTATGTGGTACCATAGCCCCCACTTTATAGACATAATCCCAGGTTTTTTGTATTAGGGGGCATGCCCATAGGATGTGCAGGAGGTCCCCGGGTTGGGATTTACATCTCCAGCATAAATTTGAACCCTGCATTGTGCCCGCCGAGGATTAGGTGGTCCTGCCTGCAGAAGACCACTTGCCCCCTTGAGTGTGATTGCATTGAGGACTGTCTGCCCTGCTCAGGTGAGCCAAGGATCCTCCACAGCCCCGTGAAGCTGTTCCACCCTCCGAGGATTAGGTGGTCCTGCCTGCAGGAGACTGCCTGCCCCCTTCATTGTGACCACATTGAGGACTGTCCACCCTGCTTGGGCAAACCAAGGATCCTCCACAGCCCCGTGAAGCCATTCCACCCACCAAGGATTAGGTGGTCTTGCCTGCAGGAGACCGCCTGCCCCCTTGAGTGTGACCGCATTGAGAACTGTCCACCCTGCTCGGGAAGGCCAAGGATCCTTCACAGTCCCATGAAGCCATTCCGCCCACCAAGGATTAGGTGGTCCTGCCTGCAGGAGACTGCCTGCCCCCTTGAGTGTGACCTCATTGAGGACTGTCCGCCCTGCTCGGGTGAGCCAAGGATCCTCCACAGCCCCATGAAGCCATTCCACCTGTCGAGGATTAGGTGGTCCTGCCTGTGGGAGACCACCTGCCCCCTTGAGTGTGACCACATTGAGGACTGTCTGCCCTGCTCGGGTGAGCCAGGGATCCTCCACAGCCCCATGAAGCCGTTCCGCCTGCCGAGGATTAGGTGGTCAGTCCTGCTTCAGAAGACCGCCGGCCCCCTTGAGTGTGACCGCATTGAGTCAATTTGCTGCCATCTACCCTGTTGGACTCTTCCCAGTGCTGCTCCTGAACTGAGAGCTTTTGAAAATTTCTTGGTGCCATTTTTCCCCAGCCCTGTGACTCACTATGCAGCAACTACTGCCCGCAGTCACTCACTGGAAGAATCAGAGGACAGTGTAATTTTTCCCAACTGCATCTGCACACACATCGGAACAGCTCTGGGCTTAGACTGTACTTTAACCAACTTATATAATGAATTTGGCTCCTTGCATTAGGAGCCGAGTCACCGGTGCTGCGCGTAGGCTCCTCACCCACCACCTGCCCGCCCTATCTTGGCATTTCCTTTTATAGGCTGAGCTTGTCAATTTCTTGTCTATTTCAGTTTAAACCTAACAGGCTACTTTTCCATTAGCTCCTTATCTTTGGCCAAAACTAGAGGTCGCCGGTTGTTTCTTTCACCAATTTTCAGTACGCATGCCCTGATGCTCTCTGCTGCTCTAGACAACTTAAATTCTTCCCACTTTTTCCGGCTGCTCTCTCCTGGCTCCTCTATGGTGCACAAACTTCTGGTCCATCTAGTAACAGGTCTCTTACTTTTCTCCCTTGCTAAGCTCTCACTAACACCCAGTCCCTATTGCAGCATCACACCATATCTCTCCACTGGTGATTTCACTTTATTGAACATGCTGGTTAGACCAGCCATTAACCCTGATCTAACTCCTCTACTCATCTCAAGATTCATTAGCTATCTACTGGCTTGCTACCTAGATCACAGACTCCGCTTCAATATTACCACGGTATCTCACATTTTGTACCGAAAACTCTGGTATCTATTATTACTCGCGATTCTGTTGGCAGGGGATGTGAAACAAAACCCAGGTCCTACACACCCTCAGTCATGTCACCATACCTTCTGGTTCACTACCAGAGGTCTATGAATAGCTCACCTAAACATTAGGAGCCTCATGTGCAATTTTACCGAGCTGGAGGCTTGGGTCTCCACCCATAACCCTGATATTTTGGGCCTCTCTGAAACATGGCTCAAGCTGTCCATCCCAGACTCTATCTGCTCATTGTATAACTATAGCCTTATCAGGAATGACAGAAAACCATCAAGGGGGGGGGTTGCGCTGTTTTACAAAACTCATCTCAACATCACGCATACTGACATACCCCAATCCTCCACCTGCGAGTCTCTACATGCTCTCCTCCAATTGGGTGCTAAAAACCATATAATAGTTGCCTATAACCCACCCCTAGGAGGTCTATCAGCCTTCCTAAATCTACTAGAGGACTCAGTAAAACTAGCAGGTCGAAATGAAGTGCTTATTTTAGGGGACATGAACCTAAACTGGATGGGTCAAATGCAGAGCCAGCTTTTATCTACATTCCAGAAATTTAGCCTACATCAAGTCATCACTGAGTCCACAAGGATCTCCCCCAGCAAAACATCAAGTACATTGCTAGATTGGGTGCTAACAAACAGAACGGACAGGATAGTGGACACTGGCACACTACCTGACACTATATCAGATCACTCCCCCATTTACTGTGTTTGGCAACACTCCAACTCCCAGTCCTTGCCCCCACACTACATTACTTTCAGGAACTATGCTGAACTGAATCAGGCTAAATTCCTGTGCGATATCTCATCCACAGAGTGGTCCTACCTTTTCCAGTCCTGTGATGTAAAGACTGCCCTAAACCACTTCTTAGAACACTTCTGTTCTATCCAGGACAAACATACACCCCTAGTGACCCGACATGTATGCACCACACCTACAAAATGGCTGCACAAGGATCTACTGGCAACCCTACATGCCAGAGACAAGTGCTGGAAGCATTTCAGGAAAACCAGCCTTGCTGCTGACTACCACTCCTATAGGACCCAGAGAAGTGACTGCAAAATACGAATCAGACAGGTTAAAAGCGTCTATTGCAAGGGGCTCTTGATGGAAGCCACAGGAGACTCGAGAAAATTTTGGTCTCACATTAAATTGTTCCTAGGTAAAAAAACAAACCAAGCTGGCGGATGATATGATCATTAATGGTGTTCATTGTAACAACCCAAAAACCATAGCAGAGGCTTTCAACATAAAATTCTCCGACCTGTCAAGCAACGCCTCAGTCTTCTTGAATAACCAGCCAGTACTCACGCTCCCCCCTACCACAGAACCTACCCCTTGTTTCTATTTCAAGGCAATATCTAAATCCGATGTCCAGGACCTGCTTGACATCATTCCTGATACTACCAGTGTTGGCTCAGATGGGCTTGAACCCAAACTCCTCCAACTTGCTGCATCATTTATTGTCCAGACACTATCTAGGATTTTTACCCTATCTCTCTGCCATGGCGTAGTCCCTAACATATGGAAAATCACTCGTGTCACCCCGATCTATAAGAAGGGTGACAAACGAGATACGTCCAACTATCGACCTATAGCTATACTCTTGGTCCTAAGTAAGATCCTGGAAAAACTAGTATCTAGACAAGTCACTGACTTTTTGTCTAAACATGACCTTCTTTCACCCAACCAGTACAGCTTTCATAAGGGTCATAGCACCTCCACAGCCTTGCTTCACCTAAAAAATGACACCCTAACCACAATGGACAAAGGGCACCTCACCGTAGCTGTTTTTATTGACCTAATGAAGGCTTTTGACCTTGTTGATCATCCTATTCTGCTTGACAGACTACTAGCTCTCAGTTTCTCTCACAATGCAACTGCCTGGTTTAAAAGCTATCTGTCTAATAGGATTCAGCTTGTCAGACTCAACTCTGTGCTATCTAGACCAAGGACTATCAACATAGGTTTTCCCCGGGAATCTATATTAGGACCGCTTTTCTCTTCTCAATTTTCATTAACAACATCTCCCCGAATACCCCAGGCTGCTCGGCTATCCTCTATGCAGATGACCTGGTCCTTTACTGCAGTGATAAGACTATGCAAAATATAAACCAGACCCTCACTACTGCATTCAAGTCCACCCAATCCTGGCTCCCCCACCACAAGCTAATCTTGAAAGCTGACAAAACGCATACCATGCTGTTCGGCTCCGTGATCAAACTAAACAAAATCAGTGATAAACTGGCTGTCTCTGGTCTGGATGGCGCTGTCCTTGCACCAGTATGCTCCTTCAAGTACCTAGGTGTACTCCTTGATGAAAATCTCAACTTTGGACAACATATAACGTCCACCTACAAATCGGTTAATGCCAAGCTAGGAGCAGCTTATAAAACTAGCTCTGTTTTCACACAGTCAGCAAGACTTGCAGTTGCCCACGGGATCCTGCTCCCATCTCTATCCTACGGGGGAACCACATATCTTAATGTACCCAAAACTCTCCTTAAAGAATGGGACACAACCTACAACAGCATATGCCGCTACGCATCTGCCTCTCCCTGGTCTAAACACCACAGTAATCTCTATGCTGATCTGAACTGGCTCCCACCTGCTTCGGCTTGAACCCTTGCACTTGGCTCCCTGGCAGACAATATCATTAGAGCTGGTTCCCCAATCTCACTGGCATCTCTACTCACTCCACTGACCTCCTCCCATGGACTTCGATCAGCCGATAAGTCACTGCTGCAAATACCCAAATGTAAATCAAACAAAGGAGCTCTTGCTTTCTCTCATTCTGTGCCCAAACTTTGGAACTCCCTGCCTCTTGAGGCCTGTTTAGCCCCCAGCCATGCCCTGTTCAAATGCAGGTATCGCTCCTTCCTCTTCAGTCAGACATCTTGTTCCTGCTTCAAGCCACCCTGATTCTCAGCCCACTCTCACCATTAACCAAAGCCACCTAAACCGATCGCCTCCCACTAGTCAGTTTGACTTCCCTGGGCACTTATCTATCTCAGCCTGTCTGTACAGCAGCCACCCTTAACAATAAACTGTCAACAGAATGTTATTTCTCTCACTGTCTCTCATAATGTATTGTACCTACTGAACCTTTATCTTCCCCAATTAAGTGATTGTACATCTTATTGTTAAGCTTTCTTGCACACCATGTATCTGTAAAACCTTGTTTAGCCTGTTAGCACTATGTCTCTACCCCAAATCAATTTGTATTCTATTTGTTGCACCCTGCTTACCTATTAGTGATTGTAAAACCTTGCCTCAATGTTGACTTTTACCTAATTGTATAACCTCGTTTTGCTCGGTCTGTATTTTGTCTCTACCCCAGATCAATTGTATTTCCATTGTTCACCTTTGCCTATTGTAAATCTCCCAGGTTGCACCTGAAAATAGTCATGCCTTGGCTAATGGCACCTACCCGGCAAACAAAAACTAAATAAATAAATAAATATAGCACCACTGGGGCGCGGTACCAGGAGTGTAGGATCTTATTTTGTATTAACCTACTTTTTGCGTCTTTGAAATATTTTTGAACAGTTCTACAGTATTCCTTCCACTGCAAGCCATCTCCCATTTCTGGCTGGACCCCTTGGCTTGGCTGTGTATGGTGTCCCTGAGGCTAGCACAGATGGAGCTGGCTATGCCCTTTTTCTTTGTCAGCCATAGGGGTATAACCTGGGTTTCTCCCTGGGGTTTGTGTTTGACATACTTCTGTGTGGCACTATGGATCTGTAGGTACCTCCAGAAGTTTGAGGATGGATTGTAAGTAGAAGATCTCTATTACCATGAAGTCTGAGATCATCAAATCCTCCACTCTGAGAATGCCCCTATGTTCCCAACCCTTCCAGTGGACTGGCATTTTACCCATCTGCAGCATCTTGTTCCCCCAAAGTGGGATCAATTTTACTGGGGTGATGGTCATCCAGAGTCATCTCCTCAGTTTGGTCCAACACTGCAGAGAGGCTCCTATGGTAGGGTGGGATTTGAGTCCTGTAGGGGGTGGGTTGTACACTAATAATGCCAGAGAGTGTTTCTGACTGGCTACAGTTCCATGGTCACCCACTGAGGTACTGGCTCATCCCTTGCCCTCATCCAATGCAATAATCGTGTAATTTGGAATGCCCATTTGTATCCCTTGAGCCATGGGAGACACCACCCCCTCACACACTCCAGTGGACCATCATCTTGTTTCTGCTGTATCTGGAGGGGCTTCCCTTCCCACAGGAATCTATCAGTTGCCTTGTCTGTCCTGTGAGTCCAGCTCAGGGGCAGGGAAAGTGGTACGTGTGCTAATATGTAGATGAGTTTGGCGGCTAGGGTCATCTTAATATCAGCTATCTTTCCCCCAAGGGTTAGGCAAAGTTTGCCCCATCGAGACATGTCCTCCTCTATCTCTACTTGTAGTGGTTGTAGATTGCAATCCCACAACTTGGAAAGTATGGTAGTGAAGTTAATGCCAAGATACGTGGTACCTTCTCCTGCCCATCTTAGTCCGATATCCCCCAGTGCTTGGGGTGTGCATCTGGAGTTCAGTGGTAGCACCTCAGTTTTAGTTTGGTTGAGGCAAAGTCCTGACAGTTCTTGAAACTGCTGGAGGGTGTCCAGTAACAGGGGTATGGCCTTAAGCAAGTCTGAGAGCAGGACCAGGAGGTCATCTGCATATGTAAGTGTGGTGTATTCCTCACTGCCCACCGCAACCCCCTGTGTTCCCTTATTGTCTCTAAGTTTAGTGGCCAGCAGCTCTATTGTGAGGACAAACAGCAGGGGGAGACAGGGCAGCCCTGCCTGGTGTGCCGTTACAGCTCAAATGGGGGGATAGAGTGGAGTTTGTCAGGAGCAGGGCAGAGGATGAATTGTATAAGGCTGCTACACAGGCTTGGAATGGTGGTCCTATTCCCAGCTTTTTTAGGATGGTGTGGAGGTAGTCCCATTCCAGGGAACTGAAAGCCTTCTCGATGTCAATGGCAACTGCAGCTGTGGGGGTTGTGTTGTCCTTGGTCACATGTGCCAGGCTGACTGAAGTCCTAATGTGGTCAGCACTATACCTGCTGGGGATGAATCCTACTTGGGAGGGGTGGATCAGCTGTGGTAGTCGGGGACCTAGCTGTCAGGCCAAGGCTTTGGTGAAAATTTTACTACCCACATTGAGCAGGGACACTAGGCAACAGCTGCCAGGAGAGGTGGGGTCTTTTCCTTTTTTCGGCAGCCCTGTAATCACTGCCTCTCTGATAGTGGGGAGGAAGATCCCATTTGTCTCTGCCTCTGGGTATGTATGTTGTAGGACAGGGGCTATTACCTCCTCTAAAGCCTTCAAAAACTCCACTGTGTAACTGTCCCCTCCTGGGCCTTCTCCGGCTAAAGTGAGAGCAGAGTATCCTTGATATAATTGGTGGAGAGTTGTGCATCCAACTGTTCAGCTTGTTGTTTGGATATGTTAGGGAGGTGCAGTGAATGAAGGAAAGCTCAAGTGGCTTCAGGGTTGGCTTCCCTAGAGGAGGTGTATAGGGAGGTGTAGTACTCTGTCATGACCTTGTTCAGCTTGGTGTCTTTGGTGTGCACTGTCCTGTTTTTGCCCTTCAACCCTGCAATATGCCTCACCATTTGCTGCTTCCACAGCCTATTGGCCAACACTTTCCCACCCTTTTCCCCACCTTCCCAATATGTCTGTTTTAGATGGAGGATAGAGACTTCTGTCTTGTAGGAGCATAGATCTCCATATGGAGACCCATTATTTTCCTTCCCAGGGGTTCCTTATGGGTTCTCCCTGCTTGCTCCTTCTGTTCCTTCTCCACTTCAATTAGTTCTTTCTCTAGTTCTCCCAATCTCTTCTCCCAGTGCCTTCTCCTGGCCCCCGCATAATCAATGATCTTACCCCACATTGAGGCCTTAAATGCCTCTCACATGTTCCCTGCTGTGGTGTTCTGAATGGGGTCTCCTGGAAGAAGTGCCTTGCTTCTGCTTGGACCCATGTGAGAAATTCTGCATCTTTGACTAGCAAGTGGTCAAGTCTCCAAGAGGTGGAGCTAGGGGTCATGGGGTCCCAAAAATGATCATCTGGACTAGGGTGTGGTCAGATATTATAATGGGTAATATGTCAAAGGCTATGGTCGCTTGGGTGATCTGTGGGGATGTCAACAGGAGGTCTATATGGCTGTGAGTCCTGTGTACTGGGAGTAAAGGAGTTATCTCACCCACATGGGGTTCAGCACCCTTCACACATCAGCAGCCCTTGGTCTCTCATCCAGCTTTGCAATGCACTTCGTCCCCTATCATGGGAGTCCCCCCCTTTTGAGCTTTTGTCCAACAGTTGGTCTAAGACAAAATTAAAATCACCTCCTGATATGGTGGGCACCCCAGTTTTGGACATATTTAGCAGGGTCTGGGAAATCTGGTGAAACAATTCTTAATCATCCTCATTTGGGCCATATCTTGAAGAGCTCATGATCTTATCTGGAGAGGTTTGTCTCTTGCAGGAAAGCAACCTGTGTCTTACACTTTTTCAGGTATGACACACCTTCTTCCTCTTCACTGGTGTGTTTAGCCATCACACATTCCAGGTAATACATGTTAAATTAGTCATAATCTGATCTTGCAAGGGGTAGTGGAGGTAGGATTAATTGCGGTTGACCAATGAAGGGAGAGCGGTACTGTTCCTCAGTAAGGCCTTTTTGGTGGCTCAGGCTGTCCAATGTGTCCAGGAAAGAGGGTTGCTCTTGGTCATCCAAATGAGTGGGTCTTGGGGCCTTGCCCATATGATGATATGTGGCAGTGAGGCCTTCCATGGTGGTTACCATGCCATTCTGGATGTTTGGGGCTCCTTCTTTTGTTCCTGTTCCAGAAGCCTTCTGTTGACCTTGGATCGCTTCACTGCTGCTCTGAGTAGGCTGCAACCAGGAACTGCAGAGAGTTGCCTTATAGGCGTATACCACAATCCCTAATGTTTCCAATAATAACACAGATAAAACCATTAAATACCAGCACAGCCAAAAAAATGTATTTACAGCCTGCACTTCAGTGCTTAAGTGGCAGCACCTCCCATGTTTGATCGAACGCCGGGCTTGGCACAGCAAGATCTGCTCTGTGGCTCCTGTGGTTGTAGTGGCCCTGCTTGTAGATGGCCTAGTATCACTGTATATCTCCATTTCTGTCAGTAATCCTGGCAGCGCATGCATTCTGGGTGTGTGGCTACCCATCATTCTTATGCCTTCATGCACCTGTACACATCTCGGTGGAGCCTGCTGGGTATGCTCCATGAGCCTTGTGGATTAACACCTTCCATAGGGCAAGGGAGGGAGTGGGTTTTGCTGCCACGGGGTCGAGGGAGGGGGTTGGTATGGGAGGCTATGGGGAGGGCTTACCCGCCATTCCAAATAGTAAGGCAGGAGTTTCCACATGGCACTGAGGCTTGTGGGCCTTTACGTTCTGCAGTTATATATGGGGGGTCTTGGTAGTGGGTCCTGGGGTAGTGCTAGGTACCAGCAGAGAGATAGTGGGGGAGTTAGGGGGAAACCTTTGTTTCCTTGTCTCCTGTCTCCTTCCTTCCCTTCATGGGGGGATGACCAATGTGGGTGTCTGATCCGATTATTGTGTATCCCCTACTTCCCCCCGGCAGTCCCATCTTGTGTCTGATCCCTTACAAGCCTTCCTGTGTCCTTGATTAGTCAGATTGAGAATTTCATCCCCCCCAGTTGGAAGTGGGGGGAAGGGTTCTAGCCTGGAAGGGCTCATGGCCAGGAGGTCCATTGCCCTGGAGCGATAATATCCCAGTATCTCTTGATCTGTTAGGCCTGCGTACCCTTTTCTGTGACATCTGAGCTACTAGTCTCATCCTCCCTCTGCTCACATTGAACAGCTATTAATCCCGCAGTGCTGTCCCTTCAGGCCTTTTAGCATTGCCCATGTCATCTCTCCCCCATCCCCTCAGAGCTCCTAAGTCCCCGACTACTTCTTTATGTATTGGAGCACCATAATCACCCACTTCGATCCTCATTTCAAAAGGAGGAGGCCTCTCGAAGGGTGCACAGTCAGGAGATTGGTCTGCCTGGTGGGGCCAAAGTCTCAGTGTCTCGCCAATCTCCTACACTCGAGCCGCCCTTGTCTGGGTGCCCCATAATACTTCAAAATGCTCCCCCTCCCTCTCATGCCATAGCGATAAGCGGTACTTATCTAATGGGAGTTTTTAGGCTCTGATACATTCACCAGGGGACTTTGGGATCTGGCTGGTGAATCTGGCATGAACTGGTGCTCCTTGTGGTTTTTGGACGCTGTGCTTGGAGGATGCTGCTTCACGGTGGGGCCCAGGTCTTCTTCCCTCTCCACGGCTCTACCTGGAAGTATATCTAGGCTTGATAGATGGGGTGGGTGGGGCAGGCACTCTGCATCATGCTGCTGACCTACTGATTCCAGGGAGGGTGAGCACAGAACTTCGTATCTGTTGGCCATCATATGCCACACCAGGGCCTTGCTTTTCTCCCTCTGTCGATCCTGCCATGTGTTGTGGTGTGAAGCCTTGTCCTCGCCAGTAGGTGCTCCCATTTTCTGTGAGTGTCTCTCACTGACCTCTTCCTGCTGCACCATGGGAGGGCCCCATGATTTTCCACATGGAATCCCTCTTCAGCCTCCATTTCTTTATGCTCCAAGGGGGCTCTGGGGCTGGTGTGGCTATGAGTGTGGCCTTTTGGGTTGCAGCGTCTTCAATCATTTGTTCTCCCCAGAAAGGCCTCTATCGCAGCTGGCATCTTGAAAGAAAGCGGGACTCCATTTTTCACAATCCGAATCATAGATGGATTGTGGAGGGAGTATTGGGTGCCCATTCTTTGCATGTTGTGTCAGGCCTGAGTGTACTCCCTCCATTTGTTTGAAAGTTCCTTAGAGAATTCCTGGTAAATGGAGATGGGGTGCCTTTGCCAGCTGAGGTGCCCCACCTCCTGAGATTGCTGAAAAATTTCCTGCCTAGAGGTGACCTACTCCTTTTGTATAAAATTCTCAATTCTCAGGACCAAATGGGTCAGTGTGGCCTAAAATTCTCTAACAGAAGGAGCACTCTAAGGCTTAACAATAAACAGATTGAAGTAAGAAAATCAAATACTAATAAGAAATTAAATTACTTTACAGTAAGAACTCCAACACTATGGAACACCCGTCTGCAATATTTAGTGGATAGTCTCATCTATTTCTTCCTTTAAAAAAATCTGGGCCAATGGATGGAGTCTAATACATTTTGGGTTTAATCAATTTCCCACCATGGTGGTGGGGGACAATCTCGATGGGCCACTAGCCTACTTTTGTCCTATGATACCAAGTAAACCTAGTATTGTACAACAGGAATTTGATTAAGATTGCCCTCAGCTTTCCCTCTTTCAGTAGGGCCAGGGCAAGATTCCGGTGAGTTTGTTCTATATCCAGTCGGAACTCTCTTTGTAGACTGAGCATCTCAGAGAGAGTCTGCTGGAGGAACTGGACTGTGTTACATTTTTTCACTCACTCTGGAAAACCCAGTAGTCTCAGGTTGTTCCTCCTGCTGCAGTTCTCCAGGTAATCAACTTTAGTGAGGAGTGCATTAATGGTGGTCTGTTGTTCCCTGTGTGCCCCCAGATCTCTTTTATTGCTTCATCATGGGCCACAACCTGGTGTTCTATTTTTGAAATGCACCCATCCAGTCACTGAATGGCATAATAGTTTGTTGGGAGGCTTCGGTCACTTTGTCAATGTGTCAGATGAGCCTCTCGAACATTGAGTTAAAGTGCCTGAGGTTGAGTGTCAGACCCAGCCCCACCACCATGCTCAGATGCAGGAGTTTGCTGGAATGCACTGGAGAATAAAAACCATGCTGATCCCTGACCAAAAGGTATGTTCAGGTTGGCCATCTCATGAACTGTGGTATTGAGTACTTTTTACCCACTGGGTACCACTTTCAAAATGTTAACCAATGGATTTAGATATACTGCAAGCAGCAGCTTATGAGTCAAGCTGCCATCTTATTTTCTGGCCAAGCCACGCCCCCCCCCCCACTGTCAGCTTTTTAACCATTTTTCAGTACTCCTGTAATAGCTGTGCCTGTCAACAGAGCTTTACCCAGTAACTGCTCAGATTACATTTCAAATGTGTATTTGCTATCTTTAATTGTTAACCTTCACAAAAATGCCTTTTACTCGCACTGACCTTGTTGCTATGATCTGCTCCTTCCCACCCTTCCCCAACATAGGTGTAACACTGAGTCATGCCCAACTTATGCATGAATGAGTCTGGTGATTTTGGGGCCATATAAAGTAAACAGCTTACTGAATAATGCTAACTGTGTTGATTTAGGCAATTGCAGTCATTTTCCAAACCAAGGGCTATTTCATATAGAATTTGTTGTTTGAAAGTGAAACCAGGACTCAGTGCATGTGCATCATGTGCAGAGTCCCAATTTCATAATTCAAAAAACAATTTATATATGAAATATGCCACGGCTTGAAAAATTATTGCTGTTCCTGGAATCAGTGCAGTTCATGTTATACAGCAAATTGTTTACTTTATATGCCCCCACAAATCACCAGACTCATTCATGCACGAGTTTTTTATTTATTTATTTATTTTATTGAAATCTAGGATTACAAATACCTTTGAGCAGGAACTGCTCATTTACAAAGGTTCCACGTCGAAAGAATGGGGGGTATACATACATACAAAGGTCAACATAATAATACATAGTTACACAATAAAAAGAAGTAAGAGACTAAGGCTTAGGAAATTCCAGTAGTTCAAAATGTGCCAAATGTTAGGTAGCATGACATACCAGCTAAGGGCAATCTTAGAAATAAGCACTGCAGGTGAGAGGGAAGGGAGTATGCAGGCAGGAAGGCCATTGTCGGAGGGTAGAGGGTGAAGGTAAGAGCTCTAAAGGGGAGGGATAAAAGTCAGAAAATGCCCAGGGGAGAAAAGGAGGGGGCAAGGGGTAGGCAGGTAGAAGGGGGAAAGGTGGGGAGAGGTAGCTGTCAAGACTGAAGTGGAGGGCAGTGAGCAGTGGGCCCCTGATTAGGCGAGGCAGTCACAACGACTAGTTGAAATGAGATGAAGTCGGAGTTGTCTCTTAAAAGGGCCAAGAGCAGCAGCAGTAAGAGTTTCTTCATTGAGAGTATTGTACCACTGTGGTGCTCTGTGGGCAAAGGTCCTTTGGCCCATAGTAGTCCGGCATCTGGGGACAAGGAAGGTTAGTTGTTGAAAACTTCTAGTTTGCTGGGTGCTGTGGTGGTCAATGAGGAGCTTTTCAATGCCATGGGGCATGACCCCGAGGAGGACTTTTTTGGCTAAGAGGCAGGTTTGATACTGTATCCAGCTGATGAGAGGAAGCCATCCTGCCTGAGTATATAGGTCACAAGTGTGTGTAGGTCAGTCAGCCCATTAGCAGTCTGCATGCTTTGTTGAGTGCAACTGTAATTCTGCGGAGGGTAGAGGTGGAAGCAGAGCCATAAATTGCTAGCCCATAATCAATGATGGAGGTGACAGAGCTGTTGATAGCCAACCTGAGAGTGTCAGAAGTCATGCAATGTTTGTGCCTGTAGAGCAGGCCTATACGGATGTTGGTGGCTTTGGCGATAGAATCTATGTGCCGATGGTAGGAGAGTGAGCTGTCCAATGTGACACCTAAGTATTTAAGATCAGGAACGTGTTCAAGTAAGGTCCCTGTTTGGTTTAGGATGGTGAGGTCATAGGATTTGTACTTGCTTCTGGCGTTGTAGAAGGTCATAACCTTTGTTTTGCTGTAGTTCATGACCAGTCTGTGTGACTTGAACCATTCTTCGATGCACATGAATTCAAGCTGTAATTGTTTCTCGAGGAGCTCTGTGTTTTGGTGGTTGGTGAACATGACTGTGTCATCGGCGTAGAGCAGTAGTTTCTGGTGGCAGACACTGGGAAGGTCGTTGAGGAAAAGGCTGAAGAGTAGTGGCCCCAGGATGGACCCCTCTGGGACCCCTGAAAGGACTGGCTTTTCTTCTGAGGTGACACTGGCAATCCTAACTTACTGGACCCTCTCCCCAAAGTAGCTTGAAAACCAGAGCAGCGCTTCATTGGAGAGCCCAATGTTTGATAATTGCTTGAGTAGGAGTGGGTGGTTCACAGTATCAAAGGCTTTTGTAAGGTCGATGAATACTGCCCCTACACAGTTTCCTTGATCGAGCGTGGTGTGGATGAAGCCAGTGAATTCTAATAGTGCTGTGGTGGTACTGTGCCCTTTTTGGAAATCATGTTGCTCAGGACACTGGATGTCGTATTTTTCCAGGTACTTGACTAGTTGGTCTGAGGCGATGCGCTCTAGGACCGTAGACAATGGAGGGAGAATGGAGATAGGTCTGTAGTTGGCGTGCAGTGATTTGTCTCTACTTTTGTGTACTGGTGTGATGGTTGCCTGTTTCCAGTGAGATGGGAAATGGGACGTCCTTAGTGACAGGTTGAGGACCTTTGTCAGGGGTTCAAGGACTTCTTCAAGGACAAGTGCTAACAACTTCAAGTCAAGGGAGTCACCTCTGTAGCCTGCATTGTGAATGGCCTTCTGAATATAGGTTCTGGCTTCATGCATTGGGATCTCCTTGAAGTAGAATTGAGGGGCAGGGTGTAGGAGAGGAGTAGTTGCAGGAGGGTTACTACCAGAGGTAGTTTGGCATGATTCAGTGCCATACGTATGTTGGGGACATGCGGGAAGGAGCAGATCATGGTGATAAGATTGGTCTGAGTAAAAGCAACTTTTGTGAAAAATTATAATTAAAGATAGCAAGTAAGCATTTGAAATGTGACTTAAGCAATTACTGGACAAAGTTAAGTTAACCTCAAAGCCTGGATAGACGATGAACTTTCACACTTTGGACAAGATTTCCTCCAACTGATGTATTCATTGGGCTTCATACAGGTAGTTTCCTCTGAGACCCATTCTTCGGGTCACTCATTGGACCTGGTCTTCCTACTGGGTATGGAGATCACCGACCTGGTGGTGGAACCCTTCGGATGGTCCGACCATTCATTATCAGGTTCAATATCCAAGCACCCCCCCCTCATAGGCTTGCCCCTTTGGAGATGGTCCAGTACCACCCATTAAGGGGTGTGACCCCAGAAGCCTTGATGGTGGTCCTGGACCTACCGAGGTTTGCTGAGTGCAAGATCGGATTAAGAGAGCCTACTGCAGGTCTATAACATGGCCATGGTGGGGGCTCTGGATTCCATTGCTCCAGTCAGTGCTCTCCCTCTCCCCACTCTTCTCCATTCTCCTTGGTTAGATGCAGTCTTCAGAGAGATGAGGAGAGTTGTGCAAAGGTTGGAGTGCTGCTACCGGAAATCTGGCCTTGATGCCTGCAAGCTTAGACTGATGGCACATTATGCTTATTATCAGTCGGTAATCTCCCGTAAAAAGACAGAGTTCCTGTCTGGGGAGAATATGGCTGCATGGAACTGGCCAGCCCAGCTCTTCAGAACCATGGACAGACTGTGCAATCCAGCCTGTCTGCAGCTATGGACAGCTTTGTCAAAGGAGAAGTGTGACGAGTTTGCTCGGTTCTTTACAGATAAGATTGCTGACATCAGGGCAGCGATCAACTCAGCCTTCTCCAATTGGTCTGATGGTGATTGTTGGTAGATCAAAACACCTCAGGCTAGTTGGTCAGTCTTTGATCAGGTAGCAATATCAGATGTCATGATGGTCATCCAGAATATGCAGCCGACATACTGTGGTTTGGATCCGGGCCCAACCCATCTCCTTGTGAGATGTGTGGATGTCATAACCTGTCACTGAAATACTGTGATTTGGATCTGGGCCCAACCCTTCTCCTTGTGGGATGTGTGAAGATCATCTTCCCAGTCCTAGCTGAGATTGTCCGGTGTTCATTAGAGACTGGGGAGTTTCCTGACTCTCTGAAGGAAGAAACAGTGATTCTGCTTCTCAAGAAACCTTCTCTTGACTCGGACTTTCTAGCTAACTATGGGCCAGTCTCTAACCTTCCCTTTGCGAGGAAGGTTATTGAGAAGGTGGTCGTGCTGCAGCTGAAGGACCATCTTGCCATCCATGACATCTACAACCCCTTCTAGTCTGGATTTAGGAAGAGGTACAGTACTGAGACTGCTCTCGTTCAGGTGCTGAATGATCTCCTTATAGCGGGAGATTGGAGGAATCATTTCACCTTAGTTCTCCTTGATCTCTCTGTGGCATTTGATACTGTGGACCACGGGATATTGCTAGAGCACCTGCAGTTGATCTGTGGACTGTCAGGTACAGTCTTCAGATGGTTTAAATCCTTCCTCCCTGGCAGGTTTCAGGGAGCAGTGTCTCAGATTTATTCCTCTGGCTCATTCTCCCTGCCATGTGGGGTACCGCAGGGCTCTGTGCTGTCCCCCATGTTGTTTGTGGTGTACATGTTGCCAATGGGGGGATGTTGTAAGGACTGAGTTTTCACTGCTATGCAGTTGATATTCAGATGAGTGCCAACTGGTTGAAGCTGAATTCAGACAAGACTGAGGTGTTGGTCGTGGACCCAGGTCATCTAGTAGAGGGGTATTTAGTAGGACAGGCAACTGGTCTTGTACTAGGATGCTGCCAGCTGAAGACCTCTGAATGGGTGTAGAGTCTGGGCATTATTATTGATGAGGGGCTGACCCTAAAATTGCAGGTGTCATTCATTGTCAAGACATCATTTTACCATCTGAGGAATATCACCCGGATTAAACACCTGGCTCCGCCCTATGACCTACCAACATTGGTTCTTGCCTTTGTGACCTCCCATCTGGATTACTATAACTTCCTTTACCCTGGGGGTAGATATCCGCCAGCTGCAGCTAGTGCAGAATGTGTCAGCCAGTCCTTTCCCATGGAATTTGTTTGAGGGCTTCAGTAATTTTTTTTAAAGTTAGTGCTGTTGTAGTCTTTATAGGTGGATTTTTTTTAGGCAAGTATGTTCACCAGGTTTTTCAAATATAATTAAAGCATGATCACTACTACCAAGGGGGTCCAGGGTTTGAATGTTAAGGATTTCGTGACTTATATTGGTGATAAGAAGATGATAAGGAGATCCAGAGTATTACTGCCTCTGGTTGGTAGTGTGACAAGTTGTGAAAATCCATTGTCTATAAGTGAGGAAATAAAATATTTTTCAATTTGACAGGTACTAGTATTAGAAAACCAGTTTATGATGGGTAAATTGAAGTCTCCCATGATTATAATGTCACCTTTAGAAAAATTAGAAATGTCTGTTAGGTGTTGGTTGATGTAGTCTAAACTAGAAGAAGGGGGCCTGTAGCAGTTGTCGTTTGTTCACTGGGACGGGCCCTTAAACTGAACGTTGACCCAGATGCGTTCAGTGGATGTTGGAGATTGTATTTCATAAGCTGGTATGTCATCTTTAACATGTATGCACACACAGCCTCCTTGTTTGCCAACTCTATATTTGTGGTAAAATTTATACCCCTGAATTTGTTGGATCCAGGTGGAAGAAGGATCCCATCAAATTTAAGTTATAGCAATAATTCCTAGATTGTTAAGAGATTTTGTGTTAAGTGATAACAAATTACAGTTTTTAGTAAGATGAGAAGTGTACAGTGGTGTTAGGAACTTGGGAAAAGTCCCATTCTCCCCCTTTTTGACTAGTTTAAGTAACTGTTGATGATTTTTGTAAAAGATTTACAAAGCAATGCCCTGCCCCTCCTGCTGAGTAGGCCACCCCAGCAGAACAGAGAATGTTTCTTAATGTGTGATACAGGGTATTCTTTGTTTGAGGTATCATTTTCTTAACCATTCGTTAGTTTGTTTGATTTTATGAGTAATGAATTCAGTGGCTCTTGGGATGGGTAGTATCTCAGAAAAACAAACTGTACAACCTTTCTCAGCAAGTAAGTTATTGAGTGCTATGTAGTGTTGTTTTAGTTGATCTGGGTTTGTGCGTTGGATGTCATTAGTACCAGCGTGAGTAATGACAAGAGGGTTATTGCCTGAATTTTGTAAGATGTCAGGGATTAGGGATATGATGTCAGCAACCTTGGCTCCTCTAAAGTTAGAGCATGTTCGATTCAGCTTATTAGGGTTGCAGAGGACTTGATCAAGGTGTTTAATCATGGAGTTACCCAGGACATAAATTTGTTTGGCTGCAGATGCATGGCTTTTTATGGGTTCGGGAGTATGGTTAATGGTAGTTGTGTTTAGTGTTGATACAGATGGAGACTGAGTGAGGGTGTGCTTATGTTCTGTGGGCTGAGGTGCTAACTGAGAGGAGTTTGTGGTGAGTGTGTGATTGGCAGAGTGAGGATCTGTGCTGCCAGAAGGGTCAGAATCCCATGTCATAAAAGGCTCAAATTTGTTTTGAAGGGGGACTGGAGAGCAACTGTGAATCTGACCCCCTCTGCATTTATGAGAGTGCTTGGTGACTAAAGCCTGGTCTTCCACAGTGACTGGGGCTAAGGTGTTCAAACCATTTGGATCATGGGTGTCCACCGTGTTGATGCAATTGTTGGGAGGTGTTTCTATGTGTTCCACCGTTGTGTCAACAAATCGCTCTAGTATTTCTATGTCTTGCCTAACTACCTCTCTTTTTAAGAGTCTGGCTATTTTGTACTGCAGGGTAGTAACCAGAAAACACTTGTCACAGATAAAATTCTGCAAAGGTTCATCATGGCAAAACATGTAGCACTGTGTGAACTCCCTAAGAGGTTTATTCACAATAGAGGCCAGGTTGAATCCTGTGTTCGAAATACCAATACAAAGCTGCTGAGTATTCAGTACAAGGTGTACTTATGTGGTCACTATGTATTTCACTACGCCAGAGGACACACTGACATGCGCTGAGATGCGCGTGTCCCTGTGTGCGGATCTGCGTGCTTTCCCCACTCCCGCTCACCCCACTGGCATGGGGCTTGTTATTTATGGAGTGATGGCAACAAGAAGTGGTGTTTTGTTACTTCCTGTTGTCCACTTGCTCCACGAGCACAGGAAATACAATAAATGGTTTAAAAATTAAATCCAACACAGTTGCCACCTCATGCGGTGGACTTTCCAGTTGTTTTGCACTCCCCCTGCAAAAGCAAACAAGCAAGTCAATGGTGCTGTTCAAAGGAGGTGAGGGGTGTCCTCCACCTTACCACACTGCCTGGGCAGAACAGCTGAGTACCAGCAGAGACAAACAGTCTCTCTTGTTGTCATGGAAACCAAGACCAGACCTCTACCCAGAGGTACATTTAGTTTCTTTCCTAATAAATACACAAGTAAAAAGAGCTGGAGTCAGAAAACAAGGTATATAGTGCACACACCTGTACACTCTATTAATCTGACCTCTGCTCATGTGGCAATTGTAGGGTTTGGGAGTGCCTGACGGTGGAGAGCTTCAAAGCCACTTTGAAAACCTATTTACTTAGTCTTGCTTTTCCATAATTGGATAAGGCTGATATTAGCTGTTACCGTTGAATTTTTAACTATTTATGGCTTTTACATTAACTGCGATATTCATTTTTGTAAAGCACTTTGATACTTGTGAATTGCGTTGCATAAATAAAGTTTATCGTTATTATTAACAGGCACAACCATTACAGGGGTACTGAAAAATGGTTAAAAAGCTCACAGTGTCCCTTTAATCACTTGCCTCACCCCTTTTATAATGGAGTCTCCCAAAATCACACCTCTCCCTATACATTTAGCTTCCCTTGTGCCTACTGCCCCCTTCAAGCGTCTCTGCTCCTCCCTCTGTTTCTTGCTCCTACCTCTCTTTGTTCCTGCCTTCTCCAAAGACCACTTCCACCTCTGTACCAACTCTACCTTCTTCTTTCCTCCATCATCTCTCCAGCCTGCCTTCCAATCACCTGACTGTCCAACCTCCCCTAATCCCCCCTTGCATGACCTCTTACCATCCCCTACAGTCCCTTTCCTAGTCTGCCACCTGTATCATCCCTTCTCACCCTTCTTTGACCATCCTCCCTTGTGTTATCTCCCTGCATTGATTTTACCCATATGCTGGACTCCTTCATGTTGTCTCTGATCAGTGGATGAAAACTATTCCACAGCAGCACCATTGGGGATGCTCCACTGTTATTGCTTTCCCTCCCCCTCTCCTCCAACCATTGTCCATCCACCCTCCCTTGACTTCTTCATTCTCTGTGAGACAGGTATCTAGGAAACCTGTATCATCTCCCCCTCAGTCCTTTTCCCCTGTTTGCCCCCACTTTCCTGGACATACCTTCATTTCTCCCCTTCTCCTCCGTGTCTTCTTCCATTAAGTATCATTTTTATTTTTCATCTAAACTGCCTAACATTGACTCCCAGCTGACCTAGTGATGATCGTATAAATGTTTAGCAGTGCTGTGGTATACCTCAAGGTAACAGGTAGCTCCTCAGCACTGCTACACTTTTATACGATCACCGTGTGAACTTGGGTGCCTCAGTGGTACCTCGAGGTATACCTCAGCACTTCCAAACTTTTATACGATCATCCCTGTAAACTCCTTTATACTAAGCAACCCCCTTCCTCCCATAGTGTATTCATGAACACTGCTGCCCCACCCCCTCTACAACAACCAGCTCTGCTTTTCATCACCTGCCTTCGCAGAACACTTCCTTCCCCATCATGATGCTGTAGTTTTCTTCCACAGTCTGCCCTACAAACCACTGCTTAGATGCGTTACTATATTCCTACCTCAGATAAGGATTAGGTCTAGCCCATTATGCAACCTAATTCATATCCCTACTGCAGGTAGAAATTAACTACAGTCCCTTATACGACTCTCTAGCCCTACCCTAGATTGGGGGTATCTGCTGTCCCTTTGTTAGCCTTTTATGAGACCTGAATACTTTATTTTAAGTGGTCTACACCCTGTTATTCTTAAGCACTTTAAACTTACTTCATTAATGTTTTTCTTAAAAATGCCTCAGCATCAATAGTCTTTACTATCACTTTAAAAAAAATAATAATAATGTGAATTATTTTATAACTTAAGTAACTATACCAGGTTTCCCTTTTAGCTCATTTTGCAAATTAAACCTTACAGATTGTATGAATTAAGCTCACTTTTATACTTACTGGGTGGGATATTCAAACTGTGCCAGGCAGGGGCGCAAGTCTGGGCACAGTGTAACTGGGCTGTGCCAGGACAGGGACCAGGTGATATTCAATGGTGCTGCACCATGGCTCAGCACCATTGAATATGGCACTGAGGGTGCACGCAGAGTGCACTGTGCAGTGGCACTGCACCAGCTCATGTGGCAGGAGGGGAGCAGAGGGATATGCCAACACAAGTGCAGTTGCGCTAGGCGCATCAACTGTGATATTCAGCACTGGGCATGCAAATGAGGTCATTATGCATGCAAGGTGGAAATGGGGCCATTTGCATGTCATTATGGCCCGATTTGCATGCGGTGCACTGATCCCCGGTGACTTGCGTCTGGCGCCCTGCCTGGTTGCAGCTGTCAAGGACCAACGCCCTCCTGCCCCTCGGCGGGCTCCACTCCCCTTCACCCAATCCCAGGCATGTGTGACCAATCCCCAACACCCAATCATGGGCATAGGTTAAGAATCCCTGGTGGTCCAGAGGAACTCTCCCCAGTGCCTGATTGCAGGCAGAATGATCTACGGACACCCTGGTGGTCCAGTGGTATCCCCTCCCCACTGTCCCACTGCATCTGCCACCACCCTGCACCCCCCCAGTCAATGGCGGGTGGCAGCACCCCACCCGCAAGCCGCCCAGCTGCCTGCCGACCAACAGCGTACAGTAGGGCTGTACGCCTATTGGTCCACTGCATGGGCCAGTGGGCTTGCAGACCATACTGTACTATACAGGCCCGAAATGTGAATGAATGTGAATGTGAGACCAACTGGCTCCTGGTTACTGCACGAGCAAAACAGCTGTTCAGACAATGTGAATGCATCACCTGTGTTTTTAAAAATCACATTTTTTCTATGACACACTCAGCAACAGTTCATGCTCCTGATTTGGAGCAAAGCAGCGGGGGGAGAGTCTGTTTACAGACAGCCCCCAACACAGTCCAGAATCAGCTGCCAATCTCCTCCACGCAGCTCAAGTCCCACCATAGTGGATAATGATCCTGACTGGCTTTGATTTACTCCCTGGGCAAACATAACTGATCACATGATGTGAACACATTGGCTGCATTTTTAAAAGCTGTGCATTCTTTTTATGAACCACACAGCAACATTTTACACTCCTTATTGCAGCAAAGGGTCAAGGGGGTAGAGTTTAAGTTTGTTTACAGGCAGCCTACAACACAGTCCAGAAACAGCAGCTTGTCTCTTCCACACAATCTGAGTCCCACCAGAGCTGGATAATGAGCAGGACTGGCTCTGAGTTACTCCCTGGCCTAAACAGATGATCCGATGATGAATGCATCAACTGTGTTTCTAAAAGCTATATATTCTTTCTATGACCCACTCAGCAACAGTTCACACTCTTAATTGGAGCAGAGGGTCTGGGGAAAAGTTTACTTACAGGCAGCACCAACACAGTCCAGAAACAGCTGCCAGTATCCTCCATGCAGCCTAAGTCCAACCAGAGATGGATAATGAGCCAGACTGGCACTGAGTTAATCGGTTGTGCTGGTAAGAGCCTCTTCTTATCCAGTGAACATTAATAAAGGATACATTTACAGTCTTGCAAACCCCTGAGGGATCATTGAGTGTGTTTTTTATGGCTGCGTAGGCAGAGTCAGCAGCCATTTTGCGGTAGCTCTAAAAACAAGCTACCGGATTCAGGCCCATGGAATGCTTCCATTTTGGAGTTTCGGAAACTCCAAAGCAGTCAGAAACACTCCGCCATGGGTGCACTATTTGTTTCTTTGTCCATCACTTCCACAATTTGGTGCAGAACTACACATGTGTACCTGTCAGGCATGCACAGTTCTGTCCGTGACACAATCTTATTTAACTCGCCACGTCTGTCCCTGCTTCTGACCAAATACCCCTTTCTTTCCTGTTCTGAACTGCAATGTAATTAAGTTAAAGAACCTGAACCGAAGCTGGGCTCTAGTCCCAGTCCACCCATACCTCTCTTAGACAGTAATACTAGCGCCACTTTTACTACACATACCTCCTTTCCAAACTTTCCTTCCAGTCGGTAGTTAGTTACAAACTTCTGGACAACTCTTCTCTGATGCACTGCTGCAGTCAGTTGTCTCCAAACACGGAAGTTGAGTCAGAGGCCTTAGGCCAGGAAGATAGAAAGCAGCACGGCGGGACCCCCTGAACTGGAGTCAAGACTGGGATGGGTACCTTCATCCACAGTGCACATACTGTAAGTGAAGCCTGCAGCAAGGCTTGCTTTTACCAGTTATTGGTTCCCCTTTTACTGTGTCACGGCCGGGGCTGGAAGGGGTGCTTTAAAGAGCTAGTGTATTCAGAGCTTTTTGTGCTGCCTGTGATAGTGGATTAATGTTTTTGATTTGTAAGCGCTATTGTCAGTCCATTTGCCAGGTTTAGTGTTGAATGGCAGAGTGCGCAGAGGCTTGAACTAGGATCAGGAATTACGATGTGAGAAGAGAGCCATGGTAAAGTTATAATTCTCACAGCAACTTCATAAAAATATCTATTTTGTTTATATTTTTGCTTTTTTTTTTACATTTTGTTCCCACAGAATCAACTGAAACTGATGTACATATATTTAGCTTTAAGGGAAAGGCAAGGGAAACATGCAACTAGTGGTCTTATGTTGTGCTATGCAGTCAGAGTGGGGAGGTTTTCACATTCAATGAATTAGAACATACAAAGATGCAAAACACGAGTAATATGATACAAAAATTTACTGTGTGTATTCGGCTTTGAACTGTGACTGTTAATCACAAATTAATATTGCAACATTCTCACCTACTTTAGCAGTCATTACATGGACTAGCTTGGGAGCTAGTCCTACTGAGTGTTTTGTTTGATCCCTCTGCTCTGCATGTGGCTCGATTTCTCATCAGTTCAAGCACTGCCATGGCACTGGACAGTTGACTGATTTTTACAAAGCTGATACAAATATCGGACAAGGAAAGCAGCGCACATGCAGTAAAAGTAGTCTAGATACCCAAATTAGTTTTTCTACTGTTTGTCCTAATTTGAAGGGATTGAGACAAGATAACATAGTCTTGAGTAACACACACAAAAATGACAAAAAAAGAGCTTTTGTCAATGCCGAATGTTTGCTTGCTGATATTAGAACTGGACGTGCAGGAGTTAGACAGATGCAGAATAGGCATGGCAGTGAAGTATTGAACTCACCCAAATCCCACCTCCACCCTGCAGAGATGGACAGGCATTGGGGTGTGCATGTGGGTCACTGCCCATAATGCTCACGGCATTTCACCTCACCCTATCCTGTAGACACTGACAAGTGTTGAGGTGTGCCTTAGGGTGTTTGGTTTCACAGTCACCCTATTTCATAAGGACATATGCTTTAATGAGTGCAGTACAGGAGAATGGGGTGAAGTCTGGGGCTGATGAGTGCAAGGTACACCTCGATGCCTGTTACTGGCTTCAGGGTGAGGGTGGGATGGCATGAGCATTACAGCCAGTGATCCAAAGTTACACCTCTGATGTCTGCCAGTCTGTACAGGGTGTGACGTTATGGTTAGAAACCCTAACAACCCGAGTGTGTGTTGGTATTTGCACTACAAATTTTCAACATGGCCTTTTTGTGACCCCCACCTCATGAAAGCATTTGGGACCTCTTCTCATGAACAGTGGAAGTGTAATTTTGTTAATGTGTCCCGAACTTTGAGTTCCCACAGTGTCTGTGCGATTCTGCACCAGAAGTGAGAAAACACAGATCAGGCAGGATGTGAAGGATGACAGCAGTACCATCCATAGGGAGGTGTGAAGAGATGACAATGTTGAAAATCTGTAGTGAAAATATTAAAAATGCTCAAAGTACCAAGCGTACGTGGAAGCTGTGCAACACATGCTTGTACTGCAGTCATTTAGTGGAATTATTTCACCAGATTTTTAACATAGGCATTTTGTGACCTCTGCTCATGAACACTGTCACTATAATTTTCTTAATCTGTCTGAAACATTAATTTCCCACAGTGACCGCGGCATTGTGTGCCAGATGTGCAAATGCATATTTTGGGCAGGATATGAAAAATGACAGCTGTACTGTTCATAAGGGGGTGTGGCAACTTGCCAATGTTGAAAATCAGGAGTGAAAATATTACAAATTTGAGCACTTCCGAGCATACGTGGAAACTGCACAACACACGCTTGTAACACAGTCATTTTATGGACTTTTGTCACCAAATTTTCAACATAGGCATTTTACATCCTCTGCTCATGAACAGTGTCACTATGATTTTCTTAATGTGTCCCAAACACTGATTTCCCACAGCAACCACGCAATTCTGTGCCGAAGTGCAAAAACACATTTCAGCCAGGATGTGAAAAATGACAGCTATACTGTTCATTGGATGGTGTGGAAAAATGGCAATGTTGAAAATCTGGAGTGAAAATATTACAAATGCGTGAAGTTACGAGCATGTGTGGAAACTGAGCAAAGCACGCTCGTAAAACAGTCATTTTTTGAATTTTTCCACCAAATTTGCAACATTGACTTTTTGAGATCCCATTTCATGAACACTGGCACTGTCCTTTCTTACTCAGTCCTGAAAGGTGATTCCATGTAGTGACCGCAAAATCACCTTTCAGGACTGAATAATGCCATGACAGTGGCTGAATTCATGAGGAGGGGTCTCAATAACCCCATGTTGAAAACTTGGTGCCAAAATTCCAGTGTCAGTGGCTCAGTAGGTAGCACATTCACCTCTGATACCAGGAGATCAGAGGGCTGTGGGTTCAGTTTTCACATCTGGTACTTGGGTTAATATCCCAATACTGACACTGTAGTGCAGCATAAAAGGGGTCCTGCACTTCTGAGGTGCCGTATTTCAGATGAGACGTTAAACTGAGGTCCCATCTGCCTGGATTGGTGGTAGTTCAGGTAAATGCTAAAGATCCCATGGCACTTATCAAAAAAGAGTAGGGGAATTTTTATCATAAACTTCAAAATCAAAAAAATTAAAACAGTGTTAAATCACACAAAAGAAATATACAAAGTCATAAAAAATAAGTATTACAATCATACTTGTTTGATAACATTTCTAGAAAACACTTGTAAAACACAAAACATATCCTATTACTGTCAGGATCCTCCCCCCTCCACTATCATTTTTTTTGTTTTGTTTTGTTTGGGTAGGATTGATGATCAACAAGAAAAAAAAGACAATTCATATACTGAGCAAAAATACAAAAACCAACAATGAAACAAAAAAAAACCCCAAAAGGTATCACTTCATACCACAATCCCCCCCCCGAAAATCAACCTTGCATAAGAATACCCCCTTCCACTCCCCACTAGAGCAGTAGGGTAATACTCCTTGAGCCAGAAAAACAAAATCTTGTTTTATAAAAACTAAATAGTAGTAATTCATATGAAGAAAAACAGTTAGGGGAAAAAGGGGGGGACAGAGATAAATTCATTACAACATACTATTCCTAAACTAAACCAATTATGCCCCCCCATTTATACTGAGAGCAGGGGGTTAATTGTCAAAATCACATAGCAATCAAATTGAGCTGCATAAAGACCAAAAAGAAAAGAAAATCGAATCCAAAAATCAAATTGAATCACATACAACAGTAAAAAGGACCTCTGAATTTGATCAAAATCCTCCCCAAAACTGGGCCCAAAGATCCGAACTATAAACACATCGTTCAGTCTTTTGCCAGTTATGTAAAGCCATACAAATCATATAAAAAAGTTCCAGATCTGGTATGGACTGCTGTTGCAATACCAACCTACACAGCTCTATCCACATCCAATAAAGAAAATGAATATAAATAATATGAAGCATTCCTTGATGCACTGTAACGTGATATTGGAACTTAGGTCAGGCGGAATAGGACCCACCTATTTCCATCTATTTTTTACAATGTCCCACAATTGTATCACATATGGACAAGTAAAATATAAATGATCCATCGTCTCAATCTTCAGGATACAATGGTCCCTCGGACAATAACATTCTGGTAGAGTTTTATGTTTCTGATTGCCCTTCACATTAACTCGGCCATGAATCCCCAACCATACAGTATTCCACATTTGTACTGGGATTCGATCATTAGTCACATAATCAGACAATTGCTTCTGATCTACCTGTGAAAACCCTGTAAAAACATTTTCTTCAAAACACCGTAAAATAATATCTTCATAAAGAGCCCTCCTAGAAAGGCAGAGAGATGCTTAATGGGCAGCTCTGTCGAACTCCCCCCTTGACTCGAATCTTCTTCCTCATCCACCCCTTTTCATAAGGCCTCACATATGCCAAAGCATAACACAATTGAATCCACTTAATAAAGATCTCCAGGATTCCATAACACCCCAAACAATTCCATAAAAATGAATGAGAAACTCCATCAAACGTTTCGCCTGATCTAGACTAAAAATATATCCCCCAATATCTACACCCACAGATAAACTAGGAACCTCCATCAATTCTCGCAATAATAAAAGTGCAACTGTCATTTTCTGACCAGGAACCAAACAAAATTGAGTAGGTATAATTAGTCCCTCCATGACAGAGGCAAGTCTATTACCCAATAATTTAGAGAATATTTCAAAATCTGTATTCAAAAGTGTAATAGGTCACCAACTATGGATATCCTCACGATCTCCAGTTTTAAATAAAAAAATCATAAGCCCCTCATATAATAAAGTCGATAAACACTGATCTTGTAAGACAAAATTATAAACTGCTAACATGTCCTTAGGCATGATCTGCCATAATACTTTATAAATGTCCCCAGAAAGCCTGACCCAGGAGCAACATAGAAACATAGAAATATAGACTTTGACGGCAGATAAGGACCGCTAGGCCCATCTAGTCTGCCCATTTCCCTACCTACAGGATAGGCCGCAGATCCTAGTTAACCAACAGCCTATATCTTCCTGCCCCCCACAAGAATTGCCTTATGTCTGTCCCATCCATTCTTGAATTCTCCCATAGTTTTAGACTCCACAACTTCCTCAGGAAGGCTGTTCCATGCATCCACTACCCTCTCTGTGAAATAATACTTCCTCACATTGCCCCTGAACCGCCCTCCTTCTATCTTTAAATTGTGTCCCCTTGTTCTTGCAAGTCTCTTTTTCTGAAAGATGCTACCCTCTTGGACTTTGTTGATTCCTTGAGGTACTTGAAAGTTTCTATCATGTCCCCCTCTCCCTTCTTTCCTCAAGGGTATACATATTAAGCTCCTTTAGTCTCTCCTCATACAGCTTCTCTTGCAGACCCTGCACCATTTTAGTTGCCCTCCTCTGGACTGCCTCTATCCTGTCTATGTCCTTGCGGAGATGGGGTCTCCAGAACTGGACACAGTATTCCAGATGGGGTCTCACCAACTGTCTGTACAGAGGGATAACAACTTCCTGTTTTCTGCTGCTGATGCCTCTCCCTATACATCCCAGTATACCCCCGGCCCTTCCTACTGCCTTCTCACATTGCTTGCTAACCTTAAGGTCATCTGATATGATTACTTCCAGGTCCCTTTCCTGTTTTGTTGTTGTTACTACCTCCCCACCCATGTTGTATTCTTCTCCTGGGTTCTTGTTTCCCAGGTGCATTATTTTGCACTTTTTTGCATTGAATCCTAGCTGTCATACGTCTGACCATTCCTCCAACCTTGCCAAGTCCCTTTTCATCCTTTCCACGCCTCCTTGTGTATCAACCCTGTTGCAGATCTTTGTGTCATCTGCAAAAAGGCATACTTTTCCTTCCAGTCCCTCTGCAATGTCACTGATGAAGATATTAAAAGGACTGGACCCAATACTGAACTCCCTGGCACCCCACTAGTAACCGCTTCTTTCTTCAGAGTGGACTCATTTACAATTACCTTCTGTGTCCTGTTGTCCAACCAATGTTTTACCCAGGCTACCACCCTGGGACCCACTGCCAGGCTGGTTAATCTGACTAATAATCTTTTGTGTGGGACTGTGTCAAATGCCTTGCTAAAGTCTAGGTAGGCCATGTCCACAGCCCTCCCTGGTCTACTACTTTGGTCACCCAGTCAAAGAAATCTATTAGATCGTCTGACATGACCTTCCACTGTGAACCCATGCTGCCTTGGATCCTGTGCTCCACTGACCTCTAGGTACTCAACTATTCTTTCCTTCAGAGTGACTCCATCACTTTCCCTACCACAGAGGTCAGACTGACAGGTCTGTAGTTTCCTGCCTCTGTCTTGGTCCCACTTTTGTGAAGGGGAATCACATCCGCTTCCTCCAGTCCTGGTACCACACCATCCTCCCATGATTTATTAAAAAAAGTAGCCAGTGGTTTCACTAGTTCCTTCCTTAATTCTTTTAGAATTCTGGGGTGAATTCCATCAGGACCCATTGCTTTGTCCACCTTCAGTTTTAGGAGTTCTTGCAGAACCCTTTCTTCTGTGAAAGAACTGGGATCAACCCCCCTATCAAGAGTGCTTCTGTTATTGTGGATTAGGCACTTCCCCCTCCTCTTTTGTGAATACTGAGCAGAAATATTCGTTCAGTATTCCTGCTTTTTCACTGTCCCCCTCTGTCCACCCACCGTTCATTCTATTCAGCCTCACTATCCCTCCCTTTGTCTTTCTACTCTCGCTGATGTACCTATAAAAGGTTTTATCCCCCTTCTTAACTGAGTTGGCTATCTTTTCCTCAGTTTGGGCCTTTGCTATTCTGACTTCCCTCCCTGCTTCTTTCTGCCTTAACTGGTACAGCTCTCTCCTGCTCCTTCTGTGTTTCCTTATACTTCCGGAATGCTATCTTTTTCTTCCTGACTTTCACAGCCACCTCTCTTGAGAACCATAGTGTCTTTTTCTTTCATTTTGATTTGTTTATTTGCTTCACACAAAGGCTTGTTGCCTCTGTGATGGCAGTTTTGATAATTCCCCATTGTTGCTCCACACATCCTTCTAGCCTGCTTGCTAGTGCTTTTCTGAGGCACTCTCCCATCTTGCCAAAGTCAGCCTCCTAAAGTCCAGTACCTCACTTTTGTATGGCTTGACTCTGTAGCTGAGTTTAACGTGAACCACACTGTTTGATGGTCACTTGTCCCCAGATGGCAACCCACTTCTAGATCTGAGATCCTCTCACTGCCCCCGTTTGAGAGTATGAGGTCTAAGATTGCTCCCTCACGAGTGGGTTCCAAAACTAGCTGTCTAATGCCTGCCACCTGTAGGGCATCAAGAATGGCCCTGCTCTTAGATGTGGCTGCAGCAAATGTGCTCCAGTTAACATCTGGCATATTCAGGTCTCCCATCAACAGTATCTTCCCTTTCTTTGCCATTCTAAGAATGCCTTCCATCATATCCTTGTCCATTCCTTCCCCTGACATGGGGTCTGTACACAACCCTGTGCGGATTGTGGTGCCCTTTCCAGTCTCCAAGGTGACCCACAGTGCCTCCTCTCCTCCCTGTTTACTCTTTTGTTCAGTTGCTTTTATCCCTTCCTTTACATAGAGCTACTCCTCCCCTTTCCCCTGCCTGTCTCTCCTGTAGGTTATGTACCCTGGTATGTTAACATCCCAGTCATGGTTCTCTGTGTACCATGTTTCTGTGACTCTCGATATCCAGGCATCCCTCTTCCATTAAGGCCACCAGCTCAGGAGCTTGTTTCCCAGACTATGGGCATTGGTACTCATTACCCTCCATTTCCTGATGGCCTTACCACCTTTGCCCCATCCCTGTCCTTCTTGCCTTTGTCACTTTCTCCATTTACCCTGCCCTTCTCCTATTGACACCTCCATGTTGGTGTTTGCCACACTTACTACCGTGATTGTTTGGGGGCTAGGATTTTACTGCTCCTTTCCAGTGCCTTCCCCCTTGGCTAGTTTAAAAGCTTGCCAATGAAGCATTTAAACCTATCACCTAGGATCCTGGTTCCCTTCCCGGACAGATGCAGCCCATCATGCCAGTATAGGCTTGCATCACTCCAGGTGGACCCCCAGTCCCCAATGAAGCCAAATCCCTGAGCTCCACACCAGTTTTTCAACCACTGATTGAATCCCATGCTACGGAACACCCTGGCCTCTCCTATGCCATAGATGAGTAGCATCTCCGAGAAGGTTACCGTGCATGCTACTTGACTACGGCCCCTCCCCAATTCCACAAACTCTTCCTGTACTTCTCTAATCCCTTTCTTAGCCAGGTCATTTGTCCCTAGGTGGACAATGACATCCAGCTCCCTCCCCTGTGCAGCTGCTCCAGAAATCTGAGGATTTGCTCCCTGCCCCTCCAAGCCATGGCGCCAGGCAGGCACCTGTAGTGATAGTATAATATGTTGATTATTGTTACTCCATTTTGTATGCTATTTCATGTAATGTATGTCATTTTATACTCCATTTTGTATTGTGTGACTCCATTTTACAAGCCGCTTCATTTAATTGGTGTTTTGCTCTTTAGATAGCCTCATTATTATGTTTTGCTTCAGACAGTGTATTTTGCTGACTTGAAGGTTGCATATTATCAGGCAACCTGTTTTTGTAGTTTTGTTCAAACTTCTGCTTAGCTCATAGTGTTCTAGGCACCTGGCCAATGTTTGGAGCACAGTGACCTAGCAGGTGTAGGGAATTCTGAGCAGTCCTTATGGTGTGAATTTGCAGCATCCTGGGAGCCCGGCCAGCTTCTAGAATGTGGCAAAACAACACTATGAAGGCTGCACAATTATTTTTAGCATAGAATAAGATATAAATGTAGCTTTCTCAATGCCTGGTTGGAAGCCTCATCTGCAGGGTGGACGCATTGCTGTGGAACTTTCTCCCGGTTCAAGACTCCTGGCCAGGCTGTGAGATGATTAGGGGCTTCCCCAGCTACTGGGAAAAGGCTTGGATGTAGCATAGAATCGGTGATGTATCATGTTTTGTTTAATTGAAGTATATATTAATGCTGATAGTAATATTGCTAATGAACGAATGCTAAAGTGTAATCATTAATGCTGATAGTGACATTGCTGCTAAATGAAGTGTAATTATCTTTTGCTTGCAATAAATTGTGCTGATGTGTGAATGCCAAGTGTGATTATTCCTTTGTGACTCTTCGATTAGGCAAAACAATTTTGGCATAGTCGGCAGGATTCATAAAGGAAAGTACACACTAAGGTGAAGTGAAAATGTTTAAAAGGAAAGAGTCTAATGTTGCATGTGCAGAAGTGGAAATTCCTGGTTGGGAAAACCAACCTTATGCTGATTTAGCCACTGAGTGGTCATGTTGTGCAGGGTTGAGTGAACACTGGGAATCCTGTTTAAAGGATTCTGAGCCTGTAGATGTTGTTACATGTATGAAAAGAGTGCCTGTGGCAAAAGGGAAAGAATGTGCTGCCTTGGGGCGCAGGGGTGGATTTTATTGTCTGCCTATAGGAAGATGCATGAAAAGGTAGTGGGACTTCTTAGTGAAAAGGCAGAGTTGGAACAAAGGTTTGTGATTTGGAAAGAAAGCCGTGATGTTACAATGTCAAAATCATTTGCTGAGTGATAAATTGGATACCTATCGGACAGTTGCAGAAAATGCAGCTGTCCGAGTGGCACAGTACAAGTATAAAAAGAGGAGGGGCAGAGTTAGTAGGAAAAAGGTAAGCCTAGCAATAGCTAGGGCAGGAGCCCACTGGGATCCTGAAACATGGGATGGAGATATTTGGTTTTCTACAGATGAGGAAAGGTCAGCCTCAGATAAAGAAGAAAAGGCTGAGGGACGTAAGGTTCCAATATTGCATGCACAGCCAGTGTCTAGAAGGCGTACTGAAGTGTTGGATCAGGAAATCCTAGGAATCGAGATGTAGTGGAGGTTTTTCTCAACAGGAGGTATCAGACCTCCTGGAGGCGGTACACCAGGGGAGAGTTTGTTGAGATGGCTGGTGAGGTTGTATGACACAGGGGTGGATGGAGTAAGCTTAGATGAAACTGATGCCTAGGTTTCTGTCACTAAGCTATGACCCTGTGGTGAAGGAGACGTCGCACTCCAAATACAGGGCAGGGCTATGCCACGATGCTGGATGTGGTGGCTAGGCTTGCAAACACAAGTATCCGATGGTGAGTGACTGGCGGAGGATAGTAAACCATGGTTTACCTTAAAGGACTGTATACAAAACATTAAAATGGAAATGATGAAAGTTGCGGTCTCCACAGAAGACCATGCTGATTTAATGAGTGTTGTTGTGCCAGTGTCTCGTATCGTAATAAGATTATCAAAACTGCACCACCATATAAGGCAGTAATGATGACTTTGTTGATTAATCAGACGGGGAAAACAGTAGGTGTAGTGCTAGAAGCATCTGGCAGTTAGGGAACTGGGAGATTGGGGCCCAAAGGGGTCTAGTTTATATGATTCTTCAGGACAGGATAAACAGTGGTCCAATCCTGAGGGTCGAGTTTCTAGGAGAGATATGTTCCTGGCTCTCTTAAAGGATGGGGTGGCAAGGAAAACATTGATGGGATCAGTACCCCTGATATGTGGAAATGTACGAAAGAGGGATTGAACACTAGGAAGCGAGTAAATAAGCAGATCAATTCAAAGTTAAAGACAGATGTACATGTCTCTTCAGGGAGTCTGTAAGTCCAACTGCTCCCCGGCAGAGTTTGATGATGAAAGTATGTCCTGGGTGGGGCCCACTCAGGATCCATTGAGTCACCCGACCGGAGCAGGAATATGCAGATCTGTATCCTAGTGATTTGTACCGGTTAGGGAGTTGCAGCAACTGAAAAACCTAAAATATGACTGAAATGAAGGCCAAGCCCCAGTAGAAGGGTGGGCTAGGAGGGATTTTAGACCTCATGTAGAATTGAAATTAATTGGAAGAGTGGCTCACCCCAAAAAGTACGAGCTTTAATTGACACTGGGGCGGAGGCCTCATTAATTTATGGGAACCCAGCAAAACACAAAGGTCAGCGAGTGGTAATTACAGGATTAGGAGGTAAACAAATTGAGGCAGTGCAGACCATTTTGGAACTGAAAATAGGTCAGCTGCCCCGGAGAAAATATTGTGTAATGATTGTTCCGATTCCGGAATACATTATAGGAATAGACATACTAAAGGGGATGACGTTGCAATTGTCTGATGGACAATATCAATTTGAGTAAAACCTTACATTTCAGCAAGACCAGTAGTAGTGGGAAGGTGCAGATGCCTCAGTAGCCATTCCACCTGCTACAAAAATTATCTGTATGAAACAGTATAGAATACCAGGAGGGCATGAGGAGATAACTGCCACTATTAAAGATCTATTAGAGGCAGGAGTGCTTAAACCCACAACAACAGCTTGGAACAATCCTGTGTGACTGGTCAAGAAAAGTGACGGGTCATGGTGGATGACAGTAGATTATAAGGAATTGAACAAGTACACCCCTTCATTGTCGTTTGTCCAGACACCGTCACCCTGATAGAAACAAATACAAAGGCACAAAGGGTATGGTATGCAGTTATTGATTTAGCTAATGCATTCTTTACTATTCGATTGAGGAAAAGTTTTGGGACCAGTTTGCCTTCACATGGCAGAGGAGGCAATATGCTTTCACTAGATTACCTCAGGGATATGTACATAGCCCCACCATCTGCCACCGGATGGTGGCAGAACACTTGGATGAGTTGAAGCTGCCAGATGGCATGCAGATTTCTCATTACATTGATGATATCTTGATCCAGGGGGCTGATCAAGATAAAGTACAGCAGTTACTAGATGAGACCATTGCTCATATGAGGAAGAAAGGATGGGAAATTAATCCAGACAAGGTACAGGGTCCTTCCCAAACAGTAAAATTTTTGGGAATTCAATGGAACAGGGGCATAGAAATATTGCCAAGGCATGACAGAAAATACTGGACTTTTCGACTCCACAAGACAAAACTGAAACACAAAGATTTGTGGGTTTGTTTGATTTTAGCGACAACATATACCCCATTTAGGGCAAATACTAGCTCCCTTATTAAAGTGACCAGAAAGAAATACGAGTTTGAATGGGGATGAGCAACAAAAGCATTTGATAAGGCAAAGGAAGCAGTGCAGCAAGCCTTAGACCTTTGGCCCCTGCAGGAGGGAGGTAGAATTAAATGTGTCCATAACTGGGCAGTATGCAAACTGGAGTTTGTGGCAAAGCAAGGGAGACAGAAAGTGCCACTAGGTTTTGGAATAGAAACTCCCAGAGGTAGGTAGCAGATACTCACCTTTTGAGAGACAACTACTAGCATGCTACTGGGCTCTGATAGAGACAGAACAAATGACAGTGGGTCATGAGGTAGCATTGAGACCAGAGATACCCATTATGCAATGGGTAAAAAGCTCCCTAGAACTCACAAAATAGGACATGCTCAGGAAGCTAGCATTATCAAATGGAAATGGTATAGTGAGGATCGAGCAAAGGTAGGAATTGGGGAATAGCAGCCCTCCATGAGAAGGTAGCTGAAATTCCTCTAGAGGAGAACAGGTTGAGGGAAAATGCCTGAAATTCAAGAATCACCTGTGAAATGGGGCAAGCCTTTTGATGAGCTGCCCATTTCTGACCGAACACATGTATGGTTACAGGCGGCTCAGCCAAATATGTGGAAATAGGAGATACTGGAAAGCAGTAGCTATTGTCCACACACTGAAAAGTTTTTGGTAACATCAGGAGAAGGGAAAAGCAGTCAATATGCTGAGTTGTATGCAGTATATCAGGCTTTGAGACAAGAAAACCCAGGTACATGTCATATTTATACTGATTCATGGTCTGTAGCCAATGGTTTAACAACCTGGCTGCCCACTTGGGCTAAGGATGAGTGGAAAATTTATTCGAAAGAAATATGGGGAAAAGAACTGTGGCAGGAAATATGGACTATGGTGCAAAATACTCAGACCACTGTATTTCATGTTGATGCTCATTGTGCTTCAGATACACTAGAACAATGGTATAATTCTATTGCAGATGAAAAAGCTAAGATTCTTCCAGTGGATATTGAAGAAACTCAAAGTCAGCAGTTATCAGGGCTGGCAAAATGGGCACATCAAAAATGTGGACATTTGGGAGAAAACCACTTACAGGTGGGCATATAGTAGGGGTGTACCCTAACATTGGATTTGGTTAAAACTGTTATTGCTCAGTGTCCTATATGCCAACATGGGCAACAAAGACCAATCCTCATATTGTGAAAGGACAATTGGGGAGGGGAAAATTACCAGGACAAATTTGGCAGATTGATTACATTGGACCTCTACCCTTAGTGGAGGATGTCGATATGCTTGCACAGTTGTAGATACATATTCAGGGTATTTATTGGCATACCCTTGTAAACAAGCTACACAGAAAAACACCATTAAGGCAATTAACTTAATTATGTTGTACTATGGAATACCCTTGCAGATACAAAGTGACAATGGTTCCCATTTTTGAGGGAAAATGGTACAAGCTTATGCTCAAGCCCATAACATACACTGGTGTTTCATCCCTTATCGAGCAGCAGGGTTAATTGAGAGAATGAATGGATTGCTGAAAGAACAGTTTAGGAAATTGGGGGAGAGCCTACAAAAATGGAAAGAGAATTTGCATGAAGCATTACAGATTTTAAATAATAGACCAATTGGAGAATCTGAGACCCCCTTAATGCGAATGATAACTCCTAATTTGCAAGTGCAGGCTTACTCAACTACAGAAACAGTGTTATATTGGGAAATTACACCAGGAGCTCTGTCTCCTTGCAAGGCAACCCCAGAAGCTGCTGGACTTGATTTACATGCCCTGGAAGAATACAGAATAAACAGCAGAAACATTCAAGTGATAGAAACTGGTATTGGAATACAAATTCCACGGAGACATTTTGGTTGGATAGCACCTAAATCAGAACTAGCCCTCAAGGGAATACAAATTTTGGGAGGGGTGATTGATTGTGATTACCAAGGAGAAGTGAAAGTAATTTTGTTGAATAGTAGAGAACAAAATCTGTTAATTCAACAGTATGACAGAGTGGCTCAATTGTTAATTATTCCAGTTAACAAAGTGACCCTATAAAGGACAAGCCCCCACACTCTTAACGGCAAAGGGGATAAAGGTTTTAGATCTACAGGAGGTTTTAACAATGGTGCCAAAATATGGGTTACAAACCCAAATGGCCCTCCTGAACCAGCTGAGGTGATAGCCACGGACGAGACAACACAGTGTTAATTATCAGGTCAGGGAAAGAGATGGGATTATGTACCAGCGAACACATGTTATCTTCGAGAATAATCAGTCTGTGTATTTTCTAGGTTCTTCAATGGATTCTAAAAGGAATAACACTCTCTCTCACGGTCCATTCAGTAAAGCCTATTACCCCAGGTGGAAGAATATTGAAGCTTGATGACCCACTTGTACAATGGGGTTGGAAATCTTCCACCAGTTACGGTGCAAGACAACTTTACTTGCCCTGAAAACCAAGGATGTCCTATAGTGAACATTACTTTTTCACCAGATGTGAACATTTGGAAACCAGTTGAGACAATGGCAGGACGATTATATGTCCAACCTATGCAGGACAAATTGGATTAAATTACAGAACCAGACTGCTATTAGATGCTGCAACTTACGAATAGTTGCATGGTGACTGTACAACATAGACTTGATTGCTGCATGAATCAAACAGACATTTTCAATGCAAGTATTACTTTGATTGACATAGACACGTTATTCTGCATGAATGCTACTGCAATAACTAATAAAACTACTTGGGCAGATCATTACAGTGTTGAAAAATCATCCTGTAATTAGCAATGATAGTATAGTTAAGGTTCCATCCACATGTACATCAGTAGCATGGCAGTATCAGAAAAATGTAATCCATTTTAACATAACGTTTATGTTTAGTAGAAAATGCAAATATAAAAGAGCTTGGTATGATACGCTATTAGGTGGAGCAGGGGCAGGCATGGGAATTTTTAAATAGTGTTGATATAGAAACACTGACTAACAGGCTTCAGGCAGTAGGAATTGATGTATTTAGCTTAATTAACTCACAAGCTCAATGGATGCCAACTGTTTTCTTACCCCAAAGATTAACTTTGAATTATGATTTTGAGTTCTTGCGGTTATTTAATGCTTCACAGGTATGTAGAGAATGGGAGTAGCGAAAATATTTCACGATTTATTGATTGGACAGAATGCAATAACGAACATGTATTCTATAATGCAAAGAAATAAGGCCAGAGTGATTTAATGAGTAATAATGAATATGTGTGGAGGACCGTGTTCAAATCATGGATTCCTAGTAATCATTGGATTGTAATGTCATCCACCACAGTAAAATGCACAGATACCTATTGTTCAGGGCAATTGGTAATGTTAGTGACCCTGAAATAATGTGTAATATGTAACATTACCTGTAATTTTTGGTCCCCATTATTTGATCCTGAGTTTAGTTACCACATTTTAACGGAGATTATATGATAGTCAGAACACCACCCATGACTTAAATCTGTGTTCAAAACAGCTGATGGAATACTATGTGGACAGCATTCCAGACTTTATGAACCTTGTTTACTGGAGCATTCGATAAATTTGTGTCAATGGACAATTTTACCCATAACCTTTACCTATGTTTACAGAAATAGGACCCAGTATGTTTGTATAGTAACTAATCAGGAGAATACTGTTAGGATGTATAACTTAACTCGTCCCTTTTCAGGTTGTTTAAGAAATGTGACTCATTTGTGGTGGGAAAATACTACTTACACCTTTGTCCCTGATAATGAGCAGAAGCTTATTTTGTATTGGCAGTCTAATATTTTAGATCAATCAAGATTGAGTATCTCATTAAATAAAATTAAACAGATAATTCAGGAAACAGATGTAATGCAGGCTCATTTGGCAATAAGAAATAAATCATTAGTGCAAAGTCAGGTGCAAACTATGATAGTTAAAAATAAAATGATTGATTTAAGTTCCAAGATTCAACAAGAGACTACTCATTATTGGTGGGATATTTTACAGGATGATCTCCATCAGCTACAAAAGTGTTAAATATTCTGATACATCCTATCATAATCATTGCTGTAGTGACAATTATCTTGCTTATTTGGACTTGTTACTTATCATGTTATTAGTAGTAATTTGCTATGGTACCAATATCATACCGATCATTCACAATAATCAAAAGGACGAATAGTGATAGCATAATATGCTGATTATTGTTACTCCATTTTGTATGCTATTTCATGTAATGTATGTCATTTTATACTCCATTTTGTATTGTGTGACTCCATTTTACATGCTGCTTCATTTAATTGGTGTTTTGCTCTTTAGATAGCCTCATTATTATGTTTTGCTTCAGACAGTGTATTTTGTGACTTGAAGGTTGCATATTATCAGGCAACCTGTTTTTGTAGTTTTGTTTAACTTCTGCTTAGCTCATAGTGTTCTAGGCACCCGGCCAATGTTTGGAGCACAGTGACCTAGCAGGTGTAGGGAATTTTGAGCAGTCCTTATGGTGTGAATTTGCAGCATCCTGGGAGCCCGCCAGCTTCTAGAATGTGGCAAAACAACACTAAGAAGGCTGCACGGTTATTTTAGCATAGAATAAGATATAAATGTAGCTTTCTCAATGCCTGGTTGGAACCTCATCTGCAGGGTGGACGATCGCTGTGGAACTTTCTCCCGGTTCAAGACTCCTGGCCAGGCTGTGAGATGATTAGGGGCTTCCCAGCTACTGGGAAAAGGCTTGGATGTAGCATAGAATCGGTGATGTATCATGTTTTGCTTAATTGAAGTATATATTAATGCTGATAGTAATATTGCTAATGAATGAATGCTAAAGTGTAATCATTAATGCTGATAGTGACATTGCTGCTAAATGAAGTGTAATTATCTTTTGCTTGCAATAAATTGTGCTGATGTGTGAATGCCAAGTGTGATTATTCCTTTGTGACTCTTCGATTAGGCAAGACAGCACCTTACCTCCCTCTCCCCTTCCTTGCCCAGTTCTACCTTCCTAACAATGGAGTCCCCCACCAGGAGTTGTTTCCTTCCCCTGCAGGGTCCCCTGCCACCCTTCTATGGGTCTCCTTTGTGGAGGTTCCCAGCATCCTCCTTGGTCTCCACTGTGGGTGCCTCCATAGAGGAAACACACTTTGCCAGAATGGCATAGAAATTGTGGAGAGGTACAACTGGAGGGATGCACCTCTGTTCCACCACCTCACCCTCCTGAGCCCACTTTGGTCCAACCGCTCCTCTTTCTTGGCAACCTCTGAGGCAACGGCAGTGGCACTGGTGGTCCCTGGATGGAAGAGGAGGTCCCACAATCCTGGCCAACTCAGCCTGGAGATGAGCAACCTCCTCCCTCAGCCCAGAGAGTGTCTGCAGATGGGACAACACTGCATCCTCCAGAACATCTCCGGAAGACTGCTGCTCCACAGCCACTGCACTGCCCACTCCAATCATGTCTTATTTCTGGCCCTTAACTGTTTGCAATCCTTACTCTTTCCTCTGTTTTTCTCTGTCTCCTTACTTTCTGCCTGTGTGCCTTTAAGCTCCTGATTGTCCTGTTCTGAGACAAGAATATCCTATATTTCTCAGTAGACCACTTACTTGTTCAGAGGCAGACCTCCAGCAGCTAGAGGGGGCTGGAGAGCTACTCTTGCCCTTCTAGGATGGTGGGTCCTTGGTGGTTCTGTGATCACTCACTTCCTGCCCCTAAACAGGAAGTTTCTGTTGTCAGTCAAATCCTGTGCCTATAAAAATAGAACTAGCTTTGGGTGGAGGGGAAGGAAGGAGGGCAATATAGTCCCAGCAGAGCAGTTCAGTCACACAGCAGTCCTTTCTCCTGATGTCTTCTGCCAAGCAACATTTCCTCTCAGTCCCTAAATCACTTTATCCAATTCCTGATAAGAAAATGGCAAAACCATAGATTCCTGTAACTCTGACGTCAGCAGTGGGAGTGAAGCTGACAGTAACATTTGTTTATCAAAACCCAAATCAGGCACCAGAGTCCCTAATAGACCTTGCACATGGTCTTCCAGTACCAACATAATACCAACATTATCCTCCACTAACCCACCCTGTGAAGTCAACAAGCCTGATATCAACTTTTTCTATCTCCTTTTTTGACTATCAAAAAAAGGGTTATCCTGTTCCAGCTTCCCATGAGTAACAAAAGATTGTTCCTTTCTTAAAGACAGCAAATGATCATATTGATAACAAGCCATTTCACTCTTAATCTCCTGTATCTCTGGAAAGACATCATCCTGACCAGCATGAAGTTTAGTCAATAGTGCTCCCAGCTGACCCTGAAGCATTAAGTAAATTGAATATGCAATGCCCATCTGGTTCTCCCTTTTTCCTGAAAAAAAAACATTCAGACAAATTTTAAATTCCTCCCACCATCTGCCAACATCATCATCATATAAAAATTATGTAGAGACCTTATCCTGAACCATACCCGTTAATGCATGTAGGACATCAGGGTCAGTTAAACTCGAGGAGTTCAATCTCCAGTACTCTGGTCCAGCCATCCTGTGGGGCAGGGATTCAAAATGTACCCCTAATAAAACATGATCAGAAGTCTCTACAGGTACCAATTGGGTTTTAAACACTGGCAAGGTGTGATTAACAAAAATCATATCAAAACAGGGAGACAGAGGCCTTATAAAAAGTAGTTTGAACAGTTCAACTCCCCCTCCTATGCACATCTTTTAAACCCACTTGTCCAATCATAATACGTAAAAAGGCCTTGTCACAATAAATTTTGTCAGAAGGACCATCTTTTGATAAATTAATATTAAAGTCACCCCCAAAAACTATTTGTCAGCTAGTATGCAAAAAGGGATGTACTTTTTTCAGCAAATCAATACATAACGCTTTGGATTGTGACTCATAACTATTCACCAATCTACATTGTACTGAATTTAATTCTACATCTAACAGCAAAGCACAACCCGGTTCAATATCCACCAATTGATAAACCTTCACTCCTGGAGAGGTGAAACAAAACCCCACACCACTACAGGTATCCGGACCCGGTGACCAAAAAGACAGTCCCCAGGTCCAAGTTGTAGAGACCTGATTTATCTATGCAATTGAATGCAATCTGGTACCTTGGAGAAAAAAACACATCATACTGCAAGTGTTGTAAAACCCCAAACATAGAAAAATGCTTTCTCACAGATTGTATGCTATTAACATTCAAACTAGCAATCTTAAAACGTAACGGTTCAGGAAGGAAGGATAGTCACCTTTCCACTAGAACAAGTTATCCATTTCTGGGAGAGAATAGCCTTTGGGTTTTTTTTGGGGGGTGGGGAGGCAATTCTCAGAGGAGGAAAAGGATCCAGAGCAACACCCTTCATTGGGATTTCAGAATCTACCTGTTCACCCCAAGTATTAAAGGCAGCAAACCTATTGGACAAAGGAAGAGGGAACAGTGACACTCCCACCCCCTTCCCCACCATCACCTGTGAAATAGGAAGAGGTAAGACTTCATCCTCAACCTCCACAGTGTCTGCACAAATAACTGTTTTTAAAGGACAAGGAACCCAGCAATTTCCCCATAGAGAATATAGGAGGGGAAGGAATCTTAACAGGAACAGAAGAACCTTGTTGCTGCAAAAAAGAGTTTAATGTTACAGTTCTAAGTGGTGACCCCTGAGGAGTAGCATACGGAGTAACTTCTTCTGCTGGTCTAGTTTTTGTCTGGGATGATTTATGACCCTGTAAAGACCCAGGAATATCCAATACACTAAGTTTCAAGACGCGTTCCTAACTCAGCAGGTGGGGGAACCGACCAGGGAGGCACGGGTACTGGATGTGGTCCTGGCAGACAGTGACCAGATTAGGGGCCTGGAGGTAAGGGACCCATTGGCGGGGAGTGACCATGCCACGGTCTGGTTCTGCCTGGACCTAGGAGGCTAGAAAGCTGCACAAAGACGGAGGTAACTGACTTCAGGGGAATGGATTTTAAGGAAATGGGAAGGATCCTTAAGGAGCATTTGGATGGGATTGGGTCAGACATGGACGCTGATAGTAGGTGGGAAATCAACAGGAGAGGGGTGCAAGATGCTACCAGCACCTGTGCAAGAGTAAGATGAAAATGCGGTAGGGCCTGAAAACCCTGTGGTGGACCAGGGAGGTCCAGGAGGTGGTGCAGGGAAAGAAGGCAGCCTATAGGCAATTCAAGTGCTCAAGGAGTGAAAGGGATTAAAGGGAGTATGACCTGATTGCTAGAAGGGCCACTAGGGTGGTGAGGGTGGCTAAGGCAAGGAAGGAGCAGAACCTGGCCAGGGAAATCAGGAGAGGGAACAAGGGGTTCTTTAGATACATTGGGGAAAAACGAAGGGTGAAGGGGCAGATTAGCAGGATTAAATCAGGGGAGAGATGGGCACAAGACCCGGGGGAGCAGGCTGAGGTACTAAATGAGTACTTCACCTCAGTTTCCACCAAGGAAAATGGGGGTGCTGCATCATACATGGGAGGAGATGGAGATACTGAGGAGGGGGGACCCTTACTGTTCAGCGGGTCTGGGGAGAGGGGGAGGCATCACTGGCAGGAGGGGGGAGGGCTAAGCAGGGAGAAGAGGTACTGGAAGTGGAAATCACAGCAGAGAGAGTGAGGGAAGCCCTCAGCTCCCTTAAGATGGAGAAAGCACCGGGGCTGGATAAATTACATCCCAGAGTGCTGAAGGAACTTGCGGATCTCCTGGCAAAACCCCTAGCAGAGCTTTTCACCATCTCTCTGAGGACAGGGTGGGTGCCCCAGGACTGGAAGGTGATGCATATAGTGCCTATCCACAAGGGGGGATCAAGGGAGGTGGCAGAGAACTACAGGCCTGTCAGCCTGACATTGGTGGTGGGCAAGGTGATGGAAGGCATTGTAAAGGAGAGGCTGGGGGGACCTGGAAAAGTCAGGGTGCCTGCACGATAGACAGCATGGATTCGTCTCGGATAAATCATGTCAGACAAACCTTGTGGAGTTCTATGACTGGGTGATGAGTGCCTTGGACCTTGGTAGACCAGTGGACATCCTCTTTCTAGACTTCAGCAAGGCATTTGACTCTGTTCCTCACATGGGCCTGTTGGATAAGCTGGGAGAAATGGGGGTGGGGAACTAGATGATCATATGGACAGGCAATTGGCTCCATGACCGGACCCAGAGGGTCGTAGTTGGCTGGATAGTCTCATCCCCAAAGAGGGTCATTAGTGGGGTCCCACCACAGGGATCAGTCCTTGGTCTCCTCCTGTTCAACGCCTATGTCTATGACATAAGGATAGGAATCAGGAGTGAGATGAGTCTCTTTGAAGATGACTCAAAACTGGGGGCGGTGGTGGATGGGGAGGAGGGGAAGGTGGCCCTACAGGGGGACCTGGAGGCTCTGGAAAGATGGTCTAGAAAGTGGAAGCCAAGGTTCAATGCAGGGAAATGCAAGGTACTCCACCTGGGGGCCAGAAACCCGGGCCAAGTGTACACCCTGGGGGGGAATGCTACAAGTCTCGATGGCTGAGAGGGACCTGGGGGTGGTGGTGGATGTCAAAATGAACAACTCAGAGACTTGTAGGAGGGCAGCAGCCAAGGACAACAGGATGCTGGGATGCATCGCTAGGGGGATCACCTCCAGAAGGAGGGAAGTGATGCTTCATCTGTATAACTGCTTGGTGAGGCCACACCTTGAGTACTGTGTGCAGTTTTGGAGGCCACACTTAAAGAGGGACATTAAACTCCTGGAGAGGGTCCAGAGGAGGGCAACCAAAATGATTTGGGGCTTGTGGGACAGGACCTATGAGGAGAGGCTCAAAGAGCTAAATATGTACACATTGGAAGAGAGAAGGGACCGGGGGACATGATAGAGGTCTTTAAGTACATGACGAGGGTAAATAGGGGAGGAACAGTCAGGTGCTTTGAAGAAGGAGGAGGGGCCACTAGAGAGCATAGGTGGAAGCTGGAGGGGGAAGATTCAGGGAGAAAGGAGGAGGTGCTACTTCACTGAGAGGGTGGTGGAGCCATGGAATACACTGCCTAGGGGCTGGTAGAGGCAGAGACAGTGGAGGGTTCAAGAGGGGCTGGGACAGATACAGGGGAAGGGTTCTGGAAGCAAAATCCAATGCAGCAAGAATATCCGGAACTGGGAAGGGAGAAGCCAGAGAAGGCGAGGGGGGCAGCAAGGTCAGCACCCAGGGTGGGGGCTGACCAATCGAGCAGACTTGAAAGACCATTAGGCCTATTCTCCTGGCATTTTAGTATGTTAGTATGTTAGTAAGTTCTGATCTAACAGTCCGAGTTCTAGATCACTGAGGCTTCCCCTGTCTCCAAAGTCACTACCTCTGCCCCTCCCACGACCATGAAGAGGAAAACTATTTTCTGTAGGAGTATGAAAGGAATGTCCAAAAGACTGATTTGCTTTAGCCAAAAAGAAATCATGATCAGATTCCCCTTCTGTATTGTGAGCTGCCCAAGGGCAATCCTGAAAAGAATGTTCCTCTTCACCACATAGGTTGCAAAACAGAGGCGCAGCACACTGAGGAGCTGTATGCCCCAACAGACCTCAGTTAAAGCACTTAATCTTGTCACAGTCAACATTCAAATGCTCAAAAGCTCCACACCAGTAACAACTTTTGGGTTGTCCTGCATAGAAGACAACACCCTGATCACAACTCCAAAAAAAGGAACTAGGCAAATGTTGAATCCCCACTTCTGTTTGTGTGAGCTGGACCCGAAACAACCACCCCCCATTCCAAAACCCATTATTATCCATAATAGGTCTGGGTTGCTCCATGACAGTGCATTTTTTTCTCCAGCCAAAAACACTATATCATTAATGCAGACTCCTTCATTGTGGAAAAGAATTGTCACAGTCTTAATAGTTGGTTTAATTATAGGTATTGCCAAGAAATCAAGCCAAATATCCATATCTTTCAAAACATAGTTTAGTTTCCAAAATGTATCCAAGAATTGCAACATACAAAAACTAAGGTCATATGTCTGGTCCCCTGGGGCATGAATAAAGGCATAGACATCTGCTGGTGAAAACCACATGGAATCCTTAATCAAGGCTTTCCCCACCCATACCCTATCAGGCACAATAGGGGCAGTACCTTTATATTGGAGACAAACCAAAAATCGTCTTTTTGCAGCCTTGGCTGCCTTATGAAAAAGAACAGCAAATGAGCGAGATCTTTTTGGGTCTGACCGTGGACTTCCCTGCCCTCCCATGTTCTCCTGCCCAGACAACAATGGTATAGACATACCTGGAAGTGGAGCTTCAGGAGAAAAATTATCTCATTCCTGCACGTCTGGCAAAGTAGGAGTCAAGTTATCAGATAATGCAGTATTTGAAAGAGCAGTAGGTAATGGAGATTCTTGTAAGGAAATCCCATTCAGCCACCGTAATCAGACACAATAACTGTTGTTTTTTAAATACCAACTCCGCTTGCAATTTCTCCTCCTCAGCATCCATGTCTGGCAAGCTAGATTCCATACCAATCTGAGAGGGTTCCCCAAGAATGGTTTCTTCCCCATAGTAGGAATTTCAGCTCACATACAAGTATGCAAATCCAAAGTATCAGCCACCACATCTGCACCATGTCCTCTCTCCTCAAAGGACTACTCCAAATTGAGATCAGCCATCTCTCCTGCAGTGCTTCAGCACCCCCTACAGGAAAGAGTAGGGGAATATTTTATTAACAAAAACTTCAGAACAAAACGAAAGAGAAAAACAGTGTTAAATCACACACAGAAAAATAAATAAGTAACAAAATTGCAATGTAAAAAGGAAGAAACAGAAAGTAGTATTACAGTCATACTAGGCATGAGCAAAACCAAAAACTCACATGACTGTAAGATGAAAAAACAAAGTAAAAAAAAATTATGTAACAGGTACATCATTATCCGTGACCCACAGCAGATTCCTCCATCTCAATAACAAAAGATCACGTTCATACGGTGTAGTTTCAAACTTATAAATGTGATGAAGCTCTACAGTAATCTTTTGAAAAAGTTTAACTTAAGAAAAAACCTTTTGTTGTAAAGTAAAAAGGCACCGACTGTGCCAAATAAACCATTTAAAGACAGCAAAAAGTATATTTAAAGTACCATTGTCACATTTGTCCCATAACGAAGGATAAGAGCCATAAATCAACATATCATAAGAGACTGCCAAAAAAGCAGACTCATGCCAAACACGAGCAACATATGGCCAAAATGGAGACATATATGAACAGGAAAAGTATAAATGATGCATGGATTCAAGAACTTGGGAACATCCAGGGCGTGAGCGATTATGTTCATTAAACTGTTTATGATATTGATTGCCCTTAACCTTGAGCTTCTCGTGGCCACACAACCTTGTAACATCACAAAGTTTAGGTGGAATCCTTTTATCAACCATAAGACCCTGTAATGCTGAAAGATGTTGGGCAGGACATTTTTGGGAATGTAACAGGTTCTGAAGAATGAGAATCAAGCACTGCCTGATAAACAAAATTCTTATTTTTGGAAAGGATCCAAACCCTAGTGATATGCCTCTGCTGTAATTTCACAAAAACCTCCTGGAGATAGGGACCCATCAAAGGGTTTGACTTAAGGTGCCCATGCTGGCCATCCTTCCATTCTTGAAACCATTGCCCAATAGACTGACCAAAAAGACCAGTCCATCATTTTGGAATGTGCTTCAATAAATGTGGAAAATTAGTAAAAAAGAACTGATAATAAAAAATAATAGAGGGTTCACCATATTAAGACCACCTCTAGAGACTGGCAAATATAAAATATTATGCTTAATTGGGTTGAGGCAACTTCCCCACACTGCCTGGAAAAAATAATGAAAAGGAGAGCTTCAGGCTGTTTTTTTTTGGGGGGGGGATATTGCTCAAAAATAAAAAAAGGGGCAATAAATAAGTTTGAATCATATAACTATGTTTAGATTTACTGAGCTGCCATTTATTCCAATTCTGGACCACAAGTCTACCTTTTTCAAGCTGAATATCCCAATTAAATATATCAGGGGTCAGGGAGCCAAAAACAATACCTAGGATCTGAATAGATAAACATAAAAAATACAAACATATAGACATAAAAAAAATATTGATGAGCTGGAAAATATTGTTGAAAGAGCAAGTGAAGGAGTAGAAAAAGAAAGAACTGAAGATAATGATGAGAGTAGAAAAAGGAAAATAGAAATAAGTAGGGATGAAGATTATAATTGGCAAAATTTAGAAAGTAGTCAGCAAATATACAAACAAAATGTACTATGGGAAAATACAGGACAGAGAGAGGAAACAGAATCCAACATAGAAGAAACAATAGAGACAGAATTACAAGGGGATGAAAAAATTATGATAGATACAAAGAAATTAACTAATTCTTATGTTTTAGGTGATTCAATAGTTAAATACACAGACAGGTGTACATCATGTGGGAACAAAGAAAATATAACTACTAGCTACTTCTCGGGAGCAAAAATTAGAGATGCGCAGGACATGTTACCCAATATAGTAAAAAAATGAAATGGGAGGAATTTATTAATTCTTCACCTGGGAGTAAATAACATCAAACATCAAGACAGAAATAGTATCAAGCAAGAATATATGAAAATAAGAAAGGAAGCAAATAGATTGGGATGTAAGGTGTATTTTTCAGAGATACTACCAATACTAAGAGAAAATCAGAATGTTCAGAGTAAGATAAGAGAAGTAAATAACTGGATGAGACTGTGGACATTGACGGAAGGAATAGGTTATGTGACTCATTGGGAACAATTTATAAATGAACCAAGTTATTTTTGTAAGGATGGGTTATATCTATCAAAAAAAGGAAGCAGAAAATTAGTACTAGAATTAAAAAAGGTTTTGGATACTCATTTAAACTAATACCACAGGTGAGAAGGGGAAGAAAAGTGAAGAATTTAAAATTGGATAAATCTAAACAAAACAATAGTGATCAACAGAAGGATAAAAAGTTCATTATACAATGGCTTGAAGATATAGTCTTTGAATGTGAGAAGTTTAAATCTAATAAAAAAAGCAGAATTGAAAATAAGACTCAAGATGGAGTCAATAGACATATGCAGTATAACAGAAACATGGTGGGAGAAAGATTCAAAGTGGAATCATGAAATAGAAGGATATGTAATGTATTCAAAAGAAAGAGGAAATAAGAAAGGTATTGTTATGTATGTGAAACAGGAAATTATGAGTACTCTGTACAATAAATATGATCATTGAGATGAAATGGAATCATTATGGGTAGCAATACAACAAGTACAAACACAAAATAAATTATTGTTAGGTCTATTTTATAGACTACCAAATACTAGTAGATTACATGATTATATAAATAAAGAGATCAGACAGATAGCAATGCAGGAAGATGTAATTATTGTAGGAGACGTTAGTTTATCAGATATAAATTGGAATAATAAAACTGCAAGAAATGTCATACACAGAAGATATTTTAGAAATGATTGAGGAAGTAGGATTAAGTCAATTAGTTTATAAGCCAACACGAGGAGGTAGTATATTGGACTGGATTATAACAAATTGTGCTGAATTAATAACTAAAATTAATATCATAGAACATTTAAGTAATAATTACCATGGAATAGTTCAATTTTTTCTAAAGAGTTATAAAAGACTGATCATAAAAGGTAGTACAATAACAAGAAATTATAAAAAAGCTAAATTCCAGATGATAAAAATAAATTGGAAAAATGGGACTGGAAGAGTTCATTTAAGAATAAAACAGTGGAAGAAAGTTGGGAAATATTAAAAAAACAAAATACAAAAGTTAGAAGACAAATATGTACCAAATAAAAAAGTACAAAATCACACATGCCCCCACAATGCAAAGCATCATGGGCTGCATATGCAAATCACCACAGAATGTTATGCTGGTTCAACTTTAAGCAGAATTGCATGGTGCCGAAAGGCCTCTCACACAGTTTGCTAAGGGTGCTAACAGATGACATAGACACGTGTTTTGTCCTACCAGGACTCATCAGTATGCCTCATCTGTTTGACACCCCAGTGGAATGAACCAGCTACCCTAAGGCAGTGTGTCTTGGTTATGTTGTGGTGAACCCATTAAAATAAAAAACTATTTAAAAGATAAAGAACCTCTGTGTGCAAACACTGAGGCAAGGGTTACCCCAAAGGGCATTTGGCTGGGAAGCCAAGTTTCAAGAAAATACAAAATCACACATGCCCCTACAATGCAAATCATCATGGGCTGCATATGTAAATCACCACAGAATGTTATGCTGGTTCAACTTTAAGCTGAATTGCATGGTGCCGGAAGGCCTCTCACACACTTTGCTAAGGGTGCTAACAGATGACATAGACATGTGTTTCATCATACCAGGACTCATCAGTATGCCTCACCTGTTTGACACCCCAGTGGAATGAACCAGCTACCCTAAGGCAGTGTGTCTTGGTTATGTTGTGGTGAACCCATTAAAATAAAAAACTATTTAAAAGACAAAGAACCTCTGTGCGCAAACACTGAGGCAAGGGTTACCCCAAAGGGCATTTGGCTGGGAAGCCAAGTTTCAAGAAAATACAAAATCACACATGCCCCCACAATGCAAACCATCATGGGCTGCATATGCAAATCACCACAGAATGTTATGCTGGTTCAACTTTAAGCAGAATTGCATGGTGCCGAAAGGCCTCTCACACAGTTTGCTAAGTGTGCTAACAGATGACATAGACACGTGTTTCGTCCTACCAGGACTCATCAGTATGCCTCATCTGTTTGACACCCCAGTGTCAAGTATAAAGTATACCCTTAAAAGGGAAAACAAAACATATGGGGCCAGATATTCAAAGGTTAGCCCCTGGTTGAGATTAGCACTGCCTGGCATGCAAACTTAGCCTGGAGCAAAATGCCAGCCATATTCAAAAGGAATAGCCCAGGGCAAAACCAGCTGAATATAGCAAGCAAAGGAAGCCGGACAAACAGGGCCAGGAGTGCAGGGCAAAAACAGCCCAGGAATAAGACAGCACTGAATATAGCACACAAGACAGCACTGAATATAGCCCCAGGCAGGCAGTGCAAACACACAATGGAATACAGTGCAGAAGTGAGACAGCCTGACCCTGGGACACATGCAAGAAAACACATGCTGGAATGAGGTATCAGGAGCACACCACAGTGCACATCCCAGAGGATGCTACACATGCACGAGAATGTCCAGCAACAACCCACACCCATGTGGAGAACACCAGCAACAGTACAAAGCATGCGGAACTCCAGCACCCAAGAATGATGCAGGACATAGTAAAATGTCGTAAATGCACTGTAATGAAAAATATGCAAAAGTAAAGGCAATGGAAACATTACAGTGAAGCAAACACATAACAAACCAAAGAACAAAACAAAGAATCAAAAATGCCCCACCCACCACTGGACGACCCTCCCCACAACAAAGAAACATAACAGGACCATACCCACCAAGCAACATGCAAACCCCCCACAACACGCAACCAAATGCCCACTACAGGAACAAAAAAAGGAATGCACTATTGGCAAAAAAAAGGATTACAAAGGAAGACATATGGATGATAACAACTGGAGGGACAGGAAGACATGGACAAGGGTGCAAAAGGGAGGAGGACGCACACAGGGACAGATGACTACAGTTAAGGAAGGGATAAACAAGTCCAGTGAGGGGGTGTAGTAAGGACACATAGTATGGAAATTAGGGCATGTTTAGTTGCCCGCAGGATCTGGGAGATGAGCCTCAAGCACATTTTCCACCCTCCATGTTTCGGTAATGATGATGGCCTGTGGCTCAATTAGAGTTCTCTGCTGCCTGACGATGCAGTGCAGCAGGTCCTCAGTGCCCTCCGTCTCTTCCGGCCTTGTCACCCACAGTGATGCCCAGAGTGGACCTACAAGAGGAAGGGTGAGACCATGAGGATGGTACACCAGACAGGAGGCAAACAGCAGCCAAAGGTGGCCATATAGGGATAGACAGCATGTCCCAATGGGCAATCCCGGGTGGAGTTGAGTTCTGCACTGGTAGGCCAACATGGAAGGTTCCCACAAAGCAGCACAGGGCGACACAGGCACCAACACAAAACCCAACCCGCATGATGACAACGATCCCGACAGCACCAGGGAACATGTGACACTGCCCACCCCGATACAGCACACAGCAAGACATGGCAGACACACAGCTGGATCCCCGGAGAGATGAGTGCAAGGGCCACGCCACAACATGCACAGGGGCATCCACATGTCGGGACATGCTGCCCACCAAAAGATGGAAATATACAGTAATGCAGAGCATAGCACCAACAGCAACAACAGGCATGTAGGAGCATCAATGAACTATGACAGTGGCCTGACAATGACCGACCCAGGCCAGGGGATAACAGTCAGCCAGGGCACAGATGCTGTCAGTGAAGGGCCATCACATGCCACTAGGCAAGGCCACTGAAAGCATACCACCCAACTGTGACATGGTACAAGGAAGTGTCCCCAACCCATGTGACAGAAGCCCCCTGTCCCACCTGTGAGTACTAGTTCCACAGCCAAGGTCAACATTGGCAGGCAATGATACACATAATGTAATAGCACAGTGATAACAGTACCCTGTAACTAAATTGCAGCACAGTAACATCACCATGAGATACACATGGAAGGACTCCAAAATGCATACGGCACAGTGCCAGGATGTAGCACAGTGTGACAGGCAATTGGGAAGCAGTATGGTGCAGTGGGTTAAGGCTCTGAGCTGCAAATCTGGAGACCTGGGTTTGAATCCCACAGCCCCCTAGGTGCATACTGTGTGACCCTGAGCAAGTCACTTAACTTCCTTGTGCTCCCAGGTTGCACCTGCAAACAAGCTTCAGCTTAGTGTGTCTCACCTGGTAAATAATTGGTAAAATGTTCCACAGCTGGTAGACAGAAGGATGAGAGGTATGCCCGTAAGGCATGGTGCGTGTTGTCCTGCATGCACAGCAAGGCACCACCACCAGTGCAAATGTGGATGCCCTGTGGGTGGAGGTATGGATGGACCCCAGAGTTGGGCATGTCAGCTGACAGCATGTTGTCTCCATGGAACACTCACCACCAGAGCAACCATCACCATCAGTCAACCACATAGCAATGCAAGCTGACAGTACCCCTTCCCCCCCAGGCCAGACTGACAGCACCCAACTGTGGTGTGCAACACAGGTGTGCCACACAGCATAGTGCCACACCACCACTGGCCCACTGCCCATTGCAGACATGCTACCAGACCAGTCAGTGGCAGGACACCCAAATGTGACACACAGCCTAGTGAAAGGGCACAGATCACAGAGCAATGAAACAGGTACTCACGCAACACGCCACCGCTCTCAGGGCTGCTATCCTGCACCCGCTGTGGCATGGATGGCACCCTCAGGCTGCCTTGTCTCTGCTCCTGGGTCCTGGCCTGACTCCCTCCCCCGGCCATGGGCTGCTCGATCCGCTCTACAGTAGACAGGTAAGAAAGTGGTGTTAGAGCATGACACACCATACACCATGTGCAGCACAACAAGATGCACATGCAACCCTAACAACAATGCACACACCCATGGAGTGAACAGGGAGGACCCCCACCCAGAAGGTGGCAGGGCCCATGGTGCATTCACCAGGCACACACGAGAGTGATCAACGGCACCGCAGTACTGCGATAGTGCCTGTTGCAGCTCCCATGTGAACATCCGCATACCCGTGTGTGTACGTCGACAGTCCACCAGGAGTGGGATACCTGCCACATGGTGTTGCCGGCCACAGGCTGGTGATGCACCAGGAGATGCCAAACAGCAGGACAACCCACCTCCCACAGCAATGGGCACAGCATGTACCGTGCCCCTAGGGGGCCTAAATGTGCCACCCTGCCTGTTCACAATGTGCCACAGCACCATGCATCATGGCACACACCTGTGCATGCGCACACACACACACCCCCCACACCCCACACACACACACACACATACTCACCCACCCTCCACACACACACACACACACACAGACCCACATACACACACACACACACACACATACACACACACACATGCAGCCTGACATGATTGTACAATCAACATGCAGCACCATTTACCTGGCACAGGCACAGTGCCATCACACACCATGCGCTTGTAGCACTCCAGCTTCTGCCGCAGCCTCCCTCACAGGTCCGTATACATGTGATGGCATTTTTCTGCATTTCTGGGTATCCCAATGTGGGCAGTAAGTTTTCACGCAACTGTGTCCCACACCTGCATATGTGGGAGGTCCCCCTTCCTGACCTTCCCAAAGAGCCTCCTATGCCTCTTCAGCACCAGCTGCACCAGGTTGGCTGTTTCAACCTCCCCCCAGTGCCTGTCCCTGTGCTCCACTGCATGATGTCTTGCATGTCCTGCCATCTCACACACAGCTAGTATACCCCAACACCTGTCAGATCGCAAGCGGTTGGCACACCCAGGACTCTCCTTCAACAACCACTGTAGTGCCACGCTATCACATGACATAGCGTGGTGCTGCCCGGAAGTGTTCACACTGTGCATGTGTGACCCCCTGCATGACTCTGAGGTTGTGTACCATGCATGCGCATAGCGCCTCGCTGTGTTGGCTAGCGCGGCGCTACAAAGCACTATGCCAGGATGATAGCGTGGACATGGGGGCCTCATGAGCATGCATGTAGGTAGCGCTAAAGCACAGAGCACTGCGCTAATAGGATAACGTGGCGCTGTCCCTCAAATAGCCCTGCGCTGACGTTTGCACAGCCCTAAGGTGATAGCCCGGTGCTACTCAGGGACATATTCAACTGGAGTATGCAAATGGAGGAACTTGTGTATGCGTGGGGCAAACTGTGTGATTAGCATATCATTATGAACTGATTTGCATGCCTAACAGGCTTGATTGCCTGGATGGGCTACAAAAGGGCAAGCAGTGCACCACCAGTGTTGTGTTGTGGTAATGCAGCATATTACAGCTACTGAATACTTACAAGGGACAGGTGGAGAAATGCAACAGGGGGATGAGCAGCGACAGGTAGGTACGTACGACTGCCGTTGGACTCTCGGAATGGCAAGAGCTCAGAACAGGGTAAGCACGGACTGAAGCACACAGATGTACCTGCTGGTGAATGGTCAGACACATGTTAGACCACAGGCAAGCACTGTGCTGTGTGATGGTACACAGCTATAGACGTCTGCCTTGGCAGCATACAATCTAGTGCACTGTGCACATTCCCCTGCAGTGCACTGTGCCGTGTTGCACTGCTTGCACACTGTGGGCACCAGGCAGGGGCCCTAAGTGCACAACCGTGGTGTGTCCTGCAACACTGGCTCACTGACATGACTCCCTGGATGTGTGGCATGGTAGACTGTGGTCCCCCTGCAAGGAGTACACAGGGTCCTGGTGCTGTGCTGTTCCATGCACCATGTGGACTGTGCCTGGTCTCCTGCCATTGTCTACGTGCCAGTGCACTTGTCCACACACTCAGTGTAGTGATCATGAAGGGCACAGTACAGTGCCAGGTGGTTGGCGTAGGGGTGGCCCCGTTCATGGGTGCACATGCCAGCCACGGGCAACAGCAGTGCACATGTGGGTACCTGGGCTCGCTGCCCAGACACAGGGTGGACAGTGACTATGTGGCCATGTTCACCGTACATGCATTTGATGCACAGTGACATGTCCATGTGGCCTGTGTTATTGTAGGGGGTGGCATCATGATGTCTATGTGTAATGCAATGCAGTACTGACACGGCTGCTGACGCATGTCCCCTTTTGACTGTCCCATAGGTTTGGCATCACAACAAGAGCACATACATAAACCCACATATGCACATGCACATAAGTTCTCCCAAGATGAGCTGACAACACTCGTGCATGCTGTGAAGGAGAGGGAGCATGTGTTACGCACACACAGGGCCACGGATGTGGTGACACGCCAAGCCTGGGAGGAGGTGACAGCTGCTGTCAATGCTGTTGGTGGACGTGGCAGGATGACCGAGGTGGTGTGAAAGTGCTGGAATGACCTGCTGTGATGTGTCAAGGAAGAGGAGGCACAGTGACTGCAGGAATGGATGAGGACCAGTGGAGGACCCCAAGAACAACAGTAGTGGGTGGAGGAGCCACTCATGGCCATGATGGCATCAACACTGAGGATGGTGGCAGTCGCAGGTGTGCCGGGTGGTGGATGTGAGACACCTCTTGTACTGCCCAGGACAGGTCTGTATTTGCATATGTATACCTTGCATGTTGTGATGGCATGGGTGCATGGTCCTGCTGTTGGTGTCCTGCACAGGGTGCACTGTGGGCTGCCGAACAGTTGCATGGCAGCGCCATGTGCACTGTGGGTTGGGTGGGTACATGTGGTCATGGGCTTGTGTGAAGGAGGTACGTGTCCGAGGATCTGCATGGTGTGGTGGTGGTGGTGTTAGGGCACAGTGTCCATGTACAGGTGACTGACCCTGTCCCTATTTTCTCCACAGCAATGTCTGCAAGGCCTGTGGAACAACAGGAGCAGCAAAGGATGTTTGGCCATGGTCCAGAAGTTGTGGAGGATGATGGTGAATGTCCCAATGGGCAATCCCGGATGGAGTTGAGTTCTGCACTGGTAGGCCAACATGGAAGGTTCCCGCAAAGCAGCACAGGGTGACACAGGCACCAACACAAAACCCAACACACATGATGACAACGATCCTGACAGCACCAGGGAACATGTGACACCGCCCACCCTGATACAGCACACAGCAAGACACAGCAGACACACAGCTGGATCCCCTCTTGGTCCACTCATGGATCCAAAGAGACATTGCATGTGTGGCAATCCCATGGACAGGGGCTGCAATTGCCTGGGGAGGGGGGGTCACACTTCAGTACGGGGGTTGGGATCCAGTGAGTACCTGGATGATGCACTAACAGAGGATGTGGGTGTAGGGGAGGTATTACTAGTCACTGTGGCCAGTGGTGATGACACTGATGTGTCAGAGGTTTCCCACCACCTATACATGCCTGTGGAGGGGGATGCAGGGGTGGGGGCTGCTGGCAGGTCATTGAACAGGTGCCAGTGGTGTCTTCAGCATTGCCGGTATGGCTGTCCCTGCGCATCTGGTGGTGGGCAGTGTGGGGAACATCTCTGCACCACTGGACGTGCAGTGTCCCACACATATTGTGGTCCCGAGCCATACAGTGCAACAGACCACCACCAGTAGTCGCCACCAGCAGGCCGTGCCAGGCGTGCGACAGCGTCCTGTTCCTCCTGTGCAGCAGGCACCTTTGCCAGCTGCAGATGAGAGGTCTGTGCCCCTGGGGCAGGATTCCCATGGTGCCCGCCCACTCCTGCAGGCTGCTGTCACTTCCCAACAGGAGGCTCGTATGGACCTGCATGGCCTATGGAGGGAGCTGCAGCATGAGCTGGCACAGATGAGGGAGTCCATCTCAGTGGGCTTTGCCCATGCCGAACAGTGGGCAGAGGACAGGTTGGGCCACCTGGTGGGTGCAATTGACTGTGGCTTTGCTGGTCTGACGGCTACAGTGGTTGACATTGGTAATGTACTTCATGGGGTGCATGGGGGTCACCAGCATGAGATGGTTGGTCAGGGTGCAGAAGGCACAGAGGCACACAGGTGGGTAACCCATGGCTGCAGGGCTGCCAGTGGGTCCAGCTCCACTGTGTCATGCACACCATCAGGAACACAGCGCCGCTGTGGCTGTCCACCCAACCTGTCAAGCTCCACCATCCCCAGGGGCACAGGAAGCCGGCCCTGCCTGCCTCACCATTTTCATCAGCCTTGTCCTCGGCCCAGAGCACACCATGGTTTGTGACCCACAGTCATGGTGCATGTCGCATGCATGGTGGTAGTCAGTGGTGATGGTCATGATCACACTGCATCACTGCGCAGTCATCGCCCCCTTTTCAACATTGGCACACCCACATGCGCATGCACACATGCACACACACACACTAACAAACATCCTCGCACTCCATCACATGCACACTCACACTTCCACTGCCCCAGTTGCCCTCCTTATACTCACAGCACACATTATGCTTCCCCACTGACAGTACACCATGACTGTGTGTCCCCCCTGCGTGTCCTGCAAACCCCCAACATCACACCACATGCACACAAGTTGTCTGTTCCACTCTGTTGTGTTATTGTTGTGATTGTTGGTGTCACTGTTCTGTTTCTTTGTGCATGTTAAATAGATTCATCATTGTACTTTTTCAAGTTGTTGCGCAGTCTGTACTTACCCTCTTGTCTGTGACAGTGTTCTGATGACAAATTCCCCTGTGCTCTATGGCCCTGCGTGCCATGTGAGGGTCCCTCCTCTTGAGTTGCTCCACTATCCCCCAACTGCTGGCTCTGGCTCACTGTTGGACTGTCCCTCAGGTTCAGGTGCCTGTATCCCATGGTTCATTGCCATGTTGTGCAGCATACAACAGGCTAGGAAGATACGGCATACCTTCTGAGGTGTATACTGTAGGGCACCGCCTGATGTGTCTAGGCATCTGAATTACATCTTCAAGATGCCAAACACCCTCTCTATGATGTTCTTTGTGCTGGCATGTGCCTCATTGTACATCTCCTCGGCCACTGTGGCCGGTCAGAGTACCGGTGTCAGCAGCCAGGGTCGCAGGGTATAGGCGCTGTCCCCTGTCAAGAGATGTGTACCTGTTAGTGCCGTACTGCAGTCTGTCCATTGCTGTCCTGCACCTCTGTGTAGCCCTCCCACACTCCTTCCATGGCCTCCACTGCCTGCCCCCATCCATGCTGTCGTGTGTATGCCTTGTATGCTGCTACTCACTGACTAGTTGCCCACTGGGTATCCTGCCCTCCTCAAACACCTGGCACAGCTGGGACTGGTGCCAGATGAAGGCATCATGGGCACTGCCAGGGTACTGTGCATAGACATTGCTGATGTGCCCAGCCGCATCACACACCACCTGGCAGTTGATGGAGTGTTACCCCTTCCTGTTTACATACATGTCACTGCCATCACCAGGTGGCACATGGATGGGGACATGGGTGCAGTCAATGGCACCCAGTACAGATGGTAGGTGCGCAACTCGATGAAACTGCTGCATTGTTTCTCTGCACTCTGCTGCCATGCTGGGGAATACTATGAACTCCCCAGCATGTGGCAGGAAAGCCTCTAAGAACTGGGTCAGGAGGCGTGAGGTGGTAGACTACGTTACCCCGATGGTGTCCCCATTGGTCGTTGAAACGTCCCTGTGGCAAGGAAGCACATCGATGCCGTCACCTTCTCCTCCACTGTCATGGCATGGCTGCATCTAGTGTTTGGGTACAGCTGCTCATGCAGGAGTTCACAGAGCTGCCTCAACATTCCCCTTTTCATCCTGTACCAGCCAGTGATGTGGTCATCAGGCAGGGTCTTGAAGGAGACCCTGGGCTGGTACCACCTGTTTGCAACATACCATCTCCTTGGCCTGTGTTGTGGCCCATGTTGTGCCTGCTCCCTCTCCTCCTCCTCCTCTCCTCCACTACAGCTGCCATCAATGGCAGCATCACTGCTAATGGCACTGCACACATTCCCACATCCTGTTGTGGTCCCTCCTCCTCTGTGTTTTGCCCTGGGTTAAGACCAGCCTTTTATAGGTGGTAACTAGCACCACGCTACGTGTCACGCTATGTGTCCTAGTGTGGCGGAAGGCCTTTGAATATCCATTTGTGCATCTCTGCTGGCCACCCTCTCTCAATTTACCTCTTGCATACATTATTGGTTTGCCCCATGCTACTGCTGTTAGTGCGCGTTAACTGGTCCTTTGAATATGGCTGCTCCATGCTATTCCTGCGCTGTTCCCACGCTATTGGTTTGCGTGCTGTGCTATGCATTGAATATCTGGCCCATGGTGTACAAAGGCAATAATAAAATTATGCAAAAAAAAGAGTAGGCTTATGACATTATGATACAATTAGGGACAGAAGATGCTATTAAGGAATATAAAGAAATATTGAAAAAGCTAAAATCTAAAATAAAAGAAGAAAGGAAAAGATTAGAAATAAAATGTAGTATATAGGAAGGATAATGGAAAGGAAATGTATTCTTATATAAATAATAATAAGAAAATGTCAGAACAAAAAGGATCTCTGCATATAGAAGGGAGTGAAGTTACTGAAGTAAAGAAAATGGTAGAACACTTAAACCAATATTTTTGCTCAGTTTATGACAAAAAAGCAAAGGAAGAGATAGATGTTAATAATAAAATGAATAAAGAACTAAGGATGGATGTCACAACAGAAGAAATCCACAAAATTTTAAGTGAGTTAAAACCATCTAAATGGGCAGGCCAGATCAATTGCACCCAAGGCTGTTAAAAGAAATTGCTGTACAGATAGCACCTCCTATAGCAAGTATAATAAACAGGTCAATTAATACCGGAGAGATACCAGATGATTGGAGAACAGCTACTGTGATACCGATCTATAAAAAAAAGGGAACAGATACCTCAATGACAAATTATAGACCAGTAAGTTCTGTGTAAAGTAACAGAGTGCATTTTGAGAAATAAGATAGAGGAAGATTTAAAGGTGTTAAAAGTGAATGATGAAAAGCAACACAGGTTTAAAAAAAGAAGATTATGTCTATCAAACCAACTCATATTCTATGAATGTATCAATAAAACAACATCTAAAAATAAGCCAGTGGATATCTTCTTCCTTGATTTTCAGAAAGCTTTCGATAAAGTACCACATAATCAACTTATTATAAAAATAACTAGATGGGTACAGAAGTGGCTGAGAGATAGAAAACAGGCAGTAAGGATAAGAGGTGTAATGTCAGGTCTAGAGGAGGTTACCAGCGGAGTTCTACCGGGATTTGTGTTAGGTCCTATATTATTTTCACTATACATAAGTGACATAAAGTATGATATCCAGAACCAAATGGTGAAATTTGTGGATGATGTAAAATTGGGAGGACAATTGGGTTCAAAGGAAGAAATTAAATACATGGAGAAGGATTTAAAACAAATAGAGAAATTGGTAAGAGACAATGGAATGACTTTAAGTATGGAAAAGTGTAAAGTTATGCACGTAGGGAAAAATAATCAAAAACATGTATATTACTTGAATGGAAATAAAATCGAAGTGACAAGCAAAGAAAAGGACTGTGGAATAATAGTTGATAATGAAATGACATTTAAGGCACAAAGGTTAGAAGTCATCAGGAAAACAAATTATATGATAAATATAGGAAACAGTTTTATTAATAAAACTAAACAATGTCTACTACCATTGTACAGGGCATATGTAAGACCTTATTTGGATTATGGATCACCAGTATGGAGTCTATATATGAAAGGTGAAAAGAATAGATTAGAAAAAAATTCAAGGAACATATACAAGGATGATATCTACAGTAAAAGGTAGAGGATATGAGGAAAGACTAGATAGATTGAAGATGTTTACTTTGGAGGACGGAAGAACAAGGGGGGACTTATTACAACTATTCAAGATTATGAAAGATCCAGAATTAATGGAAGGATTAGGAATAGAGATAGTGGATAAACCAGAAGGATTAAGAAATCATAAGAATCAAATAAAAATAGAAATAGTTAAAAGAAATTTTAGATACTATTCCTTTGTACAGAGAACAGCTAGAGTGTGGAATGCACTGCCTGATTACTTAGTAAATAGTAAAAACTTGGAACAATTTAAAAGAGAAATAGACAAGTTGATTTGTTTCAGGAATTGATGTGACTGCTGTGTGGGGAATGGTTCAATGGGCCTTGAGCCTTCTTCCATTCTATCGCCCAGTATAAGACCCAGTATAACTGAGAACCGGATACCTGAAATAGAAGTGCGTGTAGGGAGGGCAACACCTAATTCTCATCTGATACAGTTGAGTTTATTCAGTGAAGCACCAGAAAGTAACCCATAAGAGTCACACATAGCAACAGTAGTCTGAACAGAAAGGACTGTGAAATTGCAGATGCAGATATCATCCACATATGCCAAAGCAGAAAAAGGGAGTAAAACACCTGGGACAGTGATGGGAGGTATAGTCATATTCAATGAGCACAATAATGGATCTATACCAAATACATTCAACAGTGGGCTAGCTGGACAACCCTGTTTCGGCCCCCATTTTACCAGAAGGAGAGGTCCAAGATGTTCATTAACTAAAAGAGATACTGTAGCATGTTTATAAATTTTACGAAGTCATGTGATAAATACAAGAGGTATATCATAATGCTGAAGAGTGAGCCATAAAAAATCATGGTTCACTGAATCAAAAGCTTCCTTTTGGTCTAAGGATAAAATAAACTCAGGGTGCTGCATTGCATGTGACCTATCAAATATTTCTCATAAAAATAGTAGCTGGTCAGTAATAGCTCATGCTGCAATTGCGCAAGATTGTAGTGAAATGAGATACCAGGCTACTGTTAAAAGACGAGTATTGAGAATCTTCATTAAAATTTTCAAATCAGCATTCAGAAGACTAATTGGTCTCCAATTAGAAAGTTCTTTCTCATCGCCCTTCTTATGTAAAAAAATGAGAATACCTCCCACCATGTCAAGAGAGAAATCAGAGTGCAGTAACAAGTCATTATAGACATCAGCAAGTTCCTGGGAAAATTCAGTACTCAACAGTTTATAAAGCTTTGATGTCAATCCGTCCTTACCAGGAGCTTTATTGGATTGTAAGAAATTGATAGCACTGGCCACATGCTGGGAAGTAATAGGGTCTGTCAAATGCAAAATTGTAGAGGGAGGACATCAATACAGTGTAGATAAGCCTGGGCTGCAGCTAGATCAACAGGCTGTTCCTGAAAAAGTGACATCGTGTATGATGTTACTTCAGACATCATATCACATTGGGAGACTTTTAACTGAACAGCCTGTCCCAAAATAACATCAAAAACTTTCTTCCGCACCCTATCTCTGCAACTAAGAAGGGGACAAACTGTAGCAAAATTCCCCTGCGTATCGTACACTTACTGTGATTTCAAAGTAGAGGACTGGTTCATGTGGAAAGGTACCATTTTATCCTTAAGGGATCTAATTTGGGTAGAAAAATCATGCTTGGTAGTTTGAGCCAAACACATGACCCACTGCAACTGCTGTTTATATTGTAGTTAAGAAAAATAAGCTTTCTCCTGATACATCTTCCTCATAGATTTCAATAACATGACAAGATCGTTCTTAGTGTCAATCCACCAAGGCAGGGGGTCCTCATACATATCGTAGAAAGATTTCTGGGCAGAAAAAAATAGCACAAATGCTGCAAAACTTCCTGATGAGCCAGAAAAGTAGAATTCAGTCTCCAAAGGCCTCTCCCAAGAGTAAATGCAGCATTGGAGCCTACAGTAATACATAAAGCACATGATCTGAAAATTCCACTGGGGTCACAGCTGCCAGACTTAGTGGCAATGATTTACTGATGGAAAGAAAAATCAATCTGAGTGGCCAAAGTTCCCTTATGGAAAGTAGGGACTGTGTTCCTATGCAGTCGAGCATATGCGTCAGTTAGACTAGCAGTTTGCACAACAGTAGCTAAATAGGACCTGTCACAAAATAACTTTGTGGTTTTGGTACCCTTACCCCTATCCTTACTAGACAATCCACAGTTAAAATTACCACCCCAACAACATGAAATGAAGTATGTAGATAAGATTGAATCACATGGAACAAATCAACTCTGGCTGCTTTTGTTTGGGGGGCATAGACATTAAGCAGTCTAAAACAAACACCCTGGAACAACACATCCAGAATCAAAACATGGCAAGGAACAAGGTCAAACAATTTCAAAGCCTTAATTTCAGTATTATGAAAAAGAAGGGCTACACCAGAACAAGGTTCTAGGCCTAAATACCAGTATGAAACTCCAGTGTGCCACCATTTCACAGCACTGGAGAGTTCGGTCACCGTGTGTAACCAAGTGTCCTGCAAAAAGAAAATATTACAAGTGGACATTAAAAAGAAAAAAAAAACAGCAGCTTGTTGAATCCTGTTCTTGACACTGTTCACATTCACTGAACAAAAAGTTAATGATAGAGGCATTTATATAACACCAAAAAAACTCTCAAGGGGGCTTACATTCACACTTTTTCCCTTTTCTTACCCCAGGGGTAGAAGACTTGGTGAGAGGGATGACATCAGAAAGCCCATTAGAGACTTCAATCCCCATTTCAGAGGATTCCGATTCTGCATCAGAGGTATCCTGGGCAAGCAGGAGAGCATGAAACTGGTTTGTGGTAGGGGTACTGGACAGCTTGGGGACTTTAGAAACAGGCTGAGTATTATACAGTTTGCATCTGGTCATCCTAGAATGAAAGGGTGGCTCCTGTGGAAGCTGAGGAAGAGGCATGAATAAGGCATCTGGGAGAGCTGGGGGGGGTAAAGTCGGGGATTCCTTGGAGACCTCTGGAACACTGACCATATCAATCTCTGACCCGGGGGGGATAGGCAGAGAAACAGGAGGTACTGGAATAATGGGTGGGCAAAAAAGGAGGGGGGTGGAACAGAGGAGGTTAGCTCTGAGCTTGTAGAATGTGACCTCTGTTCAATGGCTACCATCAACCTTTGTTCTTCTGAATCATGAAGGTCAGACTGCCTATGAGCAGCTTCAGGACAAGTAGCATAGGAGTGACCAATAATCCCACATAAAGAACATACAGCTATATTCCTGCATTGCCCACTGGTGTGCCCAAAGGAATTACAAAGCATGCAGTGTAAGCAGTCACAAACACTACTAATGTGACTGAATTTTTCACACCTATAACATGTTTTGGGTTGTCTGGCATAAAAAAGAACTCCCCTATCTCGACCCAGAAACACACAATTGGGGAGATGTTGTAACCCATCCTCAGTAGAGTGCAGGATTACCCTGATTCTCCAACATCCTGTCCAAATATCTTCAGTATTGAAGATAGACTCTGGGTGCCCCAACATAGTACATCTGTGCTTCAACCAAAATATAAGGTCAGTGACGCTCACCTCCTCATTTCTAAAAAGAACTGTAACCATTTTGTGGGCTGGTTTAGTTAAAGGCAATGCTTCAAAGGGGACCATAATGAGGATTGTCGAACTTTTTGATAACCATGCCAAAATTTATCTAAACCACTACTTAATTTAAAACTAATGTTAAAGGTTTTTTCCCCAGAAACATGTATTAAAGCATACATTCCAGCAGAAGAAAAATGTAAACTGTCTTTCAACAAAGTCTTGGCAACAAACTTATGATCAGGGAAAGTCTCCATACCCCCCTTATAAATAAAATGGACAGCACTACATCTTTTAGCTGAAAAGGTAGGGGTTTGAAAAAAGGATGCATATGAATGAGAGTTAGTACGAGGATGATCAGAAGGTGAGCCAGGTAGTGGGCCCTCAGGTTCTTCTTCAGTTGCTTGGTCCTCCAGATGGTCAGTGGATGAAAATGGTGACATAGTAGAAGAGAGCATGTTATTGGCTGAATGAGAGGTAACAGAGGAGTCAGTCTCTAGCCGAAGTACTGGGTCCTGGGTCTAAAGTAAATGAGAAAGAAGAGCCAGAGATGATTCCTATAACACAGCATCTGAAGATGATGCCTCAGTAGAACAAGCCGTACTAGAGGAGTCTTGTGGTAAAGAGACAGCAGGGATTATAGAAATAGGACAGGGGGAAGGAGCAGGCACATCCCCACCAGTCATATGAACCCCAGAGATAGAAATGTGTGAAAACCCAGAAATCCATCGACCGGTATCAGGGAGCTGCACCCATCCAGCTGATTTTAAAACACTGTTAACAGACCAGGAGGCATCAGCCTCTTCTACCCGATCAGCCCAGGAAGAGGTCTGTTTAGTAAAGGGTTTCAAAGTATTTTTAGTAGGGCACTGTGCTTTGCTAGCAGCAAATGAAAACACCTTGGCTTGCTGGTGGTCAGAAAACCCAGTACAAAAAACAGCACCTGCAGGTTGTACTCCTGAGCCAGAAGTTTGTGGTGCAACATCAGGAATAGCAGTGTCCCGAGAAGGTAGATGAACTGGTGTAGACATGGCAGCCTCGCTGCCATGCTTCAAAACTGCAGCTGCTAAAACCGCTGAAAGTTCCTTCTTTCTCTTAAAGAACATCTCCACCTCTGAAGCCAGAAGACATTTCAAATCCTCAGGATCTGCAGAAATACTCTCTGTAAAAAGATCCATGGAGTCTGGTGTAAAATTTGCACCCTCGAATTCCTCTCCATTTGTCCTGAAGCAGTAAGTAAGACAGCAGCCTGATCATCCTGTTTGTCCAGCATCATTTTGGCAAATTCGGTGAAAGTGCTCATCTCAGTTGGTGCTTCAAAGAACATTTCTGATTCCACAGGCTCAGACGCAAGTGAAGAATTTGGCCCCTCGACCTGCAGCACAACCTGCTGCATCACAGCCTGCTCACCAACTGAGCTAACCATCCTGATGATCAAAGGTTCCCCCTATTGATGAGTAGGGGAAGTTTTTATTAGAAAAAAATAAACAAAAATACAGACCAAGCAATAATACATGAGAAAAATTTCAGCAAAGAAAACAAATCATACTTACTAACAAAACAGATAAAAGGAAGTTAGAATAAAAACAAGTAATCAAGTAGTACAATAGACAGAATAACAACAGAATGAGCAAGGAACATCATTACTGACATATCCTGAAAAGCAACATAAGAAGACATTCAGGCAATAGGAACATCAGTATTTGTAATCCAGGGAAATCCATTTCACAGTACAAGCAATTTATTGGCGGACAGTACAGCTTTTTCTTTAAGATAGACACATCTCATATCATGTGATACTTTGTTGAGTAGTTCCAATAAATCACCATCCTGCTGCTGCTAGGTAAAATGGCATCTCATAAACCAAATAAGCCATTTAAATAAAGTCATCAACACTTGTGAAGTACTAAAATGCCATTTAGCTCTCCAAGCAGTACTAAAAATACCATACATTAGGTTATCATATGAAATGGTAGCAAAGACAATTTTTCCCCAATTTGTGAGCCACCAAAGTCCAAAACCCAGTAATGAAAGTACATGTAAATAGAAGATGTTCAGTCGTCTCTTCTTGTAAAATACAGCATGATCTTGAACAAAACCGATCCTGTTGAGCTTTGTGTTTTTGATTGGACCTGGAATTCATTTTACTATGGCACACTAGCCAGTGAAAATCCCAGAGATTGTCCAGTATGCGATTATTAGTAAGGAATCCTAATAAAGCATCTCTAGAAATCAATGGAAAGTGTTTCAAAAAGACATCCACTCTAGACACCGTATCTCATAACAAAAAATAAAGTTACTTCCTAAACAAATGAAGAACCTGGGATTTCATGAGTGCCCACTGCTTAGTACAGAGAAAAGTACAATAAATGTATTCAGGGGTCAAAACAGATCTTTTCAAACATTTTAAAGATTGAGTGTCCCACAATGGGAGCCAATGTGCACATTTTAGCAGTAAGAATATTTCCTAGCCATGATGCTCACCAGCTAATAGGGGCCTGATATTATAATGAAAAAAGAAGCTATTAAAAAATAAAATAGGATTAGGCATATTCAAACCACCATGTTTGAGGGGGAGATAAAGAATATTTATTTTCAAAAGATTAAGCCTACTGCCCCAGCAGGCCTGAAAAAAATACTCAAGAGTTCAGTCTCCATCAATTTAGGAGGGGGAAAATATAACTAATAAACAAAAAGATAGGAATCAGACAAGATTTTATGAGCTAAATTCTCTTCTTCTTATATTATTTCCATTTATTCCACAAAGAAATTGTGCATTTCCCCAAAGCAAGCTTCTTTTTCCAATTAAAAATATCCAATTCAACATTACCCCAATAAATTCCCAGAATCTTAATTGGTTCTTCAGTCAACATAATTCCCTCAACCCAGCCTGTGGAATGCAGTGTCTACTGTAGTTGTTGACCAATACACTTTTCCACATTTAAAGCTGCCCCTGTGAGCCCCCCAAATTCAGAGCAGATAGCTAAACTTGCACAGACAGAGGCCTCATCCTGCACCAATAATGTCATGTCATCTGCATAGGCCATCAATTTAAAAGGAACAACCTGTCCATTACATACATTGCATACATCCAGAGAACCACTAATTTTACATAATAATGGGTCAATGAAAAAATGATATAATACCGGACTCAATGGACAACCCTGATGGACTCCTCATTCCAGAGGTATCAGTGGACCCTGCCAGCCTTGGACAATTGGGCTAACAGTAGCCATACGATAAATACTTTTAAACCACTGGATCATGCAGGAAGGAATTTTATAATACTCTAAAATAGCCCATAAACAGTCATGATTAACCCTGTCAAAAGCTTTAGACTGATCAAGAGAGATTAGGAAACCAACTAAGGTACCTAACCTCCCCTGTTCAACCAGTTCACGTAAAAGAAAAAAAGTTGAGTGTGAATATTCCTACCAGGAATCGCATAGGCCTGTGCCGGAGAGATTAATTTAGTGGTGGCAACCAAAAGCTGTTTAGCCAAAATCTTCATTAAAAGCTTAAAATCAGAATTCAGTAGTGTAATAGGGTGCCAGTTATTAAGATCAAGTTTATCCGCAGCTTTATAAATAAATGTCAAACTTCCCATATTCATAGAGAGAGGAACCCCTCCAATATGCAAAATCTCATGAAATACCAAGGTCAATTCATCCAAACAGAGATGCCCAACAAGTTTCATCAGTTCATTAGGCAGGCAATCTGGACCAGGAGATTTCTGGCCAGCCAAGGAGGAAAGGGCAGCTTGAACTTCAGAAACTGAGATAGGAACTACCAAAAGCTATATATCATCAGAATGTAATAAAGGTATATGTAAATTATGGAAAAAAAAGTCTAAACCCAAATCTCAGACTTCCAATTTGCTATACATGGACATAGTATAATCCGAAACTACCCTAAGAATATTCCCCTGATCAGTATACTGAACCCCATTCGCATCCCGAACAGCAGAAAGACTTGTCTTCTGCAAATAAACCTGCCAGTGTTTATAATGGCAAATAGAGGCCATGTTACCTTGTAAACCAAAATGCTGCTGGAATGACAAAGTGGTAGCCTTTTTATCATGAAAATCCTTTATCTTTTGTGTAAGGGTGGCTATTTGAGAAGTCAAATCTTGCCCAGCCTTATAAGAGACAGAATAAAGCTGTTGCAGAAGCTTCCTTTCCTGCAAATAAGCAAGATAGCAATGCCTAGCCTTCTGACGACTGAGGCGCTTACATAAATTTTGCAGTTAGAATTTGGTATCTTCCCACCAAAGAGTGGGACTATCAAAAAAAATAAATACAGATTTTTGAGCATGAATAAAATTATGAATAAGTAAATGAACTGAAGGGTCAGAAAGCAATAAAGTATTAAGCTTCCAAAATCCAAGCTTAATACTTTATTTAATAAATTACAAATGTGATCATAGAATTCTGTAAATAACACATCAGCCGAAGACAAATTCAAAGCTTTAGAAGTAAATATGTAGTCAATTCTAGAGAATAAAGTGTCTTTATTAAATGTGGAAATTGCCAAATGTTTGAGTTGAAAAACCGCATCCTGTAAATCAATTTTGAAAATCAGGAGAAAGAGGAAATTAGAATCACAATATTGTTTACCCTGTGTTGCCTGAATAGGACAGTTAAAATTCCCAGCACAAACAATAGTATGAGTCATCTGTAAAAATAGTTCAATCAATTTCAACAAATTGACTCGCAGGGCTTTGGACTGAGGTGCCTAAATGTTAATTAAACGAAAAGGCAAATTCTGAAGCAGAACATCCAAAATCAAGGCTCTACCAAAAAGCAAATCAAAAAGTTTCTACACCTTAATGACAGGATACTTAAAAAGAATACCCAAACCAGAACAGGTTTCAGTCCCTAGAGACCAAAATGAGGGACCCAAATACCAAGCATCTAAAGCAAGTTTAATTTCATGAAGGGTATGCAACCATGTATCCTGTAAAAAAAAGATACCTAGGTATAAATGGGCCAAAACAGAAAAAAAATCTGTCACTTAGCCACTTAATGCTGTTCACATTGATAGTGTGAAAAGAAAAAGGCTCCGACATTAGTGTTATTTATAACTACCTTTTCTACTAAGCTTGTCTGTATTTTTCAGTTTCACCCTAGTCTTCCTTTTCTGCTGTCCCCGGGGCTGGGCCTGACTCTCAGTGTCAGTAGTACCATCCGGTAAGGAAGAGTCCACTGAAGAGAAATCAGAATCCTCATCTGAATGTTCAGATTGTAAGAAATCAAACTGATTCAAAAGAGGGAGAGCCCATGGCTGTTGTGGCAGCAAGTCCGCCTTCCCTCGCATAGACTGTCTAGTGACCATATCACCAACCTTTAAGCCTGGAGTGGGGGGGGGCATAACAGGCCCTATAGGCACAGCAGCCTGTGGAACAGGTTCTGGCAAAATGGGGAGCTGAATTTCCTGGTCCACAGAAGAGACAGAAGGGAGTCAATCAGAGGGGGGGGAGAGGTATGGATGACCACAGTGGAAGGGGGGGAAGAGGAGAGGAGAGGAGACAGTATGTCGTGCCCAAGTTCCCCAGTAAAGGTCCCAGTACACCCTGCCTTCTTTTGAGCCAAGGCAATCAGGAGCCGTTGTTCCATTCCATCAGCCTGGTCTGGAGTGTTGTGAGCCACATTTTTACAATTCTGAAATGTGTGACTCAACTCCTCACAAAGATTACACTTACTTTCATTAAGACAATCAGACCCCAAATACCCCAGATCACCACAGATTAGACAATGAGCTTGGTCACAAACACTGGTCAGATGCTCTAGAGATCCACATTTGTAACACATTTTAGGCTGTCTGGCATAGAAAAAGATACCCCTATCCTGACCTAAAAAAAAAGAGGCAGGTAAACAGTACCAGAATCAGACGTTTTTAACATGATCTTCACCCTCCAGTCCCCAGTCCAAATGTTTTCTGAGTCCAGAATAGCCTCTGGATCATCAATGATGGTACAACGTTTTTTAACCAGAGTATTAAGTCTTGCATACTAACCTCCTCATTCCTGAAAAGAACAGTAATGATCTTATGTGTAGATTTACAGAGAGGGGTCACCAAAAAAGGGGGACCTCAAAAAAGATTTCTTCAATTTATTGTACTTGAGCTAAGAATGTTCCAAGCCCTGAGCAGTCTTAAAGCTGACATCAAAGGTGGTTTCCCCTGAGATGTGAATCAGGGCATAGATTTCTGTAGCAAAAAACTTCTTAGTGTCTTTGCAATAAAGAGTCTGTCAGGGGGTGAATCCATACCTCCAATATAAGTTAGCCGGACAGCATTATGCCGTTTTGCAGGATAGACAGGTGTCTTAAAGAGAGATGCAAAAGTTTTAGAAGCAGCTTTATTAATCACATTGAGAGGCCTCTGAGGTACAGAGGAGGAGGTAGATGGCCTGTCCCCCAAGGGCCCAGGTAAAGATGACAGAGGAGCAAGTTTCAAAGTAGGGTTCTGAGTAAGATCAAAATCAGAAGAAAGATCCAGATCCAGATTATCAGCAGTGGGTAAAGAAGGTTCAGAAACAGGTTTAGCAGTAGTAGGCATATGAATAGGGGAAGTACCAGAGGACCACTGACCTGTATGAGCATTCTATTGCCATCCAGCCACTTGCAATGCTGCATTAACTGACCAGCCATCCCCTCCGGGAATCAGAGCTTGTGGGGCCACAGAATGTCTTAGGCCAAGCTGAATATTGCTCGATACTGCCATTCCTGACACAATATCTGTGGGTGTTATAGGTAACGAAGAGTTAAGCGAAGTACAAGCAAATTCAGCAGTTTCAACTAGCACCGCCCAGCTCGACGACTCTCCCTTTGATGTTGATGCATCACAGCCTCTCAGCTGTCCCATATTGACAGGCCCGGTACTGCTGTCAGACCGCAAGTGCCTAAGAGAGGTCTCCAACTGTGCTTTTCTAAGAAAAAATAAGCGCTCTTCCTGAGCAAAATGCTCTCTATGAAGCCATTCAGCCAGCAACATGGGAGCCTCCGAATTATGCTGAAGCTCAACCGAGCAGCTGTCTACTGAGTCAGGATAATTTCATCTGGTAAATCAAGCATAATTCCAGTAAGATCAGAAGCAACAACAGGAATAATAAGATCAGTCTCCCAAGACCTCAACGCAGCACTGTTCACATCAGAAGATAAGACTGGAATATTTTTTAGTGGAAAATCAGTAGAAAAAACAGCTTCAGAATCCATTACACAGTCCTATTCTCCTCCTGCTGGGCCAGCGTCCGCCATCTTGGCCAAAAGCCAAATGGCCAAAGGGCCCCCCTACAGAACAGTAGGGGAATGTTTTATTGAAAAATAAATGTAACATCATTTAAGTAAAGATACAGAACAATAGAGAAAACAAAGCAAAAATAAAATAAAATAACAGGGTAAACATTGCAGAAAAACATAAACAAAATGCGCAAAGAACAATAGAATATACTTGAAAAAAAATATACAGAAATTAGGTCAAGAAATCAAAATATTTCCATAATAAAAGAACCTTATCAGAAGAAAAACATAAATCTTTTCCCTTAACCAAAAGTAAATCATTTTCTTTTTTTTATAATTCAAATTTTATTAACACATTTTCCACATTAAGAGGCAGTTAACATGAAAATAAGACTATAAAAATAAGAAAATAAGAATACAGCAAATTATGTTAAGACTGCCCCTCCCTCTCTTCCCTCCATACAGCAGTAACATATCAGTGTATCACATAAGTTCAAAGCCATTATACAGGAGTATACAGGGCTATTTGCTCTGGAACACTACCAAGTCTGAGCAGCTAGAATTAGAGAGTGAAGGGGATCCCATATTTGAGTATAAACAGATAATCTGTTGTGAAGGCTGGCAATCACCTTTTCCGTATGCAGGTTAGCAAGGATTTCATTCACCCATTCCTGTAATGTCGGAGTAGACTTGTCTTTCCAATGATGTAAAATAAGCTTCTTGACAGATAGAGCTATCATAGACATATGAAACCTTCTTGCTTTGACTCTAATAGAGGACATGTCCCCGAGGAGACAGACGTCAGGCATGAAGTGCTCCTGCAAACCCAGTATTGGATCTAGGGAAGCTTTGATAGAGTCCCACAAAAGGGAGATTTTGGGACAGGACCAAAATATGTGAAGAAATGTTCTCTCCCCCTGAGAACATCTAACACATATGTTTGAGTCCAACAGACCCCACTTCTTTACCTTAACTGGAGTATAATACATGTTATGCAAAATATGATATTGCATAAGACACAACCTATCTTGGGAGACAAATTTATGGCAGGACCTCCACAAAGCCTGCCAATTAGGTGAATATTGAGGAAATAAGGAGCTCCAGAACCTCGTCAGTCCAAAAAAGTCCCCATATCTTTTGTGAAACAAAACCTGATATAATTTGGATATAATACCCTAAGACCCAAGTAGAGAAGAAAATTCTGGGATCAGGGCCCCAACCGTCTGATTGGGAGGGGTATTACCGATCACTATTGTGAGTAGGTGTCTTATCTGTACTGCTTTAAAATGTGAAAATGCCGGAATGCTAAATTTCTGAATAAGGTCACCTACAGACAGCCATTGCCCCTCCTCATCCACAAAAGAAAATACTATCCCATCGCCCAATTGGGGCAACCAAGTGTGGGGAATCTGCTGCTTGTTCATAATGAAAGATGGGGCATTCCAGATGGTTTGGGCCAGATCTAACTGAGGGGTGTATCGCAAGAAAGAGCAAAGTTGCGCATATACCTTTAAAGACATGGCAACTATGGGACACTTCTCGGCAACATGCACCTGAGACATTTTTACATAGAACAGAGTTAGGGGATCTAGATTCATGGACCGAATTGAGTCCAACTCTATTCTAAGCCATGTTGGCTGCACCTTTTCAGGACCTGGACTTACCCATTTCAGACATTTTGCCAGATGGCTAGCCCAATAATATATAGCCAAATGGGGAATCCGCAGGCCCCCCTCAGATTTTGGAGCAGCCAGCTTATATTAAGCCAGTTGGGGGTATTTGTCAGACCAGATAAACTTGGTAAAAATGCCATACAATTTCTTAAACCAGGATAACGGGATAGAAGTATTGAGGAGAGATAAAGGGTAGAAAATTCTTGGGAAGATGTTCATCTTGATTATGTTAATCCAGCCCCAAAGTGAGATAGGGAGCTTAGACCATCTGTCAAGATCCTGAGTTATAAGCTGGGAAAGGGGTTTCAGATTTTTCTTAAACCATACCAGGGGGTTATGAGTCAGTTTAATGCCCAGGTATTTTAATGACCTGGGGGACCAACATAAACCTAAAGGGGTAATATCAGTCTTAAATGTCTTATGGTTTAAAGGGAAAAAGGAAGATTTGTCAGCATTTAGTTTATGGTTGGATAAGGCACTAAATTTAGCAATTTCACCCAGCAAAACCGGGACGGAAGATACCGGGTGGGATAAGTACACAAGGAGATCGTCCGCATATGCAGTGATCTTGACCTCATGACGCCCCACCCAGATGCCTTGTATTTCTGCAATATTGAGAATATTTTGAAAGAGAGGTTTGAGATACAGGTTAAATAAAAGGGGAGAAAGGGGACAACTCTGTCTGATAACTGAATGTAATGAAAAGGACTTGGAAAATGCACCATTTCCCGAAATCTTTGCTGTAGGAGTTTTGTATAATGCAATGATCCAGGAAATAAAGACAGGAGGAAACTGGAAGGCCTCAAGAACTTGAAACATAAATTTCCAGTTCACACGATCAAGTGCCTTCTCGGCATCCAAGGAGACCAGCCCAGCGGGAAACACAACATCCCTGAAGACCGAGAAGACATGAGAAAGGGTACGCAAATGGTCTGATGACGAACGTCCCTTCATGAATCCAACCTGCACCATACCTATTAAATCAGGGAGGACTACAGTTAATCTGTCGGCCAATATCTTCGAGAGAATTTTAATATCTTGATTTAAAAGAGGCATGGGCCTGTAGCTTTGAACTAACTCGGGATCCTTATCTGGATTAGGGAGAAGAACAATCAGGGCTTCAGACAGGTAAGGGTCCACCTCTACCCCAGATAAAATGTACTGAAATAGGCGATAGAGTACTGGCAATAAGAGGTCATGAAAAACTTTGTAAAATAAAGTGGAGAACCCATCCTGTCCTGGGACCTTGTCTGAGGGTAGCCCTTTAATAACCTCGGAGATTTCCTCCTGGGATATGGAAGAAGCCAGAAAACCCTTGTGTTGCTCCAATAGGGAGGGCAAGTGGGAGTCTCATAAGTACTCCTCAAGAATCCCAGGACAAGGAGGATTTTCCATGTCCCTGTACAATTGTTCATAATATAAAGCGAACTCCTGCACTATCTCAGTAGGGGATACTCTCAGAGACCCATCTTCCATTGCTTGAATTGGTGGAATAAATTTTGTGGATTCCTGTTGCTTCAAGTGCAATGCAAGCAGGCACCCTGCTTTCTGTCCCCGATCCATATAACTGGCTCTGGTTTGGATTATAGCTAGTTCTGCCTTTTCCCTTAACAGCTCTAGATATCTATCTTTGACCACCAGGAGTCTCTTCTTGTCCTCATTAGAGGAACTGACAGAGAGGTTCACTTTAAGAGACTGAATTTGGGATAATAATGATAGTAGCTCTTCCTCCTGTACCCTTTTCCTTTTGGCCACTATACTGATAAGAACCCCTCTCATGTATGCTTTAAAGACCCCCCATAGAATGTCCGGCTTTGCACTGTCTAATGGGTTAGATAAGAAAAAGAACTCAATTTGCTCTCTTATAAGCTCACAATACTTGCCATCCTTAAGGAGCTGCTCATTGAGCTTCCATCTGGTCTCCATTTTAGGTGAATTAAGGAATGTCAGGTTACATACCACAAGGGAGTGGTCGGAAATAGGACCAGGTTGGATCGAGGCAGACTTGACCCCGGGCAAGAGACCCTGAGAGATAAGTATGTAGTCAATGCGAGACTGCAAGCCGTGCACCATTGAACTGAAAGTGAACTCCTTGGAATCAGGATGCAACATGCACCAGACATCACAGAGCCCGCACTGATCTACCGAATCGTTAAGTGCCCTCTGCCCCGGGGACATCCCCCTCAGCCCACTACCTGACCTATCCCGGTTAGAGTCTATGACCTGATTGAAGTCGCCCCCATAATGATCCTGATGGGAAGCATTGGAAGCATAATAGTTATCAGCCTCATAAAAAACCCCGGGTCATCAATGTTGGGTCCATATATACTACCAAGTAAAAATGGCACTGACCAAAAAGTGCTTTTGACTAAGACAAATCTGCCCCCCGGATCCTTGATAACCTGCTTGGAAACAAAGGGAATGCCTCTATTAATGATTATCATGACCCCACAACTTTTAGTGGAGCCCTGAGCGTCATAGACCTGACCCACCTGTTGTCTCCTTAATTGTAATGCTTTAGATTCTAGTAAATGGGATTCCTGCAAAAATGTTATCTGAGACCGCAATAAACTTAAATGTTTAAGCACCTGATATTGTTTGGATTTTTTCCTGATCCCCTTAACATTCCAGGTAGCAAAAGTCACATCATTAGCCATCTAACTAAGATTAATAAGCTTAATATCCTCAGCCCTGTATAAGAATATCGAGAAACATTCGACCAGATTCCATTTATTTCTGCTGTATAGTCCTCCTCCCCACCCCATCCCTCCACAATTATCCTTCCCCTCCTGTACATTAGGAAAAAGGCCCTGTGCAATAACAACAAGGAAATTATCCAGATTCCATTAAATACTGCTGTGCCCTCCCTCGTACCCCATCCCCCAAAACAAACTATTTCCTCCCTATCCACCCATAATACTCCCCATGCTTAATGTAAAAGTATCCAATTCTTTAAACTCGAACTTCCCACCCCTCCCATCCACCCCAACTGTCACAAACAGCACTCAGCAAAGTACCATGTCCTTCCTCCCCCAGCCTCCTGAAAAAGGCCCTCAGCCCCAGACAAATACAACAACCCTTCTCCCCTAACCAGTAAACTTTAGGTCGAAACCAAGAAAGCTCTGCTACCTAAACAATTCTTAGTAGCTTAAAAAAGAGAAGCTGGGCTTATAGCATAGGGGCGCAGCGAGTGTACTGCTATAATTAACTGGATGCCTGTGGCCTGCCAAGAGAGAGACCCGAATGCACAGGGATCCCAGGTAACTAACATAAAGATAAGGTTCTTGACCTCGGCATCACGCCAGCATAAAATCAAATTGCACAGTAAAGGTAAACATCAATTAACCTGGCATTGGAGGAGGGAGCTATGCAAGCAAAACTTAGCCCCGATTAGCAGGTTTCATGTAACCTGCTAAATGAACCCAGGCACCTTAAAATCCTAGGTAAATAATGAGAGAATTAGGGCTCTTTTACCTTGGCATCTTACCACACAAAAGCCAACTAGCGTGGTAGTGGGTATATTTGCTACCCCATACTTCAAACAGGGAGTTTTACTGAAGGAAATCAGCCCCGGGTTATCAGCTAGCACTGAACTAATAATCCTATGCACTGAGCTCCCTCTTGTGGCCATGGAGTAAAAATCCAAAAGCCCAGTACTTCTCCTGGATTAATGTACCCCCAGAAGTAAATCGTGATCCTGATTGATATAATATACCCATCCCCTTAATGCTGACAAATAGTGTTCCTAAGGAGACCAAAACACTAAACACCTTCCCCCAATTGAGCAAACTATACGTTCAGAACAAATCCAAAATGTGAACTACAGTCCCATGTTTGAATCCAAAGCAAAAGAGTCTCATATCGAGTTAAGACAGCGAGATAACAGCTCTGCTTCTTCCAAGAACGAGATCCTCTGGATTCAATCAATGCTTATTATCCTATTCAGTATTCTACATAAAAGGCAGACCCATTTTGACAACACAGATCTCCCCTTCATCATAGGCAGAGGGCTCCTCATGGGTCATGAAACAGGTCAGGTAGAGCAAGCTTGAGGCCAGTAAGAGCAGTATCAGGATCTTCATATACTGACCAAGATCCGTTCACTAAAACTTGCAGCTTAGCTGGGTACCCCATCCTAAACTTGAGCTCAGCAGCAATAATCTTGGACACAATGGGATGGAATGCTGTACACTTCTGTCGAACAGATCCCGGCAGATCCTGTGCTATTCTTAGCTTTGAGTTTTCCCAACGGACCTCTTGTAGGTCTCTCACTTTAGACAGAAAGTGTTGCCTTTAAAAAAATTGAGAAATTGGCATATAATAGGGTGGGGAGCAGCCCCCGAAGGAGGTTTTGGTCGTAGGGATCTATGCGCCCCCTCAATAATATACGCAGAGCCAAAGGGAGAGGGACCAGCCACTCGTTCTATCAACTTCTGTACAAAAATGATAGCATTCTGGCCCTCTTTACCTTCAGGTAGCCCCAGTATTACAACATTATTCCTTCGGCTGCGGCCCTCGAGGTCCTCCAGTTTTGTTTCAACTAGAGAGAGCTTCTGCTGTACTGCTGCTAGCCTAGGATCTACCCTTTCCAGATGCTTCTCCAGTGACACAATGCGAGCTGTATTATCCGAGGTTATTGTAGCGACCTTGTCCAGCTTTTTAGACAGGACTTTGAGCTCAGTTGCCATTTCTTTGACTTCCTCATGGAAGGGCTTAAATTCTTCGAGGAACCTGTTCAGGGTTAAAGGCTCTTGATCCGATGCTTGGCTGGGATGGTCAGGCCTGTCTGACCCACTCGAGGCCCTAGGTTTCTTCAGGGCCTTCTCGGAGGTAACTGGCGGAGTGTGTTTTTGTGGGGCTTTTTTCATGTAAGCCTCCATGAATGCTCAAACTCGCGACTCCGAATCCCAAGGTGGTTAGAAGGCAGACTTAGAGGATACCAAGGGATTTTAGGCAGTTTAGCTGACCGAAAAAAAAAACAATTTTATAATTTGGAGGCTGGAACTGTACGGAGGAGCTTCTATTCAGCACTCTGCATCACGTGGTCTCAAAAGTAAATCATTTTCAATTTGAGATAATAAGACAGAATGAAGAACAAGTTGCTGCTGTAATATATACTGGCATCTTGCCTGCCATAAATGGTATTGTATAATAGAAAAAAAAAACATTCAGAGTACTCCTATGAAACTTCATCCAGAAACCAGTATAATCCCCCCAAATCAGAGTTTGATATGTAACCAAGGTTAAATAAGGTAAACGCCATTTGAGAGTGGCAGTTTGCCAAAAAAGGAGACTGTCAGGACACTCTAAAAAAAAATGGGACATACTTTCTTCAGTATTGACACAGGAGGGTTTGAGACCATACCATTCAGAAACTGGTTTATGTTTTAAATTACCACGCACTCCCATGAAGACAAATCCAGACCAAATCCCAGACATGGACGGAAAGATGAAAATCTATCAATTTATGTATTGCCCAAGCCATTCTGGAGGGAGAGCAGTCTGGAAATATATATTCAACAAATGTATCAAAAACAAAAGGCTGATAGAAGCTTTTTCAGTTCAAAGTCACAAGAACCTGTTTAGACAATTTCCAAGACTGAAACTTCTTAATAGTGGGAATAGCATAGGAGGGAACAGTAAATTGAGCCAACAGCTTGGCAGGTAAATCAACCTATTTAGAAACATACATCTGGAAGGAGAAATGAATCAGTTTCTGCCATGAAAGGTTACCAAAAATCCAGGCCCAAACAAAAGAATGAAAAATAAAAATTCCATGGAAAAAAACTAGAGGATTAGTCATGTTAAGGCCACCCTTCTTAATGGGTAAATAAGAAATATCACGTTTAACAGGATTCAGCCTATTACTCCATAACATTTGAAAAAAAAGACTAAATAATCAGATTTCCAAATGAACCAGGGAGGGGGGGGTAAACACAACTAACATAAAGAAATAGAGGTAATGAAAACTTTTTAATAACCAAAATTCTTTTCCATTTACCAAATGTCCAGGTTTTCCAGAGATTAACCTTAGATTCAGCAATATCAAACTGTTTGGTCCAGTTAAGTCCGGCTAGGTCACCCTGTCCAAAGTAAATACCCAACAGCTTTTTGAGGGGCCGTAGAAACAGGAATATTACACAAGTCGGCAAGGATGGGGAATGGCTGACCCAAAACATAGATAACACTTTTAACAGTAAAAAAAATGTTGTAGGTGCTGTACATACTTTTTGCATTATGGAAGATATCGGAATTTGCCGCAGGATATGGCAGTTGCATAACATTAGGAAGAAACTAGTACAGCTAGACAGTAACATCTACTTTTTATCCCAGTGCAAAAGGAATAACATTATTCCTAAAGGTCTAGCTATTTGGAATCCACTGAGAAGCAAAGATAATTCTACATATGCTGAACAACTTTGTCGTAGGACCTCTGAGAAACTGAGAAATCACAGAATCCACAGCTCATATGCCAAAAAAGCATGTTTGAAAAATCACTTTGATGAAATAGCTACCACACTGGAGGGGATGTCTGGTGAGCCTATTCCAGACATCTTGCATGAGATAGACATGAACTACCAAAGAACCTTAAGAAAAACCATGCTCATTAAAAACAGGAAGTTAGATGCCCTTCAACTTACCATACTTCCTAACAACCATGAAGAACAAAACAGAGTGACTGAACAACTAAGCCACACAGATGGGCACCTTTCATTTGTTAATTTGTCCACCCACACACTGACTACTGGGGAATTAAATGTACTTTTTAAAGGCCTCAATTTCTGCCCAACTAAACCACTGGACAGAATACAGTTTTGTGGTGAAATGGAGGAACATTTCCACAGATTGAGACTCGAGGAATTTTTTCATGGCCGAGAAGAAATCACAGGCAGTGAAGAAATCACAAACAGTAAAACTATTATGGATAAGAAAAAGAAACCATATGAGTTTACCCCATCAAGTGGCTGTAACAAGAAACTGGACAAATACATTCATTGCTTTCACCAGAGAGTTACTGGTGAGATTAATAGGCAGAAACAGGCCCATTACAACCTCCCTCCACTGGAATGGAGGGCTATACAAACGCTAAAATTGAACCATAACATTGTCATAAAAAAGCTGATAAAGGCTCTGCAGTGGCGATATTGAACCAGGAAGATTACATTAAGGAAGCCAACAAGCAGCTAAGTGACCTTACTTACTACAAAGTACTGGGAAGTGACCCGACTACAGAATATAAAAGAGAACTACAGGAGTTAATTGGAACATTTCCAAACCATGTCCAAGAGAAACTGAAGGCCCTCATCCCCAGTGAACCCAAGCCAGGGACATTCTACATGTTTCCTAAAATACATAAGCCTGGTTATCCTGGTAGACCCATAGACTCTGGTAATGGTACCCTGGCAGAGGGGATATCAGGGTTTGTAGAAACCATTTTCAAACCACTGGTTATACAAAGAGATAGTTACATCCAGAACACTACTCACTTTCTGCATAAACTTTCTGGTTTTAAGGACTTACCACCTGATACCCTTTTAGCCACGATGGATGTAACATCCCTCTACAGTAATATTCCACACACAGATGGCATTTTAGCCTGCCTCAAATACCTGCATGACAAAAAACTGGACCCCAACATTGACCCTGGGTGGAGTTGTGGGTAAACTCACTGAGTTTGTTCTGACACATAACAACTTCAGCTTCAATGGTAAACATTATGTTCAAACTATGGGAACAGCAATGGGAACCAGGATGGCTCCACAGTATGCTAATCTTTTTATGGTGAATTTGGAGGAGGATTTTCTACGGCACTGTACACATAAACCACTCACTTATTTCTGTTACATTGATGATTTGTTTATAATTTGGACAGAGGGCACTGACACACTTAAGGATTTTCATCAGAAACTTAATAACCTCCACCCAACTATAAAGCTTTCCCTGGAATATTCTGCCACCAGTGTACATTTTCTGGATACCACTGTCACTATTAAGGATAGAACCCTACATACCTGTATTTACAGGAAACCAACAGACAGACAGAGATACTTACACAAGAAAAGTAGTCACCCAAGCCACACAAAGAAATCTGTCATATATAGTCAAGCACTTCGGTATCACCGTCTCTGTTCAAATGAGGAAGACAGAGACACAAATGTGGCGATGTTGAAAAACACCTTTATTGATCAGGGACACTAATCCAGAGAAATTGACAGAGCAGTGGAATGTGCAACACAGGTCCCAAGAGAACAACTACTGCAATATAAGGAACAGAAGACTACCAACAGAATACCCTTAGTAGTCACATACCATCCTGACCTTGAACTTCTACGTAAGATTATTAAGGACCTCCATCCAATAATTAGCGAGGATGAAACCCTTAACTGTATTTTTCAAGAACTATTGCAACTATCTTTTAAACAACCACCTAATTTAGCCAACCTGATTATTAGGAGTCAACTTGAACTGGAATAGAATACCATGACATCATATGGTACACGACCCTGTCATTAACGCAGATGTAAGATGTGTAACCTCATTTCCACTTCAGACTGTGTGGTTACATCACAAAACAGACTATTCAGGATACAGGTATATGTACACACGTATACATGTACATCAAGTAATGTGGTCTATTTTATCCAATGCAAGAAATGTCCTCACACAGGTTATGTGGGGGAGACAAGGCAACAACTTCGCACTAGAATGAATTCATACAGACATTCTATTAATAACAAGATGACTGACAAACCAGTAGCCCAGCACTTCTCCTAGGATGGCCACTGAATCTCAGTATGTCTGTGATGATCTTAAAAGGACATTTCAACAGTGCACAACAGAGACAGGCTTCTGAAATTAGGCTTACTTTACTTCTTAATATGGTAGTGGATGAAATGAACATTGATGTTGGGTACATGACACATTATTCCACTTAAACTTACACAGACCTTTACTTTAAAAGATGGACATAGATACTTTAGTTCTTCAGTGGGCCTTTGATTTTGTAAGTTTATAGTTATCTACATGTAGACTTCTCACCGTAACACTGTGGTGAGTGTGTGTGTGTGTGTGTGTGTATTGATGCATGTATGTATGTATGTATGTGTTTGTGTGTGTTTTGTTGCATGTGTTGTGTTTTTGTGTGTTGTGGGTATGATGTGTGTGTGTGTTTTGTTTGTGTGTGTGCAGTGTGGTGTGAGTGGGTTGTATTTGTTATATTTGTTGTGTGTTGTGGTTGTGTGGGGTGTGCTGGTGTGTGTGTGTGTGTGTGTGGTGGTGTATGCACACACGTATGTGTGGGGGAGTGTGGCATGGGGCAACTGTTATGTGGCTAGGACACTTAGTTTTCATATATAGTGTACATTTACTTCCTTCTACTAGTTGTCAGTGGTTGGATTACACACTGTCACATTTTTAAATCTGCTCATATTAAGATGAATATCTCATTTACTTGGGGGTTCATAAAAGGTGTAATTCCTGTGGGTAAATATTAATATTGGTGTGAATGATGCTGTAGTATGACTCTTGTACATACAGTATATCTCATTCCTACTAGTTACAGTATCTTTCCCAAGGAGAGAGAGAGAGAAAGAAAGAAAAAAAAAAAGGAGGGGGCCTGGTGGATTTCATCCTTGGAAGTTTTCATTTAGATTCCTTACACTGATTCTGTCATTTTTGTTATACACTGGCTCTGTGTTGAAATCTGCACTTATCAAGCTCATGGTCTCATTTTCTTGGGGGTCCTTGACAGATATTTTTATTTGTCACTTAATCCTACAAGTGATACTATCATGCATCATGTATATGTGTGTATGTATAATTTGGGGCTTGCTTCCAGCTTACAGTTATACCTAATTTCAGAATTTTGTCTCTCATTGTCTGTTCTTTAAAACACAAGGACACTTGTAATGTAAGTTGTAAGCTCATCTTACATGCATTAGAGAGAATGCTATCCCAAGGTTTTTTTATCACTGGAATGCTTTCTTGAAGCATACTGAGACATTTTAAAATTTATGTGAGAAGAACTCTCTGGTTGTTGATAATTCTTGATAACCTTTGCCCTTTTGAGGCTTCTCAGTTAAAAGCACACTGGTGTTAATTAGCTTCTCTGACGTAATCTTCTGTTATGTTTTAAATGTATATGTTAAACCAAAGAGAATTATTTCTGTGTTTTCAACATTATCTGGTGTTAATAGTATGCGATTTTCAAAATAATTGCCATAAAGCTTCTGAAGAAGGACTTGGTTGGTTTGAAAGCTAGAGCACTTTGTTCTTTTGTGTAACATCCATGTTGGTCCAATACAAGGTATCAAATCATTTGTTTCTGGATCTACTTTTAACAGTATTAAGTTTGGCCCCCAAAAAAGGAGCACCTCAGTCTCTACCTCCTGCTGTGACACTGCACCTTGCTCTTCACCCCGACCTGGCAAATCCCCCAGCTCTGAACCCCTTGGGAAAGGCCGTCCTATCCACCCAGAGCACTGTATCTGTAGTGTAGAGTGCAGGTCCTGAGTGGCTGGGAAGGAGAGGAGAGCACCCAGTGCTGGGAGTGTAGTCTGGGAGCAAGTGCCTTTGCCTATCCCGCAGGGAAGGGGATTTTCTATTTGTGTTGATCCCTCCCCAGGCTTAGCTGTGCAATGCATCCCAGCATGGGCACGCACACTTCCGTGCATGCCTACAGGGTCACTGACATAGTTTATCCCTGTGATTGCTGGATCTAGGGCATACTGTGTCCCTAGCCACAGCCAGGAGTCACCAGAGCCTGGGATCTGAACCCCCCTCCCTCCCAGGACAGGAAAGCAGTCCTCTGGATGCTCAATCCTGTCCTCCCCAGACAATCCCTGGTGGCCCTAGCTCGATCCAGAACCCGGGTCATTGGTGTGGCACGAGGTGTGGCATCCAACTCCTCAACTCTCAGCACCACCAGGCCAGCTCTAATACAACATGTTTTGAACACCAGGGATGCGCACACCTTAGATTAAGTAAATATTTGTACTGTAACAAGAGGACCTAACAATCAAGTATGCCTGTGCATAATTTAGAGCAGCAAATGTAATTGTCATATTGTTAAAGGACAACTTCAATGGATCATGGCAAATCTTAGTGTCCTAGATAGTCAGTCCCATGGCGCATCTGTAAAATGTTAATTGTTGGAGCCCAGTCTGTCTTTTACTTTATGTATAGTAATCCTGACAATGTTAGGTAGTTGGTCATTATGGGGTCTAAGAAAGAAACTAATTATACGTAATTACTGTTCTGAGCACTGTCACTTTAAATGTGGAATGTTAAATAGCAAAACAGTGCGGTCCAACAACAAAATGTTGTGATGCTTGCTCATAAAATGTGGCAAATATTATAAACTATTTAACATATAGATAGATAGCTAGATAAATAGGTAGGTAGGTAAGTAGGTAGATAGAGATGGACAGACAGACAGTCAGAAGGACGGACAGAGAGACAGAGGTTAGGAGTTGTTTTGAAATGTTCCTGGTTGTACAGTAGTAGCCACAGACATGGCCAGATATTTCCAGATATTTCGCAAAATTTCTAAAGCGTTTCTCTCTGCTGCCCCTAATATACAGAAATATATAGCCATGTCTTTGGCTGTCACTGTAGTTTGTATATTACAGTCTCTGGTAAGTTTCTACATGTGTAAGTATTACATTATTTTCTTTTACTGTAATTTACAGTACTATAAGAGCAACAGGCTGGAAAAGAATAAATTCTTTCTAGTAAAAAGATTGTCATCTCAATGACCATATGGTTACAGTTAAGGAAAAAAGAATTGTAGAATGAGATTCGGGGAGGTAAATGAGTCAACTGGTGAATGTAAGAGATTTGGGGGTTCAGAGCTTGCACATTTATTCTGCTTATCAGTATGTATCTGTATGTCTGTTTCTCTCTGTGTATGTCTTTAGTTCAGCTAAATGTTATTAATCAGACAGATGTTGTCAAAGCCAGTAGGTTTCTTATCTCTGCATGGCAACTCTTTTTGAGAATAACTGATTTACTAGGAAATATGATATGCGCATACGAACATATGAAAGTTGCCAGCAGCAAAAGGCCATCCTGGTTTATCTAGGTTGCTCAAGATTGCAGCTAGCTCCCTATTCAGCTGCTGCCCCACCCCCACTCTCCTTACCTCCCATTACCCCCTTGCCCTGTCCCATCCCTTCTTAAAGTATTCCATGGTGTTACTTGACAACATCTCAGTCAGTAGTGCGTTCCACTTTGCCACCACCCTCTCAGTAAAGCAATGCCTCCTCGCCTCCCTCCTGAATCTACCCCCCTCTAATCTCATGTCATGGCCCCTAGAGTCTCTCTCCACCCTTCTCCTGAATAGATACTCTGTGTCTGTTTTGATTTTCCCCTTCATGTATTTGAAGGTCTCAGTCATGCCCCCTGTCCCTCTTCTCCTCCAGTGTATACACGTTTAACTCTGTTAGTGTGACCTCATATGGCCATTCCCCCAGGTCCTGAATCATCTTCCTTGCCCTATGATACACACCCTCCAGCAACTTAATGTCCTTTTGTAGGTATGGGTGCCAGTACTGAACACAGTATTCCAGGTGGGGTCTAACCAATGATCTGTATAACGGTAGAATAACCTCCCTTTTTCTCTTGGAAATACCCCTTGGCCATTGCTGCTGTCTTTAAACATTGCATGGAATTGTTGATTACTCCCATGATGAGCACCCCAGATCCTTCTCCTCTTCCGTTAACTCTAGCCATACCCCCACCCAGATGGTAGCTTCTCCTCAGATTTTTTGTTCCAAAGTGCAGTACCTTGCATTTTTTTGTACTGAACCACAGCTGCCATCTGTCAGACCATGTCTCTAGCCTTGCCAGATCCTCCTGTAGCCCCTGCCACCCAACCTGGTCATCCACCACTGCTCTCATCTTGGTATCATCTGCAGATAGGCTTATTTTGCTGCTGATGCCCGCAGAGATGTCTGCAATAAATATGTCAAACAGCACTGGGCCCAACACCGACCCCTGTGGAACACCACTTGTCACAGGCTTAGGGGATGGGTATTCCCCACCTACCACCACCCTCTGATGCCAGTTCTCTACCCAACACACCAGTTTTGCTCCTGCCCCTGTGCCCCATAGCTTGCTTCCAAGTCTCCCATGCAGTCCAAAATCAAAGGCCTTACTGAAGTCTAGGTACAGGACATCTATCACATGGCCCCCATCAATTTGCCTAGTCACCCAGTCATAGTATTCCACCAGTTTGGTCTGGCAATACTGCCCTTGACAAAGCCATGCTGCCTCCCGTCCTGCACCTTGTTCACCTCCAGTAGTGCCACTAGCCTCTCCTTTAAGATGGTCTCCATTAGTTTCCCCAGTATGGATGTCAGACTGGCCTATAGTTCCCCAGTTTGTCCTTGGGTCCACTCTTGTGGAGGGGAACCATGTGAGCCAGTCTCCAGTCATGGAGTATGCATCCTGTGTCTAGAGATGAATTAAATAATTCTGCCAAGGTTCCTGCTGGGACCTCTGCCAGCTCTTTTAGCACTCTTGGATGCACCCCATCCAGTCCTGGTGCCTTGTCCACCCTCTTACTTACTTGGTATTACTTGGTATGAAAGAACAGAAGAAGGCCAATGCCCATCGAGACTGTTCCCCACACAATGTGGGACATTATTTATTTGCTATCCCTAATCCAAACATCTAGTTTGTTTTTTAAGATAGTGGTACTAGGAGCCTCAACTAATTCCTGTGGCAAGGTGTTCCATACAGTAGAAGCCCTTACTGAAAAAAAGTTTCCCCTCTTGCTGGTTCTATAATTTTTTACCTCAAGCTATTTGTTGTATAGTCTCGGAACATGTCTCCTTTAGGAGAATGTTAGACCACATTTTTCCATTAGATGTGGTGAATGTATTAAATTAAAAACCATAAGCATATCACCTCTTAGTCTTCTAGTTTGAAGAGAGAAGAGGCCAGTAGCTTTTAATCTATTCTGATAATCCAAATTTGTTAATCTGGATCTAGTCTGATAATCCAAATTTGTTAATCTGGGAATCATTCTGGTTACTCTCCTTTGAACTTGTTCAATAATGGCTATATCTTTTTTTTTATTTGGATTCCAAAAAGGGGAGCTATAGTCCAGATATGGTCTAATATATGCCCTATACAATGGGATAAGGCATTGCTCAGTGTGGTTAATAAAAGTATGTTTTATTTGCCTCAAAAGTCTATTGGTCATACAAGCAGTTCTAACACAGTGATCATTTGACATGAGTTTATTATTAACATATATACCTAAGTCTTTCTCACAGTTTGATGAGTGAAGTGGAAGTCCATTTATATGATATATCATTGTGGTATTGTTTGCACCGAAATGTACTACTAAACATTTGTCTTGATTAAACTGCATATGATTATCATTTGCCCAAAGTGTTAATTTTCCCAAATCCTCCTTTAATCAGGAAATATTTTCTTGATTATTAACCTTACCCTGCAATTTAGTGTCGTCTGCAAATTTAACCATGAAGTTATTTGGCCCTGTTTGTAAATCACTAATAAAGAGATTAAACAGTGTTGGTCCCAGGACCGACCCCTGTGGCACACCACTTGTCACTCTATCCAGATCAGACAAGGTGTCATTAATTCTAACTCTCTGGGAATGGTTTGTTAACCAGTTTAAGGTCCAGTTGACAATATCAGATGACAAATCTAAATTGTGCATTTTAGAAATGAGTTTTTCATGTGAGACTTTATCAAAAACTCTACTAAAGTCCAGAACAATTACATCGGAAGGGGTACCTTCATCTCCTAGAGCACTTATATTATTGTAAAATGATATCAGGTTGGTGGTACAGGAATACTTAGGAGTAAACCCATGCTGGATTGAATCGTAAATTCCTAATTTTTTACAATCCTAATCTATCAAAGACTTCATTACCCATTCCATTAGTTTACCAGCCACTGAGGTCAGGCTAATTGGATGATAATTTTGCACAGAACCTCTATTGCCTTTTTTGAATATTGGAGTAACTATCGCTGAATGCCTATTATTTGGTACATTACTTTCTTGTAAAGATTTATTAAAGATAATTGACAATGGTATAGAAATATTTGTAGAGGTTTCAATCAGAAACCATGGATGGATACCGTCTGGACCTGGACTAGTGTTTTTTTTTTTTTTAATAGCCTGTAAAATGTCGATTGGGTAAAACCTGTGATAATCTGCATGGTGGACTTTAAGTGTACTAATAGATGATTGATGGGAAAAGACAGAACAAAAATATTTATTAAAGAGATTTGAGGTTTCTATATCAGATAAGGGAGAACCGTTGGATATAATGGGACTGATGGTCCTTCATACACCCTTTTTGCTATTTATATAAGAAAATAGAGATTTATGACAGTCTTTTGTATGAGTTAGTTTAAATTCCAGCTTGTTTTTTTGCCAATTTGATAGAATTTTTTAGATGTTTCACAGATAATCTATATTTGTGCAATAAGGTAGTTTTACATGGAAGAGAACTATTCTTAAGTTTCCTAAAAAGTTACATTTTTGTTTTAATCTGATTTTTAATTGTCCTGTTAAACCAAGGGGGAATTGTTCCTTTGTTATTAAATTTCCTTTCAGATGGAATGAAAGTATTCTCCAAATGATGTATGGTATTTTTTTAAAAGTCCCAAGCTTGTTGTGTTGTACAATTAAGGAGGTTAGATTCCCAATTTATGCTTCTTAAATATTTTTTAATTTTGGGAAAATTTGCTTTCTTATAATTTTTTGTATAATGCAACTTCCTTTGTGTTTTTTTTCAATTAACTTTATTTTAGCTTAACATAAACATAATCCAACATTACCATAAGTGGATAATACCTGGTAGCCATACAGCAGAAGCAAAACATACATAAAAATATAAAATAAGGAAAATTCGCCAAACCAATACAAGAAAATAATACAAAACCACCCCACACCCCAACCCACTCGCAGCAGATACCCTACTGACCCCTATAAAAGATAGAGGCCCGTATTATGGCCATGATGGTTCTATACCAATAAATTCTGAAATACCATTACAGGAGGAAAGGACAGAGACATGGCATAAATCCAGATTTAATAACCAAGTAAAGGCAATATTGTAGAGAGCAAGGGAGGGGGAGACCCAGCAGAGGAAATATTGCCAGGGGAGTACTAAGCATATCACAGGAAAGGGGATAGAAGGTAAAAATCAATGACAAAATAAGTCAGGACAATTAACCTATCCTGGGGAATGGAGTTTATCAAATAGGATGTAGTTACCCCAAGAGCCTTCTGTAAAGAGACCGATGGGAGCGAAGGAAAAATGAGCAGTTGAACTTGACCTTAATATCCAAATTTACACCTAAGGCTTAACAAAAGGCCACCCTAGCACTTACAAAACTTCTCACTAGTATGGAAAAACCGGGCTACACATCTCTCCGCATTTAGAGCATTAAGAAACTCGTCCCACCATTCCTTAAATGAAGGTTCCCATTTGTTCTCCAATGCCCGAAGTATTAACAGTTTAGTAACCATAGCAACCATGGCTACTTGTGCCTTTTGTGGAAGGGTAGGGATCTGAGAATACATCCCTAACAGACATGTATCTTCGTTAAAAAAAAACGAAATGTTAAGATAAGGAGCCACCCACTACTTGACCGAGTTCCATAGTTTAGCAATTTGGGGGCATGCCCAGAGTTTGTGATGTAAAGTAGCGAGTTCACACCCACAATCTCCACACTCAGGTGAAGGTAGTTTATGGATCCGAAATAACTTGGTGGGCATAAAATATAAATTATATAGAATATTAAACTGGATATTTCTTAGATGATCCTGTTTAATCAGGGAATAAATGTCAATCCAAATCCTTTCCCAGGTTTTAACTGCCCAGCCTTTGTTATAATTGTTTTCCCAATAATAGGCTATGGGGGTGCACTTGGATGTCACACAAGACAGGATTGATTTATACAACTTGGTTATTGCTTTCCAGCCCTTGGCTACTTCCCACAGGTTTTCTAGCATGGCTCCAGCTCCCTCAGACCATGGAGGTTTCCCCAAATAAAGATGTATACACTGGCAAATCTGGTACAGCCGAAATAGTCCCTTGTGGGCCAACCCAAATTTTGAAGCCAGAGCAGAAATAGGTAGAAGGGATTCACCCAAAACAAAACTTGCTAGGTGTAGTTTAGTAGAGTAATTGCCTGGCAAGATAAGAATTGGGTGCTTGCCTATCTGTAGGTTTGAGTTATTCAGAATAGGTTGCCTTAGGTCTTATAGGTTGGATTTTTGGAGTAAGGAACAAAGTTGCTGTAAAGCCCTCATGTCCCAGCCTAACGGGAAGCTCCTCACCTCCAATGGAACCTTGGACCATGAAGTATATAACAAGGCCTCTAGGTCCAGCCTATGAGAATTTGCTAGCAACCGGTCCAGAACTAGCCAAGGAGGGAAACCCGGTATAGACTCTGAAGTAGATAACCAGTACAGAAATCGATTAGCATGAATAGCTAGGTAATAAACATAAAAATCAGGTAATTGGAGTCCCCCCAGCACCTTAGAATGAGTAAGCATTGCATATGCCCGACGTGGGGCTTTGCCTTTCCAGAGAAAATCAGAGCAGAGCCTACAAAGGGGCATAAAGAAAGACTTGGAAAGGTAGATATTAAGATTATATAAGGGGTAAAAAATCTGGGTAAAATTACCATTTTAAGAATGTTGGCCCGGCCCCAAAAGGACAGAGGTAGCTTATTCCATCTCTCCAGGTCTTCCTTAATAGTTTTTAATAGTGGGGTTAAGTTGAGGTCTATGAGATTAATAAAGTATCTAGATATTTTAATACCGAGATAAACTAAGTAATCACTTTCCCACTGTAAACCCAAGGAAGAACACCAATCCTTCGATAGGAGAGGAGATAACGAATACTCTATAGTTTTGTTTCTGTTGAGCTTATAACCTGAAAACAGACTAAAGTAGGAAATAATTTGTAGGACACGAGGGAGAGATTGCCTACTATTCTCTATGTGAATGAGTAAATCATCAGCAAAAAGGGATCATTTGCGTTCATGACGCTCCAAGTGGATACCCCGTATTGCTTCATCTAGATTGAGAGCTCTAACTAAAGGCTCTGTATACAAATTAAATAAAAACAGAGAGGGGGCAGCCCTGATGGGTGCCATGACGTAGGGGGAACGCGTCCAAAATAAGATTGTTACATTGAATTCTAGCTGACGGACAGGAGTACAAGACATGAATATGGTTAATAAAGGGTTGAGGAAAACCCAACTTCTGCAAAACCACAAACATGTAATGCCACTCCAGTCTATCGAAGGCTTTTTCTGCGTCTAGGGACACCAGAGTCGCCTCCAGCTCAGGAGCCCTGGATGCAGAAATTAGGTAAAATATCTTTCTAAAATGATCTGCTGAGGAACGTCCTGCAATGAACCCTGCCTGATCGGGACTTAGCAGACCCTCCCACACCTTCCCCAATCTATTGGCTAAGATTTTGGCATATATTTTTAAATCGATATTTAAGAGTGCAATGGGCCTATAGTTACCAATCTTAGATGGGTCCCTCCCCGGTTTAGGCAAGAGAATTATTCTCGCTTCAAATAATGATTGCTCAAAAACTGAGTGGGGACACCAGTAGCTATGCACTTGGAGTAGCAAGGGAATTAGGTGAGTTTTAAAGGTCTTATAAAATAAACCAGTAAACCCATCCGGACCTGGTGCTTGGTCAGGTTTTAAGGAGTCAATAACTCCTGAAATTTCTTGTCCAGTAATTGGGACAATCAGAGAAATCCTGGTTCCCTCTGCCAGAGATGGTAGAAGAGCCTTCTCCAAAAAAGCCCACATCTTATTGTCCTGGTCTACGGACCTTGGATCTGAAGAGTATAATGTCTTATAATAATCTCGAAACAATGTTAATATCTCTGAAGAGTTAGTCACCAAAGCTTCTGTCTGGGGGGTGTCTAAGGGCTGTAACCCATTTAGATACTGAATGTTGTTTTAGTTGCCAGGCCAGAAGCTTGCCCGCTTTACTCCCTTGACTGATGTACGAAGCCTTCAACAGAGAAGCGGATCTCTCCACTCTCTCTAGTAGAGCACTAGCATAAATAGCTCTCGAAGTAGATAGTTCTTGTTCCTCTACGGGTAAGAGCTTATCGACCCCTTTACTTTCCAGAATTTTAATTTTTGCCAAACAGCTATTCAAAAAGTTGTTTTTTTTCTTTTTCTGAACTGAAGCTATGCAAATTAACTCTCCCCTCCAGGTTGCCTTCAAAGCTGCCCAGACCCGGTCTACCGCAGGAATCGATCCCCAATTGAAACTGATAGTACTTTGTAGAAAACTTTGAAATCATACCACAACTTGATTGTCATTTAGCAATTTATTGTTAAGGGACCATGAGTGAGACCGGACAAAAGCATTAGGTAAAACACACTGCATTAAGATTGGCGAGTGGTCTGAAATCACTCGAGCCAAGATTTTAGCATCAGCCATGTTAGACAATAACTGCTGGCTGATTAAAAAATAATCTAATCGAGAGTAGCTTTTATGCATTGGAGAAAAAAATGTAAATTCTTTACTCAGAGGGTTAAGCACTCTCCATAGGTCCAAAAGGCCCAGAGATGAAGTAAATTCTTTTTATGCTCTTTGCACAGGCAAAATGCTTGCCCCCCTATAGTAAGTGCGATCTAGGTCGTTGGTTTGTGCCAGATTCCAGTCACCACCCATCAAAATGGGGTAGTGCAGAAGGGAGCTAGAACCATAGCTAGATGTACAAAAAAGGACGGAGTTTCTAAATTAGGGCCATAAACAGAACCCAGGACAATATCCAGGTTACCTAATCTACCAATGAGAAAAATGAATCTCCCCTCAGGATTGGGGATGGTTTCCAATAATGTAAAGGGGATCTTTTTATCTAGGAGCAAGGCCACCCCACATTTATTTGAGCTGAACCCCAACCCGAAAACCTGACCTACCCACTTCTTTTTTAAAAAATGCAACTGCTCTGGAAGCATATGAGTTTCTTGAAGAAACACAATTGAAGGATCATATTTAGCAAGATGGTTTATAATGACATCTTTCTTCTTATTGTCTCTCCCTCCCTTTATATTCCAAGAGAGAACATTTAAACAGTTAGCCATAGCAATGTCTACAAATGTGCCATATAGTCACAGCTGAATAGAGGCCTGTACTGCTGCCCTTCCCCTTCCCTGACCAATGATAAAAAAGAATTCAGAGAGCCCTAACCCAACCCCAAACACCAATTTAAACCCCAAAAAGTTTAACCTATTTACATATCCATATACCCAGGCCCATAGCCTACACCAAAACAAATAGTCCATGGTGCGCGCTAAGAGCTCCCTCCCTCCCCCGCCTACCCCCAAAACACGAAAGATTAAATAAAAAAAGGATGCGTGAACAATTCCCAACTTTATAACTTCGGAGAATCACTCCCTCATATCAAACCCCTTTTCCTGCCTACCGTCTGATAGGGTCTAGTGCCACAGACATCATTGACCCATAGGAACAGAGTGAAAGACCGTAGGCAAAGAGGTATATGTAAAAATAGCCTAAACCCCATGTCATAATTACCTCAATTTCCCATAAACGTAATTGGGCTAAAGTAATAATGACAATAAACATATCCCCAACAAGGTTTGAAACATTAGAGAGCTATAGGAGGACATGGGAAAATAAGCGCCGCTCTACACACAAACTGTGGGTATTTCCCATTAGGACAGAGCCCTGAAGTACCGCTTAAATTCATGGAATGCTTGAGCTAAAGGCTATGAATCTGCATTTTCCCCTGTTTGCACTAAAACCACCTAAATAAAATAGTTAACAACAAATAAAGCTTATAACAGGAAAAGACGATCAGGGGAAAACACCTATGAAACTAAGGCGCAATCATATGCTCTAAAGTGCAGTCTAAGCTTATAATATACTGCCCAAAGAGTTACTGTAGATTTGTAAACATGAATTTGTGGCTATCAGAATCTTAACCGAGGGGAAGGTAAGCCCCTATCAACAATCAGTAACTCGATAGAGACCAGATAGCAGCCTCACTACATTGGAAAGTAAAATGAAAATGAATAGCTGCCCAAATAGGCTGTCCAGCTATCATGACCTATACAATGTGGTAGAACCCCCTCTAGTGGTCAAAACGTTACCACAATTCTATCCCATGGTGTATATAAAAAATTGAAGTAAAAAGGGATCAAAACTTCAAATTGAAACCACTGAAAATACTAGTGTCCAGTATAAACAACTCTAATACGATGGGAAGAAAAGATATATTAGTTGCAGCCAGTCAGACCAGAGGGAAACCGTCTAGGAGTCAGCCATCAGCTTTTCTTTAGCAGGACTTCTAGAAAGATCTCAAGTCAGCTTTCAACTTCCATGTAAATGGACTGATGCCCTCTCATTTAGGGAATAAGTCCGGATAACATTTTTTCAGAGCCTTGACTGCCTCCTCCACAGTATCAAAGCACTTTGATCCATCCTTTAGAGCCACCTCTAGTCGAGCTGGGTACAGCATACAGTGTTTAATACCTGCAGCCCACAATTTGAAGGTGATAGGGCGATAAGCAGCTCTAAGCTGGTGTGTTTTCACAGTCAAATCAGGGACAAGTCTTAATTTCTTACCCTCCCATAGTATAGCCATTAGTTTCCTGGCTTCTCTGGTGATGAACTTCCGGTCCAAATAATTCAATAGCTTGAATATTACAGGTCTTGGTGGATCAGAGGATGGTGGCTTAGCACGCAAGGACCTATGGGCTCTTTCTATAATAAACTCAGGGCCATTCGGGGAGGGTCTCACCGTTTTTTTCAGAAACTTCTGCAAAAATTTAATTGTATTTGGCCCTTCTTCTCCTTCAGGGAGCCCTAATAGTACCAAGTTATTTCTTCTATTCCTCCCCTCCAGGTTCTCGAGGTGATCCTCCAGCTTGGTAACAGATTTCTTAACTTCCACCAGTTCTGGTTCCAACTTATCCTGCTTCCTCTCCATTGAAGCTATTCTCGCTTCGGTGTCTGTAACCCTTCAGGCTAACTAAGTGAGCACTGGCTTGAAATCAACCACATCCTCTATTAATTTCAGCAGATCTTCTTTGATCGAGGTTAATTCAGAGTAAACGTGGGAAGGCAACAACTCCTCCGCTGTGCTCTGGGGAGAAGAACTACGGTGAGGGCACTTAGCTTCTGACTTCTGCGCGGCCTCCTCTTGATCCGATAAATTAGATGATGCCAATGTAAACACCTTCTGAGTATCTGCTTTCCCGTCCAGCACTTAGTTAGTGATCTAATTATCTTTAAATAGCAGATGTAAGTGGGGTATATTCACAAGTTATTAGGCAAAAGGAGTGGAGCTCCGAGAAGTACGTCTTACTCTCCGCACCGTATCACGTGACCCCTTTGTGTGGTTTTAATCTGTTGAATTTCAAAAAGAATAGATGAATGGTCATTGGTTCCAAGTGGGTCCCAAATGTGTAGATTGCTAATTTGTTGCTCTATATTAGTAAATAATAAATCCAGAATATTAGAACCTTGAGTGGGTTCGGTAACAAGTTGTTGTAGTCCAGTGCTAACTATCACATCTATTAATCCTCTCTCAGCATAAGACTGTCCTGAGAATGAGTCCCAATCGATATGAGGGAAATCAAAGTCTCCAAATGTTACAGTATCTTGGGAGTCTGAGAAATTTGTAATCTCTTTAAATATACCAGTTGTATAATCAGAATCAGCAGATGGAGGTCGATAGATATTACCAATACTTATATAGGACTGCTCCTTCAATAAAATTTTAACCCAGATACTTTCCAGGAGAAAGGGAGAACATACTTCAAAAGAAGGAATGTCATTTCGTATGTACATACAAACCCCACCACCTTGCTTATCTAATCTATTTTTGTGGTATGACTTACTGTATAGCCTGGAATTTCTCTGGACCAAATAGAGGATGCATCCCATCAAGTTTTAGTTACTCCCACCACACCTATATTTAAAATTTTACATTTGGCTTCGAGTTCTGCTAATTTGACTTGGTTTAAAGATCTTACGTTCAAAGCTAAAAGTTTACATTTAGTTGTAATGATATTTTGATGACTATTCAGAGATTTGGGAATAGACCCATTCTCCCCTATTGTCTTTAGTTTAAACAATGATTTATGATGGTAATACTTTTCCCCAGAAGTGTGCTATCCCTACGACTAAGATGCAGACCATCCCAGCAAAACAAGAAAGAACGGTCTGAAAATGATTCTCAGTTGGTAATACAGGGTATATCCTGCTTAAAACACCACTTTCTCAACCATTCATTTAGGGCTTTGATTTTCTGCGTTATAGTAGATGTTGCTCTTGGGACGGGTAAAATTTTGGATATACAAACACGACATCCTCTATCTAGTAGCAGGCTGCATAACGCCACATAGTCCTGTTGTAGCTGGTTAAATGGGATGTTATTTATATCATTAATGCCAGTGTGTATGATAACCAGTGGATTTTCCCCTGCATTTTGTAAAATTTTAGGCATCATGGAAGTAATGTCAAATACCCTGGCCCCATGGGAGCTAGAACAAGTACGGTTACTCTTATCGCTATTGCATACTGCCCTGTCTGTGTGTTTAATGATTGAATCTCCAAAGACAAACTCTTGTTTTGAAATAGTAGGGGTACAAGGGGCAGAAACAGTTGATTGTTTAATATAATCAGGAGTAATTGACTTAATAGGTAGTGAACTGGTAAGTTGAGACTTACTAGGACAAGTATTAGAGGGTACTGTCTACTGATGGGCAAAGTGTTTTTGAGCCAGTATTATCAACAGGGGGTGATGCACAGGGTAAATCCTCTGTTACCTCATTATTTAATCCAGCCAATTGCTTGAACTTATTACGGGTTTCAATAGGGGCACTATTATAGATTTGACCGCCCCTCCTTTTTTTAATGGGCTTGGTAACAATAGCCCAATCATCGTTGTCATGAGGCGAGGGCGGACAATCATCCACCTTTTAAGAGGGAGCAGAAGCAAAGGGTATACTAGTACTAGGTGTTACAATTGCCTCCTCATCAGGAGACATAGAAGTGCTACCTAGAAGTGAAGGGGAATGTTCATTAAGATGAAGTTGGTCATCCATAAAGTCAGTGTAGCTTTCCAATTCTTTAATGTCAGTAGAAACTGGTTTAATATTAAGCAGAAACGCTATCTCTGCTTCAGGAGTAGTGATCAAATGACAATTAGTACATACATACTCGCTACCAAAGTTTTCCTCACTATACATTAAGCATTGCATTCACTTACTAAGTTCTCTTTCCATTTTTGTTGGTGTGTATCTACTAAGTAGAGGATATGCTGAGGTTTTCTTTTCTAAATTTGTCTGATGTCAGCAGTTTCAGTGTGCCCGGTGGACACAGCAGACATGCACAGACGCCCGTGTCTCTGCGCTCATCTCCACATGCGGCCCCGTGCACGCTCGTCCCGCTTGCTAGAGGAGTAGGTTATAAGCCGCAAACCCGGAAGTAAGCCCTTAATCCCTCCAGCACCCTCCTCACTGATTTCTCCATCTGTCATCCCCCCATCTGTTTCTATCCTCCCTCCTACTATGGGTGGCAACCCCCACCCTTTCTTTCATAATGACTGAACAGAAGTAGTCGCTGAAACTTCTGCCTTTTCACCCTCCTCTTCCACCCATCCCCCCTCCTTCTTAATTCTTACAATTTGGTCATTACAGCTTTTTTCTCCCTGATGTACCTAAAGAAGTATTTTTTTCTCCTTTTTGTATGCCCTGCATCAGCCTGACTTCTCTTGCTGCCTTGGCTGCCCTTACCCCCCGGTCACTTCCTTTGTTCTTGCAGATATTCCTCCCTATCCTCCCCCATCCCTGATTTTCTGTATCTCATGTAAGCTGTCCTTTTTCTCCTCAGCCTATCTAATACCCCCTTGCTTATCCAACTGGGTTTCTATCCCCTAGCCTTCTTAGACTGGGCTGTACAGCAAGTTTCTGTTGCCTCCACTATCCCCTGTCTTATCAGTTCACACCTTTGTTGTGTGTCCATACCCTGATGTATTTTATGAAAGGAACCCCCTGTACCACTTCCCTCATCATCTTCAAGTTGGCATTCCTGAAATCCAGCAACCTTATGCCAGATGCCCCCCTTTCTTTAGCCATCTATAACTGGAACCATACTGTCCATAGAAACATAGACTTTGATGGCAGATAAGGACCACTTGGCCCACATAGTCTGCCCATTTCCTTACCTACTAGATAAGCTGCAGTTCCTAGTTAACTAACAGCCTATTTCTTCCTACCCCCCCACAAGAATTGCCTTATGTGTATCCCATGCATTCTTGTATTCCCCCACTGTTTTTGACCCCATGGCCTCCTCAGAAAGGCTGTTCCATGTGTCCACCACCTTCTCTGTGAAAAAATTCTTCCTCACATTGCCCCTGAGCGGTCCCCCCTCAGTCTTCATATTGTGTCTTCTTGTTCTTGCACATCTCTTTTTCTGAAAGATGCTACCCTCTTGGACTTTATTGATTCCTTTGGGGTATTTAAAAGTTTCTATCATGTCCCCCCTCTCCCTCCTTTCTTCAGAGGCATACATATTAAGTTCCTTTATTCTCTCTTCATATAACTTCTGTTGCAGACCCTGCACCATTTTAGTTGCCCTCCTCTGGACTGCCCCATTCTGTCTATATCCTTGCAGAGATGTGGTCTCCAGAATTGGACACAATACTCTAGATGGGGTCTCACCAACTGTCTGTACAGAGGGATAACAACTTCTTGTTTTCTATGGGTGATGCCTCTCCCTATACATCCCAGTATCCCTCCAGTCATCCCTACTGCCTTCTCACATTGCTTGCTAATCTTTAGGTCATCTGATATGATTACCCCCAGGTCCTTTTCCATTTTTATTATTACTACCACCCCCTTCCTATTGTGAACTCTTCTCCTGGGTTTTTGTTTCTCTGGTGCATTACTTTGTACTTCTTTGCATTGAATCCACACTGCCATACATCTGACCATTCCTCCAACCTTGCAAAATCCCTTCTTATCCTTTCCAGCCCCCTTGTGTATCAACCCTGTTGCAGGTCTTTGTGTCGTCTGCAAAGAGGCATACTTTTCCTTCCAGTCCCTCTGCAATGTCACTGATAAAGGCATTAAAAAGGACCAGACCCAGTACTGAACCCTGCAGTAGCCCACTAGTAACCCCTCTTTCTTCAGAGTGGGCTCTATTTATTATTACTTTCTGTGCCCTGTTGTCCAGCCAATATTTTACCCAGGCTACCACCCTGGGACCTACTTCCAGGCTGGCTAATTTGTTTATTAATCTTTTGTGTGGGACTGTGTCAAATGACTTGCTAAAGTCTAGGTAGGCCATGTTCACAGCCCCTCCCTGGTCTACTACTTTGGTCACCCAGTCAAATAAATTGATTGGATTCATCTGACATGACCCGCTGTGAATACATGCTGCCTTGGGTCCTGTGCCCCACTGGCCTCTAGGTACTCAAAAATTCTTTCCTTCAGAAGTGATTCCATCATTTTCTCTACCACTGAGGTCAAACTGACAGGTCTGTAGTTTCCTTCCTCTGTCTTGCTCCCACTTTTGTGAAGGGAATTCACATCTGCACTCCTCCAGTCCTCAAGTACCACGCCATTCTCCCATAATTTGTTAAAAAGGGTAATCAGTGGTGTCACTAGTTCTCCCCTTAGTTCTTTTAGAATTCTGGTGTGAATCCCGTCAGGTCCCATTGCAATGTCCACCTTCAGTTTTAGGAGTTCTTTCAGAACCCTTTCTTCTGTGAAAGGACTGGGATCAACCCCCCCCCATCCAGAGTGCTTCTATTGATTGAATTAGGTACCTCCCCTTCCTCTTCTTTTGTGAATACTAAGCAGAAGTACTAATTCAGTATCCCTGATTTTTCACTCTCCCTCTATACCCACCCACTGTCCCCTTTTTTCAGTTTCACTATCCCTCCCTTTGTCTTTCTTCACTCTCCAATGTACCTGTAAAAGGTTTTATCCCCCTTCTTAACTGAATTGACTATATTTTCCTCTGTTTGAGCCTTTGCTATTCTGTTTCCCTGCTTTCTTCTGCTTTAACTAGTATAGTGCTCTGTCCTGCTCCTTCTGTGTTTCCATATACTTTCTAAATGCTGTCTTTTTCTCCTTAACCTTTCCCACCATGTCTTTTGAGAACCATAGTGTTTTTTTCTTTCATTTTGATTTATGTATTTGTTTCACACAAAGGCTTGTTGCCTCTGTGATGGCAGTTTTGATGTTCCCCCATTGTTGCTCCACCCCTCCTTCTTGCCTGTTTGCTAATGCTTTTCTTTTGTCCGGTGGTCACTCTAGTGGTTCTCCCCCCAGTGGTTCCTTCACCCTCACATCCCTCACCCACTACTCATTCGTAAGGATGAGGTCATGGGTGTTCCTTTCTCTAGTTGGTTCCTTGACCAGCTGTACTATAATGTTTTACAGGAAGATGTCCAGCATTACCTGCTTCCTTCTGTTCTTTATGGTAGGTGTATCCCACTCCATCCCCGATAGGTTGAAGTCCCCTACTATCACCATCCTCCCCTTCCCGCAGTTCCTTCTAATCTATTCTACCAGTACCCTGTCCATCCCTTCAGATTGAGAAGGTGGTCAGTACACCACCCCCAGTCTTAATTATCTGTTTTTGGGATCCTGTGGTTGTACCCACAGTGCTTCTGTATCTCCCTCATCTCCCTCCTCCCTTACACATTTTAATCCCTCCTCTATGTACAGTGCCATCCTGCCTCACCCCTTCCCATTTTCCCTATCCTTCCAGTGTAATCTGTACCCCAGAACCATCATGTCCCAGTTGAGGATTTGGGTGGCCCATGTCTCGGTTATAGCTGCCAAGTCCACTCCCCTCTCCTCCAGGAGAGCCTGTAGTTCCATCCCCTAATTCCCCAGACTCCTAGCATTTAGTGTTACTACCCTCCAACCATTGTTGTTACCCTCCCCCGCCTCTCTTCCTTTATGTTCGCTCCCTTAGTAGTAACCTTCCTCCTTACCTTGCTATCACGGGGGTAAGCACATTTGTTTTCACATCACTAGGCCTCTGAAATCCTCTATCCATCCTGCTACCTCTCCTAGTTTAAATGCTCCTCAATGTGCTTCCCTATCCTTGCCATCAGTAAATGTTTTCCCTCCTCATTTAGATGCAGTCTATCTTTTGCGTACAGACTGCTGTTCTCCCAGGCTCCCCCCAAGCCTCCTACCAGCCTGTACCCCTTTTCTTGACACCAGGCCCCTAGTCATTCATTTAACTCTTGAATTCTCCCTTTTCTTGCCATACTTTCCCTGGGAACAGGAAGTACCTCTGAGAAGGTGACAGATCTGCCCACTCCCTCAAACAGAGATCCCAGTTCCTGAAACCTCCTCTTTACCTCCCCTACTGTCCCATCAGCCATGTCATTCATCCCTAAGTGTATTATTAGGTGAGGTCTTTCCCTTCCTCTGCTTGCATAGCTTAGCACATATTGCCCCACCCTTTCCGCCTTCATTCTTGGCATGGCTTCCACCCATTTTCTACTGTGCCTCTCTCCTTTCCTGTCTCACTTGACTCCTCCTAGTATTGAGTCCCCCAACACCAATACACCTTCCTTCTTCCCATCCCCATCTTCCCCCTTCTCCTCTCCTTCTTCTTTCTGAGCAATGTTCCCTCCAATTGTCGCTGTCTCTCCCCATCTACAAAATAGAAACTTCAATCTACATCTCTGCCATTCTAGCATTACTCACCTTTTCCATAATAAACCTGCAGTGTTTCGGTCTCACTAACTTTTCATCTCATCTTTTTTACACAGTTCTCATTAACCACAATGCCAATATTTTGCAGTTGTATTAGCTCTTGCTAGAGTTTGTCTTTAAGGGAACAGCTAGAGACTTCACTGATTATAGCACTGATGACGTGGGGTGATTTGTGTGTTCTTTGTATGACTCTGTGTGTGGTGTGAAGAAAAGACATGCTTTACATGTCAAATATTCACTCCTGCTGGCTAGACCTAAACCTAGACATATTTGTAGACAATAAAAAAGATCAAATTAGAAACAGATGTTTATTTGAGGCAAGAACAGCATGCTTGTAACAGTAGTGTTGATTCAGACAGAACAATATTCCAGCACTCATTGAATCAGCTGTCTCTGATGCATCAATGTGAAATCAGAAAGGAGTATTTGTGGGAAAATGAAAGACAATAAAAGAAACAGACATGGAAATCCCCAAGGGTCATAAAATATGGAAATATAAAAAAAATCCCAAAAGCAAACAAAGGTGCAGGCACAGTAGGTTCGCACACACAAATCAAAACACTCTATACAACATACAGTAATTTTGACTGTCATTCTTTGTAATACAATGTCATGTGCTCACATAATCAGTCTCTACAAGAAATTATTCTCAGAAATGCCTCTGGTACAACTTTTAGGCAACGCTCTTCTGACTACAACCAATGATGCTTTACATTTATGGCATGTGATTTATTTTTTTTCAAACAGCATGGCCACCCTTGGGCAAAAGTCTCAAGTCCCAGAGTCTCAGTCCATATTACTTGAAATCACTTACAAAAACACATTCAAAGGTTCAGAATTTTCAGCTTTTATTTGAACAAGTACACTCAGTCTGTCATCCACTTTTATGCTGTGGTGGCCATTGATGCAGAGGGTGAGGTTTATTTTCTAATTACCCATTATCATAAACTTCAACAGAAATATCCCTTGAATCGCCCGTGGCATTGGCATAAACAAGGATTTTTTTTTTTTAGTTTTTGTTGACCGGGTAAGTGCACTAGACAAATCCTGCCTATTTTCAGTCACGACCTGTGGGAGGGGGATACAGATGAATACCAACTGACCTTGAACCAGATTAAGCTGTTGGTGGTATTTTTAATGAAATGAGGGAAATTTGGCCAGGACACTGGGGAAATTCCCCTACTCTTTGGAGGCAGAGGGCGCTGCATGGCTGAACATTGCTACTGCTCAGTGACGTCTGGAGTCTTGGGAGAGATGGATGTGCGGAAGGCTAAGGAGCGGGTCTCCTCCTTGGCCCTACTGCACTACAATGGAGACCGATTCTGAAGGAGTTTTATTGGCAGTGGCAATTGTGGATTTGGAGGTTGTATTGAACAGCATGGAAAAAGAGGACTCACTGATGGATGCAGGTTTGGGAGTCCTAGCAGAGCAAAGGGAAGTGTTGCCCATGGAGCAGGATGTGGCAGTGGAACTACAGCACCAGCTGAAGGAAGTGAAATGCTGCTATCAGGCAGCGAAGAATCATTTGCATGAGACACTCGAAAGGAAGGCAGTACCAGTGGTGGCACAGGAAGCGGAAGCGCAGGAACTAGGTATGGCAGCAGACTTGGAAGATAGAGTCCTTGCGGTCGGCTCGACTGGAGAGCTGGTGAGTCCACAAGGAGATATTTCAGCCATGGAAATTGTAGAGTATGCTGGGGAAAACTCTGCAGAAGTGGGGGAGTTGAAAGCAGTGAAGCAAGCCGCAAGTTTGGGGACTGTTATGGGGGAATGAGGTAATACTAGATGGACAAATGGCAGACATGCACGGTATGGGAGCTCCTGCTCCAATTGTTATGCCCACAGTAACATTTAATATTGGGTCCTCAGTAGGAGATACAAAACAAATTTTAAAGGGGGGGAGCAGGAAAATGCAGGTCCGAGTACTGGATGGACCCAGGCAGGGGCAAGATCAGCAGCAAGTGGACCAGGACCCAGGCAATTGGGTAACAAGAGCCTTGCAAGCTGCAGGCTGGGTGAAAAGTCCTATGGGAAGTGGGTGGGATGCAAATTTGGATGATGTAGGGTCCTTTACATCAGGAGTTTCTGTAGCTCCAGAAGTGTCTTCCCCCCGATGCTACTTTAAGTCCTTCATTGCCCCTGGGACAGTTTTCCCCTTCAGGAAAAGAGCCAGCTCAGCAACATGATGAGCCTCCTCCTTTACTAAAAGTAATTAGAGATCAGGAAACAGAGGGTTCCAGTACATCTGCAGAGTAACAAATGAGAGCGTCTGAATTGGAACAACAGGATACTGATTCCGCAGCATTACCAGAGAATGCCTCTCTGGTTTCAGCCCCTGACAAAGTATGGCATGGGAAGGTGAAGGAGCATTTGTTCCCAACTGACAGAGGCCCACTGTTAGAACCAGCTGTAAGAAGGAATGCTGTGAGGCTAAAATATAGGGGCAATACCTCCACAGTGCTGGATAGACAGTTTGTTGGTAGGGTTTTGTTGAAAGATAGTATGAAGTACTATGTGTATAAGATCTATGCTTTAATTCATGCACCAGGAGATACTATCTTTGATGTTAGCTTCAAACATCCTGCAGGGCTAGAAAGATTCTGGAAGCAATATCGTATTATGAAACTTTCGCCTTTATGGAGGCCTTTTTTGGCAATTCTGCTAACAAAACCCCTTATAAAAAAGATTACTGTGTCATTTAGAAATGAAGGGGTGAATGTTGTGAACATGACTTACTGGTTGCAGCAGCATTGCACTGTTAAAGGTTTTCCTGAGCCCATTTTGGATGAGGAACAATTGTGGACTGGGGGGTGGAAATATCAAGTGGTTCGGAATCTTGTACATGGCCAAACTAGTCATTTGCCAATCGTTTTTTTTTTTGGGTCGGGACAGAGGGGTGATTTTCTATCCCAGGCAACCACAGGCTTGTTTTAAATGTGGGGATGTGGGACATCTCAGTAATGTTTGTGATAAACAAAAATGTGGGTTGTGTGGGGAACTGGGGCATGTAGGGGCTCTTTGTCGGCAACCACTGACATGCAATTTATGTGATGAACAGGGGCACTCTTTTTGTAATTGCTCTTGGGCCTCACATAATAATGTGGATATCACTGCCAGAGCTGAACAGGATGTTTATGTGGCTACTGCTCAAAAAGAGAAGATGCGTATGACTGAGTTGCTTAGCACAGTTCCTGATAGGAATGCCCTGCCTCAAAGGGTCCCAAGGAAGGGCTGGGTCTTTAGAAAAGGAGGTAGGGGATGAAATATTAGAGGAAGTGGATCAGAGTGTTGTATAAGAGGTTGCTGTTGAAATAAGACCTGAAGAGTTTGTGGAATCAACTAACCTCCCTTGCCAGGCTGAAAGAGACGAAAGGGAGAAGGAAGAAGTTGACCAAAGTGTGGAAATAGTAGAAGAAGGTATATCTATGCCCCCCAGTAGAGTTAGAGGCAGACTTTCAGATAGTAACCATGTCCAAAGCAGGAAAGCTTTTAGTAAGCTCCCAAGTGCAGTCTAGAAGTATGGATGGGGTAGCAGTTCATATGCACTGTTGTTTGAGGAGGGGATGGAGGAGGATGGCTTTGATTCAGATCTCTCCTCTGTGGCCTCCTCTCAGGCAGAGGGCACTTCAGAGATTGGCCCTCCTGAAAAGCCTAAAACTAGGAAGAGAAGAAGAATAAATGATTAAGTTGGTTATTTTCTTTACCTTTTGTGCATTGGTTATGGCTCTCTCCTTTCTTACAGTCAGTGTTAATAGCATAAAGTCCTATGAGAGGAGACAGAGCACCTTTTTGAATCTTAGTATTGGGGGTGGGCAGGTTATCTTGTTACAGGATACTAGGTTACACACTTTACTGGAGGTATAGGCTGCACAAAAAGACTGGGGGTGGGGCATTTCTTGTTGGTCAATAGGAGAAGAGCAGTGTTCTGGAATAAGTTTGCTTTTCTCAGGGGTTGTTGTTCAAATATTGCATGTTTATGATACACAGCCAGGGAGAGCTATGGTTGTGGATGTGGTGCTACAGAAAGAAGTATTTAGGACAGTAAATAAATATGCCCCCCCAGACTAAAGCAGAGAGGTCTAATTTGTTTAAAATGGTAGAACCATACTTGAGCACTTCCAAATTGGTGTTATGAGGTGGGGATTTTAATTGTGGGCTTTCTCATAGAGACTGAGGGGGGGCTACAAAGAAATGTTTTTGTGATACTAATACATTGTTAGCAGTATTACATAGGAATAACCTGAGGGATGTGTATGACATTTTACAACAGGAGCTGAAACACACTTTTTATAAAGGTAAACTATCTACTAGGATAGACTTTTGGTTTGCGTCAGCAAGAATTACTTGTCAAGAAGTAGCTTTGTTGCCATTAGAAAATTCAGACCATTTGGCAGTTAAACTATGGTTGGGAGACAGGCAGAAATCGATAGCAGGTAGGGGCTATTGGAAAATGAATATTTTAGTACTACAGGATGATTCTGTGGAAAAATCAGTAATAGCTTTGTTTTTTCGAAAGAAAGGATGTATGCTTTATGTATGATAGTACCATAGAATGGTGGGAAGATACAAAACGGGATCTGCAATATATGTATATATCTCTCACGAAAAAGAAGGCTAAGGATAAGTATATTGCATATTTAGGACTTAGGGCGAAATATATGCAAACTCTAACACAAGCTGCTGACAGAGCAAATAATGTTACAGCACAGTTACAGGGTCTAAAGGATCAAATGAGTCAGTATTTGCAGGAAACAGGAAGGTAGCAAGTCAGTAGAAATATAGGACCAAAGGAACACAAGAGGAGGTAAATCCATATGATGTCAATATACAGGGTGTGTAGAAGTTGGTTATGACAGGTCTAAGAGATGAACAGGGTAATTTAAAAGAGCACAACCAGGATTTAATGCTTAATGTACAAAAACATATTGTTGACACCTTTCAAAAGGAGGGGAAGGGAGGTCAGGACCCTTTTTTTACAGATTTAGTTATACCCGCACTGTCAGGTGAGGAAAAGGAAAGTTTAGTTTCTCCTTGTTTAGAGATACTTTATAATGCTATTTGGGAGGAAAAAAGGCTTGCCTCTTCTATGCAGATGGGAATGATGATTTTTCTGTTTGTAAAAGGTGACCCCCATGACCTAAAAAATTGGAAACCTTTAACTTTGCTGAATACTGATTACAAAATTCTAGCAAAGATACTTACAACAAGATTGGCAAAAATAGCACAAAAGGTAATTGTTCAGGAGCAGACTTGTGCAGTCCCAGGTAGAAATATTGTACAGAATTTGGCTTTTATTAGGGAGATCATGGAGCAAGGTTTAGGAAAAAGTTAAGTGGTTATTTAATGTCGGTTGACCAGGAAACTGCTTTTGATGCAGTTCGGCAGGAGTATCTTTGGATGGTATTACAGCATTATGGGATTCCGAAGGTTTTTATAGATTTAGTTAAGGTGTGCTGAAGTTCAGGCTATTCCACTGGTGAATGGATATTTAGGGGTACCAATTTATTTAAAGAATGGGGTAAAGCAGGGTTGCCCAATGAGCCCTTGTTACATGTTTTGGTTTGGACCCATTATTAAGAAGATTTGGGCAAACTGAAGACATTAGAGCTATTATAAACAGTGATGGATATGAATTTCAAAAAGTTTCTGCCTATGCGGATGATTGTGTTTTTACTGCTGCAGATGGAGAGTCTGGAGTTAGGATTTTAAATATGCTACAAGATGTTTATGGTGTAACAGGAATTAGACTTAATATGAGCAAAAGTATTGTTTTGGTATTGGGAGATATTGGGAAAGTAGAGAATGTTCCAATTCTGATGACTACAGATCAGGTTAAAGTTTTGGGATTATTTTTTGGAACAAGAGAATCAGAAGAACAAAATTGCACTGTAGTTTATGATAAGGCTCAGCTCAAGGTTTTGTCATGGTTGTCCTGGAAAGTGTCACGGAAAAAGCGGGTCTCTATCTTCAGGGCATATACAGCACCTATTTTTTTATATGTATCACATGAGTTTCCCCTCCCCTATAAGAGGCACACAAAAGTTATGGGTTTATTTTTTCATTTCTTGTGGGGCAGTAGGTTGAACCCGGTCAAGAGAAATCATAACTACAGGGTAGGGAAAGAAGGAGGTTTGAACATGATACATCGTTTGATTTATTTCTTTGGGAATTTCTGTTTTAGCTCTATTTGCTCTTTGTTGTTACAGACAACTGGAATGGGGCAAGTTTGTATGCAGTTCTGGGGTAAGCCTTTTTTGGAGGCATGGGGTAGAGGAAAATGGCATCCTATGGAAAAAATGCTTCCAAATTATGTACAGACTACAATGCGCTATATTAGAACCTGGAGGACAGAATTGGCATGGTGTTTAGGAAAAGGGAAGACAATGTTTTATAAAACTATTTTGGATACATGGTATCGAGAAGAGCCAGTTTTTAAAGTATCCTCTGCGGTTAATGTTAATTTATTACTAGAAGGGATGGTCGATCCTAGAAAACCTCTTAAAATGCAAGATTTTGCTTGGATATGTGGTCATCAGAAGTTACAAGTAAAGGGCACTCAGAAGCATAAGCAGCTGGATGAGAAAAGGTATGGTGAGAGTGCCTGTGCTGGAGTTGTGGAGACAATGCAGCATCTTTTTTTTGAATGTATTCATGTTCTTAATTTTTGAAAGTTACTGTAGGAATTATGGGGGAAAAAGTTGATTTTATTAATGAATTATGATATTTTGGTTTTAGGACAAATTCCGGCTGCTTGGACACAATGGGCAAAAACTTCAGTCCATATACTTTTAGTATGTATAAAATGGTCCATTTGGCAGGCGAGATGCCTTAGATTCCTGCAAGGTAAAGTAATTCAGCAGCGAGATGTTTTCTTTAGAATACAGCAAGAACTGGATAACATTTATGAATACGAGAACCGTACCTTGGGGAAAGTGGTGGTAGCCAAGTTATGGAGAAATGTTGGTTGGGTGGGATGATGTTTGTTGTAGTAATATGTTACCTTTAGTTTATTAATAGTTGTTCGATCAAGCACGGTAATTTCTCAGCAGTGCCATGGGTTTTTTGGGGTTTTTTGGGTGATTTTTTTTTTTATTGGGAACCTAGAAACCAGTAGAAGGACACTATATTTCAGTGTTTATATAAAGCTGTTTTTTTTTTTGAATTATTATGTATAACTTAGTTTGATTTATTTGTCTCAAAACTATTGATGGTATTTCTTTTTGTGTCTTGTTTTTGAATTCTGAATAAAAATTCCCCCTACTCTTTTCGATAAGTGCTATGAGATCTTTAACATCCACCTGAACTACCACCAAACCATGAAGATGGGACCTCGGTTTAACGTCTCATCTGAAATAAGGCATACATATGTACATATATATACATATGAGCTGCTGAATTGCTATGCTGGACACTCTGTGATGCCCCAATACCAAGTACCCCCCCATAGCCAGTCAGTTCCCCTGTGGTTCCTCAATCCCCTATGTGCCCAGGCCTCTACGAGTAAACTGCAGCTGCAGTTTAAAACTTTTTTTTTGCTTGCTTTGGCAGCCTGCCCAGCCCTAGCATGAGGGAGTGCCATCCTCATGGTGGGCAGCTGCCTGCCTCCCTGGTTGCTAGGGACTTGGCATCCTGAATGCCAGGGAGGACTTGTGTGACCAGTAACGGCTGTTTTTAATAGTGTTTGGGGAGCCAGCAGTCTGTGTAATTGGGCGAGAGCTACCAGGCACCTCGACTGAATAAAAGAAGAGTTTGCATCCCAAAGCAGGGAGAGAGAGGATGCAGGGAGGTAAAAGTAATGGTGTAAATGTACCTGCTGTTCTCCTCTCATCCCTGCAGCAGCTCCCACTGTTCCGGCGGCTCCTGTGGTGGCAGTCCTCCAGCAGCAGTGTGTTTTCCGGCAGCAGTTGCCCACATCATGGGCTAGTTAGCCCAGTTAATTTAATTTTGAAAATTAAAAGAACTTTTGGTCCCTTGGTGGTGGCACCCACAAGCGGGGCCACATCCCAGCACCAGCTACAGCAACAGAGAGTTGGGCAGAGCAGTAAGGCCCTTTAGTCATTCGCTGACCACCTGCCCACTTTTCCTCCTGTGCAGCAGCAGTATCTTCCTCCAGCCTGCTCTTGCAGCACTTCTTCTCCCCGGGTCGGGGTGGTGAATGGGCGGCAGCACCAAATGGCAAGTGCTGACTGCCAAAACTTTAATTTTAATAAATAAAAAGTTTATTTGGTGTCGTCGGGTGCTGGGAGGGACAGCCTAAAGGGCAGCCTAGAGGGGCGAGACAAGGCCTCTTGGAGAAGGGAGCACCAGTGGGTGGAGATATTTTAATTTATTTAAATTTACTCCAGCTTGGAGCAACAGGCAGGGGGCAGAGCTAAGGCGGGGCTATCCTGCTGATAGACAGAGGTCCCTGCTAGGCCTCACAGATTTAAAGGGGGCAATGTCAGGCCCAGCTATTTAAAGAGGAAATACTGGGCCCAGCTGTTTTAAGAGGTCACACAGACCCCAGTAAGTCAAGGGGCCTGCTTAGAGTGCAGAAAGTCCCAGTGCCTTAGGCCAGCTAGCCAGTGGGCTACCAACAAGGGCTAGTTAACCCATAAGCTACTGCTTATTATGTTTGCTTGTACGCATGTGCAAGAAACATGGTGCCATCATCTGAGTTTTCAGAGGTGTGGCAGCCCTCTTCCAATTCAGTCAGTGTGTTTGCAGGCACGGCCGCAGTTCTCCAATGCCTGCTGGAGCTGTCTATGACAGCAGTCCAAAATGCAGTGGTGTACAGTTGAAAGCGGGAGCTACGCTTCAGTGAGCAGCGATAAGATATCGCCTGCTCATGCACGCTCCCCCTACACACACACACACACACACACACACACATGCACGCATACTGTGAGCTCGTCCCCCCACACTGTATATCTGACTGGGGTGCCCAATCCCCCATTGGCTGTGCTGCGCCCCCCCAAAACACAGTTCTACATGCCACACTGGGTGCCCACCCCAGCATGGCTACACATGTATAGCCAACGGGGGTGCCCAATCCCCCCGTCGGCTCCACTGTCCTCCCCCAAAGAGTACAGGGTGCCACGCTGGGAGCTCACCCCAGCGTGGCAACAGATGCTGTCGCCAACGGGGGTGTCCAATCCCCCATCAGCTCCACACCCCCCAAACAGCCATCCTTGTGCCATGCTGGGAGCCCACCCCAATGTGACAAACATCCTGCGTTGTTTCGTCCTTTGTTTAAAAAAAAACCCTGAAACAGAAAAACGGTCCCTTGCTATCTCTGCCCCCATCAGCGCCCACTCACTGCGCACCCTGCCTCCCCATCCCCACCCCATACTTACCTCCAGACTCCAGTGCGATGATCTTCGGTGGACCTGGAACACGTCTGCACTCTTCAAAGCCGACCGCGAACTGAGGAAATGCCGGTAAGCTGTATAATGGGATAGACAGGGTTTTTTTCAACTTTGCTGCATATCTCAGGCATGTTTTGGAATTTTTGCACCAAATTTTCAACATGGGTTTTTGGGACCCCTTCTCATGAATGCTCTCACTGTCATGGCGTTAATTGGGCCCGACGGGTGATTTCGCAGTCACTGCGCGAAATCACCTTTCAGGACCAAGTAATGAAAGAACACTGCCACTGTTCATAAGGTGGGCTCTCAAACAGCCTATGTTGAAAATTTGGTGGAAAATTCCTAAAAATGACTGTTTTGCCAGCGTGCATTGCGCAGTTCCTACGCACGCTCGTAAGTTCGCGAATTTTCAATATTTTCACTCCATATTTTCAACATTGCCATTTTACCACACCTCCTTATGAGCAGTAAAGCTGTCATTTTTCACATCTTGCTCAAACTGTGTTTCAGCCCATGTAGCGCACAATGGCACAGTCGGTGTGCAAAATCAATGTATGGGACACATTAAGAAAATCACAGTGACACTGTTAATGAGCAGAGGTCTTAAAATGGCTATGTTGAAAATTTGGTGACAAAAGTCCATAAAATGACTGTGTTACGAGTGAGCACTGCGCAGTTTCCACTCTCCCTCGTAAGTTCATGACTTTGTAATATTTTCAGTCCAGATTTTCACCAGTGGCATTTTCCACACTTCCTTATGAAAAGTACAGCTGTCATTTTTCACAACATGGACGAAATGTGTTTCACACTCGCAGAGATGCATGGTCGCTGTGGGAAATCATTGTTCGGGACAGATAAAGAAAATCACAGTGACACTGTTCATGATCGGAGGTCCCAAAATGCCTGTGTTGACAATCTGCTGTAAAAAATCCCCAAACTAATTACATTATGGGTGTGCGTTGCACAGTTTCTATGCACGCTCGTGACTTCACCAGTTTTTTTAATATTTTTACTGCAGATTTGCAACATTGCCATTTTTTACACCTCCCCATGAACAGTACAGCTGTCTTTTTTCACATCCTGTTCAGAATGTGTTTTTGCACCTGTGGTGCTAAATGGCGTAGTCCTGTGCATAAGCAGCTTTCGACTAACAAACTGATATTGCCACTATTCATGAGGTGGGGGTCACAAAAAAAAATGTTGAAAATTTGGAGTGCAAATACCAATGAATGCCTGAGGTGCTAGGGTTTCCAACCATAACGCCCCACCCTGTAGAGAATGACAGGCATCAGGGGTGTGACTTGGGATTCTTGCCTGTAATGCTCATACCATTCCACACCCTGCAGACAGTGAGAGGCATCGAGGTATGCCTTGGACTCTTCAGCCCCAAAGTTCACCCCATTCTCCTATACCGCACTCATCTCATCGTATTTCCTGATGGAATGGGGTGCGCATAAGGGTCAAAGACCCCAAGGCACACCGTGACATTGTCAGTGTCTGCAGGGTAGGGTGTGGTGAAATGGCATGGCTGTTATGCCTGAGACCATTATGCCTGACGACCCAAAGGCACATCCCAATGCCTGTCACACTCTGCAGGGTGGTGGTGGGGTTAGCTTCAGTTCAATACTTCACTGCCATTCCTATTATGCAGCTCTGTAACTTCTACACTACCATTGCCAATGCCAGCAAGCAAACATTTGGCATTGACAAATGCTTGTTTTTATCTAGCACATATAAGAGCTCATTAAAGCAAGGAGGGATCCAGTTATTTTAGTAGCAACAGTAGCCTGGTGGGCCAGTGAGTTAGAGGCCAGGTAGCCAATGTATTTTCTTGATGTTCTTTACATTCTGTGCAGTTTTTTCCAGTTCTGGGTGGGCCAGTGAGGGGATGTTAGCCTCAGATAAGGTATGGTGCCCCAGATCAGAGTCCATTGGTCAGTAGCCAAGTGGCCACCAACAGATAAGCTAAGCAAATATTTAATAGTGCTCTCCTGTAGTTTGGAAATGCACTCTGATTTTAGCAATAAGCCAACAGGGAGTAAAGGGGAGTGAGTCAGGCAGTTTGCTATCCCCTCCAGTTCAGTAGCTACATCCTTGCCCAAGGGCTAATAATCCCTGTACCTTCCTCGTTGCCTTTAGTCTGGGGAGGGACAGTTAGGGAGGGACTCTCAGTGCTTAAACTAATCAGATTACTCTTGCCTTAGGGTAGTTTTCCAATTAGGTGCCTTCAGAGCTTATTACCAGTGGGAAGGGTACAGAGTGTATACCCCAGGGTCCCCACATAGCTAGCCCTTAGCTTTTAGTAGGTTTTCCCCAGTATATTCCCTTTCTAAAGTCCCTGCCTGGATTGCTGCTGTGTGATACTGGGATTATCAAGAAAAGCGAAGCACTGTAGAGATACGGAGACTGTGGTTTTTACAGAGACTGTACCCAAATCCTATGACATAGCTGCCTTTTCCTGCTTAAACTGTTGTGCTGCAAGGAATTATCTGATTAACCTTGTATATGTTGTGCTTACATCGAAATGTTCTGCTGGTTTTCTTCCACTGGATTATGTTTAGAGACTATGGGATCAATCCTGCAGTAGTGTCTCCACCCAAGAACTGCCTTGCACGTTACCAAACTGCCCGCTCATCCAAGAATTGAACTTTCTAGCCTGATGCTAATCATCTTCACCTGATTCTCATCCTCTTCATGTATTGTTGTTCACAGTGTCCAATCAGAGACTAAAATCACCTTCCTTATTCTACCAGTTGGGGCCGGTCACCAGTATAGGTCTAGCATAGTTAGCTCCTGATCAACCACTTCATGTCCAGAATGTCCAGCCACTCCCCTTCCTAACAGTGTTTAAGTAGTGCAGGGAACCACCCCGGTTCACAGGTTAGGGATCTGTCATAAAAGTAAGGGTGGGGCTTTGAACGCTAGAATCCAGAGACCCTTGGCACAGTGTCTGCATCTTGTCTGGTGCCCTGGAGTCCAACTTCAGCCCAGTGTCTGCATCTTGTCTTGTGCCCTGGAGTCCAGCTTTGATCTAGTGTCTGCATCCTGTCAAGTGCCCTGAAGTCCAACTTCGGCCCAGTGTCTGCATCCTGCCTTGTTCCCTGGAGTCCAGCTTTGGCTCAGTGTCTGCATTCCATCTTGTTCCCTGGAGTCCAGTTCCGGCCCACTTGTCCACATCCTGAATTTCTCTGAAGCCAGTTTCAGCTTAGGAGTCGTCCTCAGCAGTTTTGTCTTTCTTGTTTCCTTGGGGTCTTCCACTGACCAGGAGCTCCCACACCTTCATCGCATGGAATATTTCAGCTTCCTCTCAGTATGATTGGCCTGCAGACCTAGTTAGCCAGGAGGCTTGGGGTTCTTGATCATTTCAGTCCTTTCACCCTTCATTTTTTTCCAATCCAACTAAAAGCCAGCCAGTGGAACACATCGGTGGCCACCACCCTGGATTTAGGAAGGACTTTATGTTCTGTTCGTTTACTGCTCACAGGTCGTATATAATCAAATATAGTATAACCATTATTATAGACTGTAGAACATAAGGCTTCCATATAGTATAAGTATCATTATAGAGATATAGTAGGATAAACCAAAGCTAAGATACATTAGAGTTACAGCATACCAAGTGATAGTGTATATTGGTTGTATACTGCTTGATCTCCTTGGTGCCTCGCACTCAGTAAACCTGCTTTTATTCCTGAGAGTTTGTCTCCTGTCTCTCCTTACTCCAGAACAGCTACACCATCAGCGAAATTAGACACTTGTACTCTTTACAACTCTTCCCGTCCAGCTTACCCCCTATGCACCTCACATCACCATTTTCTTACTATCACCCGACGGTGTGCAGGCCACCAGCATGGCAATGCATACTTCAGCCTGCCATGTGACAGAGGGCTGATAATCATGCCAAATCCACTGTCAGGGGCCATATTTCTGATGTCCACCATGCTTGGGATTTCCCATACAAATACTAGACTCATCTACTACATGTATCAGCAATTTAATCTGTCTCATCAGATCTCTAACCAACCTCTACACAGCTGGTAGCATCTTTTGGGAACAAGAATGAAATTGCCCCCTCCTCAAAAAGGTGAACATCTTCATTGAGCTCTTCTGTGTGTCTCAAGGCTGCCCGATATTTTCCTTGAGGTGCAGCCCCTTAGGATACTCACACCCTCCTGGGGTCTTCCTTACACTCCTATTGGAATTAATGTGATCTTCACTAAATGACATTTAGACTCACACCCTTCCGGTGTCTCCCTTACTACTGGAATTAATGTGATCTTCACTAAATGACTTTTAGACTTCATATCAGCAAAGTCATTGCCATGGCCCAGGGGTGTGTCCCTGGAGGCTAGCAAATAACTAGACAATAAACATAGAAACATAGAAGTTGAAGGCAGATAAGGACTGCTAGGTCCATCCAGTATGCCTGTGTAGCCTACCTGTGTAAGCGGCCGCTGACCCAACTTGGTCATTGACTTTAGCATCTCCTTCCCACCTCTAGGGTTCCATTATGCCTATCCCATACATGTTTGAATCCCGCCACAATGCTCTCTTCTACCACCTTCAGGGGTAGGCTATTTCATGCATCTATCACCCTTTCTGTGAAAAACTTCCTCACATTACCCCTTATCCTGCCCCCCTTCAATCTCATATCATGCCCCCTTATTCTTGTACCTCTCCTGTACTAAAAGATGTCTTCCATTTGCACCTTTTTTATGCTCCTAAGATAACTGAAGGTTTCTATCATATCTCCCTGTTCTCTCCTCTCTTCTAGTGTATGCAGATTGAGGTCTTTTAATCTACCTAATAAGTCTTCTTTTGCAAGTCCTGCACCATCTTAGTCAATCTTCTCTGAACCGCCTCCACCCTGTCTATGTCCTTACAAAAATGCAGCCTCCAGAACTGCATACAGTACTCCAGATGAGGCCTCACCAGTGTCTTGTATAGTGGTATCACCACCTCCCTCCTTCTGCTGGTGATACCCCACCTATGCAGCCCAACATGCCACTGGCCCTCATTATAGCCTTTCTACTCTGCTTGGTCACCTTTAGGTCATCTGAGATAAATAATCCCCAAATCCTTTTCCTCCCTGGTGACTGTCAGCAACTCCCCTCCCCCCCATCCTGTAGCTCTACACAGGATTTCTGCACCCTAGGTACATGATTTTGCACTTCTTCATGCTGAACTTCAGTTGCTACATTTCAAACCATTTTTCTAGCTTTCCTTGGTCCCTTCTCATTTTTTCCACCCCATCTGGAGTGTTTACCGTGTTGCAGATCTATCTGCAAACAGGCAAACCTTCCCTTCCAGCCTTTCAGCAATGTCACTAATAAAGACATTAAAAAGAACTGGCCCCAGGACTGACCTTGAGGTTCCCCACTGGTCACCCCTCTTTCCTTGGATTGGATCCCATTTAATACCACCTTCTGCTTCCTGCCTCACCAGTTTCTAACCTAGTTCAGCACCCTGTGGCCCACACCCATCCTGTTATGTGGAATGGTGTTGAAGGCCTTGCTGAAATCATGGTAGTCAATATCTTCCATCTCCCAACCGAACCACCTCCTTTGTCACCCAGTCAAAAAATCCATCAGATTTGTTTGACATGATGTAGCCCAGACACCATAAGCCAGTGGGCTACCACCCCTGCATGTTGGCCTGCACACAGAGAAAGAGAACATTGTTTAACCAGGAGTAGCACAGTAAGCCTAAGACTATCATACTGTTATTCTACCTACTGTCTTCATTGTAAACCCCTGTTGTTACTTGTATTGACCCTGTGTGCTAATGCTGTTAAATGTAACCTTCACTTGTTTTTGCCTGATGTTCATGTATGTACCTTGTAATCTCCTGGGTCGCACCTGGAAATAGGCACTTGGTCGTCTAGTGTGCTTACCCAGTTAACAAAAGCAAATAAATAAATAAGCCAAAGCTTGTTTCCAGATGCAACCTGGGAGCACAAGGAAGTTAAGTGACTTGCTTAGGATCCCACAGTATGCACTTAAGCAGCTGTGGGAATCAAACCCAGGTCTCCAGATCTGTAGCTCAGAGCCTTAACCCACTGCGCTATACTGCCTCTATTATAGCAGTTAAGTGGCCTGAGTCCTGCTACATTGGTATTCGGGGTTCTGTCCCAGAAGTGAAATAAAAATAGTTCAGTGCCTCCACCAAGAGTAAGTTGAAGTGGGCCAGGTGTGTGACTGGTACAACCCCTGGGATGATGTACCTACCCACCTCCCCTTCCAACCACCTCACACACTGGATGCCAAACAGTTTTCCAATACCATATACCACATACACTTTACAGTTCATTCCCTACAAAACACCCTTCACCAGCAGTCCCAAACAACAAAACACAGCTTTATTGGGGGGAAGGGCTAGGATTGGGGTACCTGGAACTGGGATAGCTGTGGAATGTAGAATGGTTAATAAATCTGCTAAGAACATTTAGTAACACATAAGCCTATAGGCCAAAACACCCCAGATGCCCACACCCACTGGTACCAGTGTTACCCTCTGCCCTGTCTGGGTAACCAGTAGTTGCAGACCTGCTTGGTACCATGGGTTGGCTGGTGCTGGGGTCTTAGAAATGATGTAGCTGGTTGTAACAATTAAACAGACACTCCCTGATTGCCAGGGCAAGACCTGAGTACTCACATTCCTAGAGATCTGAAGAGTTCCTGGTGCAGAGGGCTCATACCAGTCCAAATAAGGCGTCACTGGTTAAAGTAGGGCAAACAAATAGGCAGCAACAGGATTCCTGAAGACTTGAGCTTGATTGAAGGTCTATCTGCTTGTCCCCTTGAGTGAAGATCTGGCTGCTTGTCACCTTCAGCTTATTCAGGCCTGTTACAGAGCTACTGTGCAAGGTCCACCAAATCACAGAGGACCCAGACCTAGTGGTGGTTCCACAGCCCAGCTCCCTCACAGATCAAAGTGTCATAGCACTCAGGAGAAAACCTGTGATCCCCTGTGGCCAGCAGACCCCATTTGTTGGGGGTTAGCATGTTTCCCACCAGGCTTTCATGTATAGCTAGAAACTCCTTAGATCCACTTCTTTCTCTCAGTAGAAAACAGCTCTGGTTTGCAGCCAGTTAACTCTACTGTACAGTTCTCTTTACTTGTCAGGACCATTTGCCAACAAATCCTACAGTCCAATTCAATCGTTCTTTTCCGTACTGGAATACAGCAGCTACCACAGGTTCCTGAAGCATAGGACTACCGCTCATCTTTTCCTTTTCAACCTCTGGTTCAAACAGCATTCACTTTTTGTTTTGACTGGCACACAGCTCTCTGACAGTCTTTCTGCTTCAAAATTGCTTCCACATTTACACTGACTTAACCTAGTTTCCAGCAAGGCTCTTTCCCAGTGAAGCAATCTCTGCCCAGTCCCAAACTGGTGCAGGATAGCTGCAGCAGAAGTCTCTAAAACAGCACCACTCCAATAAGATGCCTGGATTGCTTTAGGGGAAAAAATCCTCAAAAATTATTTTTGTTATACCTTTCAACAACAGGATTTCTTATCCTTTACTTCACAGACCAGCTCCAGTTTAAATCCTGTGAAAGGCCTTAAAAGTATTTACCTCTCACAACACTGAACCCTCTCGACTGGATCAGAACACAGAACAGACTGCCCCAACTGCCGCAAGACTCTGGAATTTCCCTTGAGAGTCATGCCCCCTGATTGGCTGCCTGTAGTCATCAATCACAACATTGAGCCCTCTGGTATAAATGATTTGTTGTGTCTCTTGGAGCCTGAAAATAATTAACTCCTTCTCCTATAATCCCCCTGAAATAGTTTTGAGCACCTAGTTATCTTATTGGCTGTCTCTGAGGGGTCAAAGCAGCACAAATATGGCTGCTGCCATTCATTCCCATAGTAGTTCATATAGCAGTAGTAGTAAAATTATTTCTTTTTATACAGGATAAGATTCCAATTTCACATCTTTAGGTCATAAGACCTGTTTTCAAGATGATCCTGACTTAAAGATATAAAAATAACAAGAAATTAGTGTCTGAGTTAAAACATATAAGTATATTTAAAGACAATTTCATAGTTACATACAAGGTTCATTATCATCCATCAATCTCCAGACTTACTGCACACAAAAAATTTATTCCAGACGTACCTAAACCCACAATCATAGGACGTTTACCTAGAAAATTCTTCTTCAATCATACAGTGTCCCCACTTTCTAGTTCTCCTGCAGCCAGTACATTAACATTTTATTTACAAATACCCCTTTGTTCAGTAGCCCTTTTAGTGCTCTATTTAATACTGCCACTATCTAACATTGTTATATAATAGTAGCACCAACTTTGTCAAGCAATTGTGAGATTCCCTATTTATGGCTCAAAACATTGAGGGGAAAAAATCCTCAAAAATTATTTTTGTTATACCTACATAAAGAGGCCAGCTCCTAGTACAGTATTCAAGTGTCATCTAGTGGTTTTTCAGCTAGACTAACACATGGAAGCACCCTCTCCTGGTAGCAGTGAACACACTATGAAACAAAAAGAATCCCTAAGAAAAGATTTCACAGTTTTCAATAGGGATTTTCAAAAATTCTTAAAAATCCCTTGACCAATTCAGTGCTACTGCTGTACAGTGCTTTTCCTAATGCTGCTGCCAAAACACAGGGCCACTAGACAGCAGGTGACTCCCACATTAATATTCATGAGGCACTCATTAGTACTCATTAACCCCAAACACGTCCCAAACCTAAAACAAGCTATTCTGCAATCTAAAAAGAAACTTGAGTTTCGTCTGGCCCATACCAAAAACAACTATAAATCACTATTTTCCTACCTTAATAATAAAAAAAAAAAATAATAGACACATGGGGCCCCTATGCATACATGACACAATTATATCTACAGACAGTGATATGGCAGACACATTTAATAAGCAATTCTGCTCAGTATTTACCAATAAAGAGGTTCCTGAACTATTCAAACCTGCGAACAATGTTACCCCCTCTTACAGCATCACCGAGGATGATACACTAAAAGCAATTTTATCCCTAAAACCTAATTCCAGTCCAGGTCCTGATAACATCAGCCCCCGATTTCTAATAGAGACAGCTGCTGCTATTACTAAACCACTCTCAATTATATTCAACAAATCCTTATATGAGGGAATTATCCTCAGGACTGGACAATGGCTACTGTAGTCCCAATCTTTAAGAAGGGTCACCATTCTAGACCAGAAAATTACCGTCCGATAAGTCTGACTTCTGTTATAAGCAAGATCATGGAGAAAGTTATTAGAATCTACTAGAGCACTAATCTATTGGGGTAACTGGACTGTCACTACACAACATGGCTTTAGACAGGGATACCCTGTACTACTAACTTGGCTTCCTTTTATAATCATGTCAGGCACGGCATTGGAAATGGCATCCCTATGGATGTGATACTTCTTGACTACAGTAGAGCATTCGACAAAGTCCCTCATGACATCCTACTTGACAAAATGAATGATGTAGGATTCTCTTACTACATAATCAACTGGGTGTCAGGTTGGTTGAATGGAAGATATCAGCAAGTCAGAATTAATGGCTCACTTTCCCACCCACTGAGTGTGACAAGCGGGGTCCCACAGGGGTCTGTGTTGGGACCCACCCTGTTTAACATCTTTATTAGTGATCTGCAGGCTAGCCCTGCAAATGTTCTCTCAAAATTTGCTGATGACACCAAGCTGTGTGGCTCTGTTCTTACATCGACAAACAGAGAAACCATGAGGAATAACTTAGAATCCATCGAAGAATGGGCAGTTTTAAACAAAATGACACTCAACTCAGACAAGTGTCATGTTGTATCTCAACTCAGACAAGTGTCATGTTGCACACTTTGGTAAGAACAACCCTAGGCAGACTTATTTTCTGAACAGTGTGGCCCTTCATGTGTCACCATTAGAACGTGATCTTGGGGTAATCATAAATAATAAACTATCCTCTAGTGATCATTGCAGGATGATAGCTAGGAAGTCTAATGCCTTGCTCACTCGAATCCAACATCCATTTGTGTCTAGGACACAGGAATGCATAATCCCCTTGTACAGAGCTTATGTCAGGCCCCATCTGGACTATGGATCCCCCTGCTGGAGTCCCTACCTGGGGCAGGACATTGACAGGGTTGAGAGGGTGCAGAGAAGAGCCACAAGAATGGTCCCTTATTTATCCGAACTTGACTACGAGGAAAGATTAAGAGTTACAGGGTTACACTTACTATGCACAAGACGTACTAGAGGTGACCTTCTCCTATTGTACAAAATCAAGAATTCTCAGGAGTTAATGCACCACTGTGGCTTACATTTCTCTCCAGCTGGACTTCCCCACGGTATCATAACAACCAGATATTTGTATCTAAAGCTAAAACAACAAAAAGGTTAAACTACTTTACAGTAAGAACCCCCAAACTGTGGAATCTCCTTCCACAATACTTAGTGAACAGCAGCTCTAATACAGTCTTCAAAAAGGGGCTGTATTGTTGGCACGAGTCTAACAACTTCAAGGTATAATTATCCCACCAGTGTGGTGGGGGACAATCTCGATGGGCAGTAGCCTTCTTTTGTCCTTTGAAACCAAGTAAACCAAGTAAACCTAGCGCTTCTGGTGTTCTTAAAGTAATCACCTTTGCCACCTCCTATGGACTTCCCCAGGTGTCCAACCCTGTTTAGCTTAGCTAGGGGGTCAACAGAACTGGGGAGACACTTAGAGAGCCACTGTATTGGCAGTACTCACAACACACCACTGCACATGCATGGACTGGCAGGCCTCCTTCAAACATATAATCAGGTCACTGATCCCTTGATTAGACCCCCCAGCAGCACAAACAGGGACAGGAACAGTGCAGGAGACAAACAGAGGGCGGGCCAAATAAAGTAAGCCCCCGCAGGGTGGGTTACAATGACCTTTCTGCTGTGAATCCATGATGCCTTGGATCCTGTGCTCTGTTGGATTCCAGGTGTTCAGCAATCATTTCCTTAAGCAGTGCTTCCTTAATGTTACCCACTACTGATGTGAGGCTGACCAACCTATGGTTTCCTACCTCGTCCTCCCCCGCTTCTATTTTTGTGAAGAGGGACTACATAAACCCTCCTCCAGTCCTCTGGAACTACTCTTGTATTGAGCGACTCACTGAACATGGCTGCCAGTGGTGCTGCCAGCTCTGTCTGTAGTTCCTTTAGTATCCTGGGATGTATGCCATCTGGTCCCATTGCCTTGTCCACTCACAGTTTTGTGAGCTCATAAACATAGAAACATAGAATTTGAGGGCAGATAAGGACCGCTTGGCCCACCTAGTCTGCCCATTTTCCTACCTAACAGATAAGCTGCAGATCCTAGTTAATCAACAGCTTACTTCCTCTTACCCACCCCTAGGACTGCCTTATGCCTGTCCCATGCATTCTTGAAGTCACCCACTGTTCTTGACTCCACGACTTCCTCAGGGAGGCTGTTCCATGCATCCACAACCCTCTCAGTGAAAAAATACTTCCTGACATTACCCCTGAGCCGTCCCCCCTCTATCTTCAAATTGTGCCCCCTTGTTCTTGCACATCTCTTTTTCTGGAAGATGCTCCTCTGGACTTTGTTAATTCCTTGAGGTACTTGAAAGTTTCTATCATGTCCCCTCTCTCCCTTCTTTCCTCAAGAGTATACATATTAAGCTCCTTTAGTCTTTCTTCGTATGTCTTCTGGTGCAGACCCTGCACCATTTTGGTTGCCCTCCTCTGGACAGCCTCCACTCTGTCTATGTCTTTGCGGAGATGGGGTCTCCAGAACTGCACACAGTACTCCAGATGGGGTCTCACCAACTGTCTGTACAGAGGGATAACAACTTTCTGTTTTCTACTATTGAAGCCTCTTCCTATGCATCCCAGTATCCCTCCAGCCTTCCTTACTGCCTTCTCACATTGCTTGCCCACCTTTAGGTCATCTGATATAATTACCCCCAGGTCCCTTTCTATTTTTACTGTTGTCAGTATCTCACCCCCCATTGTGTATGCTTCCCCTGGGTTTTTGTTTCCCATGTGCATCATCTTGCACTTCTTTGCATTAAATCTGAGCTGCCATACATTTGACCATTCCTCCAACCTTGCCAAGTCCCTTCTCATCCTTTCCACTCCATCCTGTGTAGCAACCCTGTTGCAGATCTTTGAGTCATCTGCAAAGAGACATACTTTTCCTTCCAGTTCCTCTGCAATGTCACTTATAAAGACATTAAAAAGGACCGGTCCCAGTACTGAACCCTGCGGTACTCCACTAGTAACCCTCCTTTCTTCACTGTGTACTCCATTTACTACTACCCTTGTGTCCTGTTGTCTAGCCAATTTTTTATCCAGGCTACCACCTTGGGACCCATTCCAAGGCTGGCTATCTTGTGTATTAATCTTTTGTGGGGACTGTATCAAATGCCTTGCTAAAATCTAGGTAGGCCATGTCCACAGCCCCTCCCTGATCTACTACTTTGGTCACCCAGTCAAAGAAATCTATTAGATTCATCTGACATGACCTTCCCATCGTGAATCCATGTTGCCTCGGGTCCTGTGCCCCAGTGGCCTCTAGGTACTCAACAATTCTTTCCTTCAGAAGTGATTCCATCATTTTCCCTACCACTGAGGTCAAACTAACTGGTCTGTAGTTTCCTGCCTCTCTCCTGCTCCCACTTTTGTGAAGAAGAATTACATCTGCCCTCCTCCAGTCCTTGGGTACCACCCCATCCTCCCATGATTTGTTAAAGACAGTAGTCAGCGATGTCACTAGTTCTACCCTTAGTTCTTTTAGAATTCTTGGGTGAATCCCATCAGGCCCCATTGCTTTGTCCACCTTCAATTTTATTAGTTCTTTCAGAACCCTTTCTTCTGTAAATGGACTGGTATTGACCACCATCCTCAGAGTATTTCTCTTGTTTGGTTTAGGTAACTCTCCCTCCTCTTCCTTTGTGAATACTGAGCAGAAATATTTGTTCAGTAACCCTGCTTTTTCACTGTCACCCTCTACCCAGATTCCCTCCCCTTTATTAAGCTTCAGTATCCCTCCTTTGGTCTTTCTTCGCTCCCTAATGTACCTGTAAAAGGTCTTATCCCCCTTCTTAACAGAATTGGCTATCCTTTCTTCGGTTTGGGCCTTTGCTATTCTGACTACCTTCTCAGCCTCTTTCTGGTTTAACTGATAAAGTTCTCTGTCCTGCTCCTTCTGTGTTTCCTTATATTTCCTGAATGCTGCCCTTTTCTCTTTAACCTTCCCTGCCACCTCTTTTGTGAACCATAGCGTTTGTTTCCTTCGTTGTGTTTTATTGATTTTTTTTTTACGCAGAGGCTTGTTGCCTCTGTGATGCCTGTTTTGATCACTCCCCATTGTTCCTCCACCCCTCCTTCTTGCCTGTTTGCTAGTGTTTTTCTGAGGCACTCTCTCATTTTCCCAAAGTCAGCCCTCCTAAAGTCTAGTACTCTTGCTTTTGTATGGCTTGATTGTATGGCTGCGTTTATCATGAACCACACTGTTTGGTGGTCACTTGTTCCCAGATGGCTACCCACTTCTAAATCTGAGATTCTTTCTCCATCCCCATTTGAAAGTACCAGGTCTAAGATTGCTCCTCCGAGTCGTTCCAATACTAGCTGTCTGAGACATGCCCCCTGTAGGGCATCAAGAATGACCCTGCTCTTGGATGTGCCTGCAGTAAAGGTGCTCCAGTTAACATCTGGCATATTCAGGTCCCCCATCAACAATATCTCCCCTTTTTCTGCCATTCTAAGAAAGCCTTCTATCATTTCCTTGTCCATTCCCTTCCCCTGAGATGGGGGTCTGTATACAACCCCCATGCGGATTGTGGTGCCATTTCCTGTCTCCAGGGTGACCCAAAGTGCCTCATCTGCTCCCTGTTTACTCTTTAGTTCTGTTGCTTTGATCCCTTCCTTTACATAGAGAGCTACTCCTCCTCCTCTTTTACCCTCCCTGTCCCTCCTGTAGATTGTGTATCCTGGTATGTTGACACCCCAGTCATGGTTCTCTGTGTACCATGTTTCTGTGACTGCCACAATATCCAGGCAACCCTCTTCCATCAAGGCCACTAGTTCAGGGAGCTTGTTACACAGACTACGGGCATTGGTACTCATCACCCTCCACTTTTTGATAGCCTTACCCCTTTTAGCCCCATTTCTGTCCTTACTGCCTTTGCCTTTTATTACATTTAAATCTGTTCTGCTCCCTAATAACTTTTGTACCTTGGTGTTTACTTCACTAATCACCATGTTTTGTGTGGGGAGGCTTAGATTTCCCAGCTACTTTTCAGTGCCTCCCCCCTTGGCTAGTTTAAATGCTTGCCAATGAAGCATTTAAACCTCTCACCTAGGATCCTGGTTCCCCCCCTGGACAGAAGCAAACCATCACACCAGTATAGGTCTGCACTCCTCCAGGTGGCTCCCCAGTCCCCAATGAAGCCAAAACCCTGAGCTCCACACCAGTTTTTCAACCACTCATTGAATTCCCTGGTGAGAAGTGCCCTAGCATCTCCCTTTGCCATAGACAGGCAGCACCTCCAAGAAGGTTACCTTATGCGCTACTTGTCTAAGGCCCCTTCCCAACTCTACAAACTCCTCTTGCACTGCTCTGATCCCATTCCTAGCCAGGTCATTTGTCCCTAGGTGGACAATGACATCCAGCTCCCTCCCTCGTGCAGCTCCTCCCACGATCCTGAGGATTCGCTTCCTGTCCCTCCAAGCCGTGGCGCCAGAAAGGTACCTCACTTCCCTCTCCCCATCCTCCCCCAATTCTACCCCCTAATGATTGAGTCCCACACCAGGAGTTGTTTCCTTCCCCTGTGGGGTCCCATGCCACCCTCCTTTGGGTCTCCTTTGTGAAGGTTCCCAGCATCCTCCTTGGTCTCCACTGCAGGTGCCTCCATAGAGGAACCACTATCCACCAGAAGAGTGAATGAATTGTGAAGAGGTACAGCTGAAGGGATGCAACTCTGTTCCACCACCCTCTCCCTCCTTGAGCCCACCCTGGTCCAGCCACTCCTCTTTCTTGGCAACCTCTGAGGTAGTGGCATTGGCCCTGGTGGTCCCTGGGTGGGGGAGGAGGTTTCAAGAATCCTAGCCAGGTCAGCCTGGAGACAGGCAACCTCCTCTCTCAGACCAGAGAGGTGCCTGCAAATAGGGCAGCATTGCAGCCTCCAGAATGTCTCCTGGAACACTGCCGCCCCACAGTCATTGCACTGCACCACTCCTATCATGTCTTATTTTGTGTCCCCTCTACTGTTTCTCTGGATGCTTACTCTCTCCTCTCCTTACAATGCTCACCCTTCTTGTTCTGGGACAGCAACTTCCTATCTTCTTCAGTAGTCCCCTTCCTCCTTGCTCAATATCAAACTACCAGCAGCTGGGGGGGGGAGAGTGAGCTACTTTTTCTACTTCAGGGTTGACAAAACCAATGTTTCTCTATGATCCTTTTCTTCCTACTGCCAAACAGGAAGTTCCTGTTGACAGTTAAATCCAGTGGCTATAAAAGTAGAACTGGCTTTGGGTGGGTGGGATGGAGGGCAATTGGTAAGAAAAAAGGCTAGCAACAGAAAGTTGTAATTTGACTCACCTGCTTTTCTAGTGTCTAAACCACACCCCCAGGTAAGCTCTCTTTCCTCCTACTGGTTTAGCAAAGTCACCTGATACAGTACCTTTCCCTGCACAGCTCCTCTAACACTCTCTCTTCTGTAAATGGACTGGTGTTCACCTTCCCCCCCTCCCATGCATCTGATGCATAGCTGTGATCCTTGTCCCTTCCTTTCTTCAGTGAAAACTGAACAGAAGTATTTATTCAGTACTGATACCTTTTCCAGAGCTCCCTCCACACTCTCACCTTCCTCCCCTCTGAGCCTTACAATCCCAACTGGCCTTCCTTCTCTCACTGATGTATCTATGGAATGTCTTGTACCTTTTGATCACCATTTGTACTAATCTTTCCTATGTTTGCGCCTTTGCACACCTAACAGCTTTCCCTGCTTCTCTCAGACAATTTAGGTATATTGCCATATCCTCTTCCTTCTGTGTCTGTTGTATTTTCTGAAAGCCCTCCTTTTGTCTCTTACTTTCTCTGCTACCACTTTAGAGAACCATAGTGTTTTTTTTCCTTCTCTTGTCTTTGTTTTGTTTCTCAGCCTAATGCACTAATTTGTCACCTCCACTATGGCTCCTTTTAGGTGTGTCCAATGCTCCTCAACCCCACATTTTGTATCAGTCCTTGCCAGGGCTTCCTTGAAACCTAGCCCCATCCTAGCAAAGTCTGCCCTCCTGAAATCCAAGAGCCTTGCCTTTGTGTGACCTGACTGTGACACTGTACCCATGTTAAACCACACTGTGTGGTGGTCATTGAATACCAGGTGCCCTTCTACCTGGACATCTGTGATTCTGTCTCCATTGGTCAGGACTAGGTCCAGAATCACCCTATCCCTGGTGAGTTCAAGCACTAGCTGCCTGAGTCCTGTTGATCTTACATACTAGATTCATTAACAGCTGCTGCTGTTGAGTGACTTGCCTCCTCAGATGGCCTGACAAGCAACCTGATGCACTGGTGCCCTGAAGGCACATCTGTAGACTCCTGCCATCTTGATATTTGCTGTCCACAAACAGAATGGGTCTGCTCCACCCACTCTATCAACTAGTAACCTCTGTGGCCTGTTCCACTGCTGGCTGGAGAGGGTTATTGAACATGCAACAATCTTATGTACATGCAGGAACATGTTAACAGCAGTGGTACTGTAGCTAATTTCTAAAATAGTGGGTAAAAAATGACAATGTGTGTCTTTGATTTCCTTATGGTTTTCTGTATGTGAAAACCATGTTATGTATAAATATTATGTATCTTTAAATTTTCCAGACATAAAACTAAATAATTATGCAAAAGTTTGATCTCACAGTTAGTATTTTAGATGACAACAGTTACTGCATTTTTTTGGTAGGGGGCTAAAACGCTGTCACTATGAAAAACCATACAAAAGCTTACATCTTTGAAATCTACATTGCACTGGGTTAAACAGAAACATAGAAAACTGCTGCAGAAAAAGGCCAATGGACCCTCCTGTCTGCCCATAAAACTCTAACAAACCTGGGACCTATTGTCCATATAGGATTTTAACCCACACTAATGACCCCCATGCTACTCGCCTTATGGCCTCCACCCGGAGTAACACTAAGTCCAATAGGTGTACCAACTGTGTTTGAAACCACTGATTGTTTTGGCACCCAGCATATCTGCTGTCAGATTGTTCCACTACCCTTTCTGTAAAATAAATCTTTCTCACTTTCCTCTTAAACCTACCCCTGTCAGTTTCCACTTGTGTCCCTGTGATCTTGAACTGCTACTTATGCCTCATCCACTGTTGTGAGTTTTACCCCTGGCTGAAGTGGCTCCCACTGGAAAAGCACCATACCTTTGTCCTAGGCAACTTCATCGACAATGTTGCCAGAACTGCCACACCTTCTGCTCTTCCAATATCCCTCTCACCCGCAACCCCCTCCTACCACTTAAGATCCAGTGACTCTCATGTCCTCCTGGTTCCAAAAACTTGCACTCAAATGGGTGACCATGCCTTCATCACATATGCACCCAGGTTGTGGAACTCCCTTCCGGCAAGCACTCTCTCCTACCCCGCTCCCATCCATGCCTTAAAGCCTCCCTCTGGGGCTTCCTCAAATCAGCCTCCTCCTGCCTCTGCACTTAACTAACCCCTCCTTTGGCCCATTCCACTCTGGCTGGCCAAGCCATTTACCCAATTCATCTGCTTAGGTGACAGGTCTCCTGTTACTGTATGCACCTCATCCACTGGTGAGCTAGCAGCTATTAGAAGTATTGATTGTGTTGGGTCCATTTTTGGCCCTATCGCTCATGAATTGTGTACATGTACTGTTCTATCTTCATGTTTTTCCTAGGTCTCTCTAACTCAAATTGTGACTACTCATTTTATTTGCTACCCCTATCCTTTAAGGCGTTGCTGCCCTGGTATGTTGATTACTGCCTTCCATGTTTGTACCATGCTGTTATCTACCGTCTGCTTGTAATGTTTTTGTTTGTTTTTTGTTTTAGTTATTTAACTAGGTGAGACACACTAAGCGGAAAGCTTTTTTTTACAGGTGCAACCTGGGAGCACAGGAAAGCTAAGTGACTTGCTCAGGGTCACACAGTATGCAAGTAGAAGCTGTGGGATTCAAACTCAGTAAACGCCTGATGTTCTTGTATGGACCCTGTTATGCCTGATGATCTTGAATGTACTTTGTAATCTCCCAGGTTTCACCTGAAAATAGGCACTTGGTTGTCTAGTGTGCTTACCTGGTTAACAAAAGCAAATAAATACAAATAATTCCATGCAGTTTACCATCTTCATTCCTTTAAGGAATGTGATGGTCTTTATCATATCTTCCTTCTTTTATCTAACCTTTAGTAAGTATGTGCAGAGCCTTGAGCCAGTCCTCATCAGATGTGTCCTGCTGGCCCTGATCCATTTTGGTCACTCTACATTACACTGTCTCCAGCCAGATCTTATCTTTCCTTATGTGAGGACTCCAGAACTGGGTACAGTACTACAGGTGGGGCCTCACCTCTGATCGATAAAGAGGTAGTAATACCTCCTTCTTTCTGCTGATAATATCCCTACCTATACATCCCAGCATCCTGTTTGGTTTACTGCTGGCCTTGTTACACTGGCTTAATTGTTTTAGGCAGTCACTGATGATGACACCTAGGTCTCTTTCCTCAAAAGTCATGCTCAGCTTTACCCCCCCCAACCACTCAGTACTCTGTCCTGGAGTTTGTGTTCCCAATGTGCATTAATTTGCCATTTGTGGCATTGAATTTCTACTGCCAAACCCGTGACAACCTCTCTAGCTTTTGCAAGTTGTTCTGTATCTCCCTACCCCATACTCTCTGTCTATCCTGCCACAGAGCTTTGTGTCATCTCTGAGGAAACACATCTTGCCCTGGACTCATTCTACAATGTTACAGATGAAGGTATTGAAAAAGATTGGACCCATGACCAATTCTTGTGGCATCTTGCTTGCGACTTCCCCTCTTCTGATTTGACTCTGTTAACCACAACTTTCTGCTGTCTCCCTTCTAACTAGTTTCTCACTTATCTAAATGTGTCCATCACTGCACCCAGATCCTCTAGATTATTCAGCAGCAACCTTCTGTGAGTCACTGAGTCAAAATCCCTGCTGAAACTAAAACAGAATAAATACATAGCATGGTCCTTATCCATTACCCTCATTATCCAGGCAAAGAATACTCTCAGATTGGTCTGACAAAATATCTCTGCCATGAGCCTGTGCTGTTTACAATCATGGAGTCCATTGCTCTCCTATGTAGTCCATGAGGCCCTCTTTGATTAGTGTCTCCATCAGATTACTCACAATAGAGGTAAGACTGACATGTCTGTAGTTACGTGATTGCTCCTTGTGCCCCCATGCCTTATGGAGCAGGACTGCAAATATTTTCTCCAAACTAGACAAAATGCTTAATTTCTAACTCAGTGTCTGCTAAACCTACATTAATACATGTAAATGTGTAGAATTCTTACTTAGGTCTTACTTGGAGGTTAGAGACTGCAGAAAGCCAATGGCCCATATAAGCTGCCCCTTTATTTTCAATGATAATAATCCACTAGCCCCTCCAGTGATAAGTATCTATCCAGCCTTTTTTTAAAGACATTGAATGAGCTACTTTCTATTACGTCTTCTGGTAGACAGTTCCACAAATGTACCACTCTATGGGTATGAAATCTTTTACATTTTTCTGGTTTGAATGTTCCTGCATATAGTTGCCTCTTGTGACCCCTTAATTTATTTTGTGGCAGGAATCTGAAATTCATTTCTTGCATTAGGTTATTGTTATTTAATATTCTGTACAATAAGAGCAAGCCCCCACTAATTCTTCTGTTCTGTCATGTATTTAGCCTTAGTTCCTTTAGGCAGCTATGGTAAAACACAGTTTCCATTCCTGTAATTGCTCTAGTTGCCTTTTTCTGTATGCACTCCAGTTCCATTATGTCACTGTTGTCCAGTCCTCACCAGAATTGAAAGCAGTTATCCACATATGGCCTAACACAATTGTTTTATATAGGGGCAATCTTAATTCTTATGATTTGGAGCTCAAGTGTCTGTTGATAGTATTGAGAACATAATTTGATTTCCAGAACATCTCAGCTCATTGGGCAAGAGAATTGAGATCATTCATTATTTTAATTCCTAGGTCTGTTTCCACTTTTTTTCCTCCAGAACTCTACCTAAATACTCTACATAAATATAATGCTAAAGAAGTAAACTACAAATACTGTAAGTATGGTATACATTTCTGTCCAGATGTTGTCACAAAGAAATGCTAGATTTATTAATTTCTAGATCTACATCAGATGCATAAGTTGAAAATTGTATATAACGTAAGCAGTTTGCATTAATGTGACAGTCTGTAATTCAAGGACCTTAGCGCTAATAAGACACTCTGTTATATTGAAAGTATGCAGACAGCCTTATGAATGATTATATTCCTGTAGTGGACTCAGTTTGAAACTTGAATGTAACTTACGCAGTTTGCAACAACAAAAAGAGTTGTAACATTAGAACCCTACAGTAAATAACATTATTATACATATTGAATGACCACAAGATTGGTGATGAATTATTTGTACATCCAAATAATGTATTTGACTATTAGATGCTGTGATGTTTTTTACTAGGTTTACTAGTTTTTTTTATGGGAAAAAAGTAGGCCATGGCCCATCTAGATTTTCCCCCACACAATGTGGGCAAGTTTAAGACAAGGGCATCTTAGTTAGCCAATTGTCAAGACCCCTTTTAAAAACATCAACACTAACAGAATCAACTAATGTTTGTGGTAATTTGTTCCATAGTCTGGGTGCCCTGACTGAAAAAAAGTGTTTTCTAAGGTTAGTTCATGCATGAGGGACAGAAAGTTGTTTGTTATGATGTCTAGGCACAATTCACCTCTCAGCAAATAAAAGCCCACACTTGTTCATAAGATCAGGATTTTTCATTAATTTATAAACTAGAATGTGTTCCCCCCAGTTCTTCTATTTTGCAGAGAGGGCAAACCTGTAATATGTAGTCTATCATGAAGAGAACTGTTTGCTAGTTTTGTTACCATCCTAGTTGCTCGTCGTTGAATCTTCTCAAGTTGATTTATATCACCCATAAGGTGAGGGCTCCAAAATGGGGACCCATAATCAATTAGAGGTCTGACACATGCCATATAAAGAGGCATCAGGCATTGTTCAGTTTTTGTGATGAAAGAACACTGTATTTGTTTAAGTAACCCATTGGTTGTATTTGCTATTTTTAGACAATGATCAGCAAAGGTTACTCTGGAATTAACCAAAATACCCAAGTCTCTTTCATTGTTGGTAGATTTAATCAAACTATTATTTATATAATAGTTGTGTTTTGGATTTTGAGTTCCATAATGCAGAATCATACATTTGTCAGTGTTTAATTCAATTTTATTGGACTTCCGGTGACGTCACCCAGATGGTAGCAGCCTAGAGGAATGAGCTCCAGATCCCTCAGCAGTATTAAACTCATTTTCTACCTCATTTGAAAAGGAAAGTACTGAACTCGACAATCGGGGGCTGTTTTAATGTCTGCTAAACAAATTAAACTGAAAAGGTTGAGGCAAGACCAAAAAAGTAGCAAACTAAAGCAGCTCACTCTCCATAAAGGCACGGAAGGCCTAGTGACCATGTCGAGAGTATGGTCCCCCTCGGTATCTTCGATTGACTTCGACGAGGAAGACTCCCAGCCCGAAGTACCAATGGAAATAGCAGTGGCTAAAATCCTCAAACCTGTGCAGAAAATTGAGACATCAATTGCAGATCTTAAGATGGAAATCAAAAATATAAACAAGAAGGTTGAGAGAGTAGAAAAGCGTGTTACCCAGACTTCAGAGAGACAAGATGCAATGGACAGATTGACTATACATCTCTCACACAGGGAAAGGCAAATGCATACTCAAATGGAAGATTCAGAAAATAGAGCAAGATGAAATAATTTTAGAATATATGAGATCAAGGAGGGGGAGGAGGAGGAGGATGGTTATCCCACTACAACAGACTTTATCCAACATGTGCTGAGATCGCTACTAACCATACCCTCAGACTTCTCCCTCACAATCGAGAGGGCCCATGCAGCTCTGGGGCCTAAGCCGACAGACAAGAATACCAGACCACACTCCTGGGTAGAGAGAATGCTGAATTTTCAAGAAAAAGATTACATATCAAAAGAAGCTTGGCGAGTTAAAAACCTCACATTTGCAGGAGAACAAGTGTTTTTGGACCAAGATTTCTTGACGGAGCTGCAGTATCGTCGGAACCATGTCAGAGCAGTCATAAAGGAATTAAAGGACAAACACCAAATAGAAGTGCAAATAAACTATCCAGCAAAATTGAAAATATAGATGGGCTCCTCATTCAAAGTATACCTGACCCTGGTGGATGCAGTCCCATTCTTGAAAGAGAAACAAATTGTGATCCCGAATCTGGATTGTGATCTTTTGGAGCAAAAACTGATTGAAGGGGCATGGAGTCTGGTGAATCGTGGGAAGAAAAGAAGCCCTGCTTGGTCGTGGCCTAAATATTTAATGCCTGATCTTACAAGGATGCTCAATGCGGTGGACAGCCAGGAATCAGAAAAACGAATAGAGGGGTGTGAAGGAGAAGAGATTCAAGAGGATTCAGAGATGAAAACAGAAGCTGGGGGAAGCGAAGGACTGGACTGGAGAGGGGCTTTTGGGGGGAATAAGGGTTTCTGCATATGAGACTTTGGACTTTTGAGTAAAGGACTCAATAATGGTATGAGGTAAATGTTGGCTAGAAGACAAATTCAGATGAGGGGGTGCTAAGGCTGGGTTGCTGCTAACTCATTCCTGGCTGAAAATTAGTTTTGGCTGGGGGTGTTAATTCTGGGAGACTGCTGCCATTCCATTGAACAACTAGAGTGAATCCCTAATAGGGAAAGCCGGGGCAGTGGCCTAGCGATCCAATGCATACAAGCTACTGGGAAACTAATAACAGTAGCAGAAATGTGCAGTAGCACCTAGGAAGCATAAGAAGGGGGATTGATTTAAGAAGGAAGGCAAGCTCTGAGAAGCAGCTGCCACAATGTTGAAAAGTTCTACTGAGTTGAAATATGTTAAATGATGTTTATTTAATGGGTTAGTAAGTTTACTTATAAAGGCAGGATGGGGTACCACGAGATATTTACAGAGTAGGTTGGGAAGATGGAAAGGGATAAACCAAGACAATGGTTAATCTTAAAATAATCACATACAATGTAAAGGGAATTCATGCTCCTGTCAAGCGGACAAAAATCTTAGCTGAATTGAAACTAATGGGATGCGATGTGGCTCTTATTCAAGAAACACACTTAAGTGAAACAGAGGGTTTGAAATTAAGATGGTCATGGGTGGGAGAAGTACATGCCTCGCTGAGTGGAGATGGGAGGAAGGCCGGAGTGGCAATTTTGGTGAAAAGGGGTTGCCCCCTCATGGTTAACTGGACAGACATGGATAAAGAGAGGAGATTTGTCAGAATATCTGGTACAGTTTTGGATGTCCCTTTCCATGTTGTCTATCTCTATGCTCCAAATGTTAAAGTGGGTAGTTTTTTTAAAGAAATCCTAGATAAACTGATAAGACTGCCTCAAGGAAGGATTTTGGTGGGGGGGATTTTAACTGTGTGCCATGCCCATTTTTGGATAGATCATCAGGTTGTATGCAGACAAACAGGGAAGTGACTAAATGGCTTAAGTGTTTGATAAGAAGTTTAGACTTTGTGGATGTGTGGTGAGTACATCGCCCCAAGACATGGGATTATGCTTACTATTCAATGGTTCAGAGGTCATATTCTTGGATCGATTTATTTCTCCTTCAAAAGGCATACTTATATATTGCTTCTGGATCTTGAATACACTCGATCACTAACTCAGACCATGCTTCGGTTGAGATGGTCCTGATGGTGGAACAAGAGGAGAAACACCCCATTTGGAGACTGAATGTCTCCCTTCTGATAGATTAATCCACAATTAGAAGGATACAGGATAGATTCAAAAAAATCTTCTAGGCAAAAGAGAATGATGGTTGCCAACCTATAATCAGATGGAATATAGCAAAAGTAGTACTTAGGGGTGAACTGATAAGTATTGCTTCTAGGAATAAAAAACTGGCTAATCTTACTCAGGAAAAACTTTTACGAGAGGTTCAACAAAGGGAATCGGAACATAAACAGGATCCAAATGATGGGGAATGATTAAAACAACTGGAATTAGCTAGAAAGAAATTAAATGAATATGAGGAGAACCAGGCAGAGAGATGGATAAGATGGCTGGGATATAAATATACAGAGGTGGGGCATAGGGCGGTTCATACACTGGCATTTAGGTTGAAACAACAGGAAGCAAATTGTATGATTAAAGACATAATAATAGATGAGAAAACAGGAGAGAGACGAAGTAAACCGGGGGATATTGGACAGGCCTTTAGGAATTTCTACCAGTCATTATATACAGAGTCAATAGTTCCAGAGCAGATGGAGGAAGAGATAAATCACTTTCTAAAAGATCTTGAGTTGCAAAAACTAAGTAGAGAAGATAGGATAGGATTAGGAGCTAAAATTACACAGAAAGAAGTAGTCCAGGTAATTAGAGAACTGAAACAGAGGAAAGCACCCGGACCAGATGGGTTCAGTAGTGAATTATACACTAAATGTTGTGGAATGGTTGCCCCCATCCTGACTGAAGTCTTCAATAACTGCTTAGAGGAACAGGCTCTTCCCCAACATGGTACTCAGCAATTACAATGGTTATACCAAAAGAAAGGAACCCAAAGGATAGGTGCACCTCCTACAGACCCATCTCCCTCCTGAATCAGGACTGTAAAATCCTGACAAGATTCTGGCTAATAGGTTGCAAAAAGTAATCACCAAACTAATTCATACGGATCAAACGAGATTCATTCTGGGGAGGCATCTGGCAGATAATATCTGGAGACTATTGAATGTCATCACAGGGGTGAGAGAATTTAAAGACCAGGGACTAGCTATTTTTTTAGATGATGAAAAGGCATTCGACCACCTGAATTGGCAGTTTCTGATTGCGGTTCTGAGGGAGATGGGTCTGGGGGATGAATTCCTGAACTGGATAAAGATACTGTATAATAGACCTATGGCAAGGTGAAAGTAAATGGGGTAGTATCTACACAGATCCAGATACAAAGAGGGACTAGACAGGGTTGTCCCCTGTCTCTGTTACTGTTCACAATCAGCATTGAGCCCTTGGAGACATCCTAAGATTACTGGTATAATGGTAGAAGGGGTAGTATATAAAATATCACTCTATGCGGATGACGCATTAGTCTATGTGTCTAACCCAAAGCAGGCCTTACCCAATCTTCTGACCCTGATACAAAAATTTGGCAAAATATCAGGATATAAAATAAACCAAGAGAAAACAGAAATGAAATTAATCTCAGGAGAATGGGATCAGGATCTAAAAAAATGTCACCCTTCAAGTACACTAAAAAGCCAATAAGATATTTAGGAATTAAAATCCCATATGATATGAAAGATTTGCATAAATTAAATCATGGGGTTTTAAAAGCACAGATTAGGAAAGCTCTAGACAGGTGGAAACTAATACCATTGGGGTTCACTCAGAAAATAGACACTGTCAGGATGAACATCCTGCCTCGCTGGTTGTTCCTCTTTGGCATCCTCCCGATAGATATACCTAGTAAGGATTGAAAAGATTTAGAGAAGGAGTTAGCTAGTTTCATCTGGGCAGGGAAAAAACCCCGGATTAGGCAACAACTGTTGTCAATACCTAAAAAAGAGGGGGGAAGGGGTATGCCACACCTGCGGATATACTTTTATGCAGCTCAGATGATGCCGCTCTTTAAATTTTTAATACAGGATGAACCCCCAGACTGGGTGGAGATGGAAAGGAGAGCACATATAAATCTACCAGTGCAGGTTCTACTGTGGACTATAACGAAGGCAAACCTGACCGAGGTTAGGAATTGCTGGACAAAACAAACTCTTGGGGTATGGCTCCAGATCAGGCAAAAGTGGGAAATGCCAGTACTGATATGGCAGAAAATTCAGCTGGAATATGTACCATCTATAGTAAGCAAGTAGGGTTTGGTTTCCCTGAAAGGATGGGTTAGGAAGGGGGTATTAATGCTGGCCCATTTGGTGGAAGGGGAAGGGATGAAATCTTTCTTGAGCTTACAACAAGGATTCCAGTTGCAACAGAAGATATTATTTAGATTTTTCCAGTGTAGAAATATAATAGTGGGGGAGATAGGAGTGGCAGAAGTGGCTTGCTCCCTAATGGATGAGGTAGTTATGATACAAAGCAGAACAAGGTTAAAAGATACAAAGGGGATAGTAGCACAAATGTATGCTCTTTTATGCCAAGGAGAAGGCAGGGTTTACAGAGAAAATATACAAGTAAAATGGGAAAAGGAGATGGGGTATAACATTCAACCGGCAAGATGGGGGGGTCTGGGAGGGTATACAGAAAACTACTAGTTTACAGAATTGGAGAGAATTCAAATGGAAAGTGGGCATCAGGTTCTTTAATATCCCAATAATAACCAAGCACTATGGTGGACACCATTCAGACAAATGTTGGAGATGTTGTTGGGGAGTGGGCTTGCATTTCCATATTTTTCGGGGATGTCCAATACTAACTAAGTATTGAGCCAAGCTGAAAGAAATTATAATTGAAAATGTTTGAGTTGCACCTTCTTCCTCAGTTTGAAAATCTGGTCTTGGGTCTCCCCCCAGTAGATCTGATAAGAAAAGATCACAGATACTTATTTTATATCTGTGTGGTGGCGGCAACAAAAACAATTACACAGAAGTGGCTTACAAAGACTTCACCATCAGTAGGGATCTGGGAACATAATGTGGAAAGAATAAAGCAGTTAGAAAGCATAGTAGCTAAAGTTCAGTTAAAGATAGAAAGGTTTGATACTAGATGGCTACCCTATTACAAATACATCCAGGAAAAGACACAAACTCCGATATTAAACCAATGCATAATGTAGAAGAGGGAAGGAGGGGAAGAGAGGTAGTGATGGGAGGGAATAAGATAATAAAATAGAAAGAAGGAGAGTAAGATGTGAATGGTGGGGGTCAAAAAAGACAGGGGGTATTCTGAAAGTTGATTGGAGAAGGGAGAATTGCTCGTGGCACATCCTGCTGAAGGTTATAAAATTATAAAGTAAATAACAGTGTATTAGACAAAACGGTAATTACTTATATACCTATGTTAGAATATGAGATGTATGGACATGGTACAAGGAGGAAAAAAGAGTTTCCTAGAGATTTGGAGGCGCAATGGAAAGACAGACAGAGGAGATCAGAGAATGAAAAATAGAGAGCTAAGATAATAGGTGAAGGTGGAAAGCAGAAGAACCCTGAACTCTAAGGATACCATCGAATTAAGTCAGAAATGATTCAGATGGAAAGGAGTTAAACAAATTAATATGACCTGGAAAATATATAAGAAGATTGTAATGATTATAAGGAGGATTTTTAAATTTCACTTTTGTACTGTCCTATGAATGAAAGATATACCTACCTGTACCTAATAGACTACAGTATGTCCCATGCCTATGATCTTTTAAATAAAAAGACAAGTTATACAAAAAAATCCATTTTATTGTCAAAAGCCCATTTTACAAAGTTTAGTAGATCTAGTTTAAGTGAATCAGAATCTTGAGTATTGTCCAATAAGCGATGTGAGGCTTATGGGTTGAAAATTCTGAACAAATGTTCTACTACCCTTCTTCTATTTTTATCTTAACAATTAATCTTACTATCAGTCACAATGGTAAAAATATTATGAAAACTTGATGATAATATTTCATAGAAATGCATTTGGCCATCAGCACAATGTAAAATATTTTCCATTGTCTAGCTAATAAGCATAGTCAATATGTATAAGAACTCTCTGTATTCTATGGCAAGCCGTTAGGGACATAATTCATAATCTCTGGCTGTATAGTAAAACACATACACTATATGGTGAAATACATACATCATATAGTGAAATATATACATTACATAGTGAAATACATACACAATGTAGTGGACCACATACAGTGTCTACTGAAATATATACATTGTATAGTGAAATACATATACTGTATACTGAAATACATATATTATATAGTGAAACACATATGCTATATAGTGGAATGCTTACATTGTATAGTGAAATACATACACTATCTACTGAAATCCAAATACTGAGTACTGAAAATCCACATACACTATACACTGAAACAAATGTACTATGCAATGAAACATATACACTACCTATTGAGATACATACTCTACAGACTGAAACACCCACATAAACTATCTACTGAAACAAATACTCTATAGATTGTAACACATACACTATATATTGAGAAAAAGCTACATACACTATATACTGAAACAAATACACTATATATTGAAATACATACACTATCTATAGAAATGCATACACTACACACTGAAAAAAGCACATACACTATATACTGATACACTATATATTGAAATACATACACTATCTATTGATATGCATACACTACACACTGAATAAAGCACATACACTACATACTGAAACAAATACACTATGTATTGAAACATCTACACTTTATATTGAAATACATACAGTATCTATTGAAATAAATACACTATGCACTGAAAAATCTGCATACACTATCTACTGAAACAAATACACTATATATTGAAATTCATACACTATCTATTGAAATGCATACACTACACACTGAAAAAAGCACATACACTATATACTGAAACAAATACACTATGTATTGAAAGATCTACACTTTATATTGAAATGCATACACTATCTATTGAAATAAATACACTATGCACTGAAAAATCTGCATACACTATATACTGAAACAAATACACTACATAGTGAAACACATACACTATGTATTGAAACACATACACTGTAGACTGAAAAATTCACATACTCTATATACTGAAACAAATAAACTATATACTGAAATGGACTATGTTCTGAAACTTCCCACCTCCCCCGCCCCTCTCCCTTGAATGGCCTGCAGCTGAACTCCTTGCCTGTTGCATTCAGTTAGCTGCTGGCTTCATGAGAGGATGTTTAAAATCACAGAGCAGGTAAACAAAACAGGACTATCTCTTATCCTACTTCTTTATGGGGTTTTACATCTTGTTTTGCTTGCACATCTTTAATCACATTTCAGAACATTGTGATGTGACAAGAAACTTTTAGAACTAATTTAAAATGCTCTAGTTTATTCTATTAAATAAGTGCTACCTTCATTTACTGTTAGACACTTTTGTATAGGAAGCTAATACTTAGGATATTCCTAACATACCACTGTCATACCATATAAATAGAGGGAACTGCATGCATTTTTCTAAGTTAAAGTTGTGATTAGATTTATATGTAATTAATTACTGTGTTGGTCAAGCAACTTATCTGGGCTGAATGTTTGGGAATTGTACTGCAGGAGCTGTGAAAGTGTAAGTCAAATACTTTCGTAGTTTGTACTCTACTGAGTTAGTTTGGATTTAGTTTTTGGTTTTATTTGAATGTTTTGTTTAATAAAGGTTCTTGATTAAGAAAAATATATATATATTGCAGCAATCGCTCAGGGCCCAGTTCTCGTCAGGAGCTCAGTTGGTGTATGCATCATTTGCACTTTCTGTTCTGAATAACTTCACTGTAATGCCTCACTGGTGGCTTTCACAGCTCCTAACCTCCCCATTACATATCTGCAGAGCATTGCAAGGTGAACAGAACTTTGCCAGGCACTTGGTCTCTATTAATAAATCTGCCCTGGTTTAGCCTCATCGTGCATAATTACACTGTTTACTTGGTATGACAGTGTTATTGAGTCTGAGATTTCCAAATTGTGTTTTATTTCTTTTTCAAATTAGATGTTTATCTTCTAGGCTACCCACTCACCCCCTAGTGCACTGGCCTGTCCATCCATATCACCCCAAATCACCAGGACTTACCCGCTCTGAGATCTCCCATGCCTCCCCCCCATGGTGGGGCCAGGAGGGAGAGAGCCATTCATAAGGAGCCACATATTCAGACAGGAGCAGAGCTTGGTTAGTAGTGCAAAGCCCTGTGGCAGGTTGGTGGATTATTTTGCCATTGGAGGTTTTCTACCTTCGGCTTATCCCCTGGGCCATTAAGTATGCAATGATGCCAATCCAATTAAAGGCAAGTACTGCTTTGTGCCTGCCTGAGCCCTGCCAGCATTCCTCACCTAGGTGACTGCTAAAGAGTGTGGTGGTCAGACTCCCCCTCCCTGAGAGGAGAGCAGTCCCAGGGATGCTCAGCCACCTCTTCTGTAAGCTAACCCCTGTTTGACCCAGGTCCTCCCCCGAAACCGGGCCACTGGCACGGGAGGCAGTACAGTTACCACCAAGCCTAAACTAAACTGCTAAACCAGACTGTATTTTATAAGTAAATAAAAACTGCACTCGGATGAAAGAAGAAATTTTATTTTAGCTACAGTTGTTATAAATATTTAAGACACATCACAATGTTTTGAAATTGAATAAAGGTTTTCCAAGGAAAATAACATAAAATAATACACAAAGATGTAGAATAAGATAATCCATTTTTGTTTACTTTCTGCATTTTAAGAGGCATCGGCAGGGGATTTTTAGTCAATTAGGGCCCCATTTTTAGAAGGTTAGCAGAATGCTAAACATCTAAGCACAGTACCATATATTTAGCAGCCCCTGATGCTAACCTGATCATGTGCATGTGCATATGTACTACTAAAGCCTTGCAAATGAGAGATCCCCTCCTGCATACAGAGCACAGTGTTATATAAAAGGTTTTGAAAGTGCTTAACAACTGAAATTGCAACACTGTTTACTGCTTCCAAACATCCTGCCCTCATTTGGGCACACAGTGGTGCATATTGTTACCCTACCTTTGGTCACCATTATGATGTGCCCAAGTAGTATACCAAAATGAGCCATGGCATGTAAAGGTTCTACACCCCTGATCACAGTTTAAATGGCTCCAGTTATTATAGTAAAATGATCCTTGGTGTCTAGTGCCCCCCACCCAGGCATACTAAGCTGGGAGCTCATTTCTAGATACATCCTGGGGAAGGGGACCTTGTACAAGTGGAGCTTAGGTAGCACAAAAGTTCAAAATACATAACATACATGGAGCAGAGTGGTACACAACCACAAATTAGATTGGGAATAATACATGCAAGATGTAAGAACTTGAGTGACAAGTGAACAATAGACAATTCATATACAGTGCAGTCAGAAGCCACAAACATATGCTGGCAATCAAATACAGAGCATTTTAAATCGATGTTAGCTATAAACATTTGTGCATAATGCCTAGAGTGGAAGCATAAGTGCCAAATTATAGATGTACCTAAACTGGAAACAAGTAATAGGAGAGCAAGAGGGAAAACTAGAGCAAGTGCAGGAGGGAGAGGTGAGACCTCTGAAGTGGTTTGAAAGAATCCATGGGAGGGAGATTGGTGAAAGGCTGGGGGAGAAGGAGTTCCAGATTTTAGGGAAGCGGTGGCTGAACGTGACTTTGCTGATGGTTGTGGAAACTGAAGGGACTGCTCGGGTTTTAATATTTCAGCTTCTGATGGTATGGCTGTGGGGGGACGTCAGAGAGATAGGAGGGTAGGAAACAAACCAGATTTTCCCACAAAGCTAGCACAGTGGGCATGGTGTCTGTCCACAAGAAAAGAAAAGGGGAGAGATTTATATATAGAACAGTGGTGAGTCCAAGAAGGATAATCGAGAGTGTAATGGCAGAAATATTTGAAGATTGTGCCCAGTCTGGCAAGAGCAGTGACTAGGGCTACACTGTAGACCACATCACCATAGTTAGAGATTTGGAGGATCATTCTCTGGATAATAGCATGGTGTGCTGGAGGTGGGATACAGTCACAGTTCCTGTAAAGTGCACCAAACTAGGGTGCAGCTTTTTGACTACAGCATCCACTTGTTCAGAAATGTTTAGGTGCTGGTCTAACCAGATACCAAGATAACTAAAGGTGATAACATCCTCCACAGGGGAGCCATCCAGAGTATGGAAAGTAGTAAGGGGAAGGAGCCTACAGAGTCTGTGCCTTTTGCCAAAGGACATGGAGACAGCCTTCTTGGAAATGAGGAAAAGCTGATTTGTGTGTGGTCAGGGCTGAACTTGATCAAAGTCCAGCTGGAGTCTGTGGTCCTGCTGTGAAGAGGACTGTGTCATCCGTGTACATATGAATGGATGCAGACAAGCAGATGGAGGGGAGATCATTAAGGAAAATGGAGAAAAGTAGTGGGCCTAACACAGATCCTTGTGGGACCCAAGTGGATACAGGCAGGGAGGAGAGAGGGAGTCACCAATTTTGACTGCTTGGGAGCTACCCCTGTGGTAGGAGTGGAACAGCTGATGGCTAAGTCAGAGAGGACTGCAGCCCAGAGTTTAGCTAATAATTGGGGTGGTAGACAGAGTTGAATGCTTTGGCTAGATTGACCAAGATAGCAGAGGTGAATAGGCTGTGATCCATACCATTATGGATGGATTTGGTGAGCCTGAATAGGGAGATGATGGTGGAATGATTTTTGCAGAAGCCAGACTTATATTGGGTGAAGAAAGGAGAGGAGTCCAGAAAAGGAGAAAGTTGTGACAAATAATTTGTTCCTGTATTTTGGAAGGAGGAGAGAAATGAGTCGGTAGCTGTTCATACCTAATGGGTCAACACCTTTTGGAGGAGGAGTACCATAGGCAGTCTTCCAGTCAGCAGGGATGGAGGAACACCAGTAAGAGAGGTTAGGGAGGTCATCCAATGGGGAGGAGATTGCAGAAGCAGTTAGATGGAGAAGCTTGCTATCCAGGCCATCTGGGCTCCTACTCTTGGAAGGATTAAGGGTGGGAAGTGTGTCGGTGATAAAGGATTGAGTTACTGGAGAGAATAAAACAATAGAGGGGAAGGAAGGAGATGACAATCATGCAGGCTGGCAGGGGTGAGAGGGAGGTGAGGAAGGGGAGAGAGAGAAGAGAGGAGGTACAGGTGATGGAAAGGAATTACATCTCTATGGTGATGAAAGAGAGGTTAGAGATGGGGTGGCACTGACTCTAAGGACAGGCAAAGGAGTGAGAGGGGTGAAGAAATTGTGACAGCCTTCCAAAATCTGGACAGGTAACCAATGTTGGTACTGAAGTTAGATGTAAAATTCTCACCTTTGACAAGCTTATTACTGTGGTGCAGGTGCTACAGAGGTGATTTACCTCTGGAAGCCATGGGGGATGGGTTACGTTTATTTTCTGACCAGGCCAAATCATGCACTTGCAAATAAGCTGTGAGCTCAGCCATGATCTAAGGGAGGTGGGGTACCTTTTCTCATGTCCTGCTCGGGGGGACATGGCAGTCCCATATTTTGAGGTATTTTGTTTTAAAATATGTTAGCATGGAGTCAGTGGAGCAGACCAATGGGATAGGGGACCAATCAGAGTGGCTAAGGTCACGGCACAAGCGGGTGAGGTCCAGGGATTTGAAGGAAAATATAAGCAGTGTTTTGGTGGGGGTGAGGGGGCTTTAGTTGAATGAGAGGCATCAGAGGGTTGTGATTATGGTGTCAAATCAGAAGAGAGGGAAGTCAAGAGTGGAATGCCACAGGTATCCAACCTGATTCTTGCTCTCTTCAATATGCTCATTAACAACATTTGAGAATGAATCTGGGTTTGTTTCTCTTTAAAGATGGCATCAAGCTCGTGGGAGGGTAGATAGTGATGGGGGAAGCAGAAAACTGCAGACAAACATGTAAAGATTAGAGAGGTGGCCTAATGTTTGGCAGTTGAAATTCAATGCCAAAAAGTGCAAGGTGATTCAGCTAGAGCACAGAAACCCCAGGGCAGAGTACTGGATTGGAGGGGTAGAGCTGAGCACTACAGCTGAGGAAAGGGACCTAGTATTCATCATTAGCGACTTTCTTAAACAATCAAGCTAGTAGAGTGAGGCATCTAGTAAGGCAAATAGGATACTAGGATGTGCCGGAAGGGGTTCTGATAGTAGAAGAAAAGAGGTTTACTGCCTTTTTATTGATCGTTGGTGAGGCTGCACTTGGTATACTGCTCAGAGTTCTGAACTTCTGAAGACCTCACCTCAGGAAAGATAAGGATGAAGGGTGATCAGGATGATTCAGAGCTGACAGGACAGATCATATGAGGATCTGATCAAGGCACTGAACATGTCTTCACTGGAGACCAGACAACAGATGAATGATATGATAGAGACCTTCAAGTTCCTGTAAGGAATAAACAAGGTGAATGGAGAACTGCTTAGCATGAGTAACAGTTAAAGGGCATGGGGGCACATGTAGAAACTGATGGGAGGGAGGTTCAAGAGGGATATTGGAAAGCTTTATTTTACAGAAAGGGTGGTAGAAATGTGGAATAATCTGTCAACTGAGATGGCAGGCACCAAAACCATAAATGGCTTCAAGCATGGCTGTGACAAAGTGAAGGATATAATGGTTACTCAGGCTGATAGTAGTAGGGAAGGGAACAAGGGAGTGGATAGTGAAGGCTAGTACCCTGTATGAACAGTAGGTTCTGAGGTTTAATATGGGAAATAGAGGCAGACAGGATGTACCATTTTTTTCTGTAATCATCTATGTTTCTGTATTTCTATTTTTCCGTGATCCCTGACATCTAGTAGCCCCACCTACCAGTCGCAAATCTGAGCTCCCTCCCAAAGCCAATCAGCCAGGTCCCTCCACCCCTTCCCCATTGGCCCCCCATTTACCCAAGATTGCAGTCACTTCCCTGTGACTGTGATCGGTACAACATCTTAGCTCATTACCTTGGCTGATCACTGTCTGAGAGAAAAGGGAGTGAGTGCACACCTACTGTAGAACATCTGTTTCTATAGTAGGTGTGTGTGCTCACTTCATGTCACTCAGAAAGTGGCCAGCCAAGGTGGCGAGCAGAGGGACTGGACCTGTTACTGACGCAGTGGGAGGGACTGGCAGCTGAGTTAATCTATGAGCCACCATGGGGAGAGGGGTGGAAGGACCTTAATGGGTGGAATTGGGAGGGGCTCACACTTGCAATCTGGATGATCTAGATGCCAGGGATCCTCCTAATATACTAATCAGGTGCATCTGAGTGGTGATTGGGGTGGGGAAATTCTAGATTCCAGGGATCATTTTATTATATCAAGGGTATCTGAATTGCAAAGAGGAGGTGGGGGCTGGCACTGCTCTGTATAATTCCTCTAGGCAGTCCTGCATGGAGGCATTGTGAGGAAATGTTAGTTAGCCCATATAAGCTGCCAAATGTCCTACTAGCACCTTTCCTGCCCTATGGACTTAGCATGCTGAGAGTTGAAAATGACTCATGGGGTAAAGGTGGTTTCCTATTTGGGACATGCTTTCTCCCTTTGTTCCTCTGAATCCCTGTCCTACTGGAGACTGTGATAATAGTGCCTAGTCATGCCATAGTGGGCTATCCCAATGGGAACCAGTGATGACTGTACAGTGTGGTTCAATATTACGATGGGTGCAGAGGCAAGCCATAAAAAGATGATGGTCCTGGACTTTAGTAGGTTGGATTTGAAAGAAATCAGAGACTTCTTCAGAAGCAGCCTAGCAGAGGAGGATTGTCAGAGGAGGTAGAGGAACAGTGGAGAAAATTAAGTAAAGGCATGGGGAAGGCAACCAGCATCTGCATGAAGGAAGTGAGCAAAAGCAGGAGAAAACAAGCATTTGTCAATGTTGAATGTTGTACTGCTGGCATTGGCATTGGTAGTGCAGGAGTTAGAGAGATGCATGCTAGGAATAGCAGTGAAGTATGAAAGTGACACCAACCCCACACCACCCCTGCAGAGACTGACAGGTATTGAGGTGTGCATTTGGATCGTTGACCATAATGCTCATGCCATTTTACCTCATCCTACCCTGCAGACTCCGACAAGTGTCACGTTGTGCCTTGGGGCCATCGGGCATTGTGCTCACCCAAGTCCATAAAAAATTCATTGAGATGGGTGCAGTATAGGAGAATGGGGTGAACTTTGGGGCTGAAAAGTCCAAGGGACACCTTGATGCCTGTCATTGGCTGCAGGGTGGGGGTGGGGTGGAATGATGTGACCACTACAGCCAACAATCCAAAGTCAGCCCCTGATACCACTCAGTCTGTACAGGGTGGGATATTATGGTTAGAAACCTTAATGTCCCAGGCATTTGTTGGCATTTGCACTCCAAATTTTCAACATGGACTTTTTGTGACCCCACCTCATGAAGGCATTTGGGACCTCTGCTCATGAACAGTGGCACTGTGATTTTGTTAATATGTCCTGAACGTTGCTTTCCCATTGGATCTGTGGCATTCTGCACCAGATGTGCGGAAACACATTTTGGGTAGGATGTGAAAAATGACAGCTCTACTGTTCATAAGGATGTGTGAAGAAATGGCAATATTGGAAAAATCTGGAGTGAAAATATTAAAAGTTCTCAAAGTTATGAGTGTGCATGGAAACTGCACAATGCACGCTTGTAACACAGTCATTTTGTGGAATTTGTTCTCCAAATTTTCAACATAGGCACTTTGGGAACCCATCTTATGAACAGTGATACTGTCATTTCATTAATCAGTCCCAAAAGGTGATCCTGCACAGTGAATGTGAAATCACGTTTCAGGACTGAATAATGAAATGACTGTGACTGAGTTCATGCTCTGGGGTCCCAAGAGCCCCATGTTGAAAATTTGGAGTCAAAAGTCACAAGAATGGGTGAGATATCCACCTAAGTTGAACCCCCCATTGATGCCATTATGCAGCTTACCAGCATTTCTTCAGTTCGTGGTCGGCTTTGAAGATTGCAGACGTGTTCCCGCTCCAACGAAGATCACAGAGTTGGACTCTGGAGGTAAGTATGGGGTGGGGAGGTGGGGTGTGCAGAAGGTGGGTGCAGGTTGGGGGTGGGGACCTGATGGCAAAGGACCATTTTCTTTGTTTCAGGTTATAATAAAAATGAAAGAAAGAACACCGAGGACCATTTTCTTTTTTTTTACACGTGTAAGAAAAATGTTGGGCAACTGGGGTGGGTTCCCAGTGTGTCCCATGGGTGTGTGATGTTAGCCACACTGCGGTAGGCAGGGGCAGAAAAATGCTGACACAATCAGCTTTTGAACATGGAGGCACACTGGGGTGGGCTCCCAGTGTGCCCCACAATCTTGGGGGGGGTTAACTATGCCAACAGGAGGATTGGGCACCCCCAAAGTCAGCTTGCTGGGGACTATGAGAGGTGGACAGCAGTGACCGCAACCATGTTCATTAAAATGTTACACCAGGCAAGGCATGCCCTGCAATGACGAGAAGCACCCTCATTGCAGCGGCAAAATTGTTTCAAGTTGGTGGCATGCTTTTGCAGTGCTGTTTCATTTGTGCCAAGAAAGCAGTGGCACCAATGGCCACAACACAACCGCACCTCCAAAACCTACCACCACTATACGTTGTCTGCGCTGTCTGCACAAGACAACATAAAAGGACCATTATGGTACTGTAGAGAAGTTGCCATGAAGGTGTCTGGTTAAGCAATTCCTACACTGTTTTAGAGGAGTGGGATAGCTCCACAATGACACCCACAGCTGAGACCAAGGTGGAGGGGCAGATCCTCAGGGATGCAGCACCAGGAAAGGGGGAAAGAAAACCCCAGAGGAGGTGGAAGCTTCTCTTGGTGGGGGACTCAGTTGCCCAAGGAGTGAAGTTAAGGGAACCCAGCAGGAAGGCCAGGGAGCTAAAGTGCATTTCAGAAGGCATTGCATGGTGGGATGAAAAGTGGATCAATAGGATAATGCGGTAATGGCAAGGAGGGAGGAACTGGATGTTATCGTTCACCTGGGGATGAATGACTTGGCAGGAGACAAAGTGGAAGTAGCTAGAATCCAAAAGGATTTCAGGAAGTTGGGGGGAGTCTGAAGCAAGTAGAACACTTCAATGAGGCAGTGTAGTGCAGTAGTTTAAGGCTCTGAGCTGCAAACATGGAGACCTGGATTTGAATCCCACAGCCCCCACTTGCATACTGTGTGACCCTGAGAAAGTCACTTAACTTCCTTGTGCTCCCAGGTCACACCTGTAAACAAGCTTTAGCTTAGTATGTCTCTCCTGGTTACAAAAACCAAAAATAAAACACTCCATCTCCTTCTCGGAGGTGCCACCTGTTTATGGCAGGGGAAAGGCTAGGGAACTCCACATCCAGTAATTCAACTCTTGGTTGAAGGAATGGCATGGAAGAGAGGGTTATGGCTTCATAGGGGACTGGGGCCCCACCTGGATGAATGCAAGCCTGTATAAAGATAATGGCCTGCATCTGTCAGGGAAGGTGACCCGAGTAAGACATGTGAATGCTTCAGTAACAAGCATTTAAAATGGCCGGGAGAGGGGGGAGTCAGGAAGGTCTGGCAACTTAGTATCACCCCCCCAGGCACTTGCAGGAAAATTAGTTGAAGTCTTGGACACTGAGAGCAGAAGGAGAGTGGGAAGCAGTGAATTCTAGGCCACACAAGAAAGACAAGTGGCAAGGGGGGATGAAGCAGAGATGGGGAGGGGGAAGGAAGCAGAAGAGTAGCAGCAAGAGGAGGAAGTTAGGATACAAAACATGGAAGGCATGGTAACAATTGCCCACAGCCTGGGAAATAAAATCCCAGACCTGGAGGCATTGATAGTAGAGGCAGACCTGGACATAGTAGCAATATTTGAGACATGGTACACTGTTAATCATGGGATATTGATGTACCAGGTTATACTCTGTTCAGGAGGGATGGAGGGTAAAAAAGGAGGGAGTGTGGCCCTGTATGTCAGAGAGGCTATAAAGGCGACAGAGGTGCAGGGTAGACAGGGGGAGGCTGAGGCACTGTGGGTCATCCTTGAACCTGGCAAAGGCTCAGCAATATGGACAGGGGTGATCTTCAGTCCTTCTGCACAGGGAGGGGAAGAAGTGGACAGGGAGCTTGCAGATGGAATACACAATATGGCAACAAAAGGTGAAGTCCTGCTGCTGGGGATTTCAGTATGCCAGACGTGGATTGGTCCACCCAGGCAGCTGCTTCAGCTAGAAGCAGAAGCATCCTGGATTCCCTAAAGGAGGAAGGTCTAAGGCAGCTTGTGCTTGATCCAGATAAAAGGCCATTCTTGACCTGATACTGACCATTGGGGACAAAATGCAGACATTTGTGTGGAGGAGCAACTGGGATCCAGCAACCACCACATAGTGTAGTTTAGCATGGAACCCGGGACCCAGTCCAGTCACACGAGGGAAAACATTTTGAATTTCAAGAAGGCAGACTTCACTGACATGGGGAGATACATCTGAATAGCCTACTTCAGAAGCTTGTAAAAGGGTGGCATTCAGGAGGTATGAAGAAAGAGAGAAGAATGAGGATAGAGAGGTGTATCAGGTAAAACAGAGGGAAGCAGGTAACGTAAAGAAGGCATTAACGGCTCAAACAGAAGAAAGCATAGCCAAAGGGTATCAAAAGAAGACCAGACTTTCTTCAGGTACATACACAAGGAGAAGGCAGCAAGGGGAGGGATTCTGAGGATAAGGAGGATGACAAAGGGAGACTGCACAGAGGGGATTAGAAAAAAGTATACATTCTGAACAGGTACTTCTACTGTTTTCACAGTGGAGAGGGACAGAGACAGTTCACCAAGCAGCAGCATGAACACTGTAGGTGGAAGCGGACACAAGTCCATTTTCAAGGAAGAGTATTATTGAAGGGACTTCAAATTTTAGGGTGGACAAGGCTATAGGACCGGAAGGATACACCCAAGGGTATTAAGGGAATTAGGCAGGGAGGTGTTTGCTGTACTACTCATGGCCTTATTAGGTAACTCACTCGAAACAGGAGTGGTTCCAGAGACAAGAGGAGAGCATACATAGTTCCATCTTGTAAGAGCATCAGCAGAAAGCAGGCTAGCAAATATAGCCTGGTCTGTCTTACCTGAGTCATGGGGAAATTAATGGAATCCATACTAAAAGAGAGACTGTTAGAGTATTTTGAATCCAGTGGGCTGCAAGACCACAGGCAGCACAGATTCACAGGAGAAAGGTCATGCCAAATGGATCTGGTAGAGTTATTTGACTGGATGACCAGGGAAATAGATAATGGGAGAGCAGTGGACATGATTGATCTGGAGTTTAGCTAGGCCTTCAGCACTGTGTCACACAGGAGACTGATAAAGAAACTGAATGGCCTAGGGGTGGGATCCAAAATGGTTTATTGGGTTCAGTGTGCCTGTGCAACTGGTTTTGTGCTTGTGTAACATAGATAATCTTTGGCTGTTTGCTTCTCTATCCATGGGATATACCACCCTGTGTGGATATGAAGGGAAGGAACCCTAGAGGTGCCACAGGAGTGATTCCCTTGGCTAATGGTACTTTTGGAAGAAGCCCATGGGAAAGAAAGGCATGCCACTGGAGAAGGAGGGGTGGATGGAGGGGCAAGGAAAAATTACTTGTGTGTGGAGTGAGGAGAGCAGCCCTTAAATGGGCTGAATAGGAAAGTGTCCTGTTGCACTGCCTCCTTGAACTACAGACTGTAGCCTTCCAATTAGTACAGTAATTAGTTAATGGATAAGAAACAGAGGGTGGTGGTTGATGGCACTCAATCTAATATTGGGAGAGTGATCAGTGGGGTACCACAGGGCTCAGTACTGCGACCAATTCATTTGAACATAGGGAAAACTGCAGAAGAACTGAAGGGAAGGTATGCCTTTTTGCAGATGATATCAACATTTGCAATGGGGTGGACACCCAGGAGTGGTGAAGAGAATGACCAGTGATCTTGTGAATTTTGAGGAGTGGTAAAAAGCATGGCAGTTGGATTCAATACCAAAAAGTGCAAAATCATGCACCTAAGGCATAGGAACCCAAGAGCTGAATATAGGATGGGGGGTGGTTATTGACAGTCAATAAACAGGAATGGGATCTTGGAGTTTTTATGTCTGAGGACATCAAAGTGGCACTGTTGCAAAGCAGTGAGTAGGGCTAGTGGGATGCTGGGGTGTGCAGGGAGGGTATCTCCATCAGGAGGATGGAGGTTTTGTTGCTAGACCCCACCTGGAATGTGATGTAATTCTGGAGAACAAACCTCAGAAAGAACATAGACAGGGTGGAGGAAGTCCACAGGAGGGCAACTAAAATGGTGCAGGGTTTACATGAGAAGTCCTAAGAGGAGAGACAGGGGGATCTCAGAATGTACACCCTAGAAGAGAGGAAAGGGAAAAGTGACATGATACAAGCCTACAAGTATCTTACAGGAGTGAACAGGGTCCAGGGAGTCATTTTCAAATGTGAAAGAGCACCAGGACCAGGGGGGAATGCAATGAAGCTGGGGGTGGTCAAAAGAGAGATGTGAGAAAATATTGGTAGATGCCTGGAACAGATTACCAGCTGAAGTGGTGGAGGGCAAAACTGTCGGGGACTTCAAGCATGTGTGGCATAAACATAGTGGTATATTAGAGAAGAGGTGGGAGGGTCAATGGAGATCAGACAGCATGTGAGAAGGAAAATGAGGCAGGAAATATCTAAGCAGACTAGGTAGGCCAAGTGGTCCTTTTCTAAAGACAAATTCAGTATGTCTATGTTTATGATCACACACCTACTATAGAAACAGCTTTTACTACTGTAGGCATCTGATTGTGAACTGTCATTAAGTTGGTGGCTGCTATGGATGTGAATGGAGGGTCTGTGCTGGTCGCCATACACCACAGGTTAGGGGCAAGTGGGGGCAGTTGTAGTGGTACTGGGTTGGCTGGCCGGGGGATAGATATTATACTTATGTGGCAGGGGAATTACTCAACACCAAGGATCTGGTATGGAAGAATTACAGCTCTTGTCAGACTATTAATTGGGACACATGGGGAAGCCTGGTTTGGATATCAGGGAAATGGTACAGAGGAATTACTGATCTTATCAAGTGTCTGATTGGGGCCCAGTTGATCAGTGGTGGGGGGTCTGCTGTCTGCTGGACACATGGGACAGATGTTTTATTATACAGGCATGCAATTTGGGGGGGCACTGGACACTGGGACAGTTATGCCATGTACCAGTAGAGGGACCAGGGCTGGTGGTAGCCTGACATGGCCAGGTGTTGGGAGTGTAGGAATACACAGTCCATAACACCTGGTTTAGGGAACCAGTAACTAGTGTTGCACTAATGGATAGCTACACCTCCCCAACCCTCCCAGGATGCCGATGTGCCTATGTGCAAGATGCTGTCAGCTGCTTTCCATAGGTGCTGAGATGGATTAGGGCCACTTACAAATGGGATAGTGACTTGGTAACCAAGCAATCATATGGTTCTGTGCAGTACTATCCTGCTTTAGAGGTGCACATTGGGATTAGCAAGTTGATAACCTAACACTCACAAAAAAGCTTGAATATTCTGCCTTAGTGCTTTTTAAAACCATTGTAACTCTGATAAATGTACAAGGAAACACCCTGGAGTTGTGATTGGTGATGGTGCACCTTGGCCTCATGCCCACTGCCAGACCCCACCCACCTGGGTCCCAATCCTCTACATGCTTCCTCTGCCTGGATGATGCTGGATGTCTTGGGTACCAGAAGGAGTGGCAGCCACACCCTATGGAAAAGCCAGGAAGGTCTCTTGCCAGGCAGAGGTAGGCATTAGTGGAACCTCGGGAGGTGACCCAGAGTGTGGGCATGGAGGTAGGTTGGGTGGGAGAGAACTGGGGATGATGCCTGAGAGAGGACACATCTTTAGTGATCACAGGAAAAAAAGTTGTTAAAAAATGAAAAAAACATTTCCCAAACAGCATTCCCCCTTTTGATTTGTACCCAAATCACCTTTTGATAATGCAGCCACCAAACTACCTGACTATCTAACTACTGCAGGTATTACCAAACCCAAACCCACTGGTATCAGTTCAAAAAAGACACCGAATTTTGTCCCAAATACCTAAATGACAAGTGGCAGGCCTGAGGTGCAGCTGGTTGGCTGGTGCTGGCACACCCACATGCACCTAACACCCCCCCCAACATGTTTCCCTTGATGTCTTTAAATCTTGAATTGGCTTTCAGTGCCACTGGACTTGAATACAGATAACAACATACAGTATATATATTCCCCAGGTGCAGGGCAATTCCTGCCCTCACTCACAGCTCTGCTGTATTAGTCCTAGGATGGTGCACATGACTGAAGTCCTGGGAAGGATGGATCAGTAGATGCAGAATCAGGCCTGATGCTCAACACTTGAAGGTGTGGAAGCAGCATCTTGGATCTTCAGTGTGACCCAAGGTCTTGTAGTCCTGTCCCCCTCGACCCACAGAGGCCCATTCCAGGGCATCACACAAGACCCACCAGCCACAAGGGACCCAGACATGGGAGTGTGTCCATGGTCAGCCTCCCCAGTCAGGCAAAACTAGCACCCAGGCACAAACCCATAATCCCTTGCCAGTATCTCCCTTGATAGGGGTCAGCACTCCCGCCTGGCATGTTTAGATTTATTCTTCAGTTATTCCATTCTTTCCTCAGTTATACTACTATAATGTGTAGTCAAGTAGTCTCAGTCACCTTCTTGAATATCAGGCTCTAGGAGCACTGTGCAGAGTCTGAAATTGCAGGGATTTAACACAACAGTGTCCCATCATGCATCTCAGGAGCAGACATGAGGCACAGACTCAGGAACCCAGCACCATCATCCCCCCCTGCCCCACAGTCTTTCAACTCCAACACAAGTTGTCACTGTTGTGCTCTGGCTCACACACAAGTTCAACTATTTTTCAGAAATACATCAAGAAAGTCCCATTCTCACCATACAGGTGCTAGTTAACTCCAGACAAAGAGGCTTTCTTGTCAGCTTCTTAAAATCTGGAGTTCAAATCCAGTTTTCATGTCCATTTCTACAATCCATTTTTTCTGCAAAAAACAGTCCTTTAACATCGTCTTTCCCTTTTTCCTGTGAGCGTACTTTGTCATTGCCAGGGTCAGACAGAATCTTTACACTGTTACTTCTCTCATCCAAAAATCTTTGATCATCCATATCTCACCGATGTGGCACAGATAAAACTGAAGAGGCTTTCTCCCCATGCTCTTGACACAAATCCATTTTCTTAATCTATTTTCTCAATCCATTTAACCTGTACTCTGAACAATTTCATCATTGTTGTGCAGTTTCTCTGGCAGCAACAAAATACTGCAGATCTCTCTCTCTGCAGAGCTGCCAGCAAAACCCTCTCTTTTCTCTCTAGATGGTGAAAGGCACAACCAGCTCTGGGGGAACAGATGGCTGGCAGCCCCCCTCATAGCCCCACAACCCCACCTTCTGCCTTGGGGCTGGACACCTCCTCCCTGTGGAGGGGCTCATACCAAACTGAACTTTGAAACCAAAGTTCTTCTTTTACATCAGGGCTCTGGCAGCTCCCCATTGTGAACAACTGTCAACCAAAATTAACATGTACAAGGAGTTCCCATGACACCTCTTGGTTACTGAAAAGGCGCACAGACTGTCCCCAATATTTTCCCCAAGAGTCTTCACTGAAGTTCTCTTTAGCAGCCTCTTCCTCTGATGGCCCAACAAAATTTTTGCATTTTGGTTATTTTCCAGCCAGTCATAACACTGAAACTTGTTTCCTCAGCACCAGACAGGCTGAGAAATATGTGTTGTATAACAGCAGCAGGAATGAGGAATAAATGTTTCTAGCTCTACCTGGATTAGGTGAGTGGGGACCACAGACTAAAATTATTTTTTATTGTGTCCAGAACTGACAGGATGTGTATGTGTGTGTGGGGGTTGCGGGCAGGAAGCACGTGTGCAGTTAAACACGATCCCAGGATAGTGCTACCACTAACATGCGGTGTTAGCACTAAAGAAAGCATTTAATATACCTGTGCGCCAAACCCAATATTCAAAGGTTGTGCCAGCGCAGAAATGCAATCATGCATTGTCACAATATTCAGCGGGAGGCTGCTGTGCAGTGCAAGTAGCAATGCGTAAGTGCAATAATAATGAATGCATGCACAACCATAGGGGCGAACCATGAATAACATCGCGGTCGATGATCCCAACAGCATCGCATGATGCGCCGTGGGAGCTAGCGAAGTTGTCGCGACGAAATGATCCAAAATAAAGGGGTAAAGAGGAGCTAGAAACGCAAGGAAGCCACAGGTGGGGCGTGATGACGAGACACAAGGGCAGTACAGAGGTGGCAGTGAGCAGAGACTGGGCAGGAGCAGGACAGGGCACACCTGAACTGGGCCAGGAACAGGATGGGAAGTGGGAGCCTGTGCCACTGTGCAGGATAGTCAGTGGAGTGCCACATTGGACTGAGGGAGTGGCAGGAGGCAGGACAGCCACAGCCAAGCAGGAGGATACCTGGTGCAGGTGGAGCATCAGAAAACGGACAGTGGGGGAACAGGATAACAGCAGGAGGAACACCAGCCAGGACATAGCCCTTTCACACCTTCAGATGGAGGTGGTAATGAAGTGTGAGAAGGCAGGCAGCAGGATGGTGTGGCCATGGAAAGGCCCGTCGGCAGTATGCCCAGAACAGGCAGTACCGAGCCTGCACCAGCTTCGAACACCACTCTGACACAGAGATTGTGGGCCGGTACTACCTGAACTGGGTGATCCTGAGGTGGCTCTGTGCGCTGTGCAGTGATGAGATGCAGGCACCCATACGATGGAGCCATGCTCTGTCCATGGAGACGAAGGACACAGCTGTCATGTGCCTGCTCACCAGAGATCTTACAGAGACCAACAGGAGACAACAGGCATAACCAGTTGGCGTGTCATGCCTACTCACACAATTCCTCAGCACACTGCTGCCACATGTAATGGAGTACATCCGTTCCCCAACACAAGGAACATGCTTAACATACAAGAATTCAAAGGGTAGCACAGTTACCTGGCATGCTCAGAGCCATTGACTGCACGTATGCAGCCATCCAGCATGCCACCTGGCCAGAGGTGTGTCATACATCAACTGGAAGGGGTATACAGCATCAACTGCCAGGTGGTGTGCGATACCAGGCGCGTACCAATGTGCCTGCACCATGGGGAAACACATGATGCTTCATCTGGCACCAATTCACACTGCCCTACAGGTTTACATGGGACATCCCACTGGCCACCTAGTGGGTGAGTATGCATATCACGCAGGATGACATGAGTAGAGTAGAGAGGTGCATAGTCAGAGTGCCATGAGTACCCGACCTTGCCAGCCATACAGCGATGCAGACCACCATACTAATATCCACCCTCTATACACATGTGACAGTGTCTACCCACTCCGTCTCTGGCTGCTCACACCATACTGGTGCCCCATGACCCCATTGCAGCTATGGTACCAAGAGGCATACGCCACAACATGGAATGTCATATGGAGCGGGTGCTCGGGATGCTGAAGGCATGTTTCCGGTGCCTGGTCACATCTGGTGGTGCCCTACAGTACAGCCCCTCAAAGGCCTGTGGGCTATTCCTGGCCTGCTGCATCCTGCACAACATGGCCAATGACTGTGGGATGCCATAGAGGTCGAAGTGGGGGGACAGCGGTGGGGATGATGAGGATGCCGGTCCAGCCAGTGGTGGTCAGCCATCCCCTGGGTGAAGGGACCCCCACGTGATCCGGATGTCACAGCTGCACTGGGACACCATTACAGAAGAGCACTTTGGTCAGCACAGGTAGGTCATGGGGCCATGAGCAACCACCAATGGAAGGCACAGCCACAGACAGCAGAGAAGACACCAGGTGCAGACAGCGGTGAGGGAATGGGTCTGAGTGTGACACTCACTCCTTCCGGGGTGGGCAGAGACTGGGCACTACATACACACACACACACACACCACAAGGAGCATGCACAAGGGGTAGATGGCACGCCAATCCAGTACCACCTACCCCCACAGGTCCACACAAACGACCACGCCCAGTGGCCGTCACTGTCATGCCTCAGATGCTAGGCACCATTGCACACTGGTGGACGTAATTGCAGGCATCATCATACCAAGCCACGGTGACCGGCAGCTGAAGGGTGTGCACAGGGACCATGTGTGCGGGGCGAGTACTCATCCGTGCATCACGATGCACAACACTGTACATGGGACAGCAGCAGACAGTGGCCATGGTGGGAACAGGTCAGTCATGTGGCACCAGTGCCATGGCTGCCATGGATGCATGGGTGGTGCCACCGAGACCTGCCAGCCGTGCCAGGCTGACCAGTGGCCTCGTAGGGTAGCACCGACAGTCTCCCAGGGTGACACTGTGTGAACATGACCGTGTTCACGCAGGGGTCTGCACCCCGCAACCACGCCAGGGGCGTGTTGATTATACCGACTGTAAACTCAGTGTCAACACCGCAGGTGTCACATCACCGGGAATGGGGGTGGAAATGACACTGCCGATGTCTGTGGTGGATGGGGATGAACTGGGTGTCCAATAGCAATACGACAGCTGTGAATGCATTTGTCTGCCTGTCAAGGCAACAGTCACATACGCCTGCTGCTAGGCCATCTCTGCCAGGAGCAGACCATGTGGTTTCTCTCCAGTGCCGCTCCTCTGCCTGGTGCAGAACCACACGGAGTGCATCCACACGAGCCACAAGCCACAACTGCTGACCTGCACTGAAGCCTGGAGTAGGCAGCTGTGGTGGGTCAATGAGGTCCTCACCGGTCTAGCATGCTGTCCCTCGTGGTGTTCCTGGCCTGCTGGTGACACCCCTTGATGATGGGCCGGTGCACCAGAGCCATGCTGGGGCACGTCCACATGGTGCACTGCAGGTGCCCCCAACCTGTCCCCAGTCACCATTGGCGACTGCTAGCACCTGCCCCTCTGGCCGCCTATCACCAGGGTTCAATGATACACCACCCGTGCGTAGCACCCACCACCCTGGACTCCAGCAGTGCTGCTGCACTGGGGCATACAGGCACAGGCTGGGACTGACCATTGTTATGCAGAGCCTCACGGTGGCACCACCAGCAGTGCCAATGCCGTTACCTGCTGGGACATCCTGCACCCCATGTCACTGTCCGGATGTGGATCCATCATCGCCGGTGCTGGATCTGGCACCAATCCATGTCATGCACGCTGGGGCGGTGGGCGCTGTCATGCTGGGACACAGGCAGGGCCTGAAATCACCCGCACCATCCTCTTCAGTCAGACAGACAGACACGGGTATGCACTGGTCCAGTCCCTTGGACATCTTTGGAGGTGGATGGGCAATCCTCCGATGTCGAGACTTCACCCTCTGGACATCCACCACAGCTGACACATGTAGATGTCAGAGCTGTAAGGAACACATTAGTGTTGGTAATAGCCCTGCCATGTAGCATTCCCCACCACCACACAGTGACAACACAGGACCTACCATGCAGTGATGGATGCCACTCATCTGGGCGCCGCCACCAGAAATGCCCTCCTGTGGCACAATGCACGCGCTGCTGACCACCCTCCTCCTGTGGCATCAAGCATGGCACATCCGACTATCCCCACAGGTGGCAGCACATGCTGCCCTGATGGCAGCCACCTTATCCTTGATCCTCCTCTGTCTGTGACCTTCTCCTTACACTGCTGCATGGACGGCTGGGTGGCTACCATGCTGGTTCACGCTGCCCCATTACCTACAACGCCCCTGGCATTCCTGCCAACTGAGAAGCAGAGTTCCCTCAACAGAGATATGCCTCAAACAGACATCTGAGGATTCAATCTTGGTGAGATGGGCCTCCTCAATCTCCACATCCATGTTTCTCCTCATCCCACGTTCAGTCATGATCGAAGCTTGTGGGAATGAGAGGTGTTACCGCTGTGCAGTCATTCAGCCTCACAAACCACAATCCCACATCCCAACAGCATGCAACCCCTCACAAAGACTGTAATGCCAAACTATGTCCTCCTGCATCCCATGTCACGTTTACATAGCGCAATGCATGCAAATGAGGTGAAGCCACAACTGTAAGTGGATGCTAATGCAGTGGATTGCACCATGGAATGGCTGATGAGCTGATTTGCATGTGCTGGCTGAACATCCCTACTATTTTTGCACAATGTTTGACTTGGCGTGCTCGAGCTGTAGTTCCAGCTCTGTGACATGCGTGGGCACCGCGGCACATGCCTGGGGTGCTGATGCTGGCGTGTGTGGCACTGATGATGTGCTGTGCATGGGAGGCAGTGCAGGGCATGCGTCTGTGCCTGTAACTAAGTGCACTATGTTGCCACATATGCTGCATTGCTCATGCCTGGTGTTGCACCATGGGTGCCATAGTGCCCACAGTGTGGTAGGCCACTTCAGGGCATCACACACAGGCATCCTACAGTGTTACATGCAGGGCATCCCAGCCAGCACTGGCACTCGTGTGTGGACAAACCATTGCAGTCGACCTTTTTCCCCATGAGCAGCCATCAGCATGCACCTATCATCCAGTTCGGTGACAGTGCGATGGAGAATGGCAGTGCAGAGTGCCATTTTGATGGCGATACTCACTGCGGGATGGCATGGAAGTGAGAGCAGCAGTGGGGCACCATGAGGCTGGTGAACCACCTGGTGATACATTGTTGAGCCCATGCTGCGGGCCCTGTTTGTCAAGAACACTAGAGGCCACGAGAGTGCTGAATGAGGGAGAGGTGACTGAGTGGCTTGGAGGAGGCCACTGATATTGTCAGATCTGGTGAGCAGTGTCACCACAGGTACTAGCGACCTATGGCAGAGGACCCTGACAGACTGGGCATCTGCAGGCATATGCATGGCGAGGTGCCGTGCCATGGCCAGGTAGGTGCTCATCCATACACTGGAGCATCACTCCATCTAGGCTATTGCGGTGTGCATATGTCCACCTTGCAAGAAGTGGGGTCCATCTAGTGGAGGTGGTGGTGGTGCGGACATGGCTGGGTTGTCCGGGCACACACACACACCAGGGGCTTTGCTACTGGTTTGTGCAGATGTTCCCCTCTCCCTGTTTGCACCCTAGGCCTGGAGGAGTGCCGTGGGTGAGGCAGGCCATTCTGAGCAGGACAGGGTTGATTTGCCACAGCGCTGCAGGCGGGGACATGGTGGAGGGGCCATGGGCCAGCAGCACCCAGCTGGCCTGGATGCAGTTGAGTGCCGTTTTCCCCCTTACATCTGTGCATGCTGTGTTGCAGGGTTGGCGGTGAGGCATAGCCACCAGCACTTGGCCCCACTGCCATGCACAACACATAATGCACTCAGCACTGTCCTTTAGCACTGCATGTGTGGATGGGCATTGCTGGTGGTCGTCGCTACACTGGGTACATGGCTGTGCCACTGCCTTTGCACTGCATAGCCATGTCCTGTGCAACCACAGTAGTGCTGTGTGGGACATGGGCAGTGGGTGCGTGCAGTGGTCCCACATGGCTGTGGGTGCCTGGGTGAGTGGGTGGGTCATGTGGGCATGGTCACTGTGGGTGGTCACATGCCATCACAGTGAAATGGCCCCATGGCTGTATGTCATGCACAATGGGTGGGCTGAAGGTCTGGTCAGTTACATGTAATAACTCTGCTCCCTTGTCCTGGGTGGACAATGCTGGACGCGAAATAAAGTATGCATGAGCTGCTGCAGCTCTTGAGGAGCCACCAGTCAGGCTCCTGCGAGAGACTGGAACAGGACAGAGAACAGAGGCACAGAAGATGGCACAGGGACAGAAGTGAGGGAGGGGCCAGCTATGGGCCTTCTATGCCCTGTTTGTATTCCCCCTGGACTAACCCTCACATCCCTTCATCACTCTCCCAGTTGTTCCTCTGCCCCACCCACCCACCTGGTTTGTGGCCTTCCCCAGTGTATATAGTTGTATATATGTTTTGTATTCACGCAACTTTATTATATCGTTTTGTTATGACAACTAGGGTGGTCTCTGATTTGCAACAGGCTAATGTGTGGCTGCAGTGGTGTGCATGGCATTGGGGTGGTGGGGCCTGGGCATGTGTGTGCACTGGCAGAGACCCACCTATGGTGTGGGTGGGGACTTCGGTCCCTGTTTGTGAGCATGTGTGTTGTTCCCTGTGCACTGGATGCCTGTGTGCAGTGGTCTCTGGTGCATGCGCTGTGTCTATGGCACCCCTGTCAGTATGTCCATGGCCCATGCAGCTGACACCCTTGTATGTCTGTGCTATGCATGGTCTACTGGCATGTCAGTGGTGGCTAGCCATGCTGACCACCCTCTGGACCCGGCACAATACTGGCTTGCTTCCTGTCACTGGTATGGTGCACGTCTGCCTCAGGTGGCACTGTGGCCTCTACTGTTTTTGTCCCCCCTCCATGCTGTTGCTGGTGTCTGTTGTGGGGTTTGTGTTCTGATATCTGTCACTTGACATTCCGACTGCATGCTGGTGGTGGAGCGGCTTCATGGTGCATCATGAATGAGCGCTAGTACACCTGTGCCATGGTGGGGTGCTTTGTATGAGTACACAGCAGCTGTGGTTACACACCAGGGTTGTGCCCATGTGTCCTGTGTTGGGGTGCCTTGGGTCCTGGGTGGGTGTTTGTCCATGCCCTATGTTGCATCCTGTGTGTACGTGCTGCCATGTACCACTGTGGGCATCTGTGCTGGCTGGTGGGGCCAGTGCTGGGACAGGGTGTGTGTGTGCCGGGTGGGTGTGCAGGGTGCTGTCCTTCTGGTGGTGGGGTCAGGGCGGGCCCTGTTGCATCCAGGGTACCTCGGGTACCCCCCGCTGGGCTGAACTCCTGCTGTGCCATGGGGGGCTGTGCAGGGTGCACTGTGTCTGCATTATTGCATCAGTGGCTGGTGCAGCCACGCAATAGAATTGCTCACAGTGGGGCTACCATGCATGCTCCTGATGCACAGGATTGCATTGTCACAGTGGAGGTGGTGGCATGCATCACGGTGCCATGCAGTATTGGGCACTGTTCCTGGGCAGGTGTCAGGGATCACTGTGGAGAGTGTGCTCTGCATTAGTGGGATGGGGTGGCACTGGGTGGCTGGACCTCCCTTGTGTTACGGCCACTGCTTCCCAGGGGTGTGTTGAAGCACCATGCCCCAGCAGTGAATTTAAGTGCTGGTGTTCATGGGCTGGAGGTTCATCCAGCTCACCACAGGTTAATGCAGTTCATGGGGTGTGGGGCGCTGCCTGGTCTGCTGCATGTCTCTGTCCCTTGTCTTCCATGGGTGGGTGCCCCTGCATTCTGTCCCTGTGCATTCCTGGATTGCTACTAAGCTGCTACCCTGCTCCTCATCCCTGGTTGTTCTACTGTGCATCAGCCTTGTGCCACTGTCATCCCTGGTTGTGCCATTGTGCAGTTGCACGATATTCAGTAGTGTTGCACAAGTACACCTTGGCCTGTGCTGTGTTTGAATATAAATCAAGTATTGCATAGGTGTATACGCATACCTACTCCTTATTGCGCTACTGTGGTGCTGTTTGATATCAAGCCCATGCATTAGGTAATCACAGTTATAGGCACTGGTTGCAATTAGTAATCCTGTGCAAAAAAAAATAGTGCCACATTACGAGTTACACTGCACAGAAGATACTTTTAAATAGTACCAACATGCTTATCACAGTGCAGTGATAATTCTGTTACAGTGTCCGTAGACTAATTTTTCAGATTATGTTTTGCACTCCTAGTGCTGCACCACAGATAACACAGCCACAGAGTGTGGTGGCAAATAGCACTCACCCCAGTGAGGTGAGAGTGACCAGTGAAGTGCCGGAGGCTCAGTATGGGACCATCCTCCCAGTGTCTTATAAGTGGCATAACAGAAGAACTGGAGGAATGTGCCTTTTTTGAAGACAACACAATGTAATAGCGTTGATAGGTGCAGATGGAAGATAGTGGGGACTTAGAAACTAAAGATGCTATAGGACATGGCTGGGTTCAAAGCAAAAGTGCAAAATCAAGCATCTGGGACTAGAAGCCTAAGGCTAGTATAAAATGTAAGGAAGTACATGGTCACTGAAACATTTTGATACCTTTTTAACTCTGTATGCAGGAAGGATTACCCATTTTCATAGTCATAAAGTATGCACATACACGATCAGGGTAGCATCAGGTGATGCTGAATATAGCCGATCACCATACTTTTCCACAGTGTAATGTTTAGCTCTGCACTCAACCTTCTAAAAATGAGGTCTAATTGTTGAAAATACTGGCTGATGCCTCTTTAGATCCAGAAGGTAAACATAAAGGTTGTCTTATCAATCTGTTTATGTATTTTTTATAATATTTTCTTGCAAAACCTTTATCTAATTCTGACATTGTGATGTGACTAAAATATTTATAACAGACTAGTTAAAATAGTTTGTTTTCTTCTTACCTATTAGCTGTCTTTTTACTATAAAACAGTAGTAGGCTGGCCTAGCTGAGTGGAAGTGCACTCACTCCCATACCAGTGGTCAGTTTTGGGGTGGACCTGGGTTGCCTAGGGGTTAGCTGGGGGAGATTTGATTGAGCATCTCGAGAATGCTCTCCTCTCCCTGAGGGGGGCTGGCAGGGCAGTGGGTGCATAAGTGGGAGACTAAGGCGGGCCAAAGCAAGCATAGTCTTTATATACAGTGCATAATTGCATGCTTGGCTGCCAGGATGAAACAAAGGTGAAACCCCAGTGGCAGAATGATCATGACCTGATGCAGATTCTGTACTACTAACAGGCTCTGCTCTGTCTTATGTGTCTTCTGTCAGTAGCTACCCTCCCCTCCACAACACAAGGGTGTGTGCGTGTGGAGATCTCAAACAAGTATGTCTTGTGGATGGTAAGTGATTGGGCTGGAGATGTCAGTGACAAAAGGGTAGAGGTACTAGAAATAAACATTTCTATGGAAAAAAAAATAAATAGAACACAGTTTGAAAAGCTCAAACCCCAAAACAACTGTGCATGCCTCCAGTGAGGCATCACAGTAAAATTAGTAAACAATGCAAATTATGCATATAGCTAACTCTGATAAAACTGAATACTGAGGACTGCAGCAACAATATATATTTTGTTTCTTAACCAAAACATTTATTAAACAAACATTAAAATAAAAAACGTAAAACATGATGAAAGTACAAAACTAGCAATGTTTTAGCTTACACTTCCACAGCTCTAAACAACTACAAACATTCAGCTCAGATAAGTTGCTGGACTAACACAGTAAATAAATTAAACATAAAACCAATAACAATTTAACTTGAAAATGTACACACTATGTATACAGTATGTTAAAGATATCTATATTAACTTCCTATACAAATGTATTGTCTAATAGTAAATAAACAACCTTATTTAAAGAATAAACTAGAGCATGTTAAATTAATTCTAAAGTTTCTTGTCACATCACAATGTTCTGAAATTTGATTAAAGGTGTGCTAGAAACAAATATAAAACCCATAAAGAGTAGAATAAGAGATAGCCTGTTTTGTTTACCTTCTCTGCAGTTTAAACATCCTCTTAAACTAGCAACTAACTGATACAACAGGCAAGGGTTGCAACAAGCCAAAGGGAGGCAGAGATAGGTAGTTTCAGAATATAGTCCATTCAGTATATAGTTTATTTGTTTCAATATATAGTGTATATGAATTTTTTCATCTACAGTGTATGTGTTCAATACATAGGTATGTGTCACCATGTAGTATATTTACTCAGTATATAGTGTATACAGATTTTTCAGTGCATGGTGTATTTATTTCACAAATAGTGTATGTATTTCAATAAAGTGCATATGTTTCCAATACACAGTGTATTGTTCCAATATATAGTGTACTTTTTTCAATGTGTAATATATACATTTCAATAGATAGTGTATGTATTCAATATATAGTGTATTATTTATTTATTTTAGTTGTTAACCAGGTATAACACTAAGTGAAGCTTTTAAGGAAGCGACAGGGCACAAAAGAGTTAAGTGACTTGCTCAGGGCCACCAGTATGCAAGTGAGCTATGGGATTCAGACCCAGGTCTGAAAAAACCTCAGAAAGAACATATAGGGTAGGAAGTCCACAGGAGGGCAACTGAAATGGTGCAGGGTTTACATGAGAAGTCCGGCAGTGAGAGACAGGGGGATCTCAGAATGTACACCCTAGAAGAGAGGAAAGGGAAAAGGACATGATACAGCCTACAAGTATCTTACAGGAGGAACAGGGTCCAGGGAGTCATTTTCAAATGAAAGAGCACCAGACCAGGGGGGGAATGCAATGAAGCTGGGGTGGTCAAAAGAGAGATGTGAGAAAATATTGGTAGATGCCTGGAACAGATAACAGCTGAAGTGGTGAGGGCAAACTGTGGGACTTCTGGCATGTGTATAAAACATGTGGTATATTAGAGAAGAGGGAGGTCAATGGAGATCAGACAGCATGGAGAAGGAAAATGAGGCAGGAAGCACCACAGACTAGGTAGCTATGGTCCTTTCTAAAAGGCAAATTCAGTATGTCTATGTTTATGATCACACACCTACTATAGGAACAGCTTTACTACTGTAGGCATCTGATTGTGAACCCGTCATTGCTGGTACAAGCAGGAGTGGACGGAGGGACCGTGCTGGTCGCCACACCAGCAGGTTAGGGCAAGGGGGGCAGTTGTAGTGGTACTGGGTTGGCTGGCCGGGATAGATATTATACTTATGTGGTAGGAATTACTCAACACCATGATCTGTGGCGGAAGAATTAGCCTTGTCAGACCACACTGGGACACATGGAAGTCGGTTTGGATATCAGGAAATGGTACAGAGGAATTACTGATCTATCAAGTGTCTATCAGCCCAGTTGATCAGTGGTGGGGGTTCTGGCTTCTGCTGGACACTAGGGACAGATGTTTCACAGGCAAATTTGGGGGCACTGACACTGGGACAGTTATGCTATGTACCAGAGGGGCCTGGTGGTGGTAGTTTGACATGGCCAGGTGTTGGTGTAGAATATAGTCATAACACCTGGTTTAGGGAACCAGTAATAGTGTTGCACTAATGATAGCTACACCTCCCCACCCTCCCAGGATGCCGATGTGCCTATGAAGATGCTTCAGCTGCTTCATAGGTGCTCATGGATGATTAGGCCACTAAATGGATAGTGATTGTAACTGCAATCATATGGTTCTGTGCAGTTATTATCCTGCTTTAGAGGCATTGTGATAGTGTTGATAACCAACACTCCACAAAAGTTGAATATTCTTGCTTAGTGCTTTTAAACCATTGTAACTCTGATAAATGTACAAGGAAACACCCTGAGCGACAGCATGGTGCACCTTGGCCTCATGCCCACTGCTAACCCCACCCACCCAACCGTTACATGCTTCCTCTGCCTGGATGATGCTGGATGTCTTGGTACCAGAAGGAGCGGTGCCACACCCTATGCAGTTTTGTGGCAGGTCTCTACAGGCAGAGGTAGGCATTAGTGGAACCGGAGGTGACCCAGAGTGTGGGTATGAGGTGGTTGTGGGAGAGAACTGGGATGATGCCTGAGAGAATACATCTTTAGTGGATCACAGGAAAGTTGTTAAAATGAAAACATTTCCCAAACAGTTCCCTTTGATTTGTGTATTCAAATCACCTTGATAATGCAGCCACCAAAACTACCTACTATCTAACTACTGCAGGTATACCAAACCCAAACCCACTGGTATTAGTTCAAAAAGACACTCTGAATTTTGTCCCAAATACCTAAATGCCATGGGGGCCTGAGGTGCAGTTGGTTGGTGCTTGCACACCGCATGCACCAAAACACCCCCAACATGTTTCCTTGATGTCTCAACTTGAATTGCTTTCAGTGCCACTGACTTGAAATACAGAGATCCATATATATATTCTTCTGGTGCAGGGCAATTCCTGCCTCACCACAGCTCTGCTGTATTAGTCCTAGGATGGTACATGACTGAAGTCCTGGAAGATGGATAGTAGATGTAGAATCAGGCTTGCTGCCTTAACACTGAAGGTGTGGAAGCAGCATCTGATCTCAGTGTGACCCAAGGTCTGTAGTCCTGTCCCCTGACCCACAGAGGCCTGGTTCCAGGCATCCCACAAGACCCACTCAGCCACAAGGGACCCAGATATGGAGGTCCATGGTCTGCCCTCCCAGCAGGTCAGAGCACCCCAGCACCCAGGCAAACCCATAATCCCTGCTACCAGTATCTCCACTTGATAGTCAGCGAGCTCCCCGCCTGGTGCGCTTAAGACGTCTTCAGATTATTTCACCCTTTCCCTCAGTTACCTGCTACCGGCAGTCTCAATTACCTTTTGAATATCAGGTTTGGGACACTGTGCAGAGTCCAGAAATTGCAGGGATTTCTTAACATACAACAGTGTCCCATCTGCTCTCTCAGAGCACAGCAGGCACAGACTCAGACAGTTCCGTCATCCCCTGCCCCCAGTCTTTCAACTCCAACACAGTTGTCACTGTTGTGCCTGGCTCACAATACGTTCAGTAACTATTTTTCAGAAATACATCAAGAAAGTTCCATTTCACCAGGTGCTAGTTAACTCCAGACAAAAGAGGTTTCTTGTCAGCTTCTTAAAATCTGGGTTCAAATCCAGTTTTCTGTCCATTTCAACCATTTTTTTCTGTAAAAACAGTCCTTTAACCTTGTCTTCCTTCCTGTAGACGCCTTGTCATTGCCAGGGTCAGACAGAATCTTTTACACTTTTTCTACCTCATCAAAAATTGATATCCATGTCTCATCGATGTGGCACAGATAAACTGAAGAGGCTTTCTCCCATGCTCTGACACAAATCCATTTTCTTAATCTATTTTCTCAATCCATTTAACTGTACTTTGAATAATTTCATCATTGTTGCAGTTTCTCTGGCAGCAGTAAATACTGCAGATCTCTCTGCAGAGCTGCCAGCAAACCTCTTTCTCTAGGGTGAAAGGCACAACCAGCTCTGGGGGAACAGATGGCTGGCAGCCCCTCATAGCCCCACAGCCCCACCTTCTCCCTTGGGCTGGACACTCTCCTGTGGAGGGGTTTATACTAAACTGAACTTGAAACCAAAGTTCTTCCCTTGGGAGCTTGGCAGCTCCTGGTGTGAGCAACTATCAACCAAAATTACGTACACGGTCTCGTGACACCTCACTGGTTGTTGAAAAGCATAGACTGTCCCTAATATTTTCTCAAGAGCCTCACTGAAGTTCTACTTTAGCCTCTTTCCTCTGATGGCCCAACAAAAATTTTTTGCATTTTTAGTTATTTTCCTTCCAGTCACTAACACGAACTTGTTTCAGCACCAGAGTGGCTGAGGAATATGGTTGTATAACAGCAGCAGGAATGAGGAATAAATGTTCTGGTCACCTGGATTAGGGAGTGGGGACCACCAGATACCAAAGAATTATTTTTTGTGTCCAGAACCAGGATGTGTATGTGTTGTGGGGTTGCGGCAGGCTGCGTAGGGTTAAACACATTCAGGATCATTAACTAGCACTAACCATGCAGTGTGTTAAATTTCAAGAAAGCATTTAATATACCTGGTACCAGGCCCAGACATTGCAAGGTTGTGCCAGCGCAGCACGGAAAATGCGCCGTGCCAAATATTCAGCGGAGGTTGTTGTGCAGTGCAAGTAGCAATGTAAGAGTGTAATAGTAATGAATGCATGCACAACCATAGGGGGCGGAACCATGAACAACAACATGCGACATATTCAACAGCATGCAAAAGGTAATAGGGAGCTAGCAGTTAAAGCGACAGCAGAAAATGATCCAAAATAAAGGAGCAAAAGAGGGGCACAAGAACACTAAAGGGAAGCCACAGGTGGGAGCGTGGATGACAGACACAAGGGCAGTACAGAGGGTAGCAGTGAGCAGAACTGCAGAGCAGGAGGGGTACACCTGAACCAGGGCAGGAACAGGATAGGAGGGGATTTGTGCACTGTGCAGATAGTCAGTGGAGTGCCATTGACTGGTGGTGGACAGGACAGCCACATGCAGGTCGGAGGAGTACCTGGTGCAGGTGGAGCATCAGAAACGGACAGTGGGGGAACAGGATAACAGCCATGGGGACAGCTAGGAGGTTACATCCCAGCTTCCAGATGGGTGGTATGAGGGAGGCAGGCAGCAGGATGGTGTGGCTAAGGAAAGGGGCCCGGCCGGGCAGTATGCCCGCAACAGGCAGTACCGAGCTCTGCACCAGCTTGAACACCACCTGACACAGAGATTGTGGGTCGGTACTACCTGAACTGGGTGATCCTGAGGTGGTTTGCGCTGTAGTAGAGATGCAGGCACCACGATGGAGCCTGCGTCCATGGAGACGGGGACACAGCTGCTGCGTCCTGCTCACCACGGAATTTACAGAGACCAAACAGGGGACGCAACAGGCATAACCCAGTTGTCTGGGTTGCGTACTCACACACCAGCACACTGTTGCCATGCTGTGGAGTACATCCGTTTTCCAACACACAGGCGGAGCACAAGCAGCATGTTCTACAAGAATTCCAAAGGGTAGCACAGTTACCTGGCATGCTGAGATTGACTGCACCTATGTGGCCATCCGCATGCCACCTGGCCCAGAAGGTGTGGTCATACATCAACTGGAAGGGGTATGCTGCATCAATCGCCAGGTGGTGTCTGGATACCAGGGGCGATTACCATGTCTGTGCCATGCACCCTGGGGAGCACATGATGCTTCATCTGGCACCATGTCACACTGTGCCACAGGTTTGAGTGGGGACATCCCCACTGGCCACCTAGTGGGTGAGTATGCATATCACGCAGGATGACATGAGTAGATGTGGGGGGGTGCATAGTCAGAGGTGCCATGGGTACCGACCTTGTTGGCCCATGGCAAAGCGATGCAGACCACCATACTAATGTCCACCCTCTATACACATGTGACAGTGTCTACCCACTCCGTCTCTGGCTGCTCACACCATACTGGTGCCCCATGACCCCATTGCAGCTATGGTACCAAGAGGCATACGCCACAACATGGAATGTCATATGGAGCGGGTGCTCGGGATGCTGAAGGCATGTTTCCGGTGCCTGGTCACATCTGGTGGTGCCCTACAGTACAGCCCCTCAAAGGCCTGTGGGCTATTCCTGGCCTGCTGCATCCTGCACAACATGGCCAATGACTGTGGGATGCCATAGAGGTCGAAGTGGGGGGACAGCGGTGGGGATGATGAGGATGCCGGTCCAGCCAGTGGTGGTCAGCCATCCCCTGGGTGAAGGAACCCCCACGTGATCCGGATGTCACAGCTGCACTGGGACACCATTACAGAAGAGCACTTTGGTCAGCACAGGTAGGTCATGGGGCCATGAGCAACCACCAATGGCAGGGCACAGCCTCATGGCAGGCAGAGAAGAACACCAGGTGCAGACAGCGGGAGGGAATGGGTCTGAGGTGACACTCACCAGCACCGGGTGGGTAGGGTTGAACATCACACACACACACACACACACACCACAAAAGACATGCACAGGGTAGATGCACGCCAATCCCACTATTACCCCTAGCCCCACACAGGTCCACACACGCCTCACGCCCGGTGGTCATTACTGGTGTGCTTCTCAGATGCTAGTACCATTGCACACTGGTGGACAGCGCAATGCAGGCATCACTGCGCACAAGCCACAGTGGCCAGCAGCTGGAAGGGTGTACAGGACCGTGTGCAGGGCCGAGTACTCCATCCGCATCACACTACGACACCACACTGTACATAGTGCGCAAGACAGTGCGCAGTGAGACAGGTCAATGTGGCACAGTGCCATGGCTGCCATGATGCATGGGTGGTGCCACTGAGACCTGCCAGCGTGCCAGGCTGACCGTTGGCTCTATGTTGGCACTGACAGTCTCCTGTGGGTGACACTGTGTGAACATGACCGCATCACGCAGGGTCTGCGCTCACTTAACATGCCTCGCCAGGCGGTGTTCGGGTATGCCGACAGCCAACCTCAGGTCAACATAGCAGGTGTCGCACATCACCGGGAATGGGTGGGTGGAAATGACACTGCACGATGTCTGTGGTGGATGGGGACTGAACTGGGTGTCCAATGTGGCCATGACAGCTGTGAATGCATTTGTCTGCCTGTCAAGGCAGCAGTCATATCCGCCTGCTGCTGGGCCATCTCTGCCAGGAGCAGACCATGGTTTCTGCTGTGCCGCTCCTCTGCCTGGTGCAGAACCACACTGAGTGCATCCACCGCAGCCACAAGCCACAACTGCTGACCTACTGAAGCCTGGAGTAGACGGCTGTGGTCGTCAATGAGGTCATCCACCGGTCTGGCATGCTGTCCCTCGTGGTGTTCCTGGCCCTGCTGGGCAGCACCCCTTGATGATGGGCAGTGCACACCAGAGCCATGCTGGGGCACGTCCACATGTGGTGCACTACCAGTGCCCCCCAACACTGTCCCCCCAGTCACCATTGGCCGACTGCTGGCACTGCCCCTCTGGCTGCCTATCACCAGGGTTCAATGATGCCACCACAGTGGCCGTAACTGCCCCACCACCCTGGACGCTCAACAGTGCTGCCCCACTGGGGCATACAGGCACAGGCTGGGACTGTGTTGTTATGCAGGCCTCCACGGTGGCACCACCCACGGCAGTGCCTGTGCCGTTACCTGCTGTGGGACCATCCTGCATCCCACATGTATCACTGTCCCGGATGTGTGATCCATCATCATCGGTGCTGGATCTGGCACCAATCCATGTCCCAGCACGCTGGAGACGGTGGGCGCTGTCATGCTGGGACACAGGCAGGGCCTCGTCCACCCGCACCATCCTCTTCAGTCCAGACAGACAGACAGGTATGCACTGGTCCAGTCCCTTGGACATCTTTGGAGGTGGATGGGCAATCCTCCGTGTCCAGGACTTCACCCTCTGTGGACACATCCACCACCGCTGACACATGTAGATGTCTCAGAGCTGTAAGGGAACACATTAGTGTTAGTGGCTCTGCCCTGCCCTGTGGCATTCCCCCCACCACCCACACAGTGACAACACAGGACCTACCATGCAGTGATGGGATGCCACTCATCTGGAAGCCGCCACCAGAAATGCCCTCTATGGCACAATGCCGCATGCTGCTGACCACCCACTCCTCCTGTGGCATCAAGCATGGCACATCCGGCTGTCCCCCACTGGTGGCAGCACATGCTGCCCTGATGGCAGCCACCTTATCCTTGATCCTCCTCCTGTCTGTGCTGACCTTCTCCTTACACTGCTGCATGGACCGCTGGTGGCTACCATGCTGGTTCACCGCACATGCCACCGCACCCCATGCCGCAGCACGGGGCTGTGGCATTCCCTGCTGTCAACTGAGCAGAGGTTCCCTGTCGAGATATGCCTCAAACAGGGCATCTGATTCAGTGCGGGTGAAGTTGGGCCTCCTCCTTCTCCCCCATCCCTGTTTCTCCTCATCCTCACGTTCAGTCATGATCGAGCTTGTGGGAATGAGAGGTGTTACCTTTGTGCAGTCCCATTCAGCCCTCACAAACCACAATCCCCACATCCCAACAGCATGCAACCCACCACAATAGACTGTAATACCAAACTATGTCCTCTGCATCCCCATGTCACGTTTATATAGCGCAATGCATGCAAATGAGGTGAAGCGCAACTGTAAGTGGATGCTAATGCAGTGGTTGCACCATGGAATGGCTGATGAGCTGATTTGCATGTGCTGGCTGAATATCACACTGTTGCACCTTGCACAATGTTGTTGAGCGTGCTCAGGCTATGGTTCAGCTCTGTGACATGTGCAGTAGGCACCGCACGGCACATGCCTGGGGTGCTGATGCTGACGTGTGTGGCACTGATGATGTGCTGTGCATGGGAGGCAGTGCAGGGCATGGCCATCACTGTGCCTGTGGCACTAGTGCACTGTTTGCCCATGTGGTGCTCATGCCCTGGTGCACCATAGGTGCCATGGTGCCACAGTGTGGTAGGCCACTTCAGGGCATCACACACAGGCATCCTACCGTGTTACATGCAGGGCATCCCAATAGCACTGTGGCACTGCGTGTGTGGACAAACCCTTGACCCTGCAGTCGACCTTTTCCCCATAGGCGCTATGCATCAGCATGGGTGCACCCCTATCATGCAGTTCGGTGACAGTGCGATGGAGAATGGCAGTGCAGAGTGCCATTTTGATAGCGATACTCACTGCAGGATGGCATGGAAGTGAGCACAGCAGTGGGGCACCATAGAGCTGGTGAACCTGGTGACCATTGTTGAGCCCCATGCTGGGGCCCTGTTTGGCCAAGAACCACTAGAGAGGCCACGAAGTGCTGTGTGGGGAGAGGTGACTGATGGCTTGGAGGAGGCCACTGATATTGTCAGGTCTGGTGAGCAGTGTCACCACAGGTATGGCGACCTATGGCAGAGGGACCCTGACAGACTGGGGCATCTGCAGGCATGTGCATGGCGAGGTGCCGTGCCATGGCCAGGTAGGTGCTCCATCCATACACTGGAAGCATCTGTCCATCTGGGTATTGCGGTGTGCATATGTCCACCTTGCAGGGGGGTGGGGTCCATCTAGTGGAGGTGGTGGTGGTGCGGCATGGCTGGGTTGTGCGGGCACACACACACACTTGGGGGCGCTTTGCTACTGGTTTGTACTGATGTTCCCCTCTCCCTGTTTGCACCCTAGGCCTGGAGGAGTGCCGTAGGGTGAGGCAGGCCCATTCTGAGCAGGACAGGGTTGATTTGCCACAGCTGCAGCGGGGACATGGTGGAGGGGCCATGGGCCAGCAGCACCCAGCTGGCCTGGATGCAGTTGAGTGCCGTTTTTCCCCTTACATCTGTGCATGCTGTGTTGCAGGGTTGGCGGCGGGGCATGGCCACCAGCACTTGGCCCCACTGCCATGCACAACACATGGTGCACTCAGCACTGTCCTTTAGCACTGCATGTGTGGGTGGGCATTGCTGGTGGTCCGTGCATACACTGGGTACATGGCTGTGCCACTGCCTTTGCACTGCATAGCCATGTCACTGTACAGCCACAGTAGTGCTGTGTGGGACATGGGCAGTGGGTGCGTGCAGTGGTCCACATGGCTGTGGGTGCCTGGGTAGGTGGGTGGGTCATGTGGGCATGGTCACTGTGGGTGGTCACATGCCATCACAGTGGTGTGGCCCATGGCTGTATGTCATGCACAATGGGTGGGCTGAAGGGGTCTGGTCAGTTACATGTAATAACTCTGCTCCCTTGTCCTAGGTGGACAATGCTGGACAGCACTTGAAATAAGTATGCATGAGCTGCTGCAGCTCTTGAGGGCCACCATTGAGCTCCTGTAGAGACTGGAACAGGACAGAGAACAGAGGCACAGAAGATGGCACAGGGACAGAAGTGGGGAGAGGGGCCAGCTATAGGCCTTCTATGCCCCTGTTTTGTATTCCCCCCTGGACTAACCCTCACATCCCTTCATCACTCTCCCAGTTGTTCACTCCTGCCCCCTGCCCACCCCACCTGGTTTGTGGCCCTTCCCCCCATTGTATATAGTTGTATATATGTTTTGTATTTCACGCACCTTTATTATATACGTTTTGTTATGACAACTGGGGTGGTCTCTGATTTGCAGCAGGCTAATTGTGCTTGGCTGCAGTGGTGTGCATGGCATTGGGGGTGGTGGAGGCCTGGGCATGTGTGTGTCTGGCAGGGACCCACCTATGGTGTGGGTGGGGGACTCGGTCCCTGTTTGTGGTATGTGTGTTGTTCCCTGTGCACTGGATGCCTGTGTGCAGTGGTCTCTGGTGCATGCGCTGTGTCTATGGCACCCCTCTCAGTATGTCCATGGCCCATGCAGCTGACACCCTTGTATGTCTGTGCTATGCATGGTCTGCTGGCATGTCAGTGGTGGCTAGCCATGCTGACCCACCCTCTGGACCCGACACAATACTGGCTTGCTTCCTGTCACTGGTATGGTACGTCTGCCTCCAGGTGGCTGTGGCCTCTACTGTTTTTGTCCCCCCTCCATGCTGTTGCTGGTGTCTGTTGTGGGGTTTGTGTTCTGATATCTGTCACTTGTGTTCCGACTGCATGCTGGTGGTGGACGGCTTCATGGTGCATGCGCAGGGTGACTGGTACACCTGTGCCATGGTGGGGTGCTGGCCATAGGTACACAGCAGCTGTGGTTGCACACCAGGATTTGTTGCCCCGCTATTGTGTCCCTGTGTTGGGGTGCCCTTGGGTCTGGGTGGGTGTTTGTCCATGCCCTATGTTGCATCCTGTGTGGCACGTGCTGCCATGTACCACTGTGGGCATCTGTGCTGGCTGGTGGGGCCAGTGCTGGGACAGGGTGTGTGCTTGGGTGGGTGTGCAGGGTGCTGTCCTTCTGGTGGTGGGGTCCAGGGCAGGCCCTGTTGCATCCGGGGTACCTCGGGTACCGACGCTGGGCTGAACTCCCTGCTGTGCCATGGGGGGGCTGTGCAGGGTGCACTGTGTCTGCAGTTATTGCATCAGTGGCTGGTGCAGCCCACTGTGGGGTGCTCACAGTGGGGCTGCCATGCATGCTCCATGATGCACAGGATTGCATTGTCACAGTGGAGGTGGTGGCATGCATACGGTGCCATGCATTGTTGGGCACTGTTCCTGGGCAGGGTGTCTGGGGATCACTGTGGAGGGTGTGCTCTGCATTAGTGGGATGGGGTGGCACTGGGTGGCTGGACCTCCTTGTGTTGCGGCCACTGCTTCCCAGGGAGTGTGTTGGGGCACCATGCCCCAGCAGTGGATTTGGTGCTGGTGTTCATGGGCTGGAGGTTCATCCAGCTCACCACAGGTTGTGCAGTTCATGGGGTGTGGGGGCGCTGCCTGGTCTGCTGCATGCTCCTCTGTCCATGTCTTCCATGGGTGGTGCACCCCTGCATTCTGTCCCTGTGCATTCCTGGTTGTGCTACTGCGCTGCTACCCTGCTCCACTGCGCATCCCTGGTTGTTCTACTGTGCATCAGCCTTGTGCCACTGTCATCCCTGGTTGTGCCATTGTGCAGTTGGCACGATATTCAGTTGTGTTGCACAAGTACACCTTGGCCTGTGCTGTGTTTGAATATCGTGCGTGTTGCACATGGGTGTACTGCACTTGTACCTACTCCTGCTATTGCGCTACTTTGTGGTGCTGTTTGAATATCCAAGCCCCATATGCATTAGAGTAATCACAGTTGTATGAGCACCTGGTTGCAATTAGTAATCCTGTGCAAAAAAAAAAAAAATAGTGCCACATTAACAGGTTAGCACTGCACAGAAGAATGCTTTTTAAAATAGTACCAGCCATGCTTATCACAGTGCAGTGCTAATTCTGTTACAGTGGTACGTGGGCCCCAATTTTCAGATTAGTGTTTTGCACTCCTAAGTGCTGCACCTGAGATAGCACACAGCCACAGAAGTGTGGTGGTAAATGGCACTCACCCCAGTGAGGTGAGAGTGACCAGTAGGGTGCCGGAAGGCTCAGTAATGGGACACGTCCTCTTCAGTGTCTTTATAAGTGGCATAACAGAAGAACTGGAAGGGAATGTGCCTTTTTGTAGATGACACCACAATCTGTAATAGCGTTGATAGGTGCAGATGGAGAGAATGAGTGGGGACCTTAGAAAACTTAAAGAATGCTATGGGACATGGCAGCTCGGGTTCAAAGCCAAAAAGTGCAAAATCAAGCATCTAGGGACTAGAAGCCTAAAGGCTGAGTATAAAATGTAGGGGGAGGTACTTATGGTCACTAAGGAAACCTTTTTATACAGCACTATGCTCTGTATGCAGGAGAGGATTACTTATTTTCATGGTCATAGAAGTATATATGCACATGCACATGATCAGGGTAGCATCAGGTGATGCTGAATATGTCGCCGATCCAACCATGCTTTTCCCACAGTGTAATGTTTAGCTCTGCACTCCAACCTTCTAAAAATGAGGTCCTAATTGACTGAAAATACTGGCTGATGCCTCTTTAGATGCAGAAGGTAAACATAAAAGGGTTGTCTTATCAATCTGTTTATGTATTGTTTTATCGTATTTTGCTTGCAAAACCTTTATCTGATTTCTGAACATTGTGATGTGACTTAAAATGTTTATAACAGACTAGTTAAAATACAGTTTGTTTTCTTCTTTTACCTATTCGCTGTCTTTATTTACTTATAAAAACAGTCTGGTAGGCTGGCCTAGCAGCTTGGTGGAGATTGCACTGCCTCCCATACCAGTGGTCCAGTTTTGGGGTGGACCTGGGTTGCACAGAGGTTAGCTGGGGGGAGATTTGATTGAGCATCTCGGGGAATGCTCTCCTCTCCTAGCTGAGGAGGGCTGGCAGGGCAGTGGAGTTGCATAAGTGGGAGGGCTAAGGCAGGCACAAAGCAAGCATGAGTCTTTATATGCAATTGCATAATTGCATGCTTGGCTTCCCAGGGGATGAAACCAAAGGTAGAACCCCCCCAGTGGCAGAATGATCCATGACCTGATGCAGATTCTGTACTGCTAACCAGGCTCTGCTCCTGTCTTAATATGTGTCTTCTTGTCAGTGGCCCTGACCCTCCCCCTCCTGGCCCCAACACAGGGTGTGTGTGCGTGTGGGGGGGAATCTCAGAGCAAGTATGTCTTGTGGATGGTAAGTGATTGGGCTGGAGATGTCAGTGGGCAAAGAGGTAGCAGGGTGACTAAGGAAATAAACATTTCTATGGGGAAAAAAAATAAATAGAACACAGTTTGAGAAGCTCAAACCCCAAAACAGACTGTGCATGCCTCCAGTGAGGCATCACAGTAAAGTTATTTAGTAAAACAATGCAAATTATATGCATATGCCAGCTAAACTCCTGATGAGAACTGAATACTGAGGGACTGCAGCAACAATATATATTTTTGTTTCTTAACCAAGAAACATTTATTAAACAAAACATTAAAATAAAAACGTAATCAAAACATAGGCCATAGAGTACAAACTAGCAATGTTTTTGGCTTACACTTCCACAGCTCCTGAAGTGCTTCCCAAACATTCAGCTCAGATAAGTTGCTGGACTAACACAGTAATTAATTAAACATAAAACCAATCAACAATTTAACTTAGAAAAATGCTTGCAGACCCCTATGTATACAGGTATGTTAGGAATATCCTGTATTAGCTTCCTATACAAATGTGTTGTCTAATAGTAAATGAAAGCAGCACTTATTTAAAAGAATAAACTAGAGCATGTTAAATTAATTCTAAAAGTTTCTTGTCACATCACAATGTTCTGAAATTTGATTAAAGGTGTGCTAGCAAAACAAAATGTAAAACCCCATAAAGAAGTAGAATAAGAGATAGCCCTGTTTTGTTTACCTTCTCTGCAGTTTTAAACATCCTCTTATGAAGCTAGCAACTAACTGAATGCAACAGGCAAGGAGTTCAGCTGCAAGCCATTCAAGGGGAAGGGGCAGGGGGGATGGGTAGTTTCAGAATATAGTCCATTTCAGTATATAGTTTATTTGTTTCAGTATATAGTGTATGTGAATTTTTCAGTCTACAGTGTATGTGTTTCAATACATAGTGTATGTGTGTCACCATGTAGTGTATTTGTCTCAGTATATAGTGTATGCAGATTTTTCAGTGCATGGTGTATTTATTTCAACAGATAGTGTATGTATTTCAATATAAAGTGCATATGTTTCAATACATAGTGTATTTGTTTCAGTATATAGTGTATGTGCTTTTTTCAATGTGTAATGTATGCATTTCAATAGATAGTGTATGTATTTCAATATATAGTGTATTTATTTATTTATTTTTTTAGTTGTTTAACCAGGTATAGCACACTAAGCTGAAAGCTTTTTTACAGGAGCGACCTGGGAGCACAAGGAGGTTAAGTGACTTGCTCAGGGCCACACAGTATGCAAGTGGAAGCTGTGGGATTCAGACCCAGGTCTGGTCTGCTGGATGTCACCAGATTTGCAGCTCAGAGCCTTAGACCACTGCTCTATACTGCCTTTGTTTCAGTATATAGTGTATGCAGATTTTTCAGTGCATAGTGTATTTATTTCAATAGTTAGTGTATGTATTTCAATATAAAGTGTTGATGTTTCAATATATTGTGTATTTGTTTCAGTATATAGTGTATATGCTTTTTTCACTGTTTAGAGAGTATGCATTTCAATAGATAGTGTATGTATTTCAATATATAGCGAATTTGTTTCAGTATATAGTATATGCAGATTTTTCCTCAATATATAGTGTGACTGTTACAATGTATAGAATATTTGTTTCGGTAGATAGTTTATGTGGATGTTTCAGTCTGTAGTGTATGTATCTCAATAGGTAGTGTATATATTTCAGTACTTAGTACATTTGTTTCAGTATATAGTGTATGTGGATTTTCAGTACTCAGTATGTGGATTTCAGTAGACAGTGTATGTGTTTCATTATACAATGTAAGCATTTCACTATATAGCATATATGTTTCACTATATAATCTATGTATTTTAGTATACAGTATATGAATTTCACTATATGATGTATATATTTTAGTAGATACTGTATGTGGTTCACTACATTGTGCATGTATTTCACTATGTAATGTATATATTTCACTATATGATGTATGTATTTCACCATATAGTGTATGTGTTTTACTATACAGCCAGAGATTATGAATTATGTCCCTAACGGCTTGCCATAGTATTCTAGGGTTCTTAAGGTAGGACCCTTTTTTTGATGTAGATTACATATGTTACATTCAAGCTGGGTGTTCACCCTACAGATGTTCACTACAGGTATAGAAATAATTGATTCTGCTGATTTTACAAATTCAATATAACTGACTGTATTTTTCATTGTAAGGTCCTTGAATTAGATGCCTTCATAGTAGTGCAAACTGTGTATGTTACATACAAAACTGGAGAACAGTTCAGTACTGTACACCCATGTGTAGAGCAGGAATGTCTTTATTTTCAGGCCATAGTGTTCAATTCCTTCTTCAACACAGTGTGTGATTTGAGAAACAGCCACCTAGACAATCGAGGCTTCAGTTATTACATGCAAAAGAAGTTTATTTTTTCTTAGAATGACTGTGCCAGAATACAGAGGCATAACTTTATCAATGAATGATAATGCAATGAGTGTGTGTGTGGGGGGAGGGGAGGGGATAAGTAAGGAGAAACATAACAGAAAATAATAATAGTAATAATTAAGGCACAATCCACTCTAAATTATATGGGGAGCTTTCCAGACATGGTACCAATGCATAAGGTTAAATCTTGAGAAAGCATTTTAAAAACAATTATTGTTCTTTAAATAGTTTCCAAAAGCATAAGAAATGTTTAAGATGTAAAATATTGTTTATCCCATTACAGTTTAAGCTTTTAATTCCGGAAAGTACAAGAAAGGTTTAAGATAGAAACATACAATCTGATGGCAGATAAGGACTGCTTGGCCCACCTGGTCTGCTCATTTCCCTACCTAACAGATAAGCTGCAGATCCTAGTTAACCAACAGCCTACTTCCTCCTACCCCACCACTTGAATTGCCTTATGTCTGTCCTATGCATTCTTGAATTCCCTCACTGTTTTCAACTCTATGACCTCCTCAGGAAGGCTGTTCTATGCATCTACAACCCTCTCTGGGAAGAAACACTTCCTCACATTACCTCTGAGCCATCCCCCCTCTATCTTCAAATTGTGCCCCCTTGTTCTTGCACATCTCTTTTTCTGAAAGATACAGTACTACCCTCATGGACTCTGTTGATTCCCTTGAGATATTTGAAAGTTTCTATCATGTCCCCCCTCTCCCTCCTTTCCTTGAGGCTATACATCTTAAGCTCCTTTAGTCTATCTTCATACGTCTTTCGATGCAGACCCTGCACCATTTTGGTTGCCCTCCTCTGGACAGCCTCCACCCTGTCTATGTTTCTGCAGAGATGGGGTCTCCAGAACTGTACACAGTACTCCAGATGTGGTCTTAACAATTTTCTGTAAAGAGGGACAACAACTTCCTGTTTTCTACTGGTGATGCCTCTCCCTATGCATCCTAGTATCCCCCCAGCCCTCCTTACTGAAGTAAGATGTAAGATATTGTGCATTCTATTGGGCTTTAACCTTTTATTTCTTAGCTGTTGTCTTCCATACAGATCGCATTGTGGGTGATTGCTAAATATATGCCTCTGCAATGAACAACAATTACCCTCTTTTGGGTGTAATAGTCGATGGCTAGTTACCCTCTTTAGTACTTAGCATTCAATAACTGGATTTTCTTGTTGACTATTGTTGGAACCATGCACTGTGTTTGAGAAGAATGGAACATAAGGCACTGACACATACAACATGTCTACACCAGACATCGCTGTGCAGTAGTGGATTGTAATTGAATATAAATGTAAGGAGAGCTATTTGCAGTACTCTTAGTGTTGTATCTCTGTTCATGAGTGGTTGTCATTTTGCATTTTCTACCAATTTGTCACCATATTATCTCAGTTTGTGCCGTTTGCCTGCCACTGTAAATATTCTGTATATGTAATCTGCCTTCCCCAGCACTCCTAGGACTCTGCAATCGAGCGGTAGTCCGCTCAGCATGTCTTCCTCATAAAACTTTTAAATAAATAAATAAATATGATAGACTGTAATATGCCTTGCATTATGTGTGACCAAATGAAATAATATAGGCCAGTCTAATCAAATCGGATCACTGCAACAATGAGGGACTGCCTGCCATGGAATTTCCTTGCTGACAGTTGTTTGAACCACAGAATGCATTTATTTATTTGATTCTATTTTTCCCTTTTTTAATTTCATATTGCTAGCCTGGCTGTTGTAATGAGTAATATATTGATTTCTCTGAAGAGCTACTGAATAGAGTCATTTCCTTAACTTAAAAACAAAACCATTCAGAAAAATTAAACAGATTGGATTGATGTAGCAGCAGTCTGTCTGTCCAAGTCTCACTATGTCAAGAAATAATGTAAAATAATGCATTCATTTATTGAATTCATTGTGAGCTGTAGTTTCTCTGGAGTGAGTGGCAATGGACCAGCTGTTGGTGTAACATCTATGAGACTGCTTATTTTCATTACTACATAAAACAGATTTGTTCAGTACTATCAGACAGACCAACATGATCAATGCCATAGCCAATCTGTGAAACATGGTAATATGCAATTCAACCAATTAAGATGGTGTTTATCTTTCAAATGACATAGACAAGTTGTTTCACTCCATACAGAAATGGACTTTGACTTCTTGAATTATACAGTGCCATTGCATGGCATGTTAATAACACTCAATACAATAATTTTTATTTTTTTGCTGAGTTTGATTTTGTTTTTGTTGCGTCATTTGCTAGATACATTGTACACCACAGCATACAGTACTGGTGTCCGTATCTGAAGAGGGACATTAAGTTACTGGGGGGGGTGCAGCGCAGAGTGAAAAAGATGATCAAGGGGCTGGGGGACTTATCATGCGAGAGGAGGTTGAAGGAGTTGAACATGTACTCACTGGAGGAGAGACAGGGGTGACATGATTGAAACCTTTAAATACATGAAAGGAATAAACAAGATGGGTACAGAGGGGCTGTTCAAAGTAAGGAAGGGGAGGGTCGCCAGAGCCATGATATGAGACTGGAGCGAGGAAGGTTCAGGAGGGAGATGAGGAGACACTTTTTTACAGAGAGGGTGGTGGCTGGGTGGAATGTGTTACCTGCTGAAGTGGTATGCAGTAGAACAGTGGACTGCTTCAAACAAGGATGGGACAGGACAAGAGGAAGGGTTAATGAAGGGGAAGGGTGGAAGGGAGGGGCAGCTGCAGAATAAGGGGTGCTAGCTGCACATTCGAGCAGACTTGATAGACTGCTAGGCCTTTATCTGCTGGCAAATTTCGTATGTTTGTATAATATTTTTTATTTTTCATGAGCTCTTATTGCTGAATTTATGCAAAAAATGAGTAAATGAAGTTCAGGAAGTGGTGCTGCTTAAGCACAATGCATGCAATGTGAAGCAACTCCTGAAATCATTCCTTTACCAAGCTTAGTGTATGCCATGCAGACAACGTATTATCAATCAATCAATCACTTTATTTAACCAGGCATAAACATCATTGAGCAAGCTCATTTTCAAGGTGGTCCTGGGCATTAATACAATACAGTAAACTTCATAAGATTACAATTACGGTGGACAGCTGTTTAAAAAAACAAACCTTGTGAAGGTATTGGTCAATATGGGCCTATACATACCGGTCAACATAATTAACAGGTACATAATGATAAGCTTTACTGGAGTGAGAAGAGACACCAATCCCATATAGTCTCCGCTAAGTAAGAGCTCACACCTAAATGATTAAAAATAAGGAGGTATTAAGGAATAGGGTAGAAACTGGGGTGAAAGAGTAAGCAGCCAAGAGGGAGGCCAGAACAGGTAAAAGGTAGAGAATAGGCAGGGCCATCTCAGATTAAGGGAACTAGACTTGTAGGTCCTAGGTTTCTGTTGTTAGGAATGTGGGGTGGATGAGATACTTAGGCGTAGGATTTGAGAGTGGCACCCAGGGCTTAGGGGTCATCGGCATCTGAAACAGTTGCATGATTCCTTCAGTTAATCCATTAATAGAGCTTTGAATGTGAAAATGCTTGGAAGTGAGGATAATTTTAATGAGTCTTGCATAGTGTTCCAAAGTGATGGAAGTGAGAAGTTGATTGCTGCTGAGCCAAGGGAAGTTTTCACTCTAGGAATCTGGAAGTAGATTATGGAGAAGCGTCTCAGGCCATAGGAACCTTTAGCCCATTTGAAGATGTTTGAGATGTATGCAGGGAGGTTATCAGATAATGCTCTAAAAAACCAGAGGAGAGCATTCCTTTTTCTTCTAGTTGAGAGTGAGGTCCATCCCGAAACCTGGTATAGACAACAGTAATGTGTACCACGGGGGAGATTTAAGATAAATCTTAAAGCCCGGTGGTAAAGGGTGTCCAGTTTGTTTAGTATTGCTGATGGGCAATGACTGTAAAGGAAGTCAGCATAGTCCAGTATATGTAGGAATGTAGTTTGTACTAGTCTTATTCTGGCTTCTAGCATAAGTAGATGTTTAATGCGATAGAATAAACCTAATCGGCAATCGCTGTCTTAATTTCTTCAAGGTTTCATTTAAGTGGCACAGAAAGTTGAGCTTGTTATCCAGCCAGAACCCTAGATATTTAAAGGTATCAATATGTGGACATCCGGAAGTAGACTTTGGTGAGAGAGAATCATTGCTTTAGTCTTTTTGGCATTGAGAAGGAGCTTATGAGTGAGAAGGTTGTACTGGAGGGTGACGAAGTCTTTCTGTAAGTAATCATGGGCCAAATCCAAGGATGAATTTGTGGTATAGAGTACAGTATCATCTGCGAATAAGTGCACATTTGCTGTGCCCAGCTGTGAGTCCAGATTATTGATGTACATTGCAAAGAGGATAGGACCCAGGATGGAGCCTTGTGGGACTCTTCGTAACAAGGATTTTTGTGGGGACAGCTCTCCTATGGCTTTAACTTGTTGTAACCTATTGATTAGGTAGTTGGGGAAACATTTAATGGCAGAACTATCAAGTCCGATGTTACTCAGTGCAATAAGCATGATGGTATGATCCACGGTATCGAAGGCCTTACTTAGATCAAGGAAGAGGGCAAATACATGCTTCTTAGAGTCCAAGGCCATTTGCCAGTCTGTGGTTACTTTGGCAAGAGCTGATACTGTACTGTGTTTGGCTCTGAAGCCGGACTGAGCCGGGTTTAGCAACTTTTGTGAATTCAAATGTTCTCTAAGTTGGATGTTGACAATTTTTTCAAGTAATTTAGAGAGGACGGATAGTATAGAAATAGGCCGGTAATTGTTCAGATCACTCAGATCCCCTGTCTTGAATAATTGTAGGATGTGGGCAGTTTTCCACGAGACAGGTAGCTCACCTTGAATCAGAGAAGTGTTGAATAAGTGTGTAATGGGGTGGTCAGATAGGGTATGGCCAAGTTTTGAGAAAGTAAGGTTCAATATCTGCACCCACACTCATTTTGTATCCAGAGAAAGGAGGAGGTCCTCCACTTGCTTGAACGTAATTGTGAGGAAGCTGAAGGGGGTGGGATGTGGTTGGTTATGGTTGTGGTTATCAGTGAAGCTAACAGTGTAGTCTCTTGCCCGGCTAAGTTCGCTGATAGGTGAGGTGTCAAAGGCAAGCCCTGCAGTGGCAAAGTGATCATTAAGCTTCTCTAGTATATCAGCTTTGTCCATATAGGTGGTACCATCAGACACAGTTTTGTTTGGAAGGAGTGTTGCAGTGGACTGACCTTTGACTTCTTTGAGGTTGTTCCAAAATTTGGCAGAGTTGTTTTTATTGGCTAAGTATTTTATTGGCTGGTATTAGCTAAGTAACAAAAACTAAGATTGGCATCTCTGCTACTGTTATTTTACCGCATGTGTTCAGGATGCTAGGACATCAAGAATCATACCTCTCCTCACTAAGCCACTACCTGGGTAAACTACTATACTACTCCTGCCTGGAATAAAGAGTGCTGCCATGGACCCATTGGAAAAGGCTTTCATTCTAAAAGAAACGATACTGGTAGAAAAGGTAATAAAGCAACAAGACATAAGGGATTGCAAAGATATTTTCCAAGTCTAACTCTCTATACACATCTGATTCCAAACCTTCCTGCTTCTGGTTATTCATTTTCAGATTTGTCTGTGTCCACAATTTCTGGTCACTTTGGAACATGCTTTGCACACTAGTTTAGTGCTTATTCAGCTGAAGTCGAGTGAGCCAGAAGTATGGAGGGCTAGACTTAAAAAATATCTTTGAAATCCCTTATGTCTTGTCATTATACTACTGCACTATAGTTTCTTTTTTAATGAGAGCCTTTTACTGTAGTAGGGTCTATGGCAGCTTTGAAAACATTGCAGGCGGGAGTAGTACAGTAGTTAACGCATCTAGTAACTTAGTCAGGAGATGTACCAATCCTGATGTTTTACCATCCTGAACACACGGATTAAAATAACAGCAGTGGAGCTGCCTATTTTAATTTGTGTTACTTAGGTGCTCAGCATTATTCTGTAGCTGCTCTGAAGAAAGACAACATAAGTATTAATTGGAACAATAGTGATTGTTTTGTATTCTTAGGTCACAGAACCTACTCTAATGAAAGTGAATCAAAAGATGCATGGCTGATATATGTGTAGCAGAAAACCACAACAATCTGCAGTGAGCAGGGCACAGGCTGTTGCTGGTTGCCAAGTTCGATCCCCTGACCTACCAGAAGAGATAGTAGTGTATAACAGCACAGCAATTGTGATTATTATGATTATTATTTCTGTGTGTTGCAGAGGAAATGTGCTGCTATAGAAATAATGGAAGGTGGGGGGGTTGACACAGTGGCCCAACTGTATCAGCTTTTCAATATATTATTGGATACCGATGCACCTTTTGTAAAACCAGGACATACTTACAGCATATTGAGGGCATATTGACACCAACAGTAACAAAGTGCATAGTGATCAGCAGAATAAAGTTTCAAATGGCACTTGTTTTCAAAAGGGCTGAATGTCAGAATACAGCAGGTTTTTAGAAAGAGAGCTACACAGTGTACTACAAAAAATACATAAATAAATAAAACACTGTCCTGGATGTGTTACAAACTTACTACCAGTAAAATGAAATAATATGATCAAAACCATTAACTAGCAAAATTGCCTGCAATTAGGCATTACATCATAAATAATAATAAGGGCAAAGAGCATGGCAGCTACACAGAAGTTGCAGAAGGCTTGCACTGCTGAGAATACTGCTCTATATTGTTTATTATTACTTCAATGACAATATTGAGAAGCACCTTTTAGGCCGCCATTAGATAACATGTATGTGCAATCCAGTAAATAGAAGCTGTAGTAAGTGATCCATTTCTTTATATAGTGGGATCCTGTACAAATTACCAATGTACAGTCATTATTTTTAGTCTGCAAATCCATACCCGCCGATGGGAAAAATGCAAAATGTACTGTAGGCTGGACAGAGGACATTTTTGAGGCAAAATGAGGGACAGCTGAGAAGTATAAATATCGGTGGAGAAGGTTAAATACCACATGATTTATGTGGACTTTTTGGTATTGTTTTCAGAGCACCAATGTTTAGGAGACTTGCCACAACTTTTTTATTTTGTATCATTCTGTAGGAGCCACTAGGTAGCTGTCAGTGAAGCTTGATACACTGGCCTGGATATTCAAAAGGGATGCGCCATGCACAACAGGGACGCGTCAGCGCAATTCCGGAAATGTGCCATTGTGCGATACTTAGTGGGAGGCAGCTGCGCAGCGCAAGTAGCAATGCACAAGAGCACAATAGTAATGAATACATGTGCAACCGTAGGGGGGGCGGAACCATGAATAACATGCACAGTGCGATATTCAACAGCATGTGCCATGCGCAATAGGGGAGCTAGCGGAAGTTGCGTGACAGCAGAAATTATCCAAATTAAAAAGGATCAAGAGGGGGTGCAAGAATACTACAGGGAAGCCACAGGTGGGAGCGAGTTGACAGGCACAAGGCAGAGGGTAGCAGTGAGCAGGACTGGGCAGCAGCAGGACAGGGCATACCTGAAGTGATCCAGGAACAAGATAGGAGTGGGGAGCCTGTGCCACTGAGCAGGATTGTAAGTGGAGTGCCACAGTGGACTGAGGGCAGTGGCAGTAGTCAGGACAGCCACAGCTAAAGGCCGGAGGTGTACCCGGTGCAGGGGGAGCATCAGAAATGGAGAGCAGGGGGAACAGGATAACAGCCACCGGGGGGAACTGCAGCTAGAGGCATGGCCAGTGCCACCTTCCAGATGGTAATGAGGGGTGTGAGAAGGCAGACAGCAGGGAGGCGTGGTCGTAGAAGGGCCCATTGGTGGTACGCCCAGAACAGGCAGTACCAAGCCCGCACCACCTTAGAACACTACTCTGACACAGAGACTATGGGCTGGTACTGCCTGCACCGGGAAATCCTGAGGTGGCTCTGTGAGCTGTACAGTGATGAGATGCAGGCACCCACACGACGGAGCCATGCTCTGTCAGTGGAGATGAAGGTGACAGCCAACATGTGTCTGCTCACCAAGAAAACCTTTCAGAGACCAACAGGGGACACAACAGGCATAACACAGTTGGCTGTGTCACCCCTATTTACACAATTCCTCAGTGCACTGCTGCCGCATGCTGTGGAGTACATTTGTTTCCCCAGCACACAGGTGGAGCGCACAACACACATACAAGAGTTCCACAGGGTAGCACAGTTGCCTGGTGTGCTAGGGGCCATTGACTGCACCCATGTGGCCATCCGCACACCACCTGGCCCAGACGGTGTGTCCTACATCAACCAGAAGGGGTATACAAGCATCAACTGCCAGGTGGTGTACAATGCCAGGGGGTGCATAACCAATGTCTGTGCCATGCACCCTGGGGGAGCACATGATGCCTTCATCTGGCACCAGTCTGCACTGTGCCACAGGTTTGAGAGTGGGGACATCCCCACTGGCCACCTAGTGGGTGAGTATGCATATCAAGCAGGATGACATGAGCAGACGTGGGGGGGTGCATATGGGTACAGGCCATGTCGGCCCATGGCAAAGCGATGCAGACCACCATACTAATGTCCACCCTCTACACACAGGTGACAGTGGCTACCCATTTCATCCCTGGCTGCTCACACCATACCGGCACCCCATGACCCCATCGCAGCTACGGTACAATGAGGCACACGCCACAACATGGAATGTCATCGAGCGGGTGTTCGGGATGCTGAAGGCACATTTCTGTTGCCTGGACACAACTGGCGGTGCCCTACAGTACAGCCTCTCGAAGGCCTGGGGGCTATTCCTGGCCTGCTGCATCCTGCATAACATGGCCAACAAATGTGGGATAGCCGTAGAGGTCGAAGAGGGGACTGCAGTGGGGATGATGAGGACACCAGTCCAGACGGTGATGGGCAGCCACCCACTGGGCAATGGGACCCCCGCCTGATCTGGATGTCACAGCTGTACCAGGATACCATCACAGAAGAGCACTTTGGTCAACACAGGTAGGTCACAGGGCCATGTGAAACCACTAATGGCAAAGGCGGAACCCACAGACAGGCAGGAACAAAACCCAGGGGTGGATGGTGGTAAGGGAATGGGTCTCAGTGTGGCACCGCACATGGCGTCAGGGATGGGCAGGGATGAACACAACATGTGCACACACACACACACACACACACACACCACAAGACATGCACAAGGGGTAGACGGCACACCAACCCCAAATGCCACCCCTACCCCCACACAGGTCCACACATGACCATGCCCAGTGGCCATCACTGTGTGTGCCTCAGACACTGGGCACCATTGCACACTGGTGGACAGCACAATGCAGGCATCATCATGCACATGCCACAGTGGCTAGCAGCTGGGAGGGTGTGCACAGGGACTGTATGTGTGCAGGGCTGAGTACCCCACCTGTGCATCGCACGATGCACACCACACTGCACACAGGACAGTGGCAGACAGTGGCAATGGTGGGAGACAGGTCAGCCATGTGACACAGTGCCACGGCCACCATGGATGCATGGGAGGCCCCGCTGAGACCTGCCAGCCATGCCAGACTGACCATTGGCCTCATGGGGTGTCACCGACGGTTCCCCAGGGGTGACGCTGCATGAATGAGACCATGTTCATGCAGGGGTCTCCAGCTCACGAACATGCCTGCACCAGACCTGCTCAGTATGCCCACTGCTGAACCCAGTGTCGACATAGCAGGTGTCACATGGCACTGGGAATGGGGGGTGAACATGACACTGCACAGTGTCTGCAGCACATGGGCACCGAACTGGGTGTCCAATGTGGCCATGACAGCTGTGAATGCATGTGTCTGCCAGTCAATGGCAGCGGTCACATCCTCTCGCTGCCGGGTCATCTCTGCCAGGAGCAGACTATGGTCTCTGCTGCGCCGCTCCTCTGCCTGGAGCAGAACCACACTGAGTGCATCCACCACAGTCACAAGCTGCAACTGCTGATCCACTGAAGCCTGGAATAGGCAGCTGTGCTCATCAAAGAGGTCATCCACTGGTCTGGCATGCTGTCCTTTGTGGTGTTCCTGGCCCTGCTGGGCAGCTCCCCTTGATGATGGGTGCTGCACACCAGAGCCATGCCGGGGCATGTCCACATGCGGTGCAGTGCCACCGCCCCCGACACTGTCTCCTGTCACCATTGGCCGACTGATGGCACTGCCCCTCCCGTTGCCGATCACCAGGGCTTACTGACGCCACTGCAGAAGCTGCAACAGCCCCTCTGGCATGGATGCACACCAGTGCTGTCCCCCTGGGGTATACAGGCACAGGCTGGGACTCTGTTGTCATGCAGACCTTCATGGCAGCACCACCCACGGCTACACCCATGCCATTTCCTGCTGTGGGACCATCCTGCATCCCACACGTATCACTGTCCAGGATGTGTGACCCATCATCATCGGTGCCGGATCCAGCACCAATCCATGTCCCAGCATGCTGGAGTCCATAGGCACTGTCATGCTGGGGCACAGGCAGGTCCTTGTCCGCACCCGCACCACTATCTTCAGTCCGGACAGACAGAGAGGTATGCACTGGTCCAGTCCCTCGGACACCTGTGGAGGTGGATGGGCATTCCTCTGTGTCTAGGGCATTACCCTCAGTGGACACACCCACCACCATTGACCCATGTAGAAGCTCAAGAGCTGTAAGGGAACACAGTAGAGTTATTGTCTCAGCCCTGCCCAGTGGCATTCCCCCCACCACCCACACAGTGACAGCAGGGGACCTACCATGCAGTGATGGGCTGCCACCCATCTGGAGGCCACCACCAGGAACGCTCTCTATGCACAATGCCGCATGCTACCAGCCACCCACTCCTCCTGTGACGTCAGGCATGGCACATCCGGCTGTCCACCACCAGTGGCAGCACATGCTGCCCTGATGGCAGCCACCCTTATCCTTTATCCTCCTCCTGTCCATGCTGATCTTCTTTTTATACTCCTGCATGGAACGCTGGTGGCTGCCATGCTGGTTCATGGCATGCACAACCTCACCCCACGCCACAGCACAGGCCTGTGGTGTTCCCCGCTGTCCGCTGAGCAGTGGTTCCCTGTTGAGATAGGCCTCAAACAGGGCATCTGATTCAGCCCGGGTGAAGATGGGCCTCCTCCTTCTCCCCCATCCCTGCTCCTCCTCATCCTCTCGTTCGGTCATGATCGAGCCTGTGGGAATGACAGGTGTTAACTTTGAATGTGCAGTCCCATTTAGCCCTCACAAACCACAGTCCACACATCCAAACAGCATGCAACCCACCACAATAGACTTCAATATCAAACTATGTCTTCTGCAGCCCCATGTCGCATTTATATAGTGCAACGCATGCAAATGAGGCGAGACACAACTTTAAGTGGATGCTAATGCAGTGGTTGTGCCATGGAATTGCTGATGAGCTGATTTGCATATGCTGGCTGAATATCGTGTTGTTGCACCTTGTGCAATGTTGTTGAGCATGCTCAGGCTACAGCGCAGCTCTGTGATGTGCGCAGTAGGCACTGCACGGTGCATGCCTGGGGTGCTGACACTGACGTGTGCTGCGCTGATGACGTGCTGTGCGTGGGAGGCAGTGCAGGGCATGGTCACCATTGTGCCAGTGATGCTAGTGCACTGTTCACCCATGTGGTGCTCATGCCCTGGTGTGCCATAGGCGCCATGGAGCAACAGCATGGTAGGCCACTACAGGGCATCACACACAGGCTCCCTACCGCCCTACATGCTGGGAGTCCCAATGGCGCGGACAGACCCTTGACCCTGCGGTCGACCTTTGCCCCTAGGCACCATGCATCCGCATGGGAGCACTCCTATCTTGCAGTTCGGTGACAGCGCAATGGGGAATGGCAGCACTGTACCATGCAGCCTCCGCACATGGGGAACGTGCACTACAGAGTGCCATTTTGTTATTGGAATTCACTGAAGGATGTCACATAGGTGAGCAAGACAGTGGAGCGCAGTAGAGCTGGAAAACCTTGTGGCCATTGTTGAGTCCCATGCTGGGGCCCTGTTCAGACAGGACCCACTCGACAGGCCAAGCAGTGCCATGTGGGAGGAGGTTGCTAAGGGCATGGAGGAGGCCACTGGCATCTCCAGGTCCAGTGAGCAGTGTCGCCACCAGTATGGAGACCTCCAGCAGAGGGACCCGGACAGACTGTGGCATCTGCAGGCACAGGCCTGGTGAGGCGTCGTGCCACAGCCAGGTAGGTGCTCCATCCATACACTGGTAGCATCCGTCCACCCGGGTATCGCGGTGTGCATGTGTCTACCCCGCAGGGAAGTGGGGGGCCATCTAGTGGGGGCAGTGGTGGTGGGGGTTGCGGCATGGCTGGGCTGTGCAGGACCACACACACTGGAGGGGGGGCTTTGCTACTGGTTTGTACTGATGTTCCCCTCTCCGTGTTTGCACCATAGGCCTGGAGGAGCACCATATGGCGAGACAAGCCTGAGCAGATCAGGACAGGGCTGGTGTGTCACAGCTGTAGCAGGGTCATGGAGGAGGGGCCATGGGCCAGCAGCACCCAACTGGCCTGGATGCAGGTGAGTGCCTGTTTTCCCCTCACATCTGTGCATGCTGTGTTGCAGGGTTGGCAGTGGGGCATGGCCACCAGCACTTGGCCTCACCACTGTGCATGCCACACGGTGCACTCAGCACTGTCCTGTGGCACTGCATGTGTGGGTGGGTGTCGCTGGTGGTCCGTGCGTGCATTGGGCACATGGCTGTGCCACTGCCTTTGCACCGCATAGCCATGTCACTGTATGGCCACGGTGGTGCTATGCGGGACATGGGCAATGGGTGTGTGCAGCTGTCTGCATGGCTGTGGGTGCCTGGGTAGGTGGGTCTTGTGGGCGCGGTCACTGTGGGTGGTCGCATACCATCACAGGGGCGTGGCCCATGGCTGTATGCCATGCACAGTGGGTGGGCTGCTGGGGTCTGACCAGTCACGCGTATTGACTCTGCTCCCTTGTCCTAGGGGGACAACACTGGATGGTGCTGTAGAGAGGGGGGTTCAGCAGCTTCTGCAGCTTGCCAGGGCCACACTACAGATCCTGCAATGGATGGAGTGGGATGGGGTACTGCGCCATGGAGGAAGGCGAAGGCACAGAAGTGGGGAGAGGGGCAGATGATAGGCCCTCTATACCCCCTTATTGAATTCCCCCCCTAGACTTACCCTCACACCCCTTCATCCCACTCCCATTTGTTCACCCCTGCCCCATGCCCACCTCCACCTGGTTTGTGGCCCTTTTCCCCACCCCATTTTATATAGATGTACATATGTGTTGTTGTTCATATTCGTTTATTATATACACTTTGTTATGACAACTGTGGTGGTCTCTGATTTGCAGGGAGCTAATGGTGCTTGGCTGCAGTGGTGTGCATGGCATCGGGGGTGATGTAGGCCTGGGTGTGTGTGTGTGTGTGTGTGTGTGTGTGTGTGTGTGTGTGTGTGTTATGTGTGTGTCTAGCAGGGACCGGCCTATGGTGTGGGTGGGGGATTCGGTCACTGTCTGTGGTATGTGTGTTGTTTCCTGTACACTGGATGCCTGTGTGCAGTGGTCCCCAGTGCATGAACTGTGTCCATGGTGCCCTTGTCAGTGTGTCCATGGCCCATGCTGCTGACACCCTTGTATGTCTATGCTATGCATGGTCTGCTGGCATGTCAGTGGTGGCTGTCCATGCTGGCAACCCCCTGGAACCAGCGCAATGGTGGATTGCCTCCTGTCACTGATATGGTGCATATCTGCCTTGGGTGGCACTGTGGCCTTTGCTGTTGTTGTCCTCCTCCATGATGTCGCTGGTGTCTGTTGCAGTATCTGTGCTCCAATGTCTGTCACTTGTGCTCCGGCCGCATGCTGGTGGCAGATGGCTTCATGGTGCATGCACAGGGTGGCTGGTACTCCTGTGCGATGGTGGGGTGCTGGCTGTGGGTACACGGCTGCTGTGGTCGCATGCCAGTGGGTTTGTTGCCACGCTATTGTTTCCTTGTGTTGGGGTGCCCTTGGGTCTGGGTGGGTATTTTTGCGTGTCCTGAGTTGCATCCTGTGTGGCGCATGCCTCCATGCACCACTGTGGGCATCTGTGCTGGCTGTTGGGGCCAGTGCTGGGACAGGGTGTGTGCTTGGGTGGGTGTGCAGGGTGCTGTCCTGCTGGTGGTGGGGTCCAGGGCAGACCCTGTCCCATGCGGGGTACCTCGGTTACCGAAGCAGGGTTGACCTCTCTGCTGTGCCTCGGGGGGGGCCATGCAGGGCAACACTGTGTCTGCAGTTGTTGCATCAATGGCTGCTGCTGCCCGCTGTGGGGTACTCACAGTGGGGCTGCCATGCATGGCTCCATGTTGCACAGGGTTGTATTGTCACAGTGGGGGTGGTGGCATGTATACAGAGCCATGCATTGCTGGGCACTGCTCCTGGGTGGGGTGTCTGGGGATCGCTGTGCAGGGTGTGCTCTGCATTGGTGGGATGGGGTGGCACACGGTGGCTGGACCTCCTTGTGTTATGGTCACTGCTTGACAGGGGGTGTGCTGGGGCACCATGCCCCGGCTGTGATTTGGTGCTGGTGTTCATGGGATGGTGGTTCATCCAGCTCACCACAGGTTGTCTAGTTCAGGGGGTGTGGGGGGGGCTGTCTGGTCTGCTGCATGCTCCTCTGCCCATGCCTTCCATGGGTGGTGCACCCCTGCATCCTCTCCCTGCGCATCCCTGGTTGTGCTACTTCACTGCTACCCTGCTCCACTGTGCATCCCTGGTTGTGCTACTGCGCATCAGCCCTACGCCACTGCACATCCCTGGTTGCATCATGGCGCAGTCGGTGCGATATTCAGTTGTATTGCACAAGCACACCTTGGCCTGCACTGTGTTTGAATATCACGCGTATTGCTGCACTTGCACCTGCTCCTGTTATTGCACTACTTTGTGGCGCAGTTTGCTTATCTGGGCCACTGTATACAAAGCATTTCACTGTGTAACACTGTATTTGTTGATAAATGCTGCACTGTAACAATGCATCACCATTTATGCTTTACTTGTAGCAACTCTATTTTCACAGTCTGGATATTCAGTCGTAACAATATATCACTGTGTACTTTCTCAGATATGGACAGCACAATACTGCATAACAGAACATGTGAAACAGCTCAGTTGCATGTTAACGTGCTGATATAGTGCAAACATTTAGAGACATGCAACTGCATGTGAACTTCACATTATTGCAAATTAATATTGCAGCAGAAAAAATTTAATTTGGATGCAAGTGTCATCTTGACCTGGAGCTTTGCTTATATACATACAGTATAAGACAAGTAATGTACTGCCAGCTTGTGAGTGTAATGAAAGGTGACTGAATGAAGAAGGCTGGTCAGTTGCTCTGTCAGGTTAGGCACAGATGACATCCCTGCAGGGAGTAGTGCACTGTCTGGAGCTTCATATCACAGATATCCAGTTTGAAATAAGGCAAATCAAATAGAATGAGATACACTTCTGGGAGAAGGATGAGGTAGCAGCAGGAAGCAGAATGGCTTATGGCTTGAGGATAGCGTCCAGTAAACCACGAGGTAAACAATATGGCAAAAAAATATTATATTTTAAAAGAAGGGAATCAGGACATGTGGCATACAGTATTTAGTTAGTAAACTGGGGATTTAGAACTGTAGAAACATAGAAACATAGAATTTGATGGCAGATAAGGACCGCATGGCCCACCTAGTCTGCCCATTTCCCTACCTAACAGATAAGCTGCAGATCCTAGTTAACCAATAGCCTACTTACTCCTACTCCCCACTAGAACTGCCTTATGTCTGTCCCATGCATTCTTGAATTCCCCCACTGTTTTTGACTGTATGACCTCCTCAGGAAGGCTGTTAGATGCATCTACAACCCTCTCTGTGAAGAAGTACTTCCTCACATTACCTCTGAGCCATCCCCCCTCTATCTTCAAATTGTGCCCCCTTGTTCTTGTACATCTCTTTTTCTGAAAGATACTACCCTCTTGGACTGTGTTGATTCCCTTGAGGTATTGGAAAGTTTCTGTCATGTCCCCCCTCTCCCTCCTTTCCTCGAGGTTATACATCTTAAGCTCCTTTAGTCATTCTTCATATGTCTTCTGGTGCAGACCCTGCACCATTTTGGTTGCCTCCTCTGGACAGCCTCCACCCTGTCTATGTCTTTGAAGAGATGGGGTCTCCAGAACTGTACACAGTACTCCAGATGTGGTCTTACCAACTGTCTGTACAGAGGGCCAACAACTTCCTGTTTTCTACTGGTGATGCCTCTCCCTATGTATCCCAGTATCCCCCCAGCCCTCCTTACTGCCTTCTCATATTGCTGGCCCACCTTTAAGTCATCTGATATGACTACCCCCAGGTCCCTTTCCATTTTTGTTGTTGTCAGTATCTCACCCCCCATTGTGTACTCTTCCCCTGGGTTTTTGTTTCCCAGGTGCATTACTTTGTACTTCTTTGCATTGAATCTAAGCTACCATACATCTGACCATTCCTCCAACCTTGCCAAGTCCCTTTTTATCCTTTCCACCCCACCTTGCATAACAACCCTGTTGCAGATCTTTGTGTCTTCTGCAAAGAGACATACTTTCCCTTCTAGACCCTCTGTAATGTCACTTAGAAAGACATTAAAAAGGACCGGCCCCAATACTGAACCCTGTGGTACCCCACTAGTAACCCTCTTTTCTTCACTATGGACTCCATTTACTATTACCAGCTGTGTCTTGTTGTCCAGTCAGTGTTTTACCCAGGCTACCACCCTGGGAACCACTCCCAGGCTGGCTAATTTGTTTATTAATCTTTTGTGTGGGACTGTGTCAAATGCCTTGCTAAAGTCTAGGTAGGCCATATCCACAGCCCCTCCCTGGTCTACTACTTTGGTCACCCAGTCAAAGAAATCAATTAGATTTGTTTGACATGACCTTCCTGCTGTGAATCCATGCTGCCTTGCATCATGTGCCCCACTGGCTTCTAGGTACTCAACAATTCTTTCCTTCAGCAGTGATTCCATCATTTTCCCTATCACTGAGGTCAAACTGACAGGTCTGTAGTTTCCTGCCTCTGTCTTGCTTCCACTTTGTGAAGGGAAATCACATCCACCCTCCTCCAGTCCTCAGGTACCACATCATCCTCCCATGATTTATTAAAAAGGGTAGTCAGTGGTGTTACTAGCTCTTCCCTTAGCTCTTTTAGAATTCTGGGGTGAATTCCATCAGGCCCCATTGCTTCATCCACCTTCAGTTTTAAGAGTTCTTTCAGAACCCTTTCTTCTGTGAAAGGACTAATATCAACCCCCCTATCCAGAGTGCTTCTATTGACTGGATTCAGTATCTCCCCCTGCTTTTCCATTGTGAATACTGAAGAGAAGTATTCGTTCAGTATCCCTGCTTTATCACTGTTGCTCTCTGCCCAACCACCTTCCTCTTTATTCAGCCTCAGTATCCCTGCCTTAGTCTTTCTTTGCTCCCTAATGTACCTATAAAAGGTTTTATCCCCCTTCTTAACTGAGTTGACTATCTTTTCCTTGGTTTGGGCCTTTGCTATTCTGACTGCCTTCCCCGCTTCCTTCTACTTTAATTGGTACAGTTCTCTGTCCTGCTTCTTCTGTGTTTCCTTATACTTCCTGAATGCTATCTCTTTCTCCCTTACCTTCCCCGCTACTTCTTTGGAGAACCATAGTGGTTTCTTCTTTCATTTTGATTTATTTGCTTCACACAAAGGCTTGTTGCCTCTGTGACGCCGGTTTTAATGTTTCCCCATTGTTGTTCAACCCCACCTTCTTGCCTGTTTGCTAGTGCTTTTCTGAGACACTCTCCCATTTTGACAAAATCAGCCCTCCTGAAGTTCAGTACCTTCACTTTTGTGTGACTTGACTCTACAGCTAGGTTTATTATGAACCACACTGTTTGGTGGTCGCTTGTTCCCAGATGGCTACCCACTTCAAGATCAGAGATCCTCTCTCCATCCCCATTTGAGAGTACCAGGTCTAAGATTGCTCCCTCCTGAGTGGGTTCCAACACTAGGTGTCTGAGACATGCCCCCTGTAAGGCATCGAGAATGGCCCTGCTCTTGGATGTGGCTGCAGCAAAGGTGCTCCAGTTAACATCTAGCATATTCAGGTAGCAAATTAGCATGAGAAAATATGTAACCTAACTGAATCTGTCATGCCACTGTTTCCGTGCTGTTCAAGTATTTTGATAGTGTAATTAATTAGTCATATTTTTTATTTTATTTTGCAATTTTTTTGATCCTACAAATATGAATGAAAATACACCCACCTATAGTAGTAAAACTTGATTGGTTGAGTGTTGGCCAGTGAGGTGTTACTGGGCCACCCAGTACAATGACTGGGACCTGTCTGTACCAGGGTACAGGTTATTTCATAGGGACAGGGTGATTGGGAAAGGAGGGGGAGTGGCACTATATGTGAAGGAAGGACTGAAGTGTGTAAGGGAGGAAGGGGAGGGGGGTAGTACGGAGTCACTTTGGATGCAAATCCAGGATTCCAAGAATAGGATTCTTAGAATGGGAGTGGTGTACAGGCCACCATCTCAGACGAAGGAGTTAGACAGGGAACTAGCGGGACAGATCAGGAGGACCTGCGAGAAGGGTAGTGTGGTGATTGTGGGGGACTTCAACATGCCAGGAGTGGACTGGAGCACCCCAACAACCAGGAACAGAAGGGAGCAGGTACTGCTGGATGCCTTCCAGGACAGCTTCCTGCTGCAAATGGTCAGTGAACCAACCAGGTTAGGGAATACCCTTGACCTTGTGCTGGCAAATGGGGATTTTGTGAGAGAACTTACAGTGGAGGAACTGCTGTCAGGGAGTGACCACCACTCAGTATGGCTCACATTGGATATGGGCAAGGAAGGAGTGGAATCTGGCACAATAGTGCTGGACTTCAGGAGGGCCGACTTTGGGAGGATGGGGGAAGTGGTAAAAGGGTACCTGGCCAGAATTCAATCTAGTATGGACACTAACTAGAGGTGGGAGGTCATAAAGCTGGGGATAGTGGAGGCAACCAAAACCTGCTGCAAAGCCCAGAGCAAGAAGGCTAGGGCTAAGAAATCAGTCTGGTTGAGCAAGGAGGTCATGAAAAAAGGTAAGGAGGAAAAGAGCTGCCTTTAGGAAGTACAAGAAAACAGGGAGGGGGAGGACAGGGAGGAGTACTTGACAGAATCGAAGGAGGGCAGTAAGGGGAGCCAAAGCACCTACGGAACTCAGGCTGGCACAAGGCATTAAGAAGGGGGAGAAGGACTTCTTTAAGTACATCAGGGAGAAAAGGAGCTGTAAGGACCACATAGTAAGGATTAGGAAAGAGGGGGGTTGGGTGGAAGCAGGGTGCGATAAGGCAGAAGCACTAAATGAGTACTTCTGCTCAGTATTTACTAAACAGAAGAGGGGGGTCACATCCAAGGTGGGAGAAATGGCAGAAGCAGGGTGGGAAGTGGTGACAGATGGGGAAATCATGGACAGCAGAGTTCGAGAGGGTTTGAAGGCACTGAGGGTGGACAAGGCGCCAGGCCCAGATGGCATCCACCCCAGGGTACTGAAGGAGCTGGCAGAGGTCCTTGCAGGACCTTTGGCAGACCTATTTAATGCCTCACTACATTCGGGGTGTGCACCTCAGGACTGGAGGATGGCTCATGTGGTGCCCCTCCACAAGAGTGGCCCCAAGGATGAACCGGGAAACTACAGACCCGTGAGCCTCACATCCATCGTGGGTAAGCAAATGGAGACTATCCTGAAGGAGAGGCTGGTGGCCTTCCTAGAGGCCAAAGGACTACAGGACAGCAGACAGCATGGCTTCATATGCGGCAGATCCTGCCAAACCAACCTGGTCGAGTTCTATGACTGGGTTACTAGGCAACTGGACAGGGGCCATGCAGTGGATGTATCTGGACTTCAGTAAGGCATTTGACTCAGTGCCACATGGAAGGCTGGGAAGGAAGTCAGTAGGCACAGGGCGGGTGCAAAGCTGGTGAGATGGGTAGGAAACTGGCTGCAGGGAAGGCAACAGAGGGTGGTGGTGGGTGGGGAGCTCTCACACCCAAGGGCAGTGACAAGCAGTGTTCCACAGGGCTCGGTGTTGGGACCAGTGTTGTTTGGGATATTCATTGCAGACATATCATGGGACATCACGAGCAAGATCAGTCTGTTTGCTGATGATACCAAGGTAGGCGCCATGGTGGATGACCTAGGGGGATGGCAGGGGTTGCAGGATGATCTGGCAAAGCTTGAAACATGGTCAGACACCTGGCAACTGGGCTTTAATGCCAAAAAGTGCAAGGTGCTGCATTTTGGGATGAAGAACCCAAGAAGGACTTACCAGCTAGGGGGAGTGCAGCTAGCCCAGACAGAGGAGGAGGAGAAGGATCTGGGTGTGCTCATTACAGGGTCAATGAACAACTCAGCACAATGTAGGAAGGCAGCTGCAAAGGCCAACAAAATGCTGGGTTGTATTGCAAGGGGTATATCCTCGAGGAGGGAGGAGGTGATTCTGCCACTGTATAGGTCAATAGTTAGACCTCACCTGGAGTACTGCACGCAGTACTGGCGTCCGTATCTGAAGAGGGACATTAAGTTACTGGAGGGGGTGCAGCACAGAGTGACAAAGATGATCAAGGGGCTGGGGGACTTATCATACGAGAGGAGGTTGAAGGAGTTGAACATGTACTCACTGGAGGAGAGGAGAGACAGGGGTGACATGATTGAAACCTTTAAATACATGAAAGGAATAAACAAGACAGGTACAGAGGGGCTGTTCAAAATAAGGGAGGGGAGGGACACCAGGGGCCATGATATGAGACTGGAGCGAGGAAGGTTCAGGAGGGAGATGAGGAGACACTTTTTTACAGAGAGGGTGGTGGCTGGGTGGAATGCGTTACCTGCTGAAGTGGTATGCAGTAGAACAGTGGACTGCTTCAAATGAGGATGGGACAGGACAATGGGGAGGGTTAATGAAGGGGAAGGGTGGAAGGGAGGGGCAGCTGCAGAATAAGGGGTGCTAGCTGCACATTCGAGCAGACTTGATAGACCTCTAGGCCTTTATCTGCTGGCAAATTTCACATGTTCGTATGTTCGTACTGTAGGAGGACGTCTTTTCACTGAGTTTATTTTACATATAAAAATGATATATGAGCAAGGATGATGTATCTTTTAATTTTTCCGAAGTAGTCTATTAACAGGATTGCTATATCGCTCTGAATCTATCAGTGTATTTATGTATTTATTTTGTAAACTGATCAAGTTTGTAGGAGTTATTTCTTGTAATAATGAGTGTGTGTTGGGGGTACGGGGGCAGTCTGGTCTTTCATTTTGTAAGTGTACAGACCACCACTGCCAAGGAACGGCACACATTGTTTTAATGAATGGTCCCAGTCTGCTGACTGATCTGAATGGATCGACTGTTTTTTCACTGTGTGGAAAAGTTTTAAAAACAGAACAGCACACTGGTCAGATACCAATCAGCTCCAAAATGGTCACTGTGTAAAGCTTATAACAGTATTTTGTCAGTGTCAGTGGCTCAGTAGGTAGCACACTCATCTCTGAGGCCGGGAGATCAGAGGGCTGTGGGTTAAATTCCCACGTCTGGCAATTGGGTTAATATCCCAATACTGACACTGCAGTGCAACATGAGGGGGGTGCTGCACTTCTGAGGTGCCGTCTTTCAGATGAGACATTAAACCGAGGTCCCATCTGCCTGGATTGGTGGTAGTTCAGGTGGATGTTAAAGATCCCATGCCACTTATCGAAAAGAGTAGGGGATTTCCAGGTGTCCTGGCCAAATTTCCCCCATTCACTAAAAATACCACCAACAGCATAATCTGGTTCAATTTCAGTTGCTTACCATCTGTATCCCTTCTCCCCCCGGTCACCCCTGAAAAAGGGACTTCTACTCCCAGTGGGCCTACCGGGTCAACAAAATTCAATAAAATAAAAAAATAAAAAATAACAGCAGCCTGGATTCTGAACTGTGTAGGACTGAACTAAAAAGTACAGCACACTGGTCAGATACCAATCAGGGCAAAAATGGTGAGTATGTGAGGGTCATAACAACATCTGCAGATAATGTATTAGCTAAGTAACAAAAATTAAGATAAGCATTTCTGTTACTGTTATTTAACCACATGTGTTCAGGATGTTATGATGTCAAGAATCATACATCTGGGGAAAGCTGGATGCTCTGACCGCGATGAATGCCTGAAGATACAGCTCCCACTTCACCCGTCTTTATTTTGATTTATCTTACTAAAAGCACTAGGTCAACTGATTAAAAAGAGTAGCGTAACATATCGGACACTCTGGTATTTTGGAAGTTTGTTTTTATTTACCCACCCAGACATCCTCAGAACAGCTGTCAGTGTTTATTTTTCTCTACTACAGTTGCACTTTGAAACTGACCAATGGCCATGTTTATGGAGCCCCAGAGTACAGGCATCTCGAAGGCAAGTAATCACACAGGAGCAGCTGCTCCACAAAACGTTTATGAGCCAGCCAATAAAAGTGACATATGTGAAATTAAAGATATGCCGACTGACCTTAAGATTAGCATCACAGAGGTCACAGTGGTAAACGTGTCATTAAGACATGACACTGAGGCATTGAAAAATCAATCAATCAATCAATCAAAATCTTTAGGGGCCTGATGGGATTCATCCCAGAATTCTAAAAGAACTAAGGGTAGAACTAGTGACACCACTGACTACCCTCTTTAACAAATCATGGGAGGATGGGGTGGTACCTGAGGACTGGAGGAGGGCAGATGTGATTCCCCTTCTCTAAAGTGGGAGCAGGGCAGAAGCGGGAAACTACAGACCAGTTACTTTAACCTCAGTGATAGGGAAAATGATGGAATCACTTCGGAAAGAAAGAATTGTCGAGTACCTAGAGGCCAGAGGGGCACAGGACCCAAGGCAGCATGGATTCACAGCGGGAAGGTCATGCCAGACGAATCTAATAGATTTCTTGGACTGGGTGACCAAAGTAGTAGATCAAGGAGGGGCTGTGGACATGGCCTACCTAGACTTTAGCAAGGGATTTGACTCAGTCCCACACAAAAGATTAATATACAAGTTAGCCAGCCTGGGAGTGGGTCCCAAGATGATAGCCTGGGTAAAGAATTGGCTGAAGAATAGGACACAGAGGGTAATAGTAAATGGAGTCCACTCTGAAGAAAGGGGGGGTTACTAGTGGGGTGCTGCAGGTTCAGTATTAGGACGATCCTCTCAATGTCTTTAGTGTTGCATTGCAGAGGGACTAGAAGGAAAAGTATGTCTCTTTGCAGATGACACAAAGATCTGCAACAGAGTTGATGCACAAGGTGGGGGTGGAAAGGATGAGAAGGGACTTGCAAGGTTAGAGGAATGGTCAAATGTATGGCAGCTTAGATTTAATGCTAAGAAGTGCAAGGTAATGCACCTGGGAAACAAAAACCCAGGGGAAGAGTACACAATGGGAGGTGAGATACTAACAACAATAAAAATGGAAAGGGACCTGGGGTAGTCATATCAGATGACTTAAAGGTGGGCAAGCAATGTGAGAGGGCAGTAAGGAGGGCTGGGGGATACTGTTATGCATAGGGAGAGGCATCACCAGTAGAAAACAGTAAGTTGTTATCGCTCTATACAGACAGCTGGTGAGACCCCAACTGGAGTACTGTGTGCAGTTCTGGAGACCCAATCTCCGCACGGACATAGACAAGATGGAAGCTGTCCAGAGGAGGGCAACTAAAATGGTGCAGGGTCTGCACCGGAAGACATATGAAGAGAGACTAATGGAGCTTAATATGTATAGCCTCGAGGAAAGGAGGGAGGGGGGGACATGATAGAAACGTTCAAGTACTTCAAGGGAATCAACAAAGTCCAAGAGGGTAGCATCTTTAAAAAAAAGAGGTGTGCAAGAACAAAGGGGCACAATTTGAAGATGGGGGGGCGGCTCAGAGGTAATGTAAGGAAGTATTTTTCACAGAGAGGGTTGTGGATGCATGGAACAGCCTTCCGGAGGAGGTTGTGGAGTCAAAAACAGTGGCTGAATCCAAGCATGCATGGGACAGCCATAAGGCAATTCTGGGAGGTGGGGGTAGAAAGAAGTAGGCTGCTGGTTAACTAGGATCTGCAGCTTATCCATTAGGTAGGGAAATGGGCAGAGTGGGTGGGCCAAGCAGTCCTTATCTGCCGTCAAATTCTATGTTTATTTACCCAGGCAATCACCATTGAGCAAGCTCATTTACCAGGTGAACCTGCAGTTTGCAAGGACGACGGTATAGAATAGAGTACAAGTAAAATATACGTAAAACAGCAGTAGCAAGATGTATACAACAAAAGATATACAGTGTAGAAATAAAGATAAATAATATATACAGAAATGCCTTTATAATCCTATCCATCAATAACATGTTCGTAGCCTGTAGAGGAGTCCCTGTGATATAGAAAAGAGCATGCGTAGGAGGCAGGGATGCTGGCAGAAAGATTCTGGGATACTAAGCAGGTGGTATCAGGGCATAAGAGTGGGCGATGGGGGGGGTCGCAGTGAGTACATAGTACTGGTGGGACTGGAATGGACTGTGGTGAACCGGTAGTACCGGTGGGACTAGAATGGACTGAGGGGGGTGGGAGTAATCTTGGTAAGGGAACACTTAGTTTGAACAGGAAGGACTTAGATTGAGTGGAAACATCAGCTGGACAACTAGGAATGGTGGAAACAGTTACAGAGCTCCACAAATGTTTTGGCATACAGGGTCTTGAACATAGCAAGACTAACAGTGGAGCTAAGTCTCATCAATTTCTGTATCCTATTCCAAAGCGTGGGGCAGGACAAAGCTTATGGCTGCTCTTCCAAAGCGGGTACCCACCCTAGGTACTTTCAGGCAAACCAGCGAGTGACTTCTCAAGGCATAATTCCCAATCAGGCTTAGTGGGAGACAGTCAACATTGTATTGAGGGAGTTTGTTGGTGATGGCTCGGAGTGTCCAGAGGGCTGTATTTCTATACCACCTGTGTTGAAGGGAGGGCCAACCCACAGCTGCATATAGTGAACTGTGGTAGGTGGAAAAGGGGAGGCCTGTTATAAATCTCAGATCTCTATGATACAGTACGTCCAATTTAGCAAGGTGTGAGGCTAGGCACTGGCCATATATGAAGTCAGCATAGTCAATTAGTGAGAGGAACGTGGATTGGACGAGCTGTCTTTCGGCATCTGCAGTCAGGAAGTGATTTATTCAGAGAAGAGTACAAGCCTCTGCCTCAGCTTTTTTAGCAGTTCTTCTATATGTTCCACAAAGGAGAGTTTATTGTCTATCCAGACACCCAAATACTTGAATTTCGGTACATATTCAAGATGTTCACCTAGTAAGGAGGAGATAGAAGGTAATGGACCAGCAGTGGCAGAATGTGCACCCTGGTCAGTTAGTGAGAATAGCATTGCCTTGGTTTTCTTGCTGTTAAGTAGTAGTCTTTTTAGTGAGGAGCTGGTGCTGCAGGATGTTAAAGTTGGTTTGCAGGTCACCACAGGCAGCTTCAGGAGATTCACGGCTTATGTAGAACACCGTGTCATCTGCAAACAGGTGAATGCTTGCTTCCTTAATGCCTACATCCAGGCTGTTGATATAGACAGCAAACAGTAATGGTCTCAATATGGACCCCTGAGGGATACCTCTTTTTATCAGTTTAAGTGAAGAAAGCTCTCCTTCAGCCTTGATTTGTTGTTGCCTACCAGTGAGGTAGTCATGGAACCAACACAAGGACCTTCGGTCTAGGCCTATTGTTTGTAAAGTGGAGAGGAGCAAACAGTGGTTGACAGTGTCGAAGGCCTTACTGAGATCCAGGAAAACTGCACAGATTAATTTTTTGTTGTCTAAGTCCCGTTGCCAGTCATTAGTTACTTTTGCCAGGGCTGTAATGGTACTGTGCTTTGCTCAGAAGCCTGACTGCATAGGGTTTAGTAAGTTTGAGTTGTCTATGAAAGATCTCAGCTGGGTATCCACAATTTTTCTAGGAGCTTGGAGAGTATGGGGAGGAGAGATATTGGCCTATAGTTATTTAGGTCACAAGGATCCCCTGATTTAAACAGGGGGATGATGTGAGCAACTTTCCATAACTGAGGGAGGGAACCTTGCGATAGGGACAGGTTGAATAAGTGAAAGATAGGTGCGGCAAGGATGTGATAAGCAATTTTCAAGTAATATGGGTCGAAGAAGTCAGCCCCAGCACTTTTTTTAGTGTACAATTTTAGGAAAAGATCTTCAACTTTCTTTACGGAGGTGGGTAAGAATGAGAAGGTTATGATATTGTTACTTAGTTCTGGGAGCCTAGTGTTGATCTGTAGGTGTAGTCTGCTTACCAATGCGTTATCGAATGCTAGGCCTGCAGTGGCAAAATGATTGTTGAAGGCCTGCAGGATCTCATTTCTGTCATTGATTATAGCATTGTCAGTGGTAATTTTGGAGGGAAGCACATTTCCTGGAGAATGATCAGTCAGTTCTTTTAGTGTGGACCAGAACTTGGTAGGGCATTTCGGTGAAGAATCTAGCTTAGATCAGTGAAAATTTTCCTTGGCCTCTCTGACCATCTTAGTGCAGGTGTTTCTAGCTGTCCTGAAGAGACACCAGTCTTTGTCTGTGTGTGATTTGCGAGCCTTTTTCCAGAGTTGATCTCTTTTTAGTAAGGCAGCTTTGAGATCCACTGAGAACCAACATGTTCTAGCTTTTATATGTGCTTTTACCAGAGGAGCATGGTTGTTTAGGGCACTGGTTATAATTTCATGGAAGAAGTCGTAGGCATTACTCACCGATTTAGCAAGGTAAGAACTCTGCCAGTGCACAGAGTTTTTTAATTCATTGAAGTATGCCAGAGGATCGAAGTTCAGTCTGGACCTGTTAGTGAAAAATGTAGATGTTGGTGAGGGTTTAGCGTCAGTTCTTATACCAGCAATAAATTATTTCAGGCTGAAAATGTGATAGCTACACTACAATCAGATATACAACAACTTAAGGACTAGCCACTCAAAACAAATTGACCTTTCAAGCAGCAAAATTGATGATTTGGAGAACAGAGGGTGGAGAAATATACATATCCTGGGGGTACCAGAAGGTTGGGAAGGGGGCAACATGATAGTGTTTCTGCAGAAATTCCTACTGGAACCTTTGAGATATAAATGGCCTGGGGCTCTCAAAATTGAAAAAGCCCATAGGTCACTAGGACCAAAACCTCATAGTAGTTCTAAGCCCAGACCAATTATTGCATATTTCTTACGATATTCGATAAAAGATGAGCTTCTTAGTCAGAGTCAGGAAGTAATTAATGTATAACAATGAGAAAATATCAGTTTTCCAGGACTTCTCTGATGCTCTGGTTGCCAAAAGAAATTAGGTCTGGGAAGCAAAACAGGAACTACAATGCTTGGGATTACAATAGTATTTAAATTTTCAGCCTCATTAACAATCAGAGAGCCTAAAGGAAGTCTGGTGTTTTGTGAAAATTTGCATGATGTGTGTGGGATTACTTGCTTATGCACCAGGAGACTTACAAAAAGAAAACATTTAAATCCTCAAATAATTATAACAGACAGCAGCCTTCAAATTTGTCATGAGAGCTGCCCTTCAAATCTGCTTCCAAACGGAATGCTCAAGATGAAGCTGCACATGGCACAGTTCCTGGCTCAGGCCTTCTTCCTACCTCAGGATCCTCTGCAGGAATTGATCTCATCTCCCCACTCTTGCATTTACCACACTCAACTGATGATTCAAGCTGTCATCAAACCATCAGCAGGAAACCTAGACAGATATTTAGGAACTTTGCAGAAAAGATCCCAGTGGCCAACAAAAAATCCCAAGAAGCATAGTCAGAGTAGAGACAGCCAACATTCATCCTCGGGTTCTCCTTCTCATCAGGAACTGGAAGCTGCATGCATGCTCATGGAATACCGCCCTATATCATCTCCCCCATAGATGCTTTTGAAGAGGGAACTCTAGCAGCATAGTAGCATAGAAGTTGATGGCAGATAAGGACCGCAAGGCCCATCCAGTGTGCCCATTTCTTTTTCTACCTTATAAATGTGCCATCGGCCTTTGCTCTGTCAGTGGCCTATCTATTCATACTCATCTATATTGCTCCCTTATGCCTATCCCATGCCTGTCTGAAGCCCTGCACTGTATTCATAGCCACCACTTCCTGAGGTAGGCTGTTCTACGCATCCACCACCCTTTCTGTGAAAAAGAATTTCCTCACATTCTCCCTTAATCAGCCTCCCTCTAGTTTCATGCTGTGTCCTGTTGTCCTGTTATTTTTCTTATATTTAAACATGTTAGACTCTTTCACCTTGTTAATGCCCTTAAGGTGTTTGAATGTTTCGAGCATACCACCTCTCTCCCTCCTTTGCTCAAGGGTATACATATTGAGCTCCATTAATCTGTCCTCATATGTCTTCTGATGCAGTCCCTGCACCATTTTGATGGCCCTTCTCTGGACTGCCTCAATTTGGTTAATGTCCTTGTGAAGGTGTGGCCTCCAGTACTGCATGCAGTACTCCAGATGGGGTCTAACCAGTGTCTTGTAAGGAGGGATTATTACCTCCCTCTTACGGCTTGTGATACCCCCTACTAATACACCCTAACATCCCCCTAGCCTTACCTACTGCTTTAGAGGTCTTCTTAGATGATTTCAGGTAATCAGTGATGATGATGCCCAAGTCTTTCTTCCTTGTGACTGCCAGGAACTCCTCCCAGCCTATAGGTGGCTTCAGGGTTCTCTTCCCTATGTGCATGATCTTGCACTTTTGCATTAAATCCCAGTTGCCACTCTTCTGACCATTTTGCTAGTTTATCCAGATCTCTTCTCATTCTGCCCACCCCATCTGGATCATCTACTCTGTTGCAGATCTTGGTGTCATCTGCAAATAGACAAGCTTTACCCTCTAGTCCATCTGCAAGGTCACTAATGAAGATGTTGAAGAGGACTGGCCCCAGGACTGATCCCTGAGGTACCCCACTTGTGACTTGCATCTCTTCTGACTGTATACCATTTACCACCACTCTTTGTTGTCTGCCCGTCAACCAGTTTGCCACCCAGTTGACCAACTTCTGACCCACCCCGAGCCTACCCAGTTTATTTATCAATCTTCTATGTGGGACAGTGTCAAAAGCTTTGCTGAAGTCAAGGTAGGCGACATCAACTGCTCTCCCTTGGTCCACCACTCTGGTTACATAGTCAAAGAAATCTATGAGATTAATTTGACAGGACCTCCCTTTTGTAAACCCATGCTGTCTTGGATACTGTGCCCCTATGGATTCCAGGTGTTGCATTATCCTTTCCTCAGGGAGTGCCTCCATAATCTTGCCCACTACTGAGGTAAGACTGACTGGTCTGTAGTTCTCTGCCTCCTCCCTGCTACCACTCTTGTGGAACGGGATCACATGAGCACTTCTCCAGTCTTCTGGGACCTCTCCTGTGCTCAGAGACTCACTAAACAGTTCTGCTAATGGCTCTGCTAGTTCCACCCTTAGCTCCTTAAGTACCCTGGGATGTATGCCATCAGGTCCCATTGCCTTGTTCACCCTGAGCTTAGCGAGCTCTTGTAGGACCCTTTCTTTTGTGAAGGGAATAGTGCTCACCTCCTTCCCTCCTGTGTCCATGGTGCAGAGCTGTGGGCCCTGCCCTACCTTCTCTTCAGTAAATACTGAGCAAAAGTATCTATTTAGGATAGATGCTTTTACAGGGTCCTCCTTCTCACATGCCCCCTTTTCTCCTTTGAGCTTAGCAATACCTCCTCTGGACTTTCTCCTTTCACTAATGTATCTATAGAAAGTCTTGTCACCTTCTTTCACTGTTCATGCTAGTGTTTCCTCAGTTTGGGACTTTGCCTGCCTTACTGCCTTCTCTGCTTCCCTTAGGGCAGTTTGGTATGCCTCCCTATCTTCATCCCTCTGTGTTCCTTATATTTCCTGAAGGCCAGCCTTTGGCTCTGACCTTTTCTGCTACTGTATTTGAGAACCAAAGTGGTTTCCTTCTTCTTTGCACTTCCTTTCTGTCTAACACAATGGGATGTTGCTTCAAGTATTGCATCCTTAATGCATGCCCACTTTGCCTGTACCCCCTCCCCTGTGTTTATTTTTGCCAGGGCTAGCTTAACTCTGTTGGCCATCTTATCAAAGTCAGCTCCTCTGAAGTCCCATAGTTTTGCCTTGGAATGGGATAATTTCGATGTAGTGGCCAAATTGAACCATATCATGTGATGGTCACTGGCCCCCAGGTGACCTTCTACCTGGAGATCTGTGATCCCTTCCCTGTTAGTCAGTACTAGATCTAGGATAGCCCTGTCTCTTGTAGATTGTTGTACCAGTTGTTTGAGGCCCTCTCCCTGCAGGGAATCCACCATGTGTTTAGTTCTGCCAGATGTTCCTGCTGGTATTGACCAATCTGTATCCGGCATGTTGAAGTCTCCCATTATCAGAACCTCCCCCTTAGCTGTCATGATTTGTATATCTTCTAACAGTAATGTGTCCATGTCCTCCCCCTGGTCTAGGGGCCTGTAGAACAACCCCAGTTCTTATGGATGTCCCATTTCCTGCTTCCAGGGTGGCCCACAGTTCTTCTGGCTCCTTATGTGTATTCTGAATTTCTGTAGCTTTGATATTTTCATTGACATACAGGGCCACTCCACCCCCCCTTTTTGCACCTTGGTCTCTTCTGAACAGTACATAGCCAGGTACTGAAGTCTCACAAGTGTGGTTACTGGTAAATCACATCTCACTAATTGCTACTATGTCCAGTTTAGCCTCTGACATGATTGCCTGCAGGTCTGGGATTTTATTTCCCAGGCTGTGAGCATTTTTGTACATGATTTTCCATTGGCCAGATTTCGGTGTGTTAGTTGTTGGGTGAGGTTTGGCATGTCTCCTGTGCATCATATGGGGAGATGGACCTTTTTTTTTACCTGGTGATGCAAATGAACCGCAAACATGCTGAATCCCTGTTTGACCACTAGCTGAGGGAGGAGGGGTGTTCTTCCCATTCAACGTATGGGGTGCTACACCCCCTCCTCATTTGCTAGTTTAAATATTCTGCAAAGACGTCAAACCTCTGCCCCAATGCACTGACTCCCTCCTTAGTCAAATACAGTATATCAAATTTAAAGAACTTTCAATCCCAGAACTGTTGCCAGTTCCCTACAAATCTGTGTCCTTTTTCCTGGCGCCAGCCCTTGAGCCACATGTTTAGCTCCCCCGTCTCCCCTTCTCTGACCTTCTGTCCATCCACCCCCCTCTCCCAGACTGGCAGTATCTCAGAGAAGGAGATGTTGGATGAAATGGATGATAGTTTGTCACGCAGCCTGGTCAGGTGTTCCTTGGTCTCCATAACTGACTGGCTGGCAAGATCATTGGTCCCTATGTGTACCAGGACGTCAATGTTTTCTCCTGCTTTGTGAACAATTTTAGCAATGCAGTCAGTGTCTCTCCACGCTGATGTACCTGGGAGACACCTGACCATTACCCCTGGCTGGAGATGGGTATCAACTCCCCGAATCATGGAGTCTTCTATAACCAGAATCAGAAGTTTTTTGGATTTCTTTTTTGCTTTTTTTGTTTTGGTTCCTGATTTGGGTGAGTTTTGTTCTGCTAGATCTTGTGCTGCAGTGTCCTGCTCTGCAGTGTCCTCTGCCCCTTTGTTTGATTTTGGAGATAGAGACAGATAACTGTTTGTAGTGTTTATATGGTTTTTGGAGGAAATATGTTGGAGAGCACAGAGTGATGCAGCACCAGATTTGCCCCTCCTAACCACCTGCCAACCTCCTGGGCAAACTAACTTCTGCAGTCAAGGTTCTTCTGTTGGATGTTGGGGAAATGGCGGGTGGTTCTTATAATGTATTTCCTCTTGAATATGAAATTTGAGGTGCACAATCTCTGCCCATGCTGCCCGGAGCTGAGCCCTAAGATCTCCAATGGCCCAGCATGTAGGACAGTGTCCTAAATCCTGCAAGACTGTCCTTCTGAAAAGTGTTCCACAGTACCTGCAGTTAATGATATCCATTCCAGATAAGTTGATGGGTTTATAACCTGGTCAGAGTAATTAGAAGGAAAAAAATGTAAGTAATGGTTTGATTTTGTGTTTTGTTTTCATATAACTTGTTATAACAAGTTAAATTACTAGTGTCACTGTAAATGAGCTCACCTTGTGGATGCCCCACTGATCCGCCCCTTCCTGCTTTGCCACAGGAAATGTCACAACTGTAGTACCCTATAAAAGAACTGTAGTGTGGGGTGGTTGGGGATGGGGGTTGGTGGCTGGGCCCTTCCCCTACTGAAAAAGAAGAACCACAGATGAAAGAACAAGGAGGTAAGAGCAGTAACAATCAGTCAACAACAAATGCAGTAACCCTGAAAGCTTATCCTAATGTTAGATAAAACTGTAAAACCTGTAAAGCACCACCTTTAATAATTTCAAAGAAGATATACCCTGTAAGAAACACTTTGCTACAGAGAAGAAAAAAGCAGTAACAGAAGATATACCTTGCAAAAGACAATTTGAATCAGAAGATTACAGCAGTAATCTGTTAGCACACACCTGTAGGCACACCTTGTAATAATGCAGAAGAAGGTATACCAGCAACAACAATTTGAATCAGAGAAAAATAAAGCAATGAAATGTTAGCAACAAACTGTAGCAATCCCTGTGAGTACAAAATAAAAATAACAACATACAGCAAATCTGCTTAGCCAAAATAAGTCTTAATCCTTTTCCCTTGCTCTGGTAAGGTTCTCTGCTCTGTCCTTTCAAGCAATCTTAGAAGGAAAGAGCTCCGGTGAAGCTAGGTGCCTTATTTTAGAGACTACATTGGGAGAACTATCTATGCAGGAACATACTAGTCAGGTGACCCTCGATATGGATGGCATTGAGAACTAGATCAAGGTTGCTTTTCTTTTCTTTTATTAAGTGCTTGCTGCTGCTCTAGAGGAAGGGTAGTAGAGTTGTTGAGCTCCTTGAAGCTTACAGCTGTTTCTTGGGGCTGTCATATAATTTTTAGGTACTATCGCTTCCTTCCTTTTGTTGCACTCATGATGGGATCTCTGATCAGATATATCTTATGCCACGTTTAGGGGGAAGTGTTTTCTTTAGATCTGATGCTCCATTACTTGTATAAAAATTCTTACCATTATGAAAGGTATTTGCATGGCCGATGTTATATTAAATGTGTGCTGTCATACAGGCTGTTTAGTTATGTCAGAAACTGAGCTTGAAACCTTGGGGACTACCAAAGGTCTGAATTTGTGAGCATTTCTAACTAGCAAATAACGAGCTCTGTGCATCAATTTTTCAGGGGTAGCTCATGCAGTATAGTGGCTCTTCAGGCAACAGTTATTTCCCATATCTCCACTACTTTTTCATGGCCATATGTATAATGTTTGACTCTGTTATTCCAGGAAGCTGAGATGTGCAGGGTTGGGGGACTAAAATTATGTACTATTATATGACTCTGTATCTATTCTCTTTTCTTTTTTTGCACATTTTCAGGAGTAGGCTACATAGTTAGCACTATCTTATGGTACTATTATCTTGTGGAAAGAATATCTGCATTTCTCAGGGTGCTGAGGATTTGTGGACTGATGCTGCATAGATACAAAAGGTGTACTAGTGATGCTCTATCTTATGGAGGGGACCTCTCTCATAAACATCACCTAATGAATGTGCTTAGTTCTTGCTGATGTAGTGGGAAAGAGTAACAGTCTCAGCAGGGGAGCCTGCTTTTCTGATCAATCTCACTGATTGGTAGTGGAATAAATATAAGCACAGACTTTGGTCTAGGTGTCAATCAATTAGACTCAGAGCTCATGTGAACATTTTTGAAAGTTATATTATTACAAAAAATGTGATGATGCTGTCTCTAATTCTTTTTTTTCCTCATTTTATTGAAACTTGGAGTAAATCGCAGAGCAGAAACACTTTCTGATACATGAATGGAGCCTCAGACTGTGGTAGGGGGAATGTTATTTTGTTGTCCAGAGCAGACTAAACCTATACTCTATCTGACATGCTTTGGTGGATTCTCAATGTCCTCAAACACAGTATCTTAAATATTCTCAATGCTTCTGGGAATAGCATGGCTTTATAAATAGTACAGAATACTGTATTTACTCAAAACTTTAGTGGTATTATCTGAAGATATGTAGAATGTATCTATATTAAAGGACCTAGCAAGTTTAATACATACAGACTTGGATGGGAGCGATATACTGTTTGGAGTTTATTTCTAGTGTTTTGAACCTTACCACCTTGGATTAGAAATCTGGTGGATAGAAGGTTAAAAGTAGCTCAACATCCTACTTAGTGTTTGGATCTGAGCCCTCTGATGTTTGTAAGGGGGAAGTCAATTCTCTTTGTTTTTTTTTGTTTTTTTTAAGTTGTACAGGAATAATATTATGCAATAATACTATTTTGTAATCCAAATACCAATTCTGAGTTATAACATATTCACTGTACTTTAAAAACACATTCAAACTCTTGTATAATAAGCATTTTTATTGTTTTTAATATGTTTAGATAATACTATTATAGAGAGCTCATTGAGGGGCAGTGGGTGTTTTTTTTTTTCTCTAAGTGTGATTATTTTATTAATATAATTTATACTGTGTTTAATATCTAAGAATTGATGAACATAGAACATAGTAACTTGCATTTGTATTATATATAGTATACTTCAGGAATAAGGTACTTATCTTGTATAGTTATTACTAAGAGTTTATTGGTATTTATGATTACGTGCATTAGTATATTTAACACAGACAGTTTTTTTAAATACATTCATATTGTTTTGCACAGTCCATATAGTTACTTCCATCTGTGTACTAAATTAGCACCTTTGACTTTAAAGTGGTCAACTATTCATTTGTTTCTTGGAATGTTAAGGGGCTAGAGTCACCTATCAAAAAGAAGAAGATTTTGACATTCCTGAATAGAATCAAAGCTGATATAGCATTCCTTCAAGAGACACACCTTATACATGAAGAGGCTGTTAAACTACAGAGATGGTGGCTGGGATTGGAAGAGCATAGTTGTTATTCTGAAAAAAAAGAGGAACCTCTATCCTAATAAGAAAAGGGATCTGGTTCCTTAAACAAACACACATTGTATACCAGGAGGGAAGATTTTAGCTACTAGCGGGTACACTAAATGTAAAGAAAACATCTATGCTCCCAATGAACAACAAAATAGCTTCTTCCACCCTGTAGGAGCAGCTCTGTATGACTATCCTGATTATGATATTATTATTGGTGGAGACTTTATAGATCCTCTAATAAGGCCATTCAGTTTGAAACATAAGCAAGAACTGCTTTTAGTCAATTTATTACTGACTTGAATCTCACAGATATATGGTGCTTAGTGCACTCACAGGACAGATACTTTACTTTTTTCACACAGGAATAGATCCTATAGTAGGATTGACTACATTCTAGTTTCCAAAAGCATAACCAATACTAGGGGATATCACAATTTCAGTCCATGCACCAGTAACTATTAATCTAGAATGCAGCAACAGAAATGACACACAGCACAGGTGGTGCCTTAACACTACACTGCTTACAGATAAAAACTTTATTGAACAACTTAAGCAACAGACTAAAGATTATTATGAATTATACGATTCACAAGATATACACAAACTACTGTATGGGATGCTTATAAAGCACATATAAAGGGAGTAATAATTTCATATGCTTCTAGGAGAAAAAAAAGAAAAGGAAAATGAACTGAACTGAACTCAAAAGAACAAGAACTTAGATCTCTCCAAAGACTTTCTAAATTCAAAAAACTCCGGATGAGGAAGTACTTAGAAAAATGTTCCCAACAATATATGAAATCAATAAAATGTTAACAGCTAAAGCACAGTATGCTCTTTTTAGAACTAAACAGCAATATTGGGAATCTGGAGACAGATGTGACAAGTTGCTGGCTGCTAGACTTAAAGAATATTCAACAACAAAACATTATACCAGGCATCAAAAATAGACAGGGAACAGTGGTTACTGATAACAGGGACAATAATGAGGAATTTCTAGCCTTTTATAAAAACATTTATAAGAATTTGGATATATGCTTTTCACAGAAGATTGAGACCTTTCTAGAGAATATTAATTTACCAGCACTAAGTGACTATGACCACCAGCTTTTAGAGAGGGATATAACTATACAGGAGATAGAGGAAACTAGTAAGAGTGTTCCTATTGGTAAAACTCCTGGACCTGATGGATTACCAAGATAATTCTATAAATCACTATCTGAAATACAAACTACTCTCATAGAAACATAGAGTTTGATGGCAGATAAGGACTGCTTGGCCCACCTTGTCTGCCTATTTCCCTACCTAATGGATAGGCTGCAGATCCTACTTAACCAGCAGCCTTCTTCCTCCTTCCTCCTTCCCCCCACTAGAATTGCTTTATGTCTGTCCCATGCATTCTTGAATTCTCCCACTGCTTTTGACTCCACTACCTCTTCAGAAAGGCTGTTCCATGTATCCACAACCCTCTCTGTGAAAAAATACAGTACTTCCTCACATTACCTCTGAGTCATCCCCCCTCTATCTTCAAATTGGGCCCCCTTGTTCTTGCACATCTCTTTTTCTGAAAGATGCTACCCTCTTGGACTCTGTTGATTCCCTTGATGTGCTTGAAAGTTTCTATCATGTCCCGTCTCTCCTTGAGTGTATACATATTGAGCTTCTTTAATCTCTCTTCGTTAAGTCTTCTGGTGTAGACCCTGTACCACTTTAGTTGCCCTCCTTTGGACAGCCTCCATCCTGTCTATGTCCTTGCAGAGATGAGGTCTCCAGAACTGGATGTAGGGGTCTCATCAACTGTTTGTACAGAGGGATAACAACTTCCTGTTTTCTACTGGTGATGCCTCTCCCTATGCATCCTAGTATCCCACCAGCCATCCTTACTGCCTTCTCACATTGCTTGCCCACCTTAAGGTCATTTGATATGCATACCCCAGGTCCCTTTCTGTTTTTATTGTTGATATTATCTTGCCCCCCATTGTGTACTCATCCCCTGGGTTTTTTGTTTCCCAGGTGCATTACTTTTCACTTCTTTGCATCGCATCTAAGCTGCCATACATTTGACCATTCCTCCAACCTTGCCAGGTCCCTTTGCATTCTCTCCACCCCACCTTCTGTATCAACCCTGTTGCAGATCTTTGTGTTGTCTGCAAAGAGACATACTTTTCCTTCCAATCCCTCTGCAATGTCAATTATAAAGACATTAAAGAGGACTGGTCCCAGTACTGAACCCTGTGGTACCCCACTAGTAATCCCCCTTTCTTCAGCATGAACTCTGTTTACTATTACTCTCTGTATCCTGTTGTCCAGCAAATTCTTTACCCAGGCTACCACTTTGAGAGTTGGGACCCACTCCAAGGCTGGCTAACTTGTATATTAATCTTTTGTGTGGGACTGTGTCAAATGCCTTGTTTAAGTCTAGTTAGGCCATGTCCACAGCCCCTCCTTGGTCTACTACATTGGTCACACAGTCAAATAAATCTATTAGATTTGTCTGACATGATCTTACTGCTGTGAATCCATGCTGCCTTGGGTCCTGTGCCCCACTGGCCTCTAGGACCTCAACAGTTCTTTCCTTTAGAAGTGATTCTATCATTTTCCCTACCACTGAGGTCAAACTAACAGGTCTGTAGTTTCCTGCCTATGTCTTGCTCATATATTTGTGAAGGGGAATCACATCTGCCCTCCTCCAGTCCTCCAGTACCACACCATCCTCCCATGATTTGTTAAAAAGGTGTCACTTGTTCTGTTCTTAGTTCTTTTAGAATTCTTGGGCGAATCCCATCAGGCCCCTTTGCCTTGTCCACCTTCAGTTTTATGAGTTCTTTCAGGACCCTTTCTTCTGTGAATGGACTGGTATCAACCTCCCTGTCCAGAGTGCTTCTATTCTTTGATTTAGGTACCTCCCCTCCTCTTCTTTTGTGGATACTGAGCAGAAGTATTCATTCAATATCTCTGCTTTTTCACTGTCATCCTCCCAGTGCAGTTTAACCCCTGCAAGGTATATTTTTAAATCAAAGATGGAAATGAGAAAGGAAAAGTGTGGCCCACTGGGAATTGAACCTCAGACCTCTGGTATGCTGTTCCAGCACTCTAACCTTTAAGCTACAGGCTCACTGGCTACAGTGTCTGAGGACATCCTTACAGCCACACACTGTGAGCCTATAGCTTAATGGTTAAAGTGCTGGAACGGCATACCAGAGGTCTGAGGTTCAATTCCCAGAGGGCCACACTTTTCCTTTCTCATTTCCATGAATCACTATCTTGCATAGTAACATCTAAACTACATAGAGTGTTACAATTTAATAAAGATTCAGAGTCACTACCTGCATCTATGCAAAATGCTCTCATTACCCTTATTCCAAAGAAAGATAAGGATCCGCTTGACTGCATTAGCTACCTTCCCATATCCCTACTGAACTTGGATTATAAAATATTTGCAGTTATAGCAGCCAAAAGAATCCAAATAATACTAACCAAACTGATAGGTAGGGAGCAAGTTGGATTTGTTCAAAACAGATCTAGTGTGGAATGCTTACATAGATTATTAAATCTAATCTGGTGGAATAAAAATAAAAAAGAACCATACATACTTCTTTCACTTGACATATTTAAGGCATTTGACTCACTTCAATGGTGTTATTTATTCAGAGTTCTAAGAGAGTATGGATTTGGTGATAATTTCTCATCTAGGATAGGATTTGGTGAACATTTCTTATCTAGGATATCACTAATATATGACAAACCTTCAGCACAAATTATTACCAATGGCTAGAGATGCAGCAAATTTATTTCCGCCAGTGAAGTGAATGCAAAGTGAGCACTTTGTGTTGCCATTCTGCTACGCGGAGTGGGTAATGCAAAGTACTCACTCCGCCTTGTCATTACCGCTTCATGTTAAGGTGGAATGACAATACAAAGTAAGCGGTGGTGGGTCAGAGCTTTTAGTTGATTGTTTTGTGAGGGCACAATTTAGGCCCAGACCCTTCCCACCCCTCACCCCACCCATCCCTGGAAATAGTTCCTTTATACCTGGGGTTCTGACATCATTTCCTCAAGAGTGCAAGGTGCATATCACTGTCATATCCTCTCTAGCACACTGCACTGACAATGTAAGCATACATATTGTATAATATATATATTTCTATATAACAAACCAATCACACACAAAAAAAAATTGTGGGGAGTAGTGCAATGTAATGGCTGTGGGGCAGCAGTCTTCCGGGAGTCTTTCTGGAGGCTGAGATGCTGCCCTATTTGCAGACAACTTTCTGCCCTGAGGGAGGACGTTGCCTGTCTTCAGGCCAAACTGGACAGTAGTAAGGGAACCTTCCCCCAGGCCACACTGGATGGTAGGAAGGGAACCTCCCCCATCCAGGGACCACCAGAGCCACCATCACTACCTCAGAGGTTGCGAAGAAAGCACAGCAGTGGCCACAGTGGACTCAGGGAGGGTAAGGATGGTGGAACAGAGGCACACCCAGTCAGTTGTTCCACTCCACAATCCATACACCATTCTGGGGGAGTATAGCTCCCCTATGGATGCACCCGCAGAGGAGACTAAGGAGGCTGAGGACAACTGTCACAAGGGAATCCCACAGGAAGGAGGCAGAGGACACCACAAGGAAAGGAAGCAGCTCCTGGTGGGGGACTCAATTATTAGGGGGATAGAACTTGGGGGAGCAAGGAAAACTGAAGTAAGGTGCCTGCCTGGTGCCATGGCTTGGAGAGACAGGAAGCGCATCCTCAGGATAATGAGAACAGCTGCACAGGGGTCTGAGCTGGACATCATTGTCCACCTAGGGACAAATGACTTGGCTCATCATTCAGCAGAAAGGCAGACAGCAAGGTGAACCAGGGATAAAGGACAACCAAGGAAGGGGCTGGAGTAGAACAGCGAAACAGTCTAGGGAGGTCAAATCATGGAAAGTCATGTGTGCAAATGCCAGGAGCATTAGCAACAAGATGGAAGATCAGGAGGCTGTCATGGTGCAGTCAGACCTGGACATTGTGGCCATCACTGAAACCTGGTGTAATGATAACCATGACTGGGAGTTGGCCATACCTGGCTACAACATATTCAGAAGAGACAGGGCAGGCAGGAAGGGAGGAGGAGTGGCACTGTATATGAAAAATGACATAAGGGCCACAGAGATCCAGGAGGAACAAATTGGGGGAGAGATACGGTGGGTTTAGCTGGAAAGGAAAATGGGGCCAGCCATCTGCACAGGTGTGGTCTATAGACTACCAGCCCAGGAGGAAGAAACAGATAGGGAACTGATGCTAGCCATCCAGAGGATGGCAGACAAGGTGAGGTAGTACTGGTTGGAGACTTCAATATTCCAGATGTGGACTGGAGCATCCCAGCAGCAGCATCAGCTAGGAGCAGATTTATCCTGGACTCCCTTCAGGGTGCCTTCCTCAAGCAACTGGTCATGGAACCAACTCGGCAGAAGGCAATACTGGACCTTGTGCTCACAAACAGGGACAGTGTGATGGGGTAAGAGTGGGGGAGCACCTGGGGAACAGTGAACACCAGTCACTGTGGTTTGAAATCACAGAAAGAGCAGAACCAAACCACATAAAAACACGTATCCTGGATTTTAGGGGGGCAAACTTTGGGAAATTGGGGAGATACTTGAAAGAGGCATTAAGGGGAATGGGGCAGGAATCAGGGTTGAGGAACAGTGGGAAGTATTTAAAATGGGGATTACAAGAGCATCAGAATTATGTATTAAGCAGGTTAGCAAGAGGAAAAGGAAGAGGAGACCATTATGGTTTTCCAAAGAGGTAGCAAAGAAAGTGAAAGCCAAAAAGATTGCATTCAGGCAATACAAAAAGACACAGGCAGAAGGGGATAGGGAGAAGTACCAGGAGAAGCAAAGGGAGGCAGGGAGGTCAGTAAGGGAAGCCAAAGCTCAGACAGAAGAACACATTGCAAAATCAGTGGGTAGAGGAGACAAAACCTTTTACAGGTACATAAGTGAAGAAAGAAAGGCAAAGGGAGGGATAGTGAGACTGAAGGGGGCGGATGGGGGCTGTGTGGAGGATGACAACAGTAAAGCTGACATATTGAACAGGTATTTCTGTTCAGTCTTTACTGAGGAAGAGGAGAGTAATGGGTCTGAATGGAGTACAAGGGGTGAGAATGGTGCAGAAATGGACACAAGTCCCTTTACGAGAAAGGGTCCTGAAGGAACTGGAAGTAATAAGAGTTGATAAAGCAATGGGGCCAGATGGGGTGCACCCAGGGTCCTAAAGAACTAAGAGAGGTGGTGGCTGAACCTCTTGCTATCCTGTTTAGCCAATCACTAGAAACAGGGAGGTACCCAAAGACTGGAGGATAGCAGATGTAGTCCCTTATACAAAAGTGGGAACAAAGAGGAAGGGAACTACAGACCAGTCAGCCTCACCTCGGTAGTGGGAAGATCATGGAAGCACTACTGAAGGAGATTGGTGGAACATCTGGTTGTCAATGGACTACAGGACCCAAGGCAGCATGGTTTCAGCAGGGGAAGGTCATGTCAGACCAACCTCATTGAGTTTTTGACTGGGTGACTAGGGAGGTGGATCAGGGAGGGCAGTGGACATGGCTATCTGGACTTCAGCAAGGCCTTTGACACTGTGCCACATAGAAGACTATTGCACAAACTGGGGAATATGGGTGTGGGCAGGACAGTAGTGTGGTGGGTAGTACTGGCTGGGCAGCAGGACACAGAGGGTGGTAGTAAATGGCTGTCACTCCACAGAGGGAAGAGTGACCAGTGGGATACCACAGGGATCAGTGCTGGGACCGGGTACTTATTCAATATCTTCATCAGTGACATTGCAGGACCTAGAAGGCAGAATTTCACTGTTCGCTGATGACACAAAGCTCTGTAACAGAGTAGACACACCAGAGGGTGTAGACAGAATGAGAAGGACCTGCAGAAACTTGAAGAATGGTCAGGGGTTTGGCAGTTGAGGTTCAATGCAAAGAAGTGCAAGATAATGCATATGGGGCACAAAAACCCTGGCACAATATATCAGTCGGGGGGTGAGGATATAGCATGCACCAAGCAGGAAAGGGATCTTGGAGTTATCATCTCTGATGACCTCAAGGCAGGGAAACAGTGTGACAAGGCAGCAGGTAAGGCAAATAGGATGCTGGGGTGCATAGGCAGGGGCATCACCAGCAGGAAAAGGGAGGTCATAATTCCACTATACAAGACACTAGTGAGGCCGCACCTGGAGTACACTGTGCAGTTCTGGAGACCTTACCTACGTAAGGACATAGACAGGGTAGAGAAGGTTCAGAGGAGGGCAACAAAGATGGTGCATGGATTGCATCACAAGTCCTATGAGGACAGGTTGAAGGAACTGAACATGTACTCCCTGGAGGAGAGGAGGGAGAGAGGGGATATGATGGAGACATACAAGTATCTTACAGGGAGGAACAGTGTGCAGGAATGCACTATTTTTAAGCAAAAAAGATGTTCCAGGACTAGAGGGCATGGGATGAAGTTGGAGGGAGGATGATTCAGAGGAAACGTGAGGAAGAATTTCTTCACAGAACGGGTGGTGGACAAGTGGAACAACCTGCCAGAGGAAGTGGTGGGGGCTGAAACAATCACGGGATTTAAGAATGCATGGGATAGACATAAAGGAATTCTGGAGGTCAGGGGTAAGGGGCAACAGACTTCGTGGAAAACATAAACTGAACTTACAAACTTAAATGGGCAGACTGGGTGGGCCATAGGCCCTTATCTGCTGACACTGTCTATGTATCTATGTATCAAGAGATTAGAGCAGTGCAGAAGGACTTTGTAGAATTGGGGAGGGGCCTAAGACAAGTAGCACACACAATATCCTTCTCTGAGGTGCTGCCTGTCAATGGCATGAGTGAGGCGAGGGTACTTTGCACCATGCAGTTTAATGAATGGTTGAAAAAATGCTGTGGAGCACATGGGTTTGGCTTCTTTGGGGACTGGGGTTCCACCTGGAGAGACAGCAGCCTATGCTGGCAAGATGGTCTGCATCTGTCCAGGAAGTGAACAAGTCTTTTGAGCAATCAGTTTAAATGCTTCATTGGCAAGCTTTTAAACTAGTCAAGGAGGGAGGCACTGATAAGCAGAAGGAAAATCCCAGCCTCTCCCTACAAAACAGGGTACTAAATAAGAAAAAGACCCAGGTAGAAAGGTCAGTGGGGGATGCTGCAAAAGAAGGTAAAGCCATCAAAAAATGGAGAGCAATGAGTACCAATGCCCATAGTCTGAGTAACAAGCTTCCTGAATTTGTGGCCTTGATGGAGGAGGAACATCTGGATATCATGGCAGTCACAGAAACATGGTACACAAAAACCATGACTGGGACGTAAACATACCAGGATACACTATCTACAGGAGGGACAGGAGGTAAAAGAGGAGGAGGAGTAGCTCTTTACATAAGGGAAGGAATCAAAGCAACAGAACAAAAGGGAAAACAGGGAGGAGAAGAAGCACTGTGGGTAAATTTGGAGACCGGCAATGGCACCACAATCTGCACAGGGGTTGTAAACAGACCCCCTTCTCAGGGGAAGGAAATGGACAAGGAAATGATAGAAAGAATACTTAGAATGGCAGAAAAAGGGGAGATATTGCTGATGGGTGATCTGAATATGCCAGATGTTAACTGGAGTGCAGTTGCAGCAGCCACTTTAAAGAGTGGGGTTATTCTAGATGCCCTACAGGGGGCACGTCTTAGATAACTAGTATTGGAGCACACTTGAGAGGGAGCAATCTTAGACCTGATCCTCTCAAATGGAGATGAAGAGAGGATCACACATATAGAAGTGGGTAGCCATCTGGGAACTAGCAACCATCGAACAGTATGGTTCACAATAAACACAGCAATAGAGTCAAGCCATACAAAGGCAAAAGTATTGGACTTTAGGAGGGCTGACTGCCAAAATGGGTGAGTGCCTAAGGAATGCACTAGCAAACGGGCAGGAAGGAGGGGTGGAAGAACAATGGGGAATAATAAAAACTGCCATCACAGAGGTAACAAGCCTTTGTGTGAGGCAAATAAACAAAATGAAACAATGTAAGAAACCACTATGGTTCTCAAAGGAAGTGGCAGTGAAGGTTCAAGAGAAAAATAAAGCATTCAGGAAGTACAAGGAATCACAGAATGAGCAGGACAGAGAACTGTATCAGTTAAAACAAAAGGAAGCTGGGAAGGCAGTCAGAACAGCAAAGGCCCAAACCGAGGAAAAGATAGCCAACTCAGTTAAGAAGGGGGATAAAACCTTTTATAGGTACATCAGGGAGTGAAGGAAGACCAAAGGAGGGTTAATGAGGCTTAATAAAGGGGAGGGAGGGTGGGAAGAGGGTGACTGTGAAAAGGCAGAGATACTAAACAAATATTTTTGCTCAGTATTTACAAAGGAAAATGGGGAGGTACCTAAAACAAACAGTAGAAACACTCTGGATACAGAAGTTGATACCAGCCCATTTACAGAAGAAAGGGTTCGGAAAGAACTCTTTAAACTGAAGGTAGACAAAGCAATGGGGCCTGATGGGATTCATCCCAGAATTCTAAAAGAACTTAGGGTAGAACTAGTGACACCACTGACTACCCTCAATAACAAATCATGGGAGGATGGGGTGGTACCCAAGGACTGGAGGAGGGCAGATATGATTCCCCTTCACAAAAGTGGGACCAAGGCAGAAGCAGGAAACTACAGACCTGTTAGTTTAACCTCAGTGGTAGGGAAAATGATGGAATCACTTCTGAAGGAAATAATGTTTGAGTATCTAGAGGCCAGAGGGGCACAGGACCCAAGGCAGCATGGATTCATAGCGGGAAGGTCATGCCAGACAAATCTGATAGATTTCTTTGACTGGGTGACCAAGGTAGTAGATCAGGGAGGGGCTCTGGACATGGCCTACCTAGACTTTAGCAAGGCATTTGACACAGTCCCACACAAAAGATTAATATACAAGTTAGCCAGCCTGGGAGTGGGTCCCAAGATGACAGCCTGGGTAAAGAATTGGCTGGAGAATAGGACACAGAGAGTAATAGTAAATGTAGTCCCTCTGAAGAAAGGGAGTTACTAGTGGGTACTGCAGGGTTCAGTATTAGGACCGGTCCTCTTCAATGTCTTTATAGCGACACTGCAGAGGACTGGAAGGAAAAGTATGTCTCTTTGCAGATGACACAAAGATCTGCAACAGAGTTGATGCACAAGGTGGGTGGAAAGGATGAGAAGGACTTGGCAAGGTTAGAGGAATGGTCAAATGTATGGCAGCTTAGATTTAATGCTAAGAAGTGCAAGGTAATGCACCTGGGAAACAAAACCCAGGGAAGAGTAACAATGAGGGTGAGATACTAACAACAACAAAAATGGAAAGGGACCTGGGGGTAGTCATATCAGATGACCTAAAGGTGGGCAAGCAATGTGATAGGGCAGCAAGGAGGGCTGGGGAGATACTGGGATGCATAGGGAGAGGCATCACCAGTAGAAAACAGGAAGTTATTATGCCTCTGTACAGACAGCTGGTGAGACCCCAACTGGAGTACTGCGTGCAGTTCTGGAGACCCAATCTCCGCAAAGACATGGACAGGATGGAAACTGTCCAGAGGAGGGCAACTAAAATGGTGCAGGATCTGCACCAGAAGACATATGAAGAGAGACTTAAGGAGCTTAATATGTATAGCCTCGAGGAAAGGAGGGAGAGGGGGGACATGATAGAAACTTTCAAGTACCTCAAGGGAATCAACAAAGTCCAAGAGGGTAGCATCTTTAAAAAAAAGAGGTATGCAAGAACAAGAGGGCACAATTTGAAGATGGGAGGGGCTGCTCAGAGGTAATTTAAGGAAGTATTTTTTCACAGAGAGGGTTGTGGATGCATGGAACGACCTTCCGGAGTAGGTTGTGGAGTCAAAAACAGTGGTGGAATTCAAACATGCATGGGACAGTTAGAAGGCAATTCTAGGGGGTGGGGGTAGGAAGAAGTAGGCTGCTGGTTAACTAGGATCTGCAGCTTATCCATTAGGTAGGGAAATGGGCAGACTGGGTGGGCCAAGCGGTCCTTATCTGCTGTCAAAATCTATGTTTCTATGTAAGTAAGGTGAAGTCATTGTTTTTAATGGACTTTGCGTTCCTGATTATGATTCTGAGTGATCCACTTGGTGTTTCAGATTTGGCAGCCCCCTCCACACATCACATGGCTTACAGTATTGTAAGTCACATGCTCTTTAGCTAGGCAGGAAGGAAGTGAGTCATACAAGCAGACACTTCTACTTTTTCCTGTGCAGCCAGAGAGAGAGGAGTCTGTTTTGTGACTGCTGATACTTTGAGATCAGAGCGAGGAGACATTTAAACAATGATTTAGACCCAACAGCTTTTTTAAAAGCTAAATTTTTTTGTCTTTTTTGTACTCTTTTTTACTTAATTTGTTCTTTCTGTAAATTTTATTTTTCTTACCTTTGTAAGTAGTTGTTTTTCTGTGTCTGTGTGACTGTGTGTGTGTTGTGTGACAGTGTGAGTAGTGATTGCTCAGACTGAGGAAGCTCAGTAGGAGAGATGGACCAGGGTGAGAGAATGTCAGGGGTGGGGGCAGCTTTGGGAGTGCGTCGTTGTGGTTAGTGTCGTGCCATGTGCATGTGTGGGGGGCATGGGAGCCCATTCCTGTTGGACTGCTTTAAACTTGTGAGTGTCCCCTCCCATGGAAGTAGGACCAACTCCACCTCCTGTACTGACTCTGAGGCAGTTGAACCATCACCACTACCACCACCAAGTCCAGCACCAGGTCCTCTGGAGCTGGATGTGCCTGTTCCCATGGGCCCAGGTGAGGTTCCCATCCCTGTTCAGCTGCCAGTTCATCTGGCCCTTCCCTGCCTGTGCCTGGTCATCCCTGCACCTCCATTGTTTGGCAGTTTTTTGACTGTGTCGGGGGGGACAGCAGTGTGGTCAAGTGCCACCTATGTGAGGTGGAGGTGCGCCATGGACCCCAGGGGACTCACCTGGGGACTGGGGGCCAGCACATCCATATGCTTAATCACCACCAGTTGGAGTGGCAGGCTGCTACAGAATGGACCATGCCTGTACCTGCTGGCCGTTCTGTGGCAGAGGGTGCAGCTGTGCATGGCGGCATCCCTAAGAAGAGGAGGGCCACAGCAGCACCTGCTGCTCCACCAGCACCCCACCCCCACCCTCACCACCACCACCACTACTAGCAGGTCAGCATGTAGAATGTGTGGACCCCAGAAAACCACGTGTAGCATAGGCTGACTTGGCAGTTCTCTGGAGTGCTGTTGAGGAGAACAACGAGAGGGTGAGTGCTGTTGAGCAGTGGCTGGATCAAATAGGGGGACATCAGTTGCAAATTATGTCCATGCTGGAATTGCTGCTGGATCACCATGGTAACCCACATTAGTTTTTTTTTTCCTCACACCATGTGCCCCCCCACACCTTCCTTGCTGTGTTATAAAATATATTCCTCCACCATCCCTGACCCTTGTATGTAATTATGCCCTTTTTTGTTGTCTTCCATGTGCGTGACACTTTGTATTCTGAGCAGTGCAAGTATACTGTGTTAAACTGCAAGTGTGCAGGCAGTCTTCTTTCCAGTCTGTGTATGTACTGCAGACACTGTCCAACTCCCTGACTTTAAAACACTTATTAATGAGTATAATGGGGGGATGGCGAAGCCTGAAGAGATACTACAAAACAGGCTTACAATACATCCAAGTAACTATTAAAAAAAATTAATGCTGTGATTCATGACACGATCGTAAATCATGATTTGTGACTGCATTTGTGACCGTGATGATGAAGAAATGTGAATGCCTACAGCTGTACATGCCCAGGCCCCAATGAGGTGCATCACAAAACTCCCTGACTTAAAAACACTCATTAATGAGTACAGTGGTGGGGTGGTGAAGCATGGAGAGCTACTACAAAACAGGCTTACAATACATCCAAGTAACTAGTAAAAAAAATGAATGTTGTGATTCATGATCTGATCGTAAATTGTGATTTGTGACTGCATTTGTGACCGTGATGATGAAGAACATGATTTGTATCATGAGTGACTTGTGATGATGGTTCTGACTTAAAAATGCATATTAATGAGTACAATGTTCATGCAGAATTGTACACCTTACCTGTCCAGTACTCTGAAGGGAAGCCAAAGAAACAACTGTGACTTAAGTTAGAGATGGAGATTGGGCCCTAAAGAGATGCAAATGCAGAGACAGATTAAGATTGGGCTGTGCACTGAAGAGATGCAGATGCAAAGGCACAACACCATCAAAAATTCAAATCTAGAAAAGAATACCTTTGCGGGTTGGGGCAGGCAATGGGGGGAGGGGGGCAGTGTACTGCACTGCTGCAGTAACAGTCACTAGTACTAGTACCAGTAAAGATACTACAAAGAAGTACAAATATTACACAGCTGCAGTGGATAGCAGGTTCACATTACTGAAATTATGTGGCACAATTAAAGGTGTCTGATTTGATGACACGTGTCACACACATATTCACATATACACACTAAGTAATGCATAGCAAATTGAAAGCTTCAGTAACACAACCACATATTTTAAACAAACTAAAATTATGCACTACTGCACCACAACAATTAGCAAAAAAATGGCAAGAATTATTAAAAATATTACTGTGTGTACATTAACACAGTTATACAAGAAAAATATCACCAATAGAGAAAGCACTATCTTTTTCTTCAAGTTAATCTACCTACACCACAGATATTCCCCTCCCCCAAAGCACATTTCCACTGTCTCTCAGTACACAGACTGAATGTTGTACATTAACATTCAAAATCCACACACAAACAATAAACGCTCAATGATATGAGCACAGGAGGGTTTTCTGTAATCGATGACCTAAAGATTCAGCAAAAAAAAGATTCAAAAAGGCTTTTTTAACAGCTTTTAGAAAGTTTGAATTGCAGAGAGCTGTCACCGCAGATTGTCTCGTATAGCTTCCTACACACACTACCCCAAACTGAGGCTGTACCGAACAATCTAGAGCCTGTGTGACCTGAAATCCCACAAATCACTGCAAAATGTGCCTTTGGAGCTTAAAAACAATGTGAAGAGACATGAAGTACGTTGTTTTCAATGTATTTCACCTTAAGAATTGGTGGAGTAGTGGTTTGGGAAGGTGGAGTAATGCCAAGTCATTATTTTCAATGGACTTCACGATACCCATTATAACGCGAAGTACCCTGCTTTGCATTGCAGAGCAGTCTGCGAATTCACCTTCACTCTGCGAATCACTTCGCGGAGCGGATTGTGGGCAATTCGCCCATTTCTACCAGTGGCTCACTATCTTCTTGCTTTCAATTGCATTGTGGTACTAGACAGGGTTGCCCTTTGTCACCCTATCTTTTTATACTAGCCTTTGAGCCCTTAATGCAAACAATTAACTGTCATCAGGAAATACAAGGGGTTAAACTAGAAAAACAACATCATAAAGTGCTATCCTTTGCAGATGATCTTCTACTAACTATTACAAGTCCAATAAAATCATGCAAGTATCTGAAAACACTTTTAAATAGTTTTACCACTACCTCTGGCCTGGTCATCACCTGGGAGAAAGCCCAAATGATAAATGGATACTTTATGACAAACATTCCTCAAGAATTTGACCAAGTTTTTGGATAAAATATAGGTCAATGATTCTATTACATATTTAGGAGTTAAAATCTCTCTTAATTTTCAAGATATGTTCCAAAATAATTATCTTCCTTTGTTGAATAGATGGGAAGATGACTTCAAACACTGGGCTAAACTAAATCTTTCCCTAGCGGGTAAAATTAATGTAATCAAAATGATAGAAGCACCAACATTATTTTATCTGTTTCAAAATCTTCCGATAACAATAGAGTCTGGCTTCTTCACAAAACTAGATAATATTGTCAGAAAATATATTTGGGATAATAAAAAACCTAGCCTTAGCATCATGAAGCTTTGAGCTCCAAAAGAGAATGGGGGTTTTGCCCTTCCCTGGTGGGAGAGATACTATCTTGCTTTTATTCTCAAATGCTAGTACATTTTTCAGGACAGGCTCACACAGTGACTCAAACCCTTTTATGGCTGGAAATAGAAAAACAGATCATTAGACCTAAAAGTATAACTGATTATTTATTCATTAAAAAGGATCAAAATGCTCAAGATAACCAATGCTTATTAGCCTTTATCAGAATCTTACAAAAGATTAATACCATAATCAGTCATGACAAATGCTTCCCTGACTTCATGCCTTTGTGATCCAATCCTATTTTGGGTTTTGAAGGAAGGCCTCTGAGAAATACATCCTGGGCAAAGGCAGGTATTCTAACACTTTAAGATGTCATTGATTCTGAAACAAACACCATTCTATCTTTAGTAAAATAAAACAGAGATACCCGATATGCAAATCTCATTTTTACTTTTATTTACAATTAAGGGAGTGTTTAGCCAAGGAAGTTCTTTTGACTGGACTTCAGCTGATTAGGAATGATCAACGGGCACACATCACCAAGTTACATAGATTTGGAGCCAAAGCAGGAACTCTATATAAATTGTTAACATATTCTATCGCATCAGTAGTTTTGACTGACAAAGCTAGAGAACATTAGGGTACAGAACTGGGAATTGACATCCCTCTCTCAGATTGGGAAGATGCTTAGAAACAAGCTTGCTGTAGCTTCAAGGAAATACAGGGTAGGCTGATGCAATTCAAAATCTTGCATGGCTATTACATGTTACCTAAAAAGCTATAGGGTGTAGAGTTGATTTTAAATGTTGGTGCTGTGATCAACTAGATGCTGATCTAGCACACATGCTATGAAACTATAAGATTATACAACCAGGTTGGAAAACAATACATTAGATATACTGTAAGGTCATCAGGATATATACTCCCTTTGATCCTGCCACTTATCTATCTATCAATCAATCAATCAATCACTTTATTTAACCAGACTTATATCTTTGGTATGATGTCAGGAAGTCAGTCTTTAAGCTTTCAGCAAAGTATATGGTTATGCCATGCTTCACTTTGTTACAAAAGAATTCTCCTAAGAAATTAACAATCCAATCTTAGTCCTACTTTGAATGAATGGCACAATCAAATGTCATTTCAAGCCAATAATGAGAGGATCAGTTATAATATTCTAAATAAGAATGAAACCTTTACAAAGATATGGGCCCCTCTATGTCTTGGACATGTTAGTACATAGAAATTTAATTAAAATCTTGATATATTATTTTTTGTGTGCCTCATATTTGAAATCTTTTTATCATATATTCTAGGTAAGATTATAGATGTAGATTTAGGATTTTCATTGGATTTTAGGTCCTAGATATACCATACAATTTTGATTCAGTATAAACTTCTTTTCAAGAATAGATTAATTTAGACTATATTTGATGAATATAGCCTTAATTTATAATTTTTGGTTTTTACTATATGTATATGTAAATTCTTTCATAAGATTTTATGACAAGCATTGATTGGTTTATGATTGTTTAGAAAATGGGCTTTTTATTTGGAGGCATCTGATTGGTTGATATCTATTCCACAGGGGTACATTAACTTTCAATAGATGCCCATCAAATAAAAAGTGCTAGTCCAAGCCAACCTCATGCCCAGTCATATATCCTTGTGCCCAGCCTACTTCCTCATTGGCTGAGGCACTGGGCACAAAATTTGAAACTGCAACCATTTTTTAACTGCTTAGTGTGAGAACGAGTGATTCCCCCACCCCAGACACACTCATTCTTACATCGGACACAACCCAGTAGTGGCAAAAAAAAAATCTATGTACATGTTTCCCTTTTGAAAAATAACAGTCTTTTTTCTTTTGTTTTCCTATCATAAAACCCCTGTTGCCACCACTGATTCACCACAGGTAGACACAGACTCGCAACTCTCACACCATAAACAGCCATCGTTATCAACACAAACATAATTAAGAGCCAAGCAAAGCAAAACTCCGATTTTTTTTCCTTTTTAGCAGAACCAAGTCAGACTACACGCAACAGTTCATTTCAGCGCTAATCCTACAGCATACATGGCGCACGTTCTCGATAGCCTGTGCCTGCCTTATCATCATTGTTCAGCTCTTTTCATTCATCAGCAACAGAATGAAAGAGGGGAGGTAAAAAACAAAGCAGGTTCCCCACTGAAGAAATAAAGCATACCTCTCTGTGCTCCACAAAGCAGCTTCATGGCTTATTTATTTTACTACCAGTCCTGCGTTCTGTTGCTCTTCCAGATCAAGGTACTGTACCTCTCCTACACTTTGTTCCCCTTCCCAATCAACTGCCATACTACTGTTGTATGTGGAAGTAAATAAACTGTTAACTGTGGCCTTCAGTAACAAATTTAAAAAAACAGAACGCAAGTAGCAGGGGAGTTCAAGTGCCAAGGATTGGATGTGCTCTCACCAGTAACTAAACAGTAAAATGCTGTGCTGCCCTTTACTGGTAAGGATTGTCAAGAACACCAGTAGAGGGACTATTTTGCTAAGCAAACTATAAATTAATGTTTTCTTTAAAAAAGAAAATTAAATGGTTGAAAAAAAAAGTTACAGTTAGCCCATTTTCTAAGGGCAATAATACCCTCCAGGGTGGGTGGTATGGGCAATACCGGACCTCCCAGGGGTTGCCTGTGGTGTCAGGCCTCATTACACCCCTGGGCGGTCCGGTATTGTCCAATACTGCCCACCCTATCGAAGTTATTGCTTGCTTATTTTGTATGTTGAAATATGGCAACTTAATAAAAACTGTTATGGAAAAAAAAGAATCCTACATCTCATTGCTAAGCCGCTACCCAGGTGAACTACTGTACTATTCCTACCTGGAATGAAGAAAGCTACGATGGAGCCTATTGAAAAGGCTTTCATTCTGAAAGAAACAATACTGGTAGAAAAGGTAATAAAGCAACAAGACATAAAGGATTGCAAAGATATTTTCTAAGTCTAACTCTCTATACACATCTGATTCCAAACCTTCCTGCTTCTGGTTATTCATTTTCAGATTTGTTTGTATCCACAGTTTTCTGGCCACTTTGGAGCATGCTTTGCACACTGGTTTAGTGCTTATTCAGCCAAAGTCGAGTCAGTCGGAAGTATGGAGGCTTAGACTTAAAAAATATCTTTGAAATCCCATATGTCTTGTAGCTATACTACCTTTTCTAGCACTGTCATTTCCTTTTTAATGAGAGTCTTTTACTGTTGTAAGGTCTATGACAGCTTTGAAAACATTGCAGGTGGGAATAGTACAGTAGTTGACATGGCTATTGGCTTAGCCTGGAGATGTACCAATCCTGACATTTTACCAATCCTGAACACGTGGGTCCAGACATTCAAAAGGGTTGTGCATGGCGCAATAGTGTTGCACCATGCGAAACCCACTGATGTGCCCCAGTGCAATATTCAAATGAGAATTGTACCTGGCACAAATCCTGATGCACTGGAGTGCTTTAGTAATGTATGCAGTGCAGGTAGGAAGGCGTTATACATACTCTGCACATCCCGATATTCAGCCCGAGTGTGGGGTCAACTCATGCACAACCTCTTGCGCCTTTCTAAAGTTGATAAAAAAAAGGAACAACGGCTGGCCACCCATGGGTGAGCTGCCGTGTTGCAGGGTGCAGCATGGCAGCTGCTACCTGTGGGTGGCCACCCAAGCTCTGGCTGCACCTCCGTGGCGGCACCCCTCCCATGCCCGATCATGGGCATCTGTTCAAAACATCATGTCCAATATACCTGGTGGTCCAGTGGATCACTGTCAGCCCTCTCGCGGGCATTTGTAAAATAAAAGAACTCCTGTATCCCCAGTGGTACAGTGCACTGCTGTCAGCCCAATCATTGGCATTAGTAAAATAAAAGAACTCCAATATCCCTGGTGGTCCAGTGGACTGCTGTCTGTCCAATCGCGGGCTTCAGTATCAATAAAATGAATCCTATATCCCTGGTGGTCCAGTGGATCTCTGTCAGCCCATGATTGCGGGCATTTATAATGAAAAAAGAATTACATCCAATATCCCTGGTGGTCTAGCGGTACCCCCCTCCCACCACCCACTGAGCCCCACCGCCCCGCTCCCCCCGGTCAGTGGCAGGCGGCAGCACCCCACCTGCCTGCCACCCCACCACCCGCTGGCTGACACTGTTGGTAGGGCTGTACTCCCATTGGTCCACAGCATTAGCCAATAGGCGTGCAGCCCATACCGTACTACACATTCCAGATATGTGGATGACATCCCTGCAGGGAGTAGTGTACTGTCTTGAGTTTCATACCACAGATATCCAGTTTGAAATAAGGCAAATCAAATAGAATGAGATACACTTCTGGGAGAAGGATGAAGAGGCAGCTGGAAGCTTAATGGCTCAGCGCTTGAGGATAGCATCCAGTAAACCATGAGGTGAACAATATGGCAAAAAATAATTGTATTTTAAAAGAAGGGAATCAGAGCATGTGGCATACAGTATTTAGTTGGTAAACTTGGGTTTGGACCTCTAGGTAGGGGTACCAGCAAAGTAGCATGGCAAAATACGTAACCTAACTGAATCCGTCTTGCTACTATTTCCATGCTGTTCAATTATTTTGATAGTGTAATTAATTAGTATATTTTTTATTTTGCAATGTTTTTGATCCTACAAATATGAATGAAAATACATTCACCTACAGTAGTAACACTTGATTGGTTGAGTGTTGGCCAGTGATGTGTTACTACTATAGGAGAACATCTTTTCATTGAGTTTATTTTATATATAAAAATGATATGTGAGCAAGGATGATGGATCTTTTAATTTTTCTCATGTAGTCTATCTACAGGATCGCAGTTATCACTCTGTATCTATCAATGTACTTACAGTATGTATTTATTTTTGTAAACTGATCACATTTGTAGAAGTTATTTTTTGTAATAATGAGTATGTGTTGGGGGATGTGGGGGGGGGGCAGTCTGGTCTTTCACTCTTTAGGTGTACAGACCACCACTGCCAAGGAAAGGCACACATTTTTTCATGTTTGTTTAATGAATAGTCCCAGTCTTTTTTTGCTGCATGGAAAAGTTTAAAGAAATAACACCAAACTGGCCAGATACCAGTCACCCCAAAAATGGTCACTGTGTAAAGTTCATAACAATATAACAGAAGCATACTGTAGATCCTGAACTGGGTAGGGCTGAACTAAAAAGTACAGCACACTGATCAGATACCAATCAGGGCAAAAATGGTCAGTATGTGGGTTATGACAATATAACAGTAGCATGCATCCTTAACTGGGTAGGACTGAACTGAAATAGCAAGCTTGAGTTCTGATAGTGGTAATCTTCTTATAGAAGGTTCATAAAGTAAATGTCTGTTTTGTACTCATTTTTTGATAGCCCTCTCTTTTTTGCTGCATTTACCACCTCTGCACATCAGTAGATCAGTACATGTCCCTACCTTCCTAGGATTAGATCAACCAATTTAACTAAACTCCTAAAATGCAATAAAGTTCTTATTAAACAAAAATATAGCCATGTTGTTTGTATGTCAGATATAGGGTGTGTGAACAGACAGCATGCACTTCATGTCTCTTGTGTTGAGGGTATTGTGTAGCAGTCCATGACAGATGTTTCTCATTTGTTCTACATTGCTATAGTACTATACCTCCAAGCACATTTGTGCAGTGAGGTTTTAAATTAATTTATCATGCTTCCCCTAATTTTCATTTTGTTATTTTTTCCGGAATGAATGATAAAGACCTTGTCGTATAATAGTAATATCTAACTTGCCAATCAGCTGTTACTACTACTGCAGGATGTGTTTTCAATCATACAGTGGTTCCCAAAATGAATAGTAAGAAATCTGAGGGAAGGTAAAAGGACAATTTATTTTGCTAGTCAGCAGACTTTTTTTATTTTATGTTGTACTGACTGTGTAAGAATCGAATAGCATCCTTTATAGGTGAAATAATTATGCAGTGACATTATGTCCCCCCAACCACCACCCTCTAAAAAAGATTTACTTACATCTGTAAACAAAAGGAAACTGTTTCCAAGCAAACAGTTCTTCACCATTTGGCACTCACAGCTTGTATGAATGAATCGGTGTCTTGTTATGATGCAATACATTCATTCATTATTTACAGACTATAAAAGGGCTTTTCTGTTTGTTGTGACAGTTTTCTTTGTTTACAAGGTACAGCAAATAGGTTTGGGCCTGGAGCAAAGAAGCTTGAGGATGCCAGAATAATGTTGAGTGGATGACAGTAGTCTTATGAACTAAGGAAAATTGCTTAACAATGTTGGTGAGCTGAAGTTTTTATACACTGGTTTTTTATTGAATCATTTAATTATTTATTTATCAATCTATGCATTCATTTATTTATGTACCTGAGTTTGATTTAGGTTGTGTTGTTTCATATGCCTGATCTATTATGCACACCCACAGCATAATTTGTGTTTTTATTGAGGACACTAGGATTGCAGGAACAGTGGTGTTACAGCCAGTGGACATCCCAGTCAAGACTACCCATTGCTCTGTGCATTTTTTTGTTATGCGCACTTCAGTTTAAATCAAGCAGAGGCACTCAGACTGGAGTCACAGTTCAGTGTGGCTGTTTCTCTGAGTTTCACACTCTCATGGGGAAGGAGCTGAATTGGGAAGGGGAGCTGAGCAGGCTAGCTTGAGGTGAGACTTTTTAGTTTTATTTCAAGTCTTATTTCAAATACAGTAACCAAGTAATGGAAAGTAAATCACTAGCTGTAAATTAAATGCACTGCTAGGTTGAGGAAGGATGGGGCAACAGCACAAAAGGGATTACAAAATGCATTTCTTTTTAATCTGTCCTCAATAAAAAAAATAATCATTTGCACCATTTATGGGTATGCAGTCATAAATATTTCCTTATCAACCTCTGCTTTTTATTGTTGTACTTGGGATGTTGTCCATTGCCATATTACATTAAGAATAAGGGCAGACCTGATTATGCAATCTGATTAATGCCCTATTTTGATGTGCACTACATTGCATGCTCCTGTTATTTCTCTTTTGGTTCTTTGGATCCAATTCCTCATGAGTTTGCTTGAGGGGAACATATGACAGAAACAGTGAATGTTAAATAATAAACTAAAAAAAATGGTAGTCATATAATGAACATCAAAGGTACACTACTAAGAAATAAATAATAAAAAAATCAAAACCAAACTATTTTCCAATTGAGCACATGATATTGGTGGAGTGTGATGAAAAAATAATATGGATGCTGGACTTCTGATAGGGTAAAGCTAGGATAGAGGCATGAGGATTATAATCAGTTTATGTGACACGTCTTTGAATTAACTACTGACCACCCAGCAGCTGCAATCTATAGAATGGACTTGAAGTGTGTGTGTGTGGTTGGGGGGGGATCACAGACATTTAGTGGTGTCAAATACAGCAAGGTAAAACAGGCAACAGTGGAACCTCATTCTGTATCTGTTCTCTGTGGTGTTATATGTACCTTACTGCCACAGAGGTTTGACAAACCAGCGACATACTGGGTGGTGACCTTGGCCTGGGATGCCTTGGACAAGGCATGGGATTGCATGTGCTCCAGCACACACAGATATGTCTACAATGATGGTGGTGCTAAGTGGTCAGGAAGGGGAGACTGTTATCTGTTTCAGATGAAAGGGTGAAGTAGACTGAAAGAAGGTATTTAAAATAACATAATAAATAAATATAATTCTGTACATTTTCATTCTTCATGTAGTTGCTCACATATGCCTTATGTAGCTTGTTGAATGGAAGAGATAAGGCATATGTCAAATTTCTACAAGCATTTGTCAATGCCGAATGTTGTCATGCTGGCATTGGCAGTGGGAGTGGCGGAGCTAGAGATGCATAGTGCTGTGATTTTGTTAATGTGTCCCAAACGGTGCTTTTGCACAGCGGGCACGCCATTGTGAACCACAGCTGTGGAAAGACGTTTTGGGCAGACTGTGAGAAATGGCAGCTGGACCGTTGATAAGGAGATGTGCACAAATGCCAGTGGTGAAAATGTGGCATGAAAATATTGCAGATTGACGAAGTTAGAAGAGTGCATGGAAACTGCACAATGCACGCTTGCAACACAGTCATTGTATGGACTTTCGGCACCAAATTTTCAACATAGGCATTTTAGGTCCTCTGCTCATGAATAGTGTCACTGTCATACCTTTCGACCTAATGCCTCATAAATCAGGGACAAGGCTTAAAAAAATCGAGGACAAGGGACCAAAATCAGGGAAACATTTTCAAAATTAGAGATATCCACCCAGAAAGCTGGTATAATATGGGGCTTAGTGCAAAATGCATTTTCTAAAGAAGAACAAGTCTGTAACTTTAATGCTTGACATTGTTTTGTGCTTACAGTCCCCACTGTTTAGCCACAAAACACAAATTTTAGGAGGGACTGAGTAAAATTTTGAGGTAAAATCAGGGATGTCCATGAAAATCAGGGACACTTGAGAGGTATGGTCACTGTCATTTCTGAAAACTGTCCTGAAAACTGATTTCACACAGCAACCGTGCAGTTCTGTGCCGGACGTGCGAAAACACATTTCAGGCAGCTGTACTGTTCATAAGGAGGTATGGAAAAATGCCAATGATGAACAGCTGGAGTGAAACTGTTACAAATTCACAAAGTCACAAGTGTGCATGCAAACTGTGCAACGCACGCTCATAAAACACTCATTGTATTGACTTTTGTCCACAGATTTTCAACATAGGCATTTTAGGACATTTGATAATGAACTGTCATATTCTGCGCCAGAACTGCGAAAACAGATTTTGGTCAGAATGTGAAAGATGACAGCTGTACTGTTCATTAGGAGGTGCAGAACAATGGCATTGTTGAAAATCTGGAGTGAAAATATTATAAGTTTGCGAACGTACGTGCGTGCAAACTGCACAACGCACGCTCGTAACACTGTCATTTTATGGAATATTGTCACCAAATTTTCAACACAGGCATTTTAGGACCTCTGCTCATGGACAGTGCCACTGTTATTTTCGTAATGTGTTCCAAACACTGATTTTGCACCGTGACCTTGCTACTCTGAGCCGGAAGTGCAAAAACACATTTTGGCCCGGATGTGAAAAATGACAGCTGTACAGTTCACAAGAAGGTGTGGTAAAATGCCAATGTTGAGAATCTGGCATGAAAATATTGCGAATTCGCTAACTTATGAGCATGCATTGAGCAGTTGCTATGCACGCTCGTAAAACGGTCATTTTTTGGATTTTTCCCACCAAATTTGCAACATAGGCTTTTTGAGAGTCCCTCTCATGAATAGTGACACTGTCATTTCATTACTCAGTCCCAAAAGGTGATTCTGCACAATGACTGCAAAATCACCTTTCGTCCACGCCGGCGACCCGGGTTCAGGAGCGGACTCAGGTAGTCGGTGGATCGGCCGGGGGAGACCGGCTTGAGCATCTGATGACAGCTCACCTGCTCCGGGAAGGGATTCGGCCAATGCCCGGCACTTGCATGACCCCGAGCGGAGGCTCGGGGAACTGCAAGCCCCTCTAGGGGATGGTTGGCAGTTGAGCAGCATGGACGTCAACGTGCGTGTCATGACAACAGGGGAGGTCATCAGCTGCTCGGGGAGTGAGAAAAGAGGAAAAAGAGCCTACCTCATCCAGGAAGATGCGAGGACCTTGGACGTGCCCATGATGTGCCCGTGCCCGCTCAACAGACCACGAGACTGACAAAATGTAAGTTACGGGGTTAGAACCCCTCCACCGCATCCCCGCCTGGGGGGTAAACCACAGCTCTATGGGGATTTGTGGTCTGTGTGGGCAGGGTTCCGGGCAGTGGGATGTGGGGTCATCGCTGAAGGGTCGGAGGAGGCAGACTGTGAGGAGGATAAAGAGAAATTTCAAAAAAAAAAATCACCTTTTGGGACCAAATAACTCCATGACAGAGCAATAATTCATGAGAAGGGGTCCCAAAAACCCCATGTTGAAAATTTGGGGCCAAAATTCACAAAAATGCCGGAGATATGCATCAAAGTTGGAAGAACCCTATTTATTCCATTATACAGCTTACCGGCATTTACTCAGTTTGCGGTCGGCTTTGAAGAGTGCAGACGTGTTCCCGGTCCACTGAAGATCATCATGCCAGACTCTGGAGGTAAGTATGGGGTGAGGGGGGTGTGAGGAGGCAGGGTGCGCAGAGGGTGGGTGCAGGTGGGGGAAGGGGGCACGGAGAATACGAGGGAAAGTTTTTGTTTTACAGGTTAAAAAACCAAAAAACAAATTGCAGGACAGTTTTTTTTTGCAGGGGATTTGGCACGCTGGGGTGGGCTCCCAGCATGCCACCTAACTGTTTGGGGGGTGGTGTCTGTAGCCAACAGGGGATTGGGCACCCTCATTGGCAAACAACACAAGGGGGGGAGGAATTTATGCCAACAGGGATTGGACACCTCCGTTGGCACACAAAGAAGGGTGGGGCACAGAGCTGAGGGGGATTTGGCAACCCCTTGGCATTAAACAATTGGGGGTTCTTTATGCCAACAGGGTGGGCTCCCCATTGGCACCTGAGAAAGGGGCAGGGTAAGGGCCAAGGGGGATTGGGCACCCCCCTCGGCATATCACAAATGGGGGGGTGCTTTATGCCGACGGGGAGTGGTCTCCCCATTTGCACATTCATAGGGGGCAGGGGCAGCTGACAGGGGGATAGGGCACCCCCAAGGTTGGTAGTTCGGTGGCCAGTATGCTGCCATGTGCATAATGTCAGTGAGCACTTTAATAAAAGGTCCACTGTGTCTGACGAGCTTTGCTCGGATTGCAGCTGACCTTTTCTTAGATGTGCTCACCACATTATGTATGCATGGTGTGGCGCCGGCATGCAGGCTGATTGGGGAATGTGGGACACACCTACTGGTGTATGCCCTGCATTCGCCCAATAGTGACCGCACCTCCAAATCCCCACTGTCCCAAGATGTTGGCTGCGCAAGTGCGCCAACATAAAAATGACTGCAACCCCACGTATTTCATTGGGATAAACTGCAAGACATCTATTTACAAGACAGGTAGTAAGTGACAATTGAGGCAAGTCTGCCATCAGGAAGGTAGTAAGGCACAATCAAGGTAACTCCACCATCAGGCAAGCACCCAAAGGGATGACTGAGGGGTACAGAGAATACAGGAATACAGTTGGTGCCGTCAGTGGTGCATTTTCTATATGGGAGGGAGAGAGATGTGTTATTCACTTGGCCCAACAGAAATATATGCATGTTCTAAGTCAGAATTCACAGACTGCCCACCATTGCACTGTCAGTTTCTCATCTGCACTATTCACAACGAATGTAGAGATGAATAGCTGATGCTGCAGTGACAAGGCACTCCCTGATTGAGGCGGTCAATTCATTTTAAGTTAGTGGCAGGCTTGCTGAACTAGTGTCAGCAGCAGCCTGCCACCGGATTGGTTCCAGATGGCCAAGCCCAGAAATGCAGTGGAGGCATTGGCATCCACAGTGCCGCACCTCTACAATTCACTTTTCTCCTAAGCTGCCACATAATGTTTCTTGTGCATGCAGGCAAGCAAACACAAAAACACATTTTATGATTGCCAATATTCTGTAAAGTTTGTTGATGTAGCTGGTAGTTTGATTCTGACTCTTTTTTTCTTTAAAAAAGTGAAAAATAGGCTGCCCACCATACTGATGTTACCACACAAACACAAGTTTGTTTACATTCCTTGATCAGCTCCAGCTGCATCTTTCCTGGACTTGTGAACACCCCCAACATCATTATTTCAACAAGCCATTTATGGTCTACATTAATGAGAGAGATTAGGCGATATTTCCCGCAGACTGTAGGGTCTTTATCTTTCTTTCAGAGGACTACAATTGAGGCTTCTTTCATGGAGGGAGGTAGAGAAACTGTATCCATGGTGTTACCAAAACCTCTATGTAATATAGGAGCAACCAGCTGCATGTTGGCTTTGTAAAATTCACCTGAGAGGCCATCTGGACCAAGGGCCTTAGCATAAGGGAGGGACTGGATAGCTGTGTGTATTTCCCCTAGAGTAATGGGCTTATCTAATTTTTCTGTCTTGTTTAGAAACCACCGGTAATTTAATAGCTTGTAGAAACTGGTCTAAGTTGTCCTGACTAAATTGATCTTCTGACATATATAGTGTAGAGTAAAAATTATGAAATACTTCTAAAATTCAGTTAGTGGTGTACACAAGAGTACCTTGATTGCTCTTTATTGAAGCAACCTTTTTGACTTCTGACAGTTTCTTAAGTTTATGAGCCAATAGTTTTCCCTGAGCCTCCCCAGCTTCCCAATAGGCCTATTTAAGTCTGAATAATGCATATTCTGCTTTGTGATTACGAATGGTGTTGATTTCATATTTGATATCAATATATAGGCTAGTGGATAGGCAACTATGCACAACCAGTGTGTTGTGCCACAGACTGGTTCTGATTCACTGTGTCCTCGAGAGCGAAGCTTGAGAAGTCCATGGGAATCAGATCCCCAAGGTGTCCCAACACACTGGTTGTGCATAGAGTTGCCCATCTGTTAGTCTATATAGTGTATGGGCATCCATGTCTATTTTGAACATTGCCTAGTGGTTGGGGAGGGCACTTGAGGGTTGGTGGTAGGCTCAAATGGTATGCACGGCTGACAGCGACACATTTACAGTGACTGTCAGTACAGCCACTACAGCACTAGGTCACTGTACAGATGGTCGCTGGACCCAGGCACTGTATTTGGTGGATTTGCACTCCCCTCCCCAAATCAGCTCCGACTGATGCCTGGGTGAAGCCCCCCAAAGAAAACAAGCTTCCAACTTGGAAACCATCTGCAGACCGCAAATGTGGTCAACATGACAGTTTCGCTGTCCAGTCATTCGACAAACCTTTTGTCAAACACCGGTCATAGATCCAGCTCAAATTACTGACACAGTGTGCTGCAGATGTTTCTGCAAGTTCAGGTTTAAAAAACAGCAACTTCCAGCTTAACTGGATAGAGGGAAGCAACTATGTGTCAGAATTCCAAGCTGTTCAGCTGCAGCAGTGACATCACTACTGTAGCAGAACAAACATATTCCAGGCATGGAATTCCATGCATAACAGCATTCCACCATACACTATAACTTCTTTATATAATTAAAGGTCTTTAGACCCCGAAGCAATGAATATACTTTCTGTATTGTTTAGTTCTTTCTATAGGTTCAATTAGCTTTGCTTCTCTAAGTTTCTTTTTATGAGATGAGTAGGAAATTATACACCCCCTTACAATGTGCTCTTGTGGGAGTGTGCTAGGAGGGAGCACTTCAATTTCAAGGGGGAGGATGGCACAAAAACCAAAAATAAAAGAAAGAAGACTACATTTATTATAAAATCACTCCACTAAACTCGAGTGATTTAGAATAAAGTAACAGGGCCTCTGAGGGATGTCCCGTATAGTATAAGAGACTCCTCTCCTGTCATTTGGGCAGACAGAATTGCTCAGCTTAAGTTTGCTATCCTCATGCCCAAACCTCAGACTTGAAGTCTCTTGTATTTTAAGAGACATTCCTTATGGGCCTTATTAATTTATTGTCTCTTTTTTCACCAACTGAGGCTTATTACTATATTTCCTAAGGTATATAGTATATTTAGTCAAAAGGAACCTTGTTCCTATATCTCCTCTAAGGGTAGAAGCCTCTTCAGCATGAATTTCCTTTGCCACATGACCAAGCACAGTGGCACCTTAAATGAGTGGTAGCCCCCTCCCTAAGCAGGCAGGAATGGCCATAGTATTGTTGCATAGTACCATTTACTGTAATCTACATTGTTAAACTATGGCTACACAGAAAAATGTTCCACTGAACCTGCAAATAAAGAAATAGAAAGTTTGCCTGCCCTGCACCAGGCATTTTTCCAGGCATGGTCCTCGTTTTTTTGGATTGGCAGTGCTACATCTGGGTGTGCCAAGTACACATACTGCTGTAGGAACAGAGTTTTGGCAGGGGGCTGTCTGTGCAGAGTTGTGCAGAGAAGTATCATAGATATCATAGGTATTTACAAGCCAGATAGATTTTTGTCCTTTGTGCTTACTTGGTTCACTTGATTTACTTGGTTTGTTTGGGAAAAAAGAAGGCCGAAACCCATCTAAATTTTCCCCCCACACTGGAGTGGGAACAATTCACATAACATGCTTCTTGGTCAACCAATTGTCGATACACTTTTTGAATACTTCAATGTTAGTAGAATCCACCAATTCCTGAGGAAGTTGATTCCATAGTCTTGGTGCCCTTAGTGAGAAAAAGTTTAATCTACGATTGGTTTTTGCCTTTGGCACCATAAGTTGTCTAGTATGACGTCTTGGAACAATACATCTGGTAGCATGGGATAGTCCACATTTATTCATTAAGTCAGGTTTTTTTTGAAGCTTATACGTTAAGAGTAAATCCCCCCTAATTCTTCTACTCTGAAGAGAATGTAAACCTGTAATAGATAGTCTTGATTTATAGGGCATTTTGGCTAACATGGGGATCATCCTGGTTGCACGTTTTTGAATTCTTTCTAAGCGATCAATATCAGACTTTAGATAGGGGTTCCAAAAAGGGGACCCATAGTCAATAAAGGGTCGGACACAGGATCTCTATAGAGAGCAACCATGCACTGCTCAGTTTTGGTAACAAAGGACTGCTGAATTTGTCTAAGTAGTCCGTTGGTAGAATTAGTCACTTTGGTGCAGTGATCAACTGATGTAAATTTAGAATTAACTAGAACACCCAAGTCCCTTTCCACATATGTTGATTTCAATAGAAAATGACAAATGTAATATTTGTTTTGGGGATTATGAGATCCAAAGTGCAAAACTACACATTTGTCAATATTAAACTCCATCAGGTTGTCAATAGCCCATTTTTCGATCAGCCACAAATCAGAGTTGAGAAAGTCAAAATCTGATTGATTATTTACAGGGCCCCCAAGCTTTGAGTCATCTGCAAATTTAGACAGCCAGTTTTTATTGGATACTTGCATATCATTTATATAAATATTAAACAAAACCAGGCCCAACACTGAGCCCTGAGGGACTCCACTAGTTACTGCACCTGAGTCAGAGAAGTGATCATTTAATTAAACTCTCTAAGTTCTATTTGTCAACCATGCAGAAACTCAGTTAACTAGTTGGTTCAAGAAGTCGAGACGATACATTTTATCAATAAGGGTACTATGGGGGACTTTGCCGAAGGCCTTGCTGTAATCCAATAGAATAACATCTAATTGGTGGTTGTTGTCCAGGCCCTGGACTTGCCTACTAAGATTAAACTGGTACATTTTTGTCAGTGTAAAATTTGTCAAGCCTCTTTTTGAAAGTGTCCATTGTCTTACTAGTTATCACTTCCAGTGGGAGGCCATTCTACAATGTTACCACTTTTTGACTAAACCAGTGTTTCCTCATCATCAACTTCCATTTATCCATAGCCAGCTGTAGAGGATGCCCCCATGGCTTATACTTGCAGTATTTTAGGGACAGCCCAATTTCTCCCCATAATGAGTTATCATGTATGGCCCTGGTAAAGCATGCACATGTCCCTTCTTATTCTTCTATACTGCAGGGTGTATATAGTAATTCTGTGTAGTCTGTCTGTATATGCTGTATCTTTAAGTCCTCTTACTGGTCTTGTGGCTCTTCTCTGTATACCTTCTATTTTATGGATATCCCCCTTTTTGTAAGGTGCCCACACCAGCGCACAATACTGCAGCTGTGGTCTCACCAGGGATCAATACAGTGGAATTAAGACCTTGCTATCTCTGCTCCCTATATGCCACAGGATACAATTTAGGGTTTTTTTTTTGCCTTTTTAACTATCTTGTCACAATGTGAACTAAATTGCAAATCAGCACTAACCATGACCCCCAAGCCTCTTTCCTCAGATATTTCAGATAGCCTATGATTTCCCTTTTTATAGCTTTCTTTCCTATTTTTCTTTCCCATGTGCATGACTACATTTCCCCAAGGTAAGTTCTAATTTATTTTTGATAGTCCAAGTGTGAATATTTTCAAAGGCCTCTTGTAGTATTGTGTGGTCATTTTTGTTGTTTGCGATAGCCCCTATCCTACAAAAATTTTGATAGCTATATGTTATGATGGGCATATTTAAGTGAGGTTGTTTATTTATTTATTTAGTTTTTGTTGACAGGGTAAGTTCACTAGACAAATCCTGCCTATTTTCAGGCATGACCTGGGGAAGGGGGATACAGATGAATGCCAATTGACCTTGAACCAGATTAAGCTATTGGTGGTATTTTTAGTGAAATTATATTATATACATGAGTGATATACATGTTAAAAAGACAGGATCCCAGTACAGAGCCCTGGGGGACCCCACTAGTCATCTGTGCCTAATCTGAAAGAACATCATTTACGGTCACCCTCTGTGTTCTCTCCCCCAGCCACGCCTCTATCCAATTTACTACATTTGTATCCAATGTTAACTTTCTTAGAGTACGTAGTAGCTCTACATGTGGCAGTTTATCAAAGGCCTTTGAAAAGTCTAAAAATACCACATCAACTAAGTTTCCCTCATCCAGCGTCTTACTTGCTTTGCAATAAAAAGCAAGCGTATTGGTTTGACATGACCTAGTTTTCATTAATCCATGCTGCACTAGGTTATTTAGTTCATTTGTTTCTAGGTGTGTTAATATGTGATCTTTTAGTATGCCCTCAAGTATTTTGCCTATCACCAATGTTAGACTTACTGATCTAACATTTTCTGGTTTAGATTTTGGACCTTTCTTCAATAAGGTCACAACTGTAGTTTCTCTCCAACCCTGTGCTACCTCCCCTCTGTCAAGCCAGGTCTGAAATATATGGGTGAGTGGTGGAGCCAAGTAGTCTGAAGGCTCCTGGAGCACCCTAGAATGTATTCCATCTGGCCCTGGGGATTTATTTATATTGAATTTTTTAGTCTGTCAGATACATCTTCTAGTTTTATTTTAATCTGCCCAGGTTTTCATTCTTTACCACTCACTTTTTTAATCTGAGGTGTTTTTGTTAAAAACGGAGCAAAAATAATTGTTTTGGATGTCTGCCATTTCTTTACTGTCTGCTGTATTCCCCTCCATGTTGATAAAAGTTCCTATAGTAGTTTGACCTTTTTTTTGTTGTTTATATAGGAATAAAATGTTTTGTTATTGTCTTTTACTTTAGATGCTAATAGGATCTCGTACTCAGATTTTGCCTTTTTAATTTCCTTTTTAATTTTTCTGACCATGTCTCTTTAGACTATTTGTCCTTTCTGATCATTCTTTCCTTTAATTTATTTATAGTGTTTATTCTTTTTTTTTTTAATTCTTTATTTTAGAGTACAGCCAGCCTGGGGCCCTTTTATTTTTGCTATACTTTATTTTACTAGGTATATGATTTTGTACCTGTTTTCTTATTTTGTCTGTCATAATTCCCCACATGTTGTTTACTGATTTATTTACAAAATCCTTTATCCAATCCCATTGTGAGATACCGACTTTGACTGATGTAAAATCAGCCCTGCTGAAGTTTAATATGCTTGTTGTGCCTTTGTTTTTCTGTATTTTGTAACTCTTCTATTTTAAAGTACAAAGGTTGATGGTCACTGGTTCCTAGTGAACTATCCACTACAGCATCCTTTACTGTGTCCCCCACGTTAGTTAGTATAAGAGCCAAGGTATTGCTCCCTTTATTTTTTTATGTACTTTCTGTTCTAGGCAAATCTGATCAAAAACAAGAAATGCTTTTCCCATTTTTGAACTACCCTTTAACTGCTGCCAGTTTATTCTGGGCAGATTGCATTCACCTAGCAGTGTTTTTATTTCCACTGGGTCAATATTTGGTATGTGATTTAGTAACAATTTGTCACTTTCAGTAGAAATTGAGCGGGTCCTGCTCAGTAGTTCTAGCATTATTTTGGTTGCTGCATGAGATAACAATTTCAACCATAATAGTTCCAAATTGTCATGGTCTATCAGAATTTCATCACATTTTAAAGATTCATCTATGTATACAGCTATACCCCTCCAGTTGTACCTCTCCACAATTCCTATGCCATTCTGGCAAAGTGTGGTTCCTTTATGGAGGCACCTACAGTGGAGACCAAGGAGGATGCTGGGAACCTCCACAAAGGAGACCTACAGGAGGGTGGCAGGGGACCCTGCAGGGGAAGGAAACAATTCCTGGTGGGGGACTCCATTGTTAGGAAGGTAGAACTGGGCAAGGAAGGGGAGAGGGAGGTGAGGTGCCTGCCTGGCACCATGGCTTGGAGGGACAGGGAGCGAATCCTCAGGATTGCTGGAGCAGCTGCACAGGGGAGGGAGCTGGATGTCATTGTCCACCGAGGGACAAATGACCTGGCTAAGAAAGGGATTAGAGAAGTGCAGGAAGAGTTTGTGGAATTGGGGAGGGGCCTTAGTCAAGTAGCACGCACGGTAACCTTCTCGGAGGTGCTACCCATCTATGGCATAGGAGAGGCTAGGGTGTTTCTGTACCATGGGATTCAATCGGTGGTTGAAAAACTGGTGTGGAGCTCAGGGATTTGGCTTCATTGGGGACTGGGGGTCCACCTGGAGTGATGCAAGCCTATACTGGCATGATGGGCTGCATCTATCCGGGAGGGAACCAGGATCCTAGGTGATAGGTTTAAATGCTTCATTGGCAAGCTTTTAAACTAGCCAAGGGGAGCACTGGAAAGAGCAGGAAAATCCTAGCCCCCAAACAATCACGGTAGTAAGTGTGGCAAACACCAACATGGAGGTGTCGATAGGGAGAAGGGCAGGGGTAAATGGAGAAAGTGACAAAGGCAAGAAGGACGGGGATGGGGCAAAAGGGGGTAAGGCCATCAGGAAATGGAGGGTAATGAGTACCAATGCCCATAGTCTGGGCAACAAGCTCCCTGAGCTGGTGGCCTTAATGGAAGAGGGATGCCTGGATATCGTAGTAGTCACAGAAACATGGTACACAGAGAACCATGACTGGGATGTTAACATACCAGGGCATAACCTACAGGAGACAGGCAGGGAGAAGAGGGGAGGAGTAGCTCTCTATGTAAAGGAAGGGATAAAAGCAACTGAACAAAAGTAAACAGGGAGGAGAGGAGGCACTGTGGGTCACCTTGGAGACTGGAAAGGCACCACAATCCGCACAGGGGTTGTGTACAGACCCCCATGTCAGGGAAGGAATGGACAAGGATATGATGGAAGGCATTCTTAGAATGGCAGAGAAAGGGAGATACTGTTGATGGGAGACCTGAATATGCCAGATGTTAACTGGAGCACATTTGCTGCAGCGACATCCAAGAGCAGGCCATTCTTGATGCCCTACAGGTGGCAGGCATTAGACAGCTAGTTTTAGGAACCCACTTTCGTGAGGGCAATCTTAGACCTCGTACTCTCAAGCGGGGGCAGTGAGAGAGGATCTCAGATCTAGAAGTGGGTTGCCATCTGGGACAAGTGACCATCAAACAGTGTGGTTCACGTTAAACTCAGCTACAGAGTCAAGCCATACAAAGTGAGGGTACTGGACCTAGGAGGCTGACTTTGGCAAGATGGGAGAGTGCCTCAGAAAAGCACTGGCAAACAGGCTAGAAGGAGGTGTGGAGCAACAATGGGGAATTATCAAAACTGCCATCACAGAGGCAACAAGCCTTTGTGTGAAGCAAATAAACAAATCAAAATGAAAGAAAAAGCCACTATGGTTCTCAAGAGAGGTGGCTGTGAAAGTCAGGAAGAAAATGATAGCATTCCAGAAGTATAAGGAAACACAGAAGGAGCAGGACAGAGAGCTGTACCAGTTAAGGCAGAAAGAAGCAGGGAGGGAAGTCAGAATAGCAAAGGCCCAAACTGAGGAAAAGATAGCCAACTCAGTTAAGAAGGGGGATAAAACCTTTTATAGGTACATCAGTGAGCGTAGAAAGACAAAGGGAGGGATAGTGAGGCTGAATAGAATAAACGGTGGGTGGGCAGAGGGGGACAGTGAAAAAGCAGGAATACTGAATGAATATTTCTGCTCAGTATTCTCAAAAGAGGAGGGGGAAGTGCCTAATCCAATTAACAGAAGCACTCTTGATAGGGGGTCGATCCCAGTCCTTTCACAGAAGAAAGGGTTCTGCAAGAACTCCTAAAACTGAAGGTGAACAAAGCAATGGGTCCTGATGGAATTCACCCCAGAATTCTAAAAGAATTAAGGAAGGAACTAGTGAAACCACTGGCTACTCTTTTTAATAAATCATGGGAGGATGGTGTGGTACCCGAGGACTGGAGGAAGGCGGATGTGATTCCTCTTCACAAAGTGGGACCAAGACAGAGGCAGGAAACTACAGACCTGTCAGTCTGACCTCTGTGGTGGGAAAGTGATGGAGTCACTTCTGAAGGAAAGAATAGTTGAGTACCTAGAGGTCAGTGGAGCACAGGATCCAAGGCAGCATGGGTTCACAGCGGGAAGGTCATGTCACAGATCTAATAGATTTCTTTGACTGGGTGACCAAAGTAGTAGACCAGGGAGGGCTGTGGACATGGCCACCTAGACTTTAGCAAGGCATTTGACACAGTCCCACACAAAAGATTATTAGTCAAATTAACCAGCCTGGGAGTGGGTCCCAGGGTGGTAGCCTGGGTAAAACATTGGCTGGACAACAGGACACAGAAGGTAATTGTAAATGGAGTCCACTCTGAAGACAGGGCGGTTCCTAGTGGGGTACCGCAGGGTTCAGTATTGGGTCCAGTCCTTTTTAATGTCTTCATCAGTAGCATTGCAGAGGGACTGGAAGGAAAAGTATGCCTTTTTGCAGATGACACAAAGATCTGCAACAGGGTTGATACACAAGGAGGCATGGAAAGGATGAAAAGGGACTTGGCAAGGTTGGAGGAATGGTCAGACGTATGGCAGCTAGGATTCAATGCAAAAAAGTGCAAAATAATGCACCTGGAAACAAGAACCCAGGGGAAGAATACACAATGGGTGGGGAGGTAGTAACAACAACAAAACAGGAAAGGGACCTGGGGGTAATCATATCAGATGACCTTAAGGTTAGCAAGCAATGTGAGAAGGCAGTAGGGAGGGCCGGAGGTATACTGGGATGTATAGGGGAGGCATCAGCAGCAGAAAACAGGAAGTTGTTATCCCTCTGTACAGACAGTTGGTGAGACCCCATCTGGAATACTGTGTCCAGTTCTGGAGACCCCATCTCCGCAAGGACATAGACAGGATAGAGGCAGTCCAGAGGAGGGCAACTAAAATGGTGCAGGGTCTGCAAGAGAAGCCGTATGAGGAGAGACTAAAGGAGCTTAATATGTATACCCTTGAGGAAAGAAGGGAGAGGGGGGACATGATAGAAACTTTCAAGTACCTCAAGGAATCAACAAAGTCCAAGAGGGTAGCATCTTTCAGAAAAAGAGACTTGCAAGAACAAGGGGACACAATTTAAAAATAGAAGGAGGGCGGTTCAGGGGCAATGTGAGGAAGTATTATTTCACAGAGAGGGTAGTGGATGCATGGAACAGCCTTCCTGAGGAAGTTGTGGAATCTAAAACTGTGGGAGAATTCAAGAATGCATGGGACAGACATAAGGCAATTCTTGTGGGGGGCAGGAAGATATAGGCTGTTGGTTAAATAGGATCTGCGGCCTATCCTGTAGGTAGGGAAATGGGCAGACTAGATGGGCCTAGCAGTCCTTATCTGCCGTCAAAGTCTATGTTTCTATGTTTCTCCTGTGCACTCTAGATTTATGGAATAAGTTATAACTTTTGATGTTCTTATCCCAAATATAATCCTTTTCCCACCATGTTTCTGTAATTAGTGCAATCTGTATATCCTGGGTATATAACAGCTATTGGAATTCTTCAGATTTATTATCCATGCTCCTTGCATTGAGTAGAACGCCATTCCATCCTTGCTTAAAAGTTGTGCTTGTTTCTTTTGATTTGATGCCCTCCGTTACTACCAGCCCCGGCCTTTACCAAGTTTAAATGAAAAGTAATGACTTTATTCATTTTTTTGCCCATTATTCTGACTCCTGCTCTGTTTAAATGAAGACCATCTTGCTTGTACACAGATTTGTTTCTAAATGTGATAAAATTGTCCATAAAGCTAATGTTATTTTGTTTACAAAATGATCGTAACCAGATATTTATCTTTCATATGGCCCAGTTTTTATGTTCTTATTACCAATGTACTGGGAGGATGCCAGAAATGATAATTTCCCCCTCCTTAGATTTTACTTTATTTATTATATGTGTGTAGTCTTCTTAAATGGCCTCCACCTTACACCTCCTTACACCATTTGCTCCAACATGAAATATAACTGGTGGTTTTTTAGTACCCTCCATTAACCCATCCAGTAATCTATCTATATCAGGTAACTGAGCTGCTGGGAGTATTCTCACCGTTATGTGCATTTTTCTCCCCTTACATGTCATCATATCTATACCTCTTTAGTTGGATCACCAGTTATAAGGATATCTCTTTCCTGCTTTACCAGGTTTTGATTCTGACTGTGAGCGTTGTTTACTAATGTCTCTTTGAACAGACATCTGGACTGCTCTGTCTGCCCTGATTTATTAGGTGATGGCTGCCCTTTGTTAATAGTACTTTTACCCAGATCTTCAGCTGTGTGTGTCAGTGCCACTAGTACCTTTATTCTCCTCATTTTCCATTGCCATTTTGTCTAATGTATGGTTTACGATGTCAAATCCATTTTGCATTTCAATAGGCACACTTTCATACAGCTGCCCCCCCCTCGTTTTCTGTTATGAGTTTGAACTAGAGTGCACTCCTCTACCTCTGTGTCTTCAGTCAAAGGTAAGATTGCAACCTGTGTTTCAGATGTTATATTGGGTTTAGCTCCCTGCTCCTGCATAACAATATCCTCCGATATAGTGGCTAGGTATTTTCCAATGCCCCTATCTCCTTTTGAACTTCCAGCCTTTTTAGTAGTTGTTCAATTTCCCCTTGTAAAGTTGATATTAACATACATTTGTCACAAATAAAGCCCAGACTTCTTTCATCCTCAGTGTACATTTTACATTATAAGCATAACTTTAGACCTTTTCTCCAGCTTCCCTTACCTTGTGCTACTTTAACACTCATTGTTTGACCTGTATTCCTAACTTGGTTATTTCAGGCGATTCACCTCTGTGTTGCTCAGGATCATTAGTCAGTTTTGTAAGTCCTGGTCCCCGGTGTACCCCGCGGAAATGGCAGACATGCGCAGAATGCATGTGTCTCTGCGTGCATCTCCGTGTGCACACCTCGCTCACTCAGGGCATTTGTTTCATCAGGAAGAGAACCAGAGGTGCACTGATGTCACTTCTGGGTCCTCGCAAGCTCAATGTCTTCCAATAACATCTTTTATTTAAAATAAATGTTGCCACCTCATGCAGTGGACTTAGTGCTCAATTTAAAACTGTAGTGAAGCAGATAGACAAACAAATAAAAGTAGGCTACAGCCCCCAGCATGAACCACCACTGAGAATTTGCAGTTAGCCCTCCTCAATCCCATAGTACTTGTCTGTGGGGGCTCTCAAGGTTGCTAGGCAATGGCCTGCAACCAGATCTCTCCTCAGAGGACATTTTTCCGTGATAACCAGACTGCAACACAGTACGTTGTGGTGCTAGTAAAATGGATCTTCTGTTGCCATTGGTCTCACTCCCTGCTTAGACACAGTTTAAACAACTCATAGTTGCCTGCACACTCGGGGTGTTTGTTTTATTAGGAAGAGGACCGGAGGTGCACTGACGTCACTTCCGGGTCCTCACAAGCTCAGTTCCTTGCAATAACAGCTTTTATTTAAAATAAATGTTGCCACCTTATGTGGTGGACTTAGTGCTCAATTTAAAACTGTAGTGAAGCAGAAAGACAAATAAAAGTAGGCTACTGCCCTAGCTTGCACCACCGCTGAGAATTTGCAGTTAGCCCTCCTCAATCCCACAATCCTTGTCTGTGTGGGCTCCCAAGGTTGCTAGGCAATGGCCTGCAACCAGACCTTTTCTCAGAGGATGTTTTTCCATGATAACCATACTGCAACACAATATGTTGTGGTCCTAACAAAACAGACCTTCTGTAGCCACTGGTCTCACTCTCTGCTTAGATCCAGTTTAAGCCACTTACAGAAGTGTTTGAGTTCAGCCTGAGATGGCAGAAGATGTGTCAGAGAGTGCGCGTGCACACATGCAGATTGTGATATAAAGGATAAGCAGGTTTAGTCCAGAACTGAAAAGAATAAAGGCCAATGTGTTTGATGCCTAAGTAACTTCCCTCATAGGGTGCATTAACAAACATGTGAAGACAGAATGCTTTCAGGCTAATACCTTCTATGCATTCATTCTAATGCTCAGCTCTTCCTTTGTTTGCTCTCCTTTAAGCAGGATTGCTCAAAGCACTCCTTTCCCATTCTGAAGCTGCAGCCATAGCAGCAGGAACACTCCCTCACTGCTGAAATGGCAGGAGAAGACAGTGTTCGATGGCGGGAGCAGAGCAGCTGGAATGGAGATGGTAGACCATCAATAGGGGCTACAAGTGAATGATGTTAAAAAGTGGACTTTCTAAAATGGACTTTAAGATTATTTTCTGTCGGCTAACACTAGGAGATTGTTTTTGGACACTGTGCTGCTTAGCCTTACAAGGGGGTATTATGTGCGATAAGGGGGGTTCTTTAAGAACTTGAATGAAGGGTTTGGGATTTGTTGTTACTTTCCAATTGCTGCTGGGATTTAGTGATTATGGAAAATGTCTGGTTTGTACTGTGTATCTCCTGTGTTTCAGCTTTCTTTGCTTAACTGCCTTCTTCACCATTTTGGGTGTTCAAGCATGGACCTGGCACATGCGCAGTTCATTTCTCCAGCTCCCCCACCTCTCTCAGTTTTCCCACCTGTTATCTGACCCTATTGTCTGGTTAGACACTAATGCCCAGCTCTCCCTTTGTTTGCTCTCTTTTAGGCAGGATTGCCTAAAGCCCTCTTTTCCCATTCTGAAGCTGCAGCAATAGCAGCAGGAGCACTCCCTCACTGCAGAAATGGCAGGAGAAGCTGGTGTTCAGCATGGAAACAGAGCAGCTGGGACGGAGAAGGCAGACCATCACTTATGGCTACAAGTGAATGGTGTTAGGTCATCGGCACTTCATGTCAACTGCCCCGCCAACCAGAACCTCCCACCCTGGGACTGGCCCATAATCGATTCATGTGCAAGGTCACATGACCAGTCTTGTGACATTGGTTTGGTCAAATTTTTAAATGCCCACTTTAATATTTGCAAGCTATACCATCTGGCCACGAGGAGGTGCTAGTGAGGCACCTGCTTACTAACTCACTTAGTTAGTAAGTCCTTCCTGACCTGCTCTACCCATCCTTGTAGACAAACCTGTGGGTCCCAACACTTTTTTTTTCCTAAGGAATTCTGACTTGCTCTACTCGGGTTTTGAATCCACGACCTTCTGCACCAGGGACAGTGACAGTAGCCACTTTGCCATCTCTGAATTCCAGCCAGGTCCGATACAAATGTGATACTTATCATACTACCTATCCTAGTCTGATACACAGCAACATTGAGTTTCCAAAGGGCCTGTTGGACTACAAGCCAGGAGTCACATCTGCACTTCTTCTGGTAACTGGCAAGCGCCCCTCACAGGGTCCACTCTAGTGGCCAATGGCCAGATCAGGCAGTAACAGACAGCCAATGACAGAGGTAAGTGGGGAAAATGGAAGGGCAGAATAGGGGCTGGGGTGCATGGAATGATAGGGAACCTAGACTCGGACCAGGACCCCAGACTGCAAGGACAGGACATATCTTTGGAAGGCTTGTGGGGTGCACCAGGTGTGAGTCTGCAATAGTACTGGACTTGGCTTGGAGGTTTGGGGGCTGCATGGTGTGCAGGCAGTTAGCTCTGATCAGGGAAGAGGTGAGAGGCCTGAGATGGATTTTCAGGAGAGCAGAGGTGAGGGATAGGAGGTGGGAGTGGTGGAGGCATGGTGAGAGAGGGAGCAGGAATTGGGGCAGATGGGGAAATTTGCTTAGAGCAGCAGGGGGCAGGGTTATAGTAGCAGGCCATGCAAGGTGGGAATGGAGGGAAGTGGACAAGAATAAAAACAGGAAAGGAGGGTTGAATGGGGTAGTAGTGATATGAAGGAAGATGGGTCAGGTGCGAGTGCAGGGCAGGAACATGAGTGAGAGAGATGGAAGTTAGTTAGAGGCAAGTGGCCTAGGACAGACTTTATGGAAAAAAAGGAGGGACATGCCCCTGTAGGGGAAGGGCAGTTAGAGGGCTTTGTGCACAACAAATAGGTTTGCTGAACTACAGTCCCAGGATGAGGATGGGAACAAGGAAGTTAGCATTAAGGTGGATCAAGGAAAAGCAGAGGGGTAGGTCTGTCAAAGCCTACAGTTGAGGGGAAGACAGAGATCCCCAACCCGGATAAAGCAAATAAAGCAGAGGAAAACTGCAAGCAGGGAGATAAGAGCACAAGGCTGAAGTCAACCCAGGACAGTGGTAACTAGAAGGGTCCATTAGGAGCCAGAGGAAAAGTAGGGGAGCCTACCCAGGAGGGTAGGTGGGGAAGATACCAAATTATCAGGATTGTCAAGCACAAAGCAGGTCATGGCAGGGCAGAACAGTCCTAGCCCGGAGGGAAGTAAGGGTTGGAGAAAAAAGATGGGATGCAGGACAGGTGAATGCATGGCAGGGGAAGGATAAGGGGCTCATCACAGAGCAAAAGAAAGTGTGGAAGGGGGAGCACAGAGCCTGCAGAAAGGGGGGCTGAAGAGAGGAGTCCATGGGTTGTGCTCTGGAGGGGATAGAGCATGGGGGTATTAGGGAGGAGTCCAAGACTAGGGGAGGTGCGTTGGGGGTGGGGGAAAGTAGATACAGTAGGGACAATGGGGTTGTGTTGGACACAAAGAAGCAGGCAGAGGACAGGGCCAGTCTGGAGGGGGTGGAGGATAGGCTACTGATTGTTGGGGACTTCATTATTAACGGCATTAGCTGGGGGGTAGGGGTAAAAGGAAGTATTGTCTGGGTTAAATGTTTGCCAGGCATGATGGCAGCAGAGGTCATACATCACATCCCCTCCTGGGGACAATGACAGGATGAAAAAATCCACTTGTTGTTCCACTTCGGAACAAATGACCTGACAGAAAAATGTTTGCTGGAAGTGCAGCCAAGGTTTAGGGTGCTGGCATGTTTCTGTAGCAGTTTGCGGTTCTGATCAGTGGCATTCTCAGAGGTGCTGACAGTCCCTAGAGCTAGCTCTGACAGGAAGCAGAGACTAATAGAGTTTAACAGCTGGGCCACCAGCTGATGCGCTTAGATGGGCTTTGGGTTGGTGGGGGATTGAGGGACAATGTTGAAGGATGATAGCCTCTGTGCCCTGGATAGGTTACACCTAAATAGGAAAGGTAAGGTGGTGCTAGAGTGTAAATTGGCAGACTACGTGGAATACCACTACAATTTAAACTAAATTGGGGGGGGGGTTGCAGGCAGAGTCAGACCGCAGAACAGAGGATAAGGGGGGAAGCCATCTCCCCAGATCACAAAGGGGGGTGTGGGTGGGCAAGTTAGGAAAAGGAGAGGTGGCAGGGAGCCTGGAGTCTGGAAGGTCATGTGTGCCAATGCCAGGAGTCTGGGAAACAAGATCCCATACCTGGCAGTGGTCATAGCTGAGGCAGAACTGGACTAAGTGGAAATCACTGAGACCTGGTGTCACAATGGGCAGGATTGGAACATGACAATACAGGGGTACACATTATTTCAGAGCGACAGGAAGGACAAGAGAGGGGGAGGAGTAGCACTTTATGTGAGGGAGGGGATTAGGGCATACAGGTTAAATAGAGGGAGACTAGGGCCTTATGGGTATTGTTGACCACAGGAGGGGAGAGGTGGTGCACATCTGGGTGATATACAGACAAACAGGGCAACAGGAATCAGTGGATAAGCAGATGATGGAAGAGAATCTGAGGGTGTTGAATAGGGGTGAGGTGTTGCTGATGGGGGACCTCAACCTGCCAGACATGGAGTGGGGCACACGATCAGCAATCTTCACCAGTAGCAGGTTAATTGTGGACTCTTTACAAGTAGCCCTACTCAAACAGATGGTCAGGGAACCAACTTGGGAAGGTGCGGTGTTAGACATGATACTAACAAAAGGGAACAGAGTGGGGGAGGTATCTATGGGGGAGAACCTTGATACGAGTGATTATAACACCGTGTGGTTTACGGCATGCATGCCAGCTATTGTTTACCGGACCAAGGTGAAAGTGTTCAATTTCAGACACTCAGATTTTAACAAGATTGGGGAATACATTCATTGAGCACTAGTGGGGGGAAACTCGGGAGTGGAGGATATATGGGATATGATAAAGGGGGCCATTGTGGGGGCTACTGACTTTTGCACAAGGTGGATGAGTAAGAATAAAAGGAAAAGGAAGCTCCTGAGGTTTAACAGGGAAGTGGCAGAGAACATCAGGGCTAAGAGGAGAGCGTTCAAGAGGTTTAAAATGATGCTGCGAGGGGAAGATTGGGAAGAGTATCAGGTGAGGCAGAGGGAGGCAAGACTGGAGGTAAAATGAGCAAAGGAAAGAATAAAGGAGAGAAATGCCAATCAGGTCAAGAAAGGGGATAAAACCTTTTTCAGGTATATAGGCAAGCAGAGGAAAACAGGAAAGGGGATACAAAGGTTAAAAAACAATGTCGGGGAGATTGGGGGGGGGGGCTCAGGGGAAAAGTGAATTCCTGAACAGCTATTTGTGCTCAGCATTCAGATAAGAGAAAGAGTGGGAGAGTAGTAACATGGGGTAAAAGAGAAAGTGGGGAAGGGGTGGACACAAGTCCCTTTTGGATAGAGGAGATCCTGAGTGAACTGGATAACTTGAAGGTGGACAAGGCTATGGGGCCAGATGGAGTTCATCTCAGAGTATTGAGAGAGCTGAAGGGCATACTGGAAGCTCCCTTGACTGCTCTCTTCAACAGTTCCTTGAAATCAGGGGTGGCACCTGGAGATTGGAAATGGGAGGATGCGATACCCCTTCACAAGGGAGGGGGGGTGAGCAGTAACAGGCTGGTGAGCTTGACATCTGTGGTTGGCAAACTCATGGAGAAACTGCTCAAAAACAGAATCACCGACTTCCTGGAGACAAATGGCCTGCTGGATCAAAGGCAGCATAGGTTCACTGAGAGCAGATCCTGTCAAATGAACTTGATAGAGTTCTTTGACTGGGTTACCAAGGTGGTGGATCGTGGGGGGTCAGTAGACGTTGCATACCTTGATTTCAAGAAGGCCTTTGACTCTGTGCCACACAGAAGGCAACTGCACAAACTGGGATGTCTGGGGCTGGGGCAGACAGTAATACGGTGGCTGCAGAACTGTCTGGAAGGCAGAAAACAGAGGGTATTAGTAAATGGGGTACCTTCAGGGGAGGCTGGGATCATCAGTGGGGTTCCCCAGGGGTCAGCAAGGGCCACTACTATATAATATATTTATAAGGGACATAGCAGTGTGCCTGGAAGGAAGGGTGTGTTTATTTGCAGATGACACAAAGGTCTGTGGTAGAGTGGACACAGGAGGGGGCGGAGATGATGCCTAGGAATCTGACGAAACTGGAGGAGTATTCCAGAGTGTTGCAACTGTCATTCAATATGATGAAATGTAAGATCACACATTTAGGCAAAAAGAATGGGGAAGCAGGGTACTGGATGGTGGGGTGGCCCCTTGAGGTAACTGAACAGGAAAGGGATCTTGGCATCCCCCTTTGACAGGTCCTGAAGGTGATAAAGCAGTGCAAGAAGGTGGTGACAAGGGCCACCAGGATGCTAGGTTGCATAGGGAGGGGATCCCTAGTAGGAGGAGAGAGGTCATAATTCCCCTGTACATCCAACTGGTTAGGCCACATCTGGAGTATGGTGTCCAGTTCTGGAGGCCATACCTCAAGAAGGATGTGGAGAGGGTGGAACAGGACCAAAGGAGGGCAATAAACATGGTAAGGGAACTCAGTCACTTATCATATGAGGAGAGGCTGAGAGACTTAAACATGTACTCTCTGGAACAGAGCAGGGAAAGGGGGGACATGATTGAGACTGTCAAATACTCAAAGGGAATCAATAGGGTACCACTGAGGAGCATCTTCAAAGTAAAAGATCGACCTTGGACAAGGGACCATGAATTGCAAATGGGGGAGGTGATTCAGAGGTAACATTAGGAAAGACTTTTTCACAGAAAGGGTGGTGGACAAGTGGAATGGACTGCCAAGGAATGTGGTGGGGGAGAAAAAGTGGGAGGTTTCAAGAGGGCATGGGAAAGGCACAAGGTGTTGGTGGCACAGGGAGGGGGGATTACAGAAAAGACTTAGCAGACATCTAGACAACCTGGGCAGACTAGGTGGGACTGGATGTCCTTTTTTGCTGTCACATTCCTATGTTTCTATGTTCATTCTAGATGTAGTCCCCATCAGAGTGAAAGCAGAGACTGAGAGAGATGACTAACTCAGCCACACAGTCATTTGCTATAAAAGTCTTTACATGGGGCAGAAGAAAAGAATGTCCCTCTCAAAGGGTGAAGATAAATGACCCTATATGTTATTAAATCAAGTGAAGCATAGATGTTTTATTCATGGCTCCCTACTGCATACTACTGAAAGCACTGCAGTCCAGTGACTGCCTAGCCAGTTGAGATAGATCTACCATCCAAGTAGCAGCTATTGAATAAACAGAAACCTGTTCAAACTGCTGATGCCTTCAGGGGCTGAACAGGTTTACAAAACAAAGTGAGTAACTAATCATGGCCTTGGTTCAGTCTCCTCTGTTTAGCTAGATAGTTGGCTAGTTAGTGAGTCAGTCAGTTAGTTAGTCGGTCAGTTAGTTCATTAGTTAAATGATTTGTCAGAGTACAGGTATATAGGAATCATAGTGGTACATGAGACCAAAAACACACAATGTGCAATTCAGCAAATAACTATCAGTTTATTAAACAAAAAGTAAAAAACTAGATGAAGCCAAACAGAAGGTCCAACAGAAAGCATTACTTCGGCAGACCCCAGTGCTTCAACTTTAACTTGAGTCTTACTCAGGGAGTTCCTACCAGACCACACATTGTGTGTTTTTGGTCCCATGTGCCACCACAAACTGTTTAGTCTTGGATGTTCTGTCAAGGCAGGCCACCCTTATAGTGGTGAGCACTGACAATGCATCACTGGTCATGGCAGAATCTGTTGAACCAGATCTAAGAATTATACTTGACCAATCTCCTGACTTCTCCTTTTTTTCCAGACATTGTGCTTGCCTTTCACACTTGCTTTACTAACCACGGCATCACTGCCAATCTCTGTAACTTGTTGATGTCATCAGTGGGTCTCTCATTGAGCAGCCCAGAACTGGAACCTTCATGATCTGCCATGCTTTAACTTCCAACAAATCACAACAGCAGTGGTCCTCAAAGCACTAAAGGGCCACAGCCCAAACAACAGTACTGGTACTAATTCCCTAGACACAATGCTTATCTGCCTTGTAGTGTATGGAAAGGTAACATTGTTTAACCAGTAGTAGCACACTAGCTGAAGCTTGTTTCCAGATGCGACCTGGGAGAACAAGGAAGTTAAGTGACTTGCTCAGGATCACACAATATGCACCTAGGCAGCTGTGGGATTCAAATCCAGGTCTCTAGATCTGCAGCTCAGAACCTTAACCCATTGCGGTACACTGCCTCCAGTTACCATGCTGTTAAACTTCTCCCTCACTTCTGGAGTCATTCCTACTCTCTGAAAATGTATCCAAGTTATACCCTTCACAAAGCAGGCACTAAACAGAATCTGAATTAATACAGACCTGTTTTGAAAATTTCTTTCCAATTTTTAAAAAAATGCACTCATTCATTGTTGACTGAGGATCTTAATCTGCACACTCTGATCTCTCCTATGCAATCTGTCTTCAGGAAGAGGCACTCCACCATATCTGTATTGCTAAAGGTCCTTAATGATCTAAAACTAGCCATTGATAAACTCCTCATGTGGGCCATTTTCTTGGACCTCTCTAAGGTCTTCAGCTTCAGGATCATGTATTACTTTTGCTCTAGCTAAAGACCTTAGATCTTGGACAACCAGCCATCAAATTATTTGAAAACTATTTAAAGAACCCAATCCAGTTAGCACCCATTTAAGGTAAGATCTTGCTATAAATCTTGGGGTTTCTCAAGGCTCATTCATTGGCTCTTCACTGTTGTCTATTTTTCGTTATGACCGCCCAAAGCACAGCGGCAGCTGTCATCTACGTATGTATGAATATGACATCATATTCTATTATAGTGCAATAACAATTGCTGAAGTGAATTCAGACATTCAGTAATCAACCCTAATTTTAATACAATCTCCTTACTGGTTCATCAAAAACCACCTAATCCTTAATGTAACACTCTGATAAAGTCAACATCCAAGACTCTGGCTTCATGAATCTTGTACATACAGGAGGCCCATTGATCATATTTTAACAACCATAGGGTCCAAGTTCAACTTTCTTTACAAGGCTAAATGCTGTTTCAGTGTGGAAATGAAAAAGCAGATGGTCCCCCATTTCATGCTCCCTTCAATTGACTATGAAGACATCATATAGTGCAGTACAAACAAAACCACTCTGCTGCTCATGGGTTGTTTGTACTTGTAATGATGTGACATCTCATCCTTCTGTGTGTATGATGTACCCATTAATGTTGTAGAAAAGAGCAGAAGCACTCTGGATAGGGAGGTTGATACCAGTTCATTCACAGAAGAGAGGGTTCTGAAAGAACTCTTAAAACTGAAGGTGGACAAAGCAATGGGGCATGATGGGATTCACCCAAGAATTCTAAAAGAACTAAGGGTAGAACTAGTGACATGACTGACCTCCCTTTTTAACAAATCGTGGGAGTATGGTGTGGTACCGGAGGACTGGAGGAGGGCAGACGTGATTCCCCTTCACAAAAGTGGGAGCAAGACATAGGCAGGAAACTACAGACCTGTTAGTTTGACCTCAGTGGTAGGTAAAATGATGGAATCACTTCTAAAGGAAAGAACTGTGAAGTTCCTAGAGGCCAGTGGGGCACAGTTCAAGTTCAAGTTTATTGTAGGAAAACTCTGTTGAGCAAGCTCATTCACAAGGAAGTCCTTTGACACAGACAGGTAGTTACAGATTGCATTATCAAAAAAACAGTACAAATTCAAGTACAGAATTATGGGCAAGGATTAGCATGTTGCATAAAAATGACAATGACATAGAAAAATACAAGTACAGAAAAAAGGTACAAAGTGCTTGTTTCGGAGTATCAAGGCAGCTAATTTCTAGGCAAGTAAGAGGAAGCAGTGGGCTAGGGTTAGAGCAGTAAGTTAGGATGTAGAAGCAGCTGCACGTATCTTTTACTGTATTTTTGCTGCAGCCAACCTTTTAAATAGGCCGACAGAGACAGTACCAGGAAGCTTCAGTATGCCTTGGAGCTGGTTCCAGACAGTTGGGAGTACGCTTGATATGGTTTGCTTGCCAAGTGAGGTGTGATTTCTTGTTACATCGAGGAGGAGGAGGAGGTCATTTTTCCAAAGAGAGTAGGCACTATGGGAAATAAGGAAAAGGGTTGTGAGATAGTTTGGGAGCTTGTTCAGGAGTAGCTTAAGAGTCCAGATACCAGCATGAAGTGTGCAACTACTTGAGAGTGATGTTCAGCCATCAGCTAGGTACAAATTGCAATGGTGGGTTCAGTAGGGTAGGTTTGTCATGAACTCTATGGCGTGGTGGTAGAGGACGTCTAGTTTGTTGAGTCCTGAGGCCGCTGCGGAGGAATAGATTAGATCTCCATAGTCAAGTAGTGGCAAGAAAGTGGCCTGGACCAGCCTAGTTCTGGTATTCAATGGAAAGAGTACCCAAGGCAGCATGGATTCACAGCAGGAAGGTCATGTCAGATGATTCTAATAGATTTCTTTGACTAGGTAACTGATGTAGTAGACCAGAGAGGTGCTGTGGACATGGCCTACCTAGACTTTAGCAAGGCATTTAACACAGTCCCACACAAAAGATTAATATACAAGTTAGCCAGCCTTGGAGTGGGTCCCAAGGTGGTAGCCTGGGTAAAAAATTGGCTGGACAACAGGATATAGAGGGTAATAGTAAACGGAGTTTACTCTGAAGAAAGGAGGGTTACTAGTGGAATACCGCAGGGTTCAGTACTGGGACCGGTCCTCTTTAACGTCTTTATAAGTGACATTGCAGAGGGACTGGAAGGAAAAGTATCTTTCTTTGCAGATGACACAAAGATCTGCAACAGGGTTGATACAGAAGGTGGGGTGGAGAGGATGCAAAGGGACTTGGCAAGGTTAGCATGGTAAAATGTATGGCAGCTCAGATTCAATGCAAAGAAGTGCAAAGTAAAGCATCTGGGAAACAAAAATCCAGGGAAAGGGTACACAATGGGGGGTGAGATACTAACAACAGTGGAAATGGAAAGGGACCTGGGGGTAATCATATCAGATGACCTTAAGGTGGGCAAGCAATGTAAGAAAGCAGTAAGGAGGGCTGATGGGATACTGGGATTCATAGGGAGAGGCATCACCAGTAGAAAACGGAAGTTGTTATCCCTCTGTACAAACAGTTGGTGAGACCACATCTGGAGTTCTGTGTCCAGTTCTGGAGACCTCATCTCCACAATGATATAGACAGGATGGAGGCTGTCCAGAGGAGGGCAACTAAAATGGTGCAGGGTCTGCTCCAGAAGACATACTAAGAGAGATTAAAGAAGTTTAATATGTATACACTCAAGGAGAGGGGAGGAGGGGAACATGATAGAAACTTTCAAGTACATCAAGGAATCAACAGAGTCCAAGACGGTAGCATCTTTCAGAACAAGCATTTGTCAATGCTGAATGTGGATTGCATTGGTCCGTTGAGCTCGCTCACTGCCCCTGTGTCACTCGCTCATTCTGTTTCTCCCAGTACTGCAGGCTGCTCTTTTGTACTGGGCTCCTGCCTGCATTGGCAAGTTTTTCTGCCCACAAAGAAATCTGCAGCTGTCCTTACAGAGCTCTGTTGAGGTGGGTCACTCCCCCTCTCTCACTCGCTCATTCTGTTTCTGCTGGCATGCAGGCTGCCCTTTTGTACGGGGCTCCCGTCTCTGTTGCCAGCTTCTTCTGCCCACAAAGAAATCTGCAGCAGTCCTGACACAGGTCCGTTGAGCTAGCTCACTCCCCCTCTCTCGCTCATTCCATTTCTGCTGGCGCTGCAGGCTGGCCTTATGCACTTGGCTCCTGCCTGCTTTGTCACCTTTTTCTGTCCACAAAGCAATGTGCAGCAGTCACGATAGAGGTCTGCTGAGCTTGCTCACTCCCCTTCTCTCAATTACTCATTGTTTCTCCCAGTGCTGCTGGCTGCCCTTTTGTACTGGATTTCTGCCTGTGTTGACACCTTTTTCTGCTCACAAACAAATTTGCAGCTGTCCCGACAGAGCTCCGTTGAGGCAGCTCTCTCTGCCTGCCTCACTCACTCATTCTGTTTCTCCTGGTGCTGCAGGCTGCTCTTTTGTACTGGGCTTCTGCCTTCATTGGCATGTTTTGCTGCTCACAAAGAAATCTGCAGCTGTCCTTACAGAGCTCCGTTGAGGTGGGTCACTCCCCCTCTCTCACTCGCTCATTCTGTTTCTGGTGGCGCTGTAGGCTGCCCTTTTCTACTGGGCTTCTGCCTCTGTTGGTAGCTTTTTCTGTCCACAAAGAAATCTGCAGCAGTCCTGACACAGGTCCGTTGAGCTAGCTCACTCCCCGTCTCTTGCTCATTCCATTTCTGCTGGTGTTGCAGGCTGGCCTTTTGTACTGGGCTCCTGCCTGCATTGCCGCCTTTTTCTTCCTACAAAGAAATCCAGAGCAGTCATGATTGAGCTCCGTTGAGCTTGCTCCCTCCCCCTCTCTCACTTGCTCATTGTGTTTCTTCTGGTGCTGCAGGCTGCCCTTTTGTACTGGGCTTCTGCTTGCATTGGCACCTTTTTCTGCCCACAAAGAAATCCACAGCTGTCCCGACAGAGCTCTGGTGAGGTCGCTTACTCCATCTGTCTCACTTGCTCATTCTGTTTCTCCTGGCACTGCAGGCTGCCATTTTGTAGTGGTCTCCTGCCTCTGTTGATGCCTTTTTCTGCCCACAAAGAAATCTGCAGCAGTCCCGACAGAGCTCTATTGAGCTCGCCCCCCCCCACTCGCTCATTCCATTTCTGTCGGCGTTGCAGGCTGCCTTTTTGTACTGAGCTCCTGCCTGCATTGCCGCCTTCTTCTGGCCACAAAGAAGTCTGCAGCAGTCATGATACAGCTCCGTTGAGCTAGTTCACTCACTCCCGCTCTCTCACTCATTTGTTCTGTTTCTTCCGCAAAAGCAAGCTGCAGTTTTGTACTGGGTCCCTGCATGCATTGCTGCCTTTTTTTGCCCACAAAGAAATCTGCCGCAGTCCCAACAGAGCTCCTTTGAGCTCACTCTCCCCTTTCCTCACTCGCTCATTCTGTGTCTCCTGCTGCTGCTGGCTGCCCTTTTGTACTGGGTTCCTGCCTGCGTTGCCGGCTTTGTCTGCCCACAAAGACATGTGCAGCAGTCCCGGCACATCTCCGTTGAGGTCGCTCACTCCGCCTCTCTCACTCGCTCTTTCCATTTCTGCCAGGCCTGCAGGCTGGCCTTTTGTACTGGGCTCCTGCCTACATTGTCACCTTTTCCTGCCCACTAAGAAATCTGCAGCAGTCACAATAGACCTGCATTGAGCTTGCTCACTCCCCCTCTCTCACTCACTCATTCTGTTTCTCCCAGTGCACCAGGCTGCCCATTGGTACTGGACTCCTGCCTGTGTTGGCACCTTTTCCTGCCCACAAAGAAATCTGCAGCTGTCTCAACAGAGCTCCGTTGAGGTCGCTTACTCCCCCTGTCTCACTCACTCATTCAGTTTCTCCTGGTGCTGCAGGCTGCCATTTTGTACTGGGCTTCTGCCTCTGTTGGCATTTTTTTCTGCCCACAAACAAATCTGCAGCAGTCCCGACAGAGCTCAGTTGGCCTCACTCACTCCCCCTGTCTCACTAGCTCATTCTGTTTCTGCTGGCGGTGCAGGCTACCCTTTTGTACTGGACTCCTGCCTGCGTTGCCACCCTTTTCTGCCCAAAAAGAAATCTGCAGCAGTCACGATACAGCTCCATTGAGCTTGCTCACTCACTCCCCCCTCTCACTCATTCATTCTGTTTCTCTCGCTGCTGCAGGCTGCCCTTTTGTACTGGGCCCCTGCATGCATTGCTGCCTTTTTCTGCTCGCAAAGAAATCCTCAGCAGTCCCAACAGAGCTCCTTTGAGCTCACTCACTCCCTCCCCTTCCCTCACTCGTTCATTCTGTGTCTCCTGCTGCTGCAGGCTGCCCTTTTGTATTGGGTTCCTGTCTGCATTGGTGGCTTTTTCTGCCCACAAAGACATGTGCAGTAGTCCTGACACAGCTTTGTTGAGCTCGTTCACTCCTCCTCTCTCACTTGCTTGTTCTGTTTCTGCTGGTGCTGCAGGCTGGCCTTTCGTACTGGGCTTCTGGCTGCATTGCCACCTTTTCCTGCCCACAGAGAAATCTTCAGCAGTCACGATAGACCTGCATTGAGCTTGCTCCTTCCCCATCTCTCACTCGCTCATTCTGTTTCTCCCCACGCTGCAGGCTGCCCTTTTGTAGTGGGCTCCTGCCTGCGATGGCACCTTTTCCTGCCCACAAAGAAATCCGCAGCTGTCCTGACAGAGCTCCATTGAGGTCACTCACTCCCCCTGTCTAACATAGATACATAGATACATAGATACATAGATACATAGACAGTGTCGGCAGATAAGGGCCTATGGCCCACCCAGTCTGCCCATTTGAGCTTGTAGTTCAGTTTGTTTTCCTAGAAGTCCATTTCCCCTTACCCCCGACTCATTCATTCTGTTTCTCCTGGCACTGCAGGCTGCCCTTTTGTACTGGGCTCCTGCCTCTGTCGGAATCTTTTTCTGCCCACAAAGAAATCTGCAGCAGTCCCGACAGAGTTTCATTGGCCTCACTCACTCTCCCCATCTCACTCGCTCATTCTGTTTCTGCCAGCGCTGAAGGCTGCCCTTCTGTACTAGGCTTCTGCCTGCATTGCCACCCTTTTCTGTCCACAAAGAAATCTGCAGCAGTTATGATACAGCTCTATTGAGCTTGCTCACTCCCCCTCTGTCACTCGCTCATTCTGTTTCTCCCACTGCTGCAGGCTGCCCTTTTGTGCTCAGCCCCTACATGCATTGCTGCCTTTTCCTGCCCACAAAGAAATCTGCAGCATTCCCAATACAGCTCCGTTGAGCTCACTCACTCCCCCTCCCTCACTCGTTCATTCTGTGTCTCCTGCTGCTGCAAGCTGCCCTTTTGTACTGGGTTCCTGTCTGCACTGGTGACTTTTTCTGCCCAGAAAGACATGTGCAGCAGTCCTGACACAGTTTTGTTGAGCTCGCTCACTCCTCCTCTGTCACTTGCTTGTTCTGTTTCTGCCGGCGCTGTGGGCTGGCCTTTTGTACTGGGCTCCTGCCTGCATTGCCGCCTTTTCCTGCCCACAGAGAAATCTGCAGCAGTCATGATAGACCTCCATTGAGCTGGCTCCCTCCCCCTCTTTTGCTCGCTCATTCTGTTTCTCCCCACACTGCAGGCTGCCCTTTTGTAGTGGGCTTCTGCCTGCTTTGGCACCTTTTGCTGCCCACAAAGAAATCCGCATGTAACCCCTCACCCCTGCCTTTCTAGCAAAATGACAGGTTGCATGCTGTTTAAGCTGCCAGCAGTACCTGGTGAGGACTGGGTTCGGGGAGGATGAGGTTATTCGGCACAGGGGACCTAGGTTTGGCTACTCTGCACAGGGGTACCCAAGTAAATCCGAACACAGGAAGCAATAACTGTGATGTCCAGAACCAGGAATGGGATTCTTCAAGTGCCTTTTATTCACATCCAAGCTGAACAAACAAAGCATAGATGGATCCCCATGGGCTACATTCTTGTAATGCAGCTTAGAGACAACAGAACACTTTAGCACTATTTCCAGCCCTCAGGCTCTAAACCCACCAGGCACACAGCCCGGACTTGCACGCAGCTTTGGGTACACAGCCCGACTTGTACACTACTTGGGTTTTCCCCACTGGCCCGGCTCCCCTGCTGGCCACTTGATCCGCAGTCCATTTGAGGAATGAACCAATTATCCAATTCACGGTCCATTTGAGGAATGAACCAATTATCCTGTTGTGGCTCCCCAAACCACACTAGAGTCTTTGACTCCTAGATTGAATTTTCCTTACAATCCCATGTCTGGATACTTCCCTCATCACTGGCCAAGTGCCTGAGGCAAAGTAGAAATCCACAGAAGAAATCTGTAGAGGAGGACCTGGTCACTAAAGATGGGGGGCCACCCACTTCCAGCTCTCACAGCCCATACCCGGCCATTTCTCTGGAAACTGAACAATTCCTTTACTGAAAACTTTCAAATGTAGATTATGGGTAGACGTCTGTCACATCTCCTCTACATATCAATTGCATCCCAACAAGCTCTGGACTTGAACCTAAGTTGCTTAGCCCATTACTCTAGGCTTCCAAATATTTAGTAGTTCAATCCCCACATTGTCACACAAGTCCCAGGGTGAAAAACATAAGCCCTTTTAGCAAGAGCAGACATTTACCCTCACATTGCAGGTGCCCCTCAGGCAACTCACAAATCTTCTTGTTCTCCCAACTAAACACTGGAACACACAGGCAGCTTTTCCTTCACAAGCAGAATTAGGGGGTTGCCCCAGCAATCTGCAGGGAAACCTTTCCTGCCCCCCCCAAAGGGAGGAGGGAGGGGGCACTGAGACCCGAAAACAGTGGTCTCCACCACTTCAGTAATCTTTTGTGTCTCTCTTTAAGGTGGAGACACACACCCTATTAAACTAAAAGTAGCCCTCTGTCAGGGCTGAGGCTCCTAGAGCCTTCACTGAGCTGCATTCTCAGCAAGCTCCCAACTTCACACTCACTCATTCACTGAAGACTGACTGAAGACTGACTGAAAACCTCCCAATGTTCTAACCAACTCCCTTTGCAGCAGATTCCAATATGGCTCATGCAGCTGCGATAGTTCTATTGGTGATGTCATCTCTCAGTCTCAAGCTGAGACTGAGAACAGAGTGAGACAGTGTGAAACCCATTTAACTGGAGTTTCACAAGCTGCCTTCCCTGCCTACCACTAGGTCTTACTGGGATTCTAGTAAACCCGGGTAACAAGGGGGTTACACGCAGCTGTCCTGACAGAGCTCCGTTGAGGTCGCTCACTCCCCCTGTCTAACTCACTCATTCAGTTTCTCCTGGCACTGCAGGCTGCCCTTTTGTACTGGGCTTCTGCCTCTGTCGGAATCTTTTTCTGCCCACAAAGAAATCTGCAGCAGTCCTGACAGAGCTCCATTGGCCTCACTCACTCCCCCCCGTCTCACTCCCTCATTCTGTTTCTGCTGGTGCTGAAGGCTGCCCTTCTGTACTAGGCTCCTGCCTTCATTGCCACCCTTTTCTGCCCACAAAAAAATCTGCAGCAGTCATGATACAGCTCTATTGAGCTTGCTCACTCCCCCTCTGTCACTCGCTCATTCTGTTTCTCCCACTGCTGCAGGATGCCATTTTGTACTCAGCCCCAACATGCACTGCTGCCTTTTCCTGCCCACAAAGAAATCTGCAGCATTCCCAACAGAGCTCCATTGAGCTCACTCACTCCCCCCCCCACTCGCTTGTTCTGTGTCTCCCGGCACTACAGGCTGCCCTTTTGTACTGGGCTCCTGCCTGCATTGTCACCTTTTCCTGCCCACAAAGAAATTTGCAGCAGACCTGACAGAGCTCAGTTGAGCTCAGTCACTCCCCCCCTCAGTCGCTCAATGCTAATCTGTCCCAAACACTGATTTCGGACAGCGACTGCGGTATTTTGCACCGGAAGCGCAGAAACACATTTCAGCCAGGATGTGAAAAATGACAGCTGTACTGTTCATAAGGAGGTATGAACAAATGCCAGTGTTGAAAATCTGGCATGAAAATATTACTAATTTGCAAACTTACAAGGGTGCGTGGAACCTGCACAATACACACTTGTACCATAGTCATTTTATGGAGTTTCATCACAAAATTTTCAACATAGATGTTTTAGCATCTCTGCTCATTAACAGTGTCAATGTGATTTTCTTAATATGTCCTGAACACTGATTTCCCACAGCGACCACGCTACTGTGCGCTGGAAAAGCAAAAACACATTTCGGCCAGGATGTGAAAAATGACAGCTGCACTGTTCATAAGGAGGTGTGGCTAAATGGCAATGCTGAAAATCTGGAGTGAAAATATTGCAAAGTTACGAGCGTGCATGGAAACTGCGCAATGCACATTAGTAACACACTCATTTTATGGACTTTCGTCACCAAATTTTCAACATAGGCATTTTAGGACCTCTGCTAATGAACAGTGTCACTGTCATTTTCAGAATGTGTCCCAAACATAGATTTTCCCACAGCAACCACACTATTCTGCGCCAGAACTGTGAAAACACATTTCGGCCAGGATGTGAAAAATGACAGCTGTATGTTCATATGGAAGTGCAGAACAATGGCAATGTTGAAAATCTGGAGTAAAAATATTATAGATTTGTAAACTTACAAGCGTGCGTGCAAACTGCGCTACACACGCTCGTAACACAGTCATTTTATGGAGTATCATCACCAAATTTTCAACATAGGCATTTTAGGACCTCTGCTTGTGAACAGTGTCACTGTCATTTTCATAATCTGTCCCGAACACTGATTTCCCACAGTGACCTCGCTATTCTACACTGGAAGTGGAACACATTTCAGTCAGGGTGTGAAAATGACAGCTGTAGTGTTCCCAAGGAGGTGTGGAAAAGTGCCAATGTTGAAAATCTGGCGTGAAAATATTGCAAATTTGCAAAGTTACGAGCGTGCGTAACAACTGCGCAACGCACACTTGTAAAACAGTTATTTTTTTGATTTTCCACCAGATTTACAACATAGTCTTTTTGAGACCCCACCTCATGAACACTGGCACTGTCATTTTGTTAATCGGTCCCAAAAGGTGATTCCACGCAGTGACCGCAAAATCACTTTTCAGGGCTGATTAATGCCATGACAGTGATATAATTCATGAGGAGGGGTCCCAAAAACCCCATGTTGAAAATTTGGTGCCAAAATTCCAAAAAATGCCTGAGATATGCATCAAAGTTGAAAAAACCCTATTTATTCCATTATATAGCTTACTGGCATTTCCTCAGTTCGCGGTCAGCTTTGGAAAGTGCAGACGTGTTCCCGGTCCACCGAAGATTGTCGCGCCAGACTCCGGAAGTAAGTATGGGTGAAGGGGATGTGGGGAGGCAGGGTGCGCAGTGGGTGGGTGCGGGTTGTGGGGGCAGGGAGACCACCCAGGGATCGTTTCCTTTTCTACAGGTAAAAAAAAAATGACATTGCGTGACCATTTTTTAATTTTTCAAGGGTATGTGGCATGCTGGGTTAGGCTCCCAGTGTGCCAATGGAGTCTTTTGTTTGGGGGGGCAGCTGTAGCCAATGGGGGATTGGGCACCCCCGTCGGCACACAAGAAAAAGGGCAGCGGGGGTGTTACAGTATGCCGATGGGGATTGGGCACCCGTCGGCAGACAAGAAAAGTGAGGTGACATTATGCCGGTAGGGAGGGGGCTCTGTCGGCAACATTATGGCACTGAAGCCGATGGATTGGGGCCCCGTCGGTAAACAAACACGGGGAGGGGGCATGCTGCCGAGGGATTGGGCACCCGGGCGGGGTTGTGTGTGAATACTGTTTATGAACATGGCAGCAAGCTGCCACCATGTTCACAAACAATATCAATGTTTCAAGGTACTGCCCTGCAATGACGGATCGCTCCCTAATTGCAGCAAATGGCTGACGATGCAATGATGAGGTGGCCCCTGATTGCAGCAGCTAAGTTTTTACAAGTTGGTGGCATGCTGGCTGAACTAGTGTCAGCAGCAGCATGCCACAGCATTGGGGGAAGCAAGCCAAGCCTTTACAGGCTGTGGGGGCATTGGCCACAACAGTGTCTCGCCTCCGCAACCTACTTTTGGAGAAAGATGCCGCAATATGCTTCTTGCGCATGTGCGCAATCAACTAAAAAGAGATATGCAAGAACAAGGGAGCACAATTTGAAGATAGAGGGGATGGCTCAGAGGTAATTGAGGAAATATTTTTTCACGGAGAGGGTTGTAGATGCATGGAACAGCCTTGCTGAGGAGGCAGTGGAGTCAAAAACAGTGGGGGAATTCAAGAATGCATGAGACAGACATAAGGCAATTCTAGTGGGGGGTAGGAGGAAGTAGGCTGTTGGTTAACTAGTATCTGCAGCCTATGCATTAGGTAGGGAAATGGGCAGACTACATGGGCCAAGCGGTCCTTAGCTGCCATCAAATTCTATGTTTCTATGTATGACTAGCTTAACCGGCCAAGTCCAGCAATCAGCCTGAATATCATTGGCTTTCAGTGCTGTACAACTGTGCACAAGGGAAAAGTCTGATGATCTCCAAGCCCACCTCACACACTCAGTCAATGCCTGCTTACTCCATTCAACAACAACACTTGCCATCTGATTTTAGTTTTTACTTGTATTTTATTGAAATGTTTTAAATGCTATATACCGAGGACCCCAATGTATGGCATCAGAGATTGAACAAGGTAAAAAACAGATATCTAAATACATTAATGGATCAAGTCCAACTCATCTGAAGAGCGGCAAGTGATATATATGAATAACAATTTATCATATTTAAACATAACTAAGCAGACCTCAAAACTTTTAAATTATACAGACCAGGGGAGGGGCGTGTGGCTTAGCTCCTAATCAAGATGGACATTTAGCTCTGAGGCTCTCTCTCCCACTGGAGAGCACGTCCTAATTTATCCATCAAAAGCAGCCTTGTTTTCAACAAATTTACCCTCCAGAGACAGGAGTAGTTGCAAAGAGTGAACTGTACTTTTTATTTTTCCTAGTAGAACATTGGGGTCCTGTCCTTCTGAGCCCTAACACCGGGCATAGAGTATGGCACTGGAGATTGTGAGCAGCATGGACCCTGCAGGAACATTCAGTCCATGTTTGCACAGTTTATGAGTCAAATGACTAAAGTTACTATTGCCTCAAATCAAACTACATTCGCAATTCATAGTACAGAAGTCCGGCTCTTCCAGACAGAGTGGTGGCTCTGCTCGCATAAAACTGCCATTCAGGACTTGTCTGCAGTGACAAGGCAGCAAAGCACAGCCATAGGTTCATAGGTAAAATACAAAGTCAAGGGAACGAGCCCATTATGACTTCGCCATCCATTAACCAGGATGGAAATAGTATTTTTTATCTCCCATATAATTGTCCAGATTAATTTTGAATACACTAAAACTGGAACTATTTACTACATTTGATGGCAGGGAGTTGAAAACCGGAACCGCTCTCTGGGTTATAAAGTTTTTCCTTTTATTAGTTTGTACATTAAATGTCTTAATTTTAACATTATGGGATCTGGTGAAGCTTAAACTATTTCCCCGTTCAAGACAAAGAGTTTCCAATAAAGAATCATCTTTTAAGGCACGAAAAATTAGACATAGATCCCCTCTCATAGACCTATATTCTAATGAATAGAGGTTGAGTTTTTTAAGTCTTTCGAAATAGGGAGTATGTTTAAGACCTTTTATACTTTTGGTGAATCTACGTTGTACCCTTTCCCTTTTTATCTTATCCTTTACAAATGTAGGTGCACAGAATGGTGAACAATAGTCAAACTTTGACCTTATCAAACTGCTATATAGGGGAATTAATACCTCAGGGTCTCTACTCTTAAGATTTTTAAGTATACAGTTAATTAGACAATGACATTTTTTAACCATTAGATTATTATGGTCTGTAAACTTTGGGTTATCAGTAATTACTACTCCCAGATCACTTTTAAGCAAAGCTGATGACCTAGAGAACCAGAGCCATGGGAATAACCTGTGGTTCCTAGGTTTCCTGGAGGGAGCCGAAAAAACTGGTGTTGCCAGATTTCTGCAAACAGTGCTCCCCAGCATATTCCAGATGCACGTACAGCCCATGCTACAGATAGAGCAGGCTCACCAAATTCTAGCACAGCAACCCAGGGTGGGAGAAAGGCCTAGGCCAATCCTGACCCATTTCTTAGATTTTTGACAAAAGGATGCCTTCTTGAATGCAGCCCGGACTATTGGCCCACTATATTTGCAGAACAACAGGATATCCATATTCCAAGATTACTCAAAAGTCCTTTCCGAGAGGGGCAAGGCTTATTCTGATGCCTGGAAGGTCATGCATCACTTGGGAGTGACTTTCTCTTTATGCTACCCTGCCAACATGTGAGTTATTCACAATGGTGTCCCACAGAGCTTTGAGACCCCAGAGCACCTTTCAGACTTTCTTTACTAAACATGGCCACAGGGGATGGGGTGCCCGAGAACCCCTAATAGGAGGATGCCTGACTACTGTGGAGCAAATTCAACTGACAAGGCCAGATGACCAACTGACACAGCAGACAGATGGAGGAAGGTGCCAGGTTGAAGCAGAGGAAAGATGGTCTCTCCCCACACATACCAAAAAGCATCAGGCCTCCAAACAGCATGACCAGAGAGATCATTTATCAGACAATACCATTCCCTGGAGCCCCAGAAGAGGGGAACTACACCCGGACTATAGTTAGAAGGATCCAAGGCTTAGGTCCAACAGGTTTGCAGCACTTTGTCCTAACTGTCCTGACCCCCTACTACCAGCCATTGAAATGATGAACACTGCAGGTGCACCCCTGGACCCCACTGAACACCCATCCATCACCTGGGCAGAGAGTGCTGCATCCGCTTTTCCCACAAAGACAGCTGTTGCATCACCCAATGGCCTGGTCCCAACATCCCCAAGCACCCAGCTTCCAATGACAGACAACGCATTTGAGTATGCTGCCAGTGATTTGGAAGGCCAAGGATGAAGTGATGAGATAAGTTCTGTTTTTGTATAATGTGGTTTGAAGGAGGGGGGAGGATGGAGGTTAAGGTATTTAGAGGGCACCCAATCCACCATTGTTGCACAGTATTACCCAACAGGATCGATGCAAGGGGTGGTGGTAGACTGCGTCCCCCCCTTTTTGCTCCATTTTGGTTCCAGATGGGCCTCCAGTCTAGCACTCTTTGCACTGTGTGGCATGAACTACATAGCCACAGTTGGATCTACAATGCCACATCAACAATTTCTTGTCGACGCAACAATTCCCCAACACCACTACGTTGACCAATTGTGGTCAGCATGGTGCCGCCAAGTTAAAAGTTTTTGTTTTGTTGGGGGGGCTGTGCCCCCCACACCCCCATGCTGGGGTTGTGCCCACTGCTCTGAGATGGAACTGATTCAGGAATGGAGTGCAGTACCTTAGGAAAGGATGCTGGGGTCCCAGGTGGACTTTACAGCCTCATGGCACTGTTGGCATTGACCATGTTGCTGTAAAATCATCACTGTAGCGATGGTATAACACCACAGTACTGCCTGCATGGACAGTTTTAAAAAACTTGTATTTGCCTTGCAATATGATGCATGACCAGAGAAACACAGAACTGAGGTCTGCAACCCCTTCGTATGAGATTTCACTATACATCAGCTGAAAGTAGAGACAACATATCCAGGCCATAATCTTGGCTACTAATCTCTGTCTCACAGGTACCCCCACCCTTCCTTTCTGCTGAAACACTGCTCTCCAGGCATAAGGGAGATGCAGGCTCACAGTATGAGTGAAGGTTTATTCAGCACCACAACATTAGTTCCCACCAGAATGCCCCTCACCCCCAGCAAGGTCCCTATATGTCAGATAGCCATGGGAACAGGTATTTTCTGGAGAGTTTTACAGTTTGATTTAGCCTCCACTTCTCCTAAGCTTCCCTCTTTACCCTTCCTATGCCTGCAGGAGGTGCTGACCCCCCACACTTCTGTCCCCATAATATCTGTGATAGGACATGCCACATTAAGGAAACAGGCACCTCCCAAAGAGGGGGGTAACTCCACACAGCTAGATCTCATCTGACTTCTTACAATCAGTAGGCTTAGGAACCCATATAGCAGAGTGTCACCCCCCCTTCTTATTCCTCTTCCTCTCCATCAGTAAGATAATCCACTTCTGGGGAATACAGCAATTCAGGTCTCAATACCAGTTACAACCCCCTGTATTCAGCTGCCACAAGAGTAGGACAAGATCTCAACCTCAGAACCCCCCCCCACACCTTCACCAGCATGAGTTCTTTGACTGCCCTGACATCCTGTATCACTTGGAGAGGAGGAGACAAGAAAAGAAACCCCACCCCCTGCAGAGAGAAGATGAGCTCTGGGTATCTATGATTGCCAAGCTGTAATCTTCTGTGCTCCTTAATACTTCAGGCTACGGCCTATGTACATAGTTTTTGTTCTTTAAATAGTAGTGTTATTAAGGTTAATGTTAATTTGATACTGAGATTATTCTGTATAATGCCAAGTTGCTTGATGGCAGGTTTTCATAGAATCATAGAAGCTTGATGGAAGAAAAGGATCATATCAGCCCATCTAGTCTGCCCTTTTCCCCTACACCTTCCCCTCCCTGCCAGCCCCTGCCCTTCCCCGATACTCAGCACCATATGCTTATCCCATGCCCTCTTGAATTCTTCTACAGATATGGCCCCCACTACCCATCTGGTAGTTCCAGGGCTCCACTGTGAAGAAATGTCTTCTCACATTGCCTTGTATATTTTTCCTTGCAGTCTGAGGCTGTACCTTTTAGTTTTGACCCCTTTCTTCCTCTTAAGTAAACACTCTTCTCCCACTTTATCTGTCTTAATCAACACAAGCTCCACTTCCCAGCGCAACATGAGTTCCAGGGCGGCCACAGTACCATCATGGCCCTTCTAGAATTCACCGGGTTCATCAATAATGCCTTGAACCAAGGCCACTTAGTGTAGGGGTGTTCTTCATTGACCTGTCAGAGGTTTTTGATATGGTTCACCATGCTCTCCTCCTCAAGCAGGTCTCTGAAATTGGACTTGCAACAGAAACCTTGGACTGGTTTAGCAGCTACCTGAGCCTCCACTCCCAACAAGTTAGGATTGGGAATGTCCTATCCAATAGCCGACCTGTCAGATACAGTGTGCCACAAGGGTCAATACTGGGACTGCTGCTATTCAGTATCTTCTTAAACAACCTACCGGCCACTTGTCAGTGCTGCATGCTCTTATAGGCTAATGAAGTGGTAATCTTTGCCAGTAACTTGCACCCAGAACTCCTTGAAATAGATCTCTAAAGCTGCTTTTCATCAGCCGAAAAATGGTTCACAGAATAAAAGCTGGTCATGAATTACAAAAAAGACCAAAACCATGCTCTATGCAACAGCCCAAAACAATCTAAAAAAAACTACCCCTTGGCAATATGGAATGACAGTGGCAGCACCCTGGAACTCATCTCACACTTCAAATACCTGGAGTTACAATCGACTCCTCCTTGTTCTTCACACAGCACATTGACAACACTGCTAAAGCTATCAATACTAGAATCTGCACCCTCTACCAACATGGGCACTGTCTCATGCATGAGACACTGAATTTGGCAATAAACAGCTCCATTGTATCCCTTATAGATTATGGTCTGGTAATATACAGATCTACAACTGACATGACACTCCAACGCATCACTATTGCCCTAAATAAAACCTGCCAATTGCTTATAAATGCACCTAAACTATCCCATACCTGCAAACTCTATACCTGTGCTGGCTGGCTCCAACTTAACAACTTGGGGGGTGGATGCCATAGCCAGGTGAAGATAGTGTGTATCTCTGGGCTGACACTGCATGGAGCAAAGTTCATGGTGTATGAAATGGTTAGGGATTGTGGAGGGAAACCGGATTTCCTGGTGCATTTGGGAACTAATGATCTAGAGGGAAATAGCATTTTGGAAATCCAAGCAAGGTTCCAAGAACTTGCCAGAGTCTGTCGGGATAATAGATGCAACATTTCCTTTTCGGAGATATTGCCAGTACCAAAGGCCTCAGTGGAGAAAAAAATGAAGCTCACAGAGGTTAATGACTGGCTCAGGAAGTGGGGTGAAGAGAGTGGGTTGGGGGTGTTAGGGAACTGGAATGGAGTTTGGGAGGATAAGGGACTATATGCCAAGGACTGGTTTCATCTTGCCCCATTAGGGAAGGAAGTCCTTAAACAGGGGATGGCTGACTACATACAAGAAAGGTGGAGTTTAAACTTATGAGGGGGGAAGGGATAAGGGAGGGGCTGACCAGAAGCCCTCTCCTCCAGATGAGGGAGTAGCCTTCATGCCCAAGGGGAAGAGGAAACAGATTTGGGATGGAGGTTTCAGGAGGAGCAGAGGGAGGATGGAAGTATAAGGATTCTGGGTGGGGTTCGACAAAGAGAATCAGGGATAAGGGTTGGGGGTTGGTGTTACTAAATGCCAGGAGCTTGGGAAACAAGTTGCCAGAGTTCCAGGCCATGCTGTTCGGGGGGGATGTGGCGGCGGTCACGGAAACGTGGGCCAACAAAAACCATGACTGGGACCTAAACGTACGGGGGTACACTATGCTCAGGAAGGATAGAAAGGAGGGCAGAGGGGTTGGAGTGGCTATGTTCATTAGAGATGACATAGAAATTGCTAGGGTAGAAGAGGCAGAGGGAAACATGGAGGCCTTATGGGTCACTTACGATCCTCAGCAGGAAATAAGGTCAAGCTGGGTGTAGCATATAGGCCCCCCGGGATGAGTGAGGTTCTAGAGGATGGTTTGCTGGACAACATCATTGCCCAGTGTGGACCAAAAGGGAAGGAGTGGTGTTGATGGGGACCTTAATATGCCAGGTACAAACTGGGAAGCATGTCCCTAAGGTGGCCAAGGAGCAGAGGCTGCTGGATGGCTTCAGGATGTTTTATTAACACAGCATGTGATGGAGCCCACAAGGGAGGGGCATGTCCTGGATGTGGTTCTGGCAGATGGGGATCTGGTAAGGGACATGGTTGTACAAGACCCCCTGACTGGGAGCGACCACAATACTGTCTGGTTTCAAATAAGCATGGGGGGGGGGGGAGATCTAGGACACTGGCAGTGGACTTCAGGGGGGCAGACTTCATGGGCATGGGAAATATTCTCAAGGATCACTTGATGGGGATTATCTCAATGACAAGTGTGGAAAGGAGATGGGAGGTCATAAAACGGGGACTTCATGAGGCAGTCAGGATCTGTACTAAGTTGAAACGTAAGGGAGCAAGGTCACATAAACCATGCTGGTGGTCCAGTGAGGTACAGGTAGCAGTCAGAGAAAGTAAGGCGGCCTACAAAAAATATAAAACAACAAGAGGGGATAGGGATAAGGAAATGTACCAGCTTGCATCTAGAAAAGTCACCCGTATGGTGAGGGGAGCAAAGTCCAGTAAAGAGCAGCGGCTGGCACAGGGGATACATGGAGGGGAAAAGGGGTTCTTCAGGTACATTGGGGAGCAGAGAAAAACTAAGGGCCATCTCAGCAGATTGAGATCAGAAGGAGGGTGGGTGGAAGAGGTGACGGACCAGGCAGAGGTATTTAACGAGTACTTTGCCTCTGTGTTCACTAGGGAGGGGGATGGGATATCTACAAAACAAGGCATGAAGGAGATAGAAACATCAGTAAGTGGGATCAGGGGAGCAACAAAAATGGAGCAAGAGGGAGAGAGAGGTACCCCAGGGGTGTCACATCTGAGTAAAGATAAAAAGGCCAGTAAGGTGGAGGAGGAGGATGATGCTATCTCCGCCAAAAAGGTGTGGTTAGCCCTCAAGGCCCTAAAGAAAGAAAAATCTCCTGGGCCGGATGGCATTCATCCGAGAGTACTATGGGAATTGGCGGACATACTGGCTGCACCCCTGGCGGAGCTTTTCAGCAGGTCACTTGAGACAGGGAGGGTACCTAGGGATTGGCGAGAGGCACATGTACCAATCCATAAAGGGGGGTCAAGGGAAGTACCAGGTAACTATAGACCCATCAGTTTGACCTCGGTGGTGGGAAAATTAATGGAAAGTTTACTAAAGGAACGATTGGGGGTGTACTTGGAGGAGGTGGGAGGTCTGGATAGTCAGCAACATGGGTTTGTGCCAGGTAGATCATGTCAAACCAACCTTGTGGAGTTCTATGAATGGGTAGCATCAGAACTGGACAGGGTAAGCCTGTGGATGTATTATTCTTGGACTTCAGCAAGGCGTTTGACTCTGTCCCCCACAATGGTCTGGTGGAGAAACTGATGGGGTTAGGAGTAGGCCCTTTGATGGTCAGATGGATTGAAAACTGGCTAGCTGGATGCACTCAGAGAGTAGTGTTCTGTGGGGAGCTCTCGAACCCTAGAGAGGTTGGTAGTGGGGTACCGCAGGGCTCGGTCCTGGGTCCGATCCTGTTTAATGCATACATATCGGACATCAGGGAGGGTATAGGGTGTGAAATGAGTCTCTTCGCGGATGACTCCAAGATGGGAGCAGTAGTTGAGGGAGAAGAGGGGAGGTTGGCCCTGCAAGGGGACCTGGACACCCTGGAAAGCTGAGCTCACACATGGAAATTAAATTTCAATATCACCAAGTGCAAGGTGTTGCATCTTGGTCGGGGAAACCCTAAACACAGGTACACCCTGGGAGGGGAGGTGCTGGAGGCCTCAATAGGGGAAAAAGACCTAGGGGTCATGGTGGATGCATGTATGAATAACTCTGAGCAGTGCAGGAGAGCGGCTAGCAAGGCAAACAGGATGTTGGGATGCATCATAAGGGGAATCACCTCTAGGAGCAAGGAATTGATTCTGCTGCTGTACAATGGACTGGTTAGACCACACCTTGAGTACTGTGTACAGTACTGGAGACCACACTTAAAGAGGGACATACAGCTCCTAGAGAGGGTACAGAGGAGGGCAACAAAGATGATACGAGGGCTAGGGGATTTGACGTATGAGGACAGACTTAAGGAGCTCTGCCTGTTTTCACTGGAGGAGAGGAGGCAGGGGGACATGATTGAGGTCTTCAAGTACCTCAAGGGAATAAATAGGAGTAAACATGGAGGAGATCTTTAGACTAAAGCAGGGAGGTATCACCAGAGGGCATGGTTTGAAGTTGGAAGGTGGAAGGGTAAGGGGAAAAGGAGGAGGTTTTTCACTGAGAGGGTGGTGGCCCTTGGAATGCACTGCCTGGTGAGCTAGTTCAGAGATCCACAGTTGAGGGCTTCAAAGAGAATGGGACAGACACAGAAAGTGGATGTATCAGATGATGTCCTGTCCCAGGGGATGGGGATGGATGATACAGTTTCTGGAGCACAAAGGATGGGAGGGTCTGCACCCAACTAAGGATCTAAAGTTCGAGCAGACTCGATAGACCGTAAGGCCTAATCTGCTGGCAAATAGTATGTTAGTATGTTAGAATAAGATATCAAACCTGCCTTCTCACCAAAAAGGCTATGCTAAATCCTCCTGGAGTTCAGAATCTACTGCCCCTACCGCTAAATACCAGACAAGCTAAGAGCTCCTCCACACAAACCTTCCATGTGCCCAGATACTGCACATTCATGGCACAATGTGCTTTCTCCTACCGAGCATCACTCTGAATAAACGCACTACCGCCTGATATCTCTGGCACTACTAGTCTTGGATCCTTCAAACTCAGACTGTGCCAACACCTTATTGACAGGAGTTCCTGCAGGTGCAACTGCTAGACACCCCATGCACCGATTGACTACCACCAGCACTTCCCAGTCCCTATCCCTTGGGATAGGCAAATCCTGGCACTTCAGCAATCCCCCCAACCTCTTGTACTCCTATCCTGTCCCAGTCAGACCCCTGCCTCTTCCTACACTGCCGTGCTTACTCTGCCCCTCTTCCTCCCTTCCTTCTCCTGCTCCTCCTACGGATGCAGCCATACTTTGTACAATGCCACAGCTTATTTGTTCCTGGCTGGATTTTATGTACCCATTATGTTTAATACTCGCATTATCTGTTTGCAGAACTCTCATTGTATTATCTGTAAATTGCCCTCAGTCTTTTTTTTTTTGCCTTGTTGTTTAATGTATTTGATGTGGAACCTCTCAATGAGCATCAATAAGCAAGCAATAACACACAACGAGGTGTGGGTTACATGCTGATAAGAGCACACCCAGGGGTGTACTAAGGCACGAGGTGCTTGCGCCAAGTGCCTTATGCCCCTGGGCGTGCTCTTATCAGCACATAACCCACACCTTGGAGTGTGTTATTGCACTTATAAAATGGGCAACAGTAAAGTAAATAGGCATTTGTAGTTGTAACATTTTTTTTTATTGAAATTTGAAGCATTTAAGTACAGTAACACTTTTTATTTATAGGGACAAATATAGTCTGTTTTTGCCAATGGAAATGTATGTAATTGGTTTACTTATTGACAATAACTTGGTTAAAATACATTGTTGAAACTTTGAAAAATGTTTTTTAAGGGTAGTTCTATGTAATTTTCAACATTTTAACTGTTTTATAATTGTTTTAATGAAGAAAACATTTTGAAGAGTAAAGATTGTCTTACTGTGACTGAAGTAGACAAGTTAGTTTTTTACTTCCTGAAGATGTCAGCTTGTTTGTCCTTTGGAGCAGTTAAAACTAAAGAAAACATTTCAAAATTTAATATTGAACTGTGAATGTTTTAAACTACAGTTTCTGAACTGGTGCAATCATTATTTTTTGTTAGATGTTTCTGTTTCCTGTTACGTGGTGGTGCATTGTTATTTGGAGAGGATTATGAACTTGACGTGCATCATGCAGTTGTGGACGTTGAATGCTGATGTTTTTGTTTTTGCATTAAATTGCTGGATCAGGCTTGTTGGTGGGAAGGTTTGTTCTGGGGTTTGATTCTCGTCAGGACTGGAAGCCAGAATATTTCCGGTGATAGGAAAAGTGTTCGAGCTGGAGTAAGGTAGAGGATTTTCTTGCCGTGAGTTTGGTGTTTGCAGCATTAATGGAGACATTGCAAGGTGTGCAGCTGGATTGGGTTTATTTTATTTTTATTATTTATTGTAGAGAATCAGTTTTACAACCTTTGAGTCACAGACTCGTTTACAAAGGTACCTCGTCAATAAGGGGGGGGGAGACAACAATAAAGTGAGGTTAGGACAATGGAATGACGAAACAGGTTAGATACATAAAAAATAAATATACACTTGGAGAGAGCAGACAGCTAGGCTGCGCTGGATTAAACTTGTGGAAGGTACTAAACATAGGTAAAAGCAACAAGAGATTCAAATCGACAGCAAGTCACAAGTTAAGTAGGTAAGTAACATTGTCGAAACAATAATAGTTACAGTATTCATAAGTGAGCATGTCAGGCTAATATGTAGGTATAAAAAGACCGGTGGGCGAGGGGTTTGAAAGGGGATTGCAGGGACCGGCATAGGGCAGAGGGGACAGGCAAGAGGCATCTACAGGCATTTACAACATCGGCTGTCAATAATATGCTGGTGAAGGGCAATTTTGAAGCGGCCAATACCAGGGATCTTGGAGATAGTTTCGGGAAGGGAGTTGAAACAGGACGGGGCTTGGTGATGGAAGGATCTTTGGCAGCGAGAGGTCCTTGCTCTGGGAACTATGAAAGTGGCCGTGGCGGCATACCGGGTTGGCAGTGACCTAGCAGCACGCTGCAAAGGTCCAGAGACCCCAGGAGGGCAGAGTCCTGACAAGGATTTTTTGGCCAGTAGGCAGGTTTGATAATTCAGTCTTTCCTCAAGAGTGAGTATTTTAGCGGCAGAGTATAGTAAACAGGTGTGGGTTCTGCTGTGGGCACCGGTAAGGAGCCTACATGCTCTATTAATAGAGGTCTGAACTTTGGATAAGGCAGAGGCATCAGCAGCAGCATAGACAGGGAGCCCATAGTCAGCCAGCGATAATACCGATGAGGTGATGGCTAGTTTTAAGGCTTTTCGTGATAAGTGTTGACGATCTTCGGGGGTGGCAGTCCAATAAGAGTGGAGGCTAGACTCGGCTTTATGACTGGTCACAGACATGATCTCTCAGGCTTCTAGGCCTGCACCTGCAAGAAATTGAACAGCTGTGGCTCTTAACGAATGGTTAGTGTATCTGTGTGAGAGGGCAGCTTGTTCGCTGATTTTTATCATTAAATTGGACAAGTAATTGATGCCTAAAGGCTCTTGAGTATACCAAGTCTCTATAGTTTCTGCAAGGGTGTCTGCAATTCTTCTCGGGTGGCAATAAAAAGCTGAGGGTTGGGAGGCAGTTTTGCAAGGTATTTTTTGAAAGATTTGACAGGATAGAGGATTATCAGATAAGCTGTATACATAGCCCCAATATTGCTGCTTTAATGAATATTTTTTTTGTGGTTCTTTGTGTATTCGTTGAAGCTTAGCATTATGTACTCTGCACCTTGTTCGTCTGTTTTTATTTTGAAGTGCACGGGTCTCAGTTGTCTTAACCCCTCTCTCTGCCTCTTCGAGCCATGCAAAGCTGTATGTCAAGCCACACTTTATAGAGTAGTCCTCTAGGTGTATTTGGGGATAGGGCAGGAGAGGTTTTTAGCAGTTGTAGATCTTGTTCTGCTATGACAGGGTGGTGTTCTGCTCGATCTTTGCCTTCTCTTCTATACTTTTTGACAACTGCAGAAATAATGTTGTTTGCAGGGTTGATGTCAGGATGGCTATGCAAGTTTATGTTTCTGCTTAGAGGTGGATTGTTCAAGTGTCTGTTAAGACCTGCACAGAGTTGTATGAGACTTGCTAAGCTGTATTCTGTGCCATCACTCTGACGGATCTCTGCATAAAATTTGCAAAGTATTGTGTATAGCTCAGAAGGTGTTATGGATTCAAAATATATTGGTATAGCTTTTGCTTGAGCCCGGGTTTGACACACTGCCACTGCCTATTGCATTGTTTTCTGTGTATTTTGTTAATCTTTTTGTTTCTCAGGGTGCTGTAGTTCTTCATCTACGATTTCAGCATAGTGAGTAAGGCGTTTTTGTTTTCTTTTTTCTTTGCAGGCTGTGGTGTGGAGATCATTGGTTCCATGGGCTGGGATTCCTGATTTTCTTCCTCTGCAGTTTCAGTGATGAGTGTGGTTTCTGTGGTGGGAGTATCTGCTGTGGGGATGACAGAGTCTGCAGCTGTAGTGGTCGTCGAGGTGGATGGCTGAACTGGAGGGCTCTGTGGCCCTATTATGAGAGGAGTGTCTGGTTCTTCAGATTCTGCGAAATTAGTAAGTACTTCTTTGAAATTAATGCTGAACATTGCTGCATTTGTGTTGTTCATCATTTGACAGGTGCTGTGGAGGATTTTTACTGCTCTGTTTGGCACATGCTGAGAGTCGCAGTATTCAGTTTCAACCATGCAGTTTCCTGTGAACGGCAGGTTTTATTTTTTTGTAGATTTATGCCGTTTTAGAGAATTATTTCATTTCAGAAACTTTTTCTGTGATTCCGACGGTAAGTTTCCTTTGAGGAAACCGCGATTGTCGTTCTTCAGAGAGCAGTCTAAGGAAAACATATTTCCCGCTATGGCATCAGTGAGCTCTGCCAGTCAGCGGTGTTGTTTTCAGTTGGCAAAACTCACTGATTTGTTGTTGTCATGTGACGTCATGGTGGCCGGTAGTCCCGGTTGGCTACAATATCATCTGGTAAGGACACAGGTTCGATGATGTTGTATGCAATCAGTGGCTTTGAATTTTTAAGCCCATTTTATAAATTAAAATAAAATTAAATTTTATTGAGCCCCTTTACATATTTAAATGTTTCAGTCATGTCTCCCCTTTCCCTTCTTGTCTCCATCGTGTACAGTTCCAGCTCCTTACACCTCTGTTCATATGACTTTCCTTGCATATCCTGCACCATCTTGGTCACCCATCTCTGAATCCTCTCCAATGCATCTATATCCTTGTGGAGATGAGGCCTCCAGAACTTACCCCATACTCCAGGTGCGGCCTCACCGTGGCTTTGTAAAGGGGCATTATTACCTCCCTCTTTCTACTAGTAATGCCCCTGCTATGCATGCCAACATTACTTTGACCTTTCCTGCCATCCAGCTACATTGGATTCCTACCTTAAGGTTCGAGGAAACTAATATCCCCAGATCCCTCTGCTGTTCTGCTACTTTAATTTCCTCCCCACCTAGGGTGTCTTCTGCTCCTCTATTCCTACTCCCCAAGTGCATCACAGTGCACTTCTTGGCATTAAATTGTACCTGCCATGTCCAAGACCAATGCTGTTAAAGTGTTCTCATTGAGGATAATGGTTATGGGTATACCACTTGCTGTATCTGGAAGGAGAGGTCTGACTTTTGGTCCCCATTTTATACCCGCACCATTCAATTAAATGTACCCTCGGACTGGACATGGGTAAGATTACCAGTTTCACATGGAATGTGAGAGGGCACAACACACCAGTAAAATGGAAGCAGGTACTCACTCACCTCAAGAAACTAAAGTCAGACCTTACCATCTTACAAGAAACCAAGTTGACTCAGAGGGACCACATGAGACTAGCGAACGATTGGGTGGGACAGGTCTTACCCTCTTCATCGCCTACTAGGAAAAAGGCGTAGCCATCCTGATCCATAAAAGGCTAAGTTGGACATCCATCAGCATAGAACGAGCTCCACAAGGCAGATGGATTCTGGCTTTGATGGATATGCCACAAAAGCATCTGCTTCTAGGGAATATTTATGCCCCCAACATGGATGGCCTGGTATTTTTTTATAGTATTGCCCAGACAATGGAAACCCTTGCCCCAGCACCCACCCCAGTTCTTGTGGGTGGGGACTTCAACCTCTCACTGGATCACTTAGTGGACAGGAATGGCAGCCAGGCAGAACCCCATGCCAGAGGTGCTGCAGCCCTTTCACAGCTAATGTGAGATGTGGGGTTAGTGGACATTTGGTGGGTCTTCCATCCCTGAGACCAGGACTACTCCTTCCATTCTGCATGGGACCCATAGCTGCCTAGACTACCGACTGACCACCCCTCAGGTAACCCAGGCATCCCTGGGATCTAAGACAGCCCCCATGATAATATCAGATAATGCTCAGGTGCAACTGCACCTTCACTGGGGTCCCTCTCTGCTGACCTCCCCAAACTGGGGGCTAGACCCACTTCTCCTTTCTGACGCAGAGTTTGTGGCTTGGGTCCAGAAGTCAGCCACCCTTTTTTTAGAAGAACCCTATGGGAAAGGCTACGTCTAGGAATACTTGGGAGGCATTTAAGGCCACCCTTAGAGGAGGAATTATGGGTTATGCAGTGGCTGTAAGGCATGTCAGGGGGGAGCACCTAGCAGAGCTCCAAGCTGCCAAACTCACCTTTAATCCACCCCACAGGCCAGTCAATATTCCTCTTTAGGTTGTACAATTCTGGGGCTGTGGATGGATATTAATCATATACTCGCCTGGAAGGCTGAGAGCTCCATTCTTAGGCTGAGGCATAAATATTGCTAGGAAGGGGAAAATGGGGGCAAAATATGGCATGCAAATTGAGGAAGCAACAAACTGAGAGGTTTATCTCGGGCCTGAGGGACACCAGCAGACATATCAAAACCAAAACTCAAAAGATAAATGCAATAATGAAAAGGTTCTATGGTACCCTGCATTCTTCATCTAGCACTCCCAACCCCTTAGATGTGGAATATTTTTTAGCTCCCTCAGACATTCCATGCCTCACCAACCAGGAAGCTGCACAATTTGACACCCCCATAACCTAAGAGGAGGTCATGTGTGCCACTTGGACACTTAGAACAGGTAAAGCCCCTAGAGGAGATGTGTTTCCGAAGGAACTATGGCAGCATCTCTCCTCAGTTATTGCCCCCCATTAAGCTCAGTATACTCAGAAGCCCTTGATGCTGGACACTTGCCACCTACTCTTAGGAAGGTGATGATAACTGTCCTCCCCAAGAAAGGGAAAGACCCTACTCTCCCAACCAGTTACAGACCCTTGTCTCTGATTAATGTGGATAACAACATTTTGGAAAAATACTTGCTCTGCAGCTTAGTCCTGTTACCCAAATGATACACCCCCTTACAGGTAGGTTTTGTCCCTAGGCAATATAGTGCTGCCCACATCAGGTCACTAATCAATATCTCCACAATAGCCAAGTCCCTGCCATCCCTGCAGCAGCAATGGCTATAGATTTAGAGAATGCCTTTGATTCCCTGGAATGGGACTATCTGCAGTCAGTGCTAGCTCATATGGGATTCAATTAGAGTTTTATAGCCTGGACACGCTTCCTATATACTTCCCTCACAACAAGGATTCTTACTAATTTTCTTTTCTCAAACCCCTTCCCTTTGGGCAGAGGCACCAGACAAGGGTGTCCTTTATCCCCGCTCCTCTTTGTGCTTGTGGTAGAGCCTCTAGCCACAGCAATTAGGCAACACCCACAGGTACAAGGAGTCCCCATAGGGCACAACAACTACTCCATGTTTATTTATGCAGACGACCTGCTGGTCCCCCTAACTGTCATCAAACTATCTATTTGACCACTGCTTGATATGCTGGACTGCTTTGTACACATATCAGGACTAAAAATTAACCAAAGTAAAATGGAGGTACTATCCCTGAATGTGTTGTATAAAGAGGACATGGTAACCCGCCACAACCTGAGATGGGTGCCAGATGGCATTACATGCCTGGGTATTCGCATAGGTAAAGACATCTCCTGGCTATAGGATTTAAATTTCAAACCATTGCTTTCTGAATTAAGTATGGAACTCACCCATTAGAAGATAGTGCATCTCATGATCCCAGGGGAAATTGCTGCTATCAAGATGGTGACCACCCCCAAATTTGTATATATCATTTGCCATCTGGCACTATACCTTCCCCACTGGTATGCTCAAATAGACATAGTTATTGGTAACTTCATCTGGGAGTGTAAAAAAACAGATGTAGCCACAATAAGTTAAGGGCACATTGAAAATCTGGGGTTGGGAACGTCCCCTGGTTTGAGGGCTACACCATGGCTACTAAACTGTATAAATTATTCCATGGTTTCATCCTCATTCACTATCTTCCCCACAGTGGCTCCAGATGAAAGAGGCCTAAGCTGGCCTACATGTCCTATCCCCCTTGTTTATAACGCCCCCCCCCCCAGTGAGCCTTAAAGCACACCCAACCATAGGCCCTTTTATCAGATATTGGGCAAAAACCCACAACATACCAAAAATGGACCTGGCTGCCTTGAAATATACCTCCCTGTGGGGAAACTGATGCATCCAGATTGAAAATAAACCCCTCTTATTACACCAGTGGATAAAAGAGGGCATATCCTATATACAACAGGTAACAGATCCATCCACCAGTCAGGTGACCTAATTCCAAGCCCTTAAGACACAGTTTGCCCTACCCCAATTCAATGTCTGGAGGCATTTGCAGTTGAGGAGTGCAATCCACTGCAAACACCCCCATTAACCCCCAAGCAGTTAGCTTACAAGAGTGGCTACCTCTCAAAAAAGGGGTGTCCAGCCAGATCTACTCGGATATTAGGAACACCATACCCAGCCAATCTCAGGAATCTAAGATCAAATGGGAGAAAGCCTTGCAATTCCCTGTTTCTGACCAACAGTGGCAGGCCTGTTGGGCAGCGGCACACAAGCTATACCTGGATCCCAGGAGTCAGCTCATGCAAAACAAAATGTTACACTCTTGGTATAGGACCCCAGTGGTGCTCTACAAAGCTAAACTTCTTCTGAATTAGGAAAGGCAACATTGTTTAACCAGGAATAGCACACTAAGCCAAAGCTTGTTTCCAGATGTGATCCAGGGAGCACAAGGAAGTTAAGTGACTAGCTCAGGATCACACAGTATGCACCTACTGCAGGTGGCTGTGGGATTCAAACAGAGGTCTTCAGATCTGCAACTCAGAGCCTTAATCCACTGCACTATACTGACTCCTAAATTACCTGAATTACCACTGTTGGAGATGCCTGTCACATACAGGAGACCTTTATCGTATACTCTGGGCATGCTCTAATGTACAGCCCTTCTGGACCCAGGTGTGTGCCTTAGCCACTGAAATCATCCACAAACCCATCCCACTCTCTGCCAAATTTTGGATAATAAGGGATGCTTCTCTATACCCCCTATTTCAGCCCTGGAGTGAAGATGGCTGTCCCTGCTGGGAATACAAGCTAAGTAAATGGAGAATCCCATATACTCCCACCCTTTCTGAATTACTTAACTCCATTATGGCAATAGCCGCTTTAGATGGGATCTCACATATGGTAGGAAATGCTATGCCCACTTATCACAGATGCTGGATCCTTTTTAGGCATACATTAACCCCAGAAAGGGTATAGGTTGATTCCCTCACCCTGGCCTTTGCTACACATTCTTGACCATCCCTGTCTTCCTAGCAGAGCACTTGCAATCAATACATCTCTTGTCTTGGTGGCAATTATATCTGGTTAAATACTTAGGCATCACATTGTTCAACAACCAAACAAACAAATCGTCCCAATGGCTGGGTGTGCTTCAGAGACTACAAAGCAAGCACAAAGAAAAACTCTAGCACTACCCATTGCAGATAAAGCAAAATCATGCTTTCAGTAAATTTTCTTAAATTTCATTTATTTAACTCAAATGCCAGAAAACATAACAGACCCCCCCACACACATAAAAGAACATACAGTGAGACCCACAGGCCTCCTGCCAGTTTTGCCTCACAGTGTCATTTGGGAGTGTTCTGCAATGTGAACCACACTACTTTTAAATTCCCATCTTAAAGTGACAGTGCAAACCTTAACCTTAATTTCAGTGTGAATTCATAAATATTAGAACTAAATAGTATAACTAAAAGCTGTACTACTAAATGTGGAATAGATGAAAAGTTTGTTTAGTTCTATCCATATAGCTAATTCATAAGTTACACACCTATAACTATGTACTCTTGCCCTTAAAAATAAATACATGTGCACAGTATACAAATGGATCATTAATTTGTTGAATAAATAACAGTTTCTCTAAGTTCAGCCAAAATATAGATTTACAAGAGAATATACTTTTTTGTATATACATATAATGGCATACCTATGAACAATTATTTTACAACACACCCCACTGTCCATGTATTAAGGATCATTTAAAGCAAGGATCCAAGATTAATGCAAATGTACATACTCTATCATCCTAAGTTCATCCCAATGGTATGTCACTACTGAGTATTCAGTCTACTGCTAAGTGTACCGAACTACAATAGTCACATTATTAACATTTGCAAATAATCTGAAATTCTTCCAAGGGTATATGGATATTGATTATAAATACAATAACCATAATAATACCTAAATAGTACTAGAATAGTATTGCATGGTTATGAATAAAAATTGTTATAAATAATATTAGCATTGATGTACATAATTAGTCATTTTCAACTTATATCTGGGTAACACTTGGATGAACCATCCACATTTCATCTTACTTTATTTTATTTCAAATACCAATAGCACCCTGTCATAAATATGTGCACAGTAGTTAGATGTAACCCTATAAGCATCAAAGAGGAATAACAAATGCCCATCTTGTACATACTAGAAGAAAGACTAGTTCCAGTTTATAATGATAAAGGCAATATTTCTCTATATCATCTTTTGATAGAACAAACGACCCTCTTCTCAGTTCACTTTATCATAACCCATGTATTTTGTTAAAGTATGAAGAATGTATGTATAAATATTTCCCCTCTAAGTTAATTAGGTTCTCTTATTTTTAGGGCTGTGGGCAGAGCCTACAGCACTATTGGGATCAGACTATAGCTCTAAAACGACTGATGGTGGAACTCCCTTTTTGGACATTTGGACATAATTCCTCCACAGCTGCAAAACAGTGCACTGCCCATCAGATTTTTGCTATTTGCTGCTCTATGTTAAAGGCATCTGAAGGGAGGAGGGATGATTTTATTTATTTATTTAAATCTAGGATTACAATTACCTTTGAGCCAAGGCTCTTTTACAAAGATTCCACGTCATATGGTACAAACAGAGCAGGACATTAATTATAACAGGACAACAGGTTACAGTTGTTACAGTCACATGAGTACAACAATTTGGTGGTACTAGGAGCATGAACAAAGACAAGGATTCACATTATTAGTGAGGCTGAGTTAGACACATCTGAAGGTGCTGCCCAGGGCATTGTCAGATCACACAGCAAGTGCAAGTAGGAAGTGCAAATAAGAGAGGGGTGTGTGTGGGGGGAGGGAGAGGACTGCAGTGGTGAGGAAGGAAGGGATAAGTGCTAGGTGGAAATAGTAGATGAGATGAGACAGTCACATGAGCTAAAGGCAGAGAGGAGTAGGTGGAGGTTGGATTTGATCAGGCCTAGCTTAGGTACAGAGGAGATGTCACTGTTCAACCAGCTAGGAGCTCGGTATGCAAAGGATATTTGTCCCTGTGTGGTATGGCATCTCTAGATATTCAGTAGTTGAGATTCAGAGCCCCTAGTGAGGTGGTGATTCTGTGCAGTGCGGAGGACAGCTTGAACTCTAGGGGGTGCAAAGCCCAGCATTTTTATTTTGGCCATTATGCATGTTTGGTATTTGATGTAGTTTGACAGTTGAAGCCATCCAGTTTGAGCATATAGGTTACATGTGTGGGTGAGACGATGGGATCCAGTGACAAGCTGGCAAGCTTTGTTAATGGTCATGGATATATGTCTGAGGGCAGTGGTTGAAGCAGAACTGTAAATGATGAGGCCATAGTCGATTATTGAGACCACCGAGCTCTGGACTGCGATCTGTAAGGCTTCTAGGATTAGACATTCCCTATGCCTGTAGAGAAGGCCAATGCATGTATTAGCAGCTTTGGTGACATTATCAATGTGGGACCCATAAGAAAGGTTACTGTTGATTGTGACTCCAAGGCATTTGAGGCGTGCACCTAGACAGATTATAATAGTGAGGGGTGGAGCTGCAGAAAAGCATTGACTTGTTTTTTTTTTTATAGTTGAGGATCAATTTGTGTTTATTGAACCAGTTTTCAACTGAAGTGAAGCCATGCTGTAGTTTGCTTTGAAGAAGTGGGGGTCCTTATGTGTGGAGTGAATGACAGCGTCATCAGCACAGAGAAGGATTTGCTCAGGACAGGATTGTGGGAGACCATTCAGAAAGAAGCTAAAGAGAAGAAGCCCGAGAATGGATCCTTGTGGGACTCCAGAGAGGAAGGGTCTTGAATCAGAGAGGACATCAGCAATTTTCACTCTTTGGGAGTGGTTTTCCAGGTAGCTCTTAAACCATGTTGTAGAATCAGGGGATAGCCTGGCATTAAGCAACTGTGAGATTAGTAAATGGTGATGGACAGTATTGAAAGCCTTGGTCAGGTCTGTGAAGACTGATCCAGTAAGAAGGTTATTGTCCAGAGAACTGTGGATTGCTCCAGTGAATTCGAGGAGGACAGATGGAGTACTGTGTACTTTTCTAAAACCATGCTGTTGTGAACACAGGATATCATGTTTATCAAGGTATTCCATAAGCTGGTCAGATACTATACACTCAATGGCCTTAGAGAGGGGTGGTAATATGGAGATGGGCCAATAGTTCACAGGAAGGGCCCTGTCCCCACTTTTGTGGACCAGAGTAACTGTGGAGGATTTTTATCTGTCGGAGAAGTGGCTGAGGGAGAGGGAGAGGTTGAACATTTTTGTTAATGGGAGGAGCACCTTTTTAAGGGTGAGGGACTGCAGTTTGAGGTTGAGGGAGTCCCCACTTGACCTGGACCTGGCAATTGCTTTACTGATATAATTGCAGACTTTGTGAGACTTGACTGCTTTGAAGTAGAACAGGGGTCAATTAGGAGAGGGGGCTAGAGGGGAAAGTTGGAGGGTCATCTTCATTGAAAAAGTCTGGCGGAAGAACAGCACTGAGGTCTGAGAATGCTGTGTTGAATGAATTTGCTATAGTGGCAGGGACAAGCATTATGGTTCCATCAGTGACCAGCATAGTGGGGGAAGTTTTTGGCTGCTTCTCAGTAACTTCTTTAATATTGTTCCAAAATGATTTCCCTTTACCCCAGGTGTTTATGAGGGCATCTTTGTAATAGGGTCTTTTCTGCTGGTGGATTAATTTTGTACAATCATTTCAAGCCCATTTGTAATTCTGTATGTCAACTTGTTTTCCTGTGGCCCGTGCCCATAGCCAGAGGTGGTCCCAGGGTTTTAGTTGCGCTAGAAGCTCTGAGGAGAGCCAGGGGTTGCATAAGCCTTTGATTCTGCACTTTTTAAAAGGGGCATGGGAGTCACAGACAGCATTAAAGGTGTTGATGAAGAAGTCAAGGGCTGAGTTGACATCTGGTGTGTGGAATATTGGAGACCAATCTTGCTGTCTCAGGCGGGATTTTAGGTGTTGTAACTGCCCTCATGGAAGGATTCTGCTGTTGATCAACTTGTGGTGTGGGCATGATGAATCTGTTAGACCAAACACAGATGACTGGGGAGTGGTCGCTTAGAGAGTCGGGAAGGACAGAAACATTTGAGATACGGGATGGGTGATTGGACAGAATCCAGTCCAGGAGAGTGCTAGAGCCTGTTTTATAGTTGTGCCTAGTAGGGAAGTCAACCAGCTGGGTTAGGTTGGCTGAAGAGGTGGCATCTTTGAAACCCCCAGTGTCTCTGGCAAGCCAATTAATATTAAAGTCACCCATCAGAATTGTCTCTGAGCCAGGTGGTTGTGATCGGATGAGGTCTAGGACAGATTTGAGACCTTTACCTTGCTCTTTTGGAGGGATGTACATAGTGGCAATTGTCAAGGCTTTGTTGTGGGCACCTAACAGAACTTTAACAGTTAGAATATGAGAAGATGAGTCTGAGACAGGATTTTTTATAGAGTGGCCCTGGAGAGAGTCTTTGAGGTAAAGGGCGCAGCCTCCACCTCTCTTTGCATGTCTGTCGAGTCTGAATATGTTGTAGCAGGCCAGGGCAGAGTAATTGCCATGTCGGGAATGTTAAGTGACAGCCAAGATGCTACTGTATTGTACCTCAGAACTTCTCAGGATATTAACAAAAAAAACTTTTTAAGCTGCTGTTTCAGTCATCAGTCTAATAGATTTATTCTAGTTCTTTCAGCAACATAGGGGTTAACTCATGATATGTTGTCTGGAATTTACTGAACCTCTGAAAGTCAGACTACAGTGTCAGATTAGAGACAGTACAGCTGCAGTCTCATTCCTATGGGCACACACACACACACACAGCAGCAGCATGTACTCTGACTAAATAAATTCAATAAATTCAAGAGGACTGAATTAGCAGCATGCCCATTTTTGATGATTGTGACTAAACAGCACTATATGGCACCAGCAAGAAAACAAATCTGGCTATAGCTTGTTAAGATATGGGGCAAGCTCAAAGTAATCATTTAGACCTGGTGGGTGCAGAGCACCCAGTCTATAGATCCAGTATAACTCCCTCTGTGACAGGAGCAATTCCTGGTCACCCCTCTGGGCCCAGTCTAACCCTTTTGATCCCACAAAAGGTAAACTGGTGTGGCATGGCCTCACCTACTCTCTTCAAATGGCAAAGCAAAGCATTACATTCATCTCCTGTTCTGATGCCACTGAGGTGCTCTACTACCCTCAACTTAAAAATCTGGGCAGTCTTCCCCAAATAGAATGCACCACATTCCATCTGTGACAATACTGCTATTAGAGTAGATCTCGTTGGGACAGCAGACCTGGCATGTATCACCGAGACCTGGTTGAACAATAATGCAGGTCCAGTACTGGCCTCTTCCGCCTTCCTTTATTATGTTACTCTTGGCACATCTTCGGATACGAAGCTGCCTGACCGTCGAGAGTTTTAAGTTAGAGTTAAAAACTTATCTATTCTCAAAAGCATATGGAGAGCGATTTTTACTGTGATTTTATTGTTATTACTGTTGTTATTATTATATTTGTAACTTAATGTTTGTTCACCTGTACAGCGCTTTGGTTTCTGAAAAGTGCTTAAAAATAAATTTTACTTACTTACTTACAGCACCTAGCATTTTATTACTAGGTACTGTGCCAAGAGTAACATAATAAAGGAAACGCTGAATAAATATTGGCATATACTCAGTACGGAACCAGCATTAAATATTGTAATGACACAAAAACCTAGAATTACATATAAAAGATCAAAAATCTTTGTTGTATTGATACTCAGTTTTCTCCCCAATAAGTCCATTCAGACATGATTGCCAATAGCACTAATGGGATACTTTAAATGTGGTAGATGCACTTACTGAGATAAGATTTAGAAAACTAAGAGCTTTACTTCAGTTAACACTAACAGGACTTCTGGCATCAAGGGGATTAGTATTTGTAGTATCCCAAATGTTGTATACCTTGCTAGTTGTACATATAGTGCATTCTGTGTGGGGAAGACTGTCCAGATTTTTAAGTTGAGGGTGGGAGAGCACCTCAGTGACACCAGGACAGGAGATAAATGTAATGCTTTGCTTTACCATTTGAAGAGAGTAGGGGCCCAATTCCAAGACAGGCTATGCTAGCATAAGGCGGGATGTGCCAATCCCCATAGCATATCCCATGACTTATGCTATGCAATACGCCCATTGCTACTCCAGGAGGGCACCTATGCCATTGCATCTGCAGGCTGTGACAATCGCAAGATACGACCACACATAGGCAGCAGCCCGCAATGCCTGGTGCAACTGCAGGTTGTGACAGCAACTTAGCCCAATTTCAAAAGGCCCACTGTCGCAACCTGCAATTACAATTCCAGGACACTCAGTGCCATAGCTGACTTTCCACAGCTCAGAGCTGTCATTACTGGCATCCAATGGCTGGCACCATTGGATGCAACCTCGCAGCACCACAGCAACCATGCCATGCTCTCCCACTGGCCCCCAATAGCACCATCCACCCCCACAAACCCCCAATTGTGAGGGGCCCTCAGAAGTTCCCTGTCAGTAGCACACCCCCAGATGCCTGTGCCATCTGTCCTTGCTCCCCCATGCCCCCGATGTGTTCTGCAGTGGTCTGGGGTGCAGGGCTCTGGAGGTCCACCTATCATTTGCTGAAATATGCAACTTTCTTTTTTTTCAGATTAAATAAACTTTATTGGCTTATATCTTTTACAGTCATATAACACATTAGATATGTTTACAGTTGCAGAGAGGAAGGAGAAAATAGAAAAATAAAAAAGGAATTACAAAGGTTGTTTACATCCACTATATTAGGATTCTCCTACAGATTTCTGTCCTTTATGATATGAAACTGTTTAGTATACAGAATATTGGAATAATATATAAAGAGGAAAATAGGGAAATTGAGATGAAATAGAAAGCAGAGATTAATTCAATAAATACTGTTATAACACAACTGATCCTACCTACTCTAGCCTCAACCTTTCCCCCCATCCCCCAGCCTTCAACCCTATTACCCCCCTCCCATCCACCGGGTACACAGTAACATTGTAAAACAATGAGGAGAATTACACAACCTTAATCTAATATCCAAATTATGAGAGGCAACTAATACATTAAAGCAATTAAACTGTCAGTAAAGTATGCAGAGGGGCCCATACTTCATTATAGTAATATAATCTATCCAACATCTGGGCTATCCTTTTTTCAGCCTGTAAGGCAAAGAGAACTTCCTTGGTCCATTCAGCTCTGGAGGATATTGTTTGATCAAGCCAGTGCCGTAAAATAATTTTTTTTGCACACAAGGATATCATGGCCATGTGCTTATATTGCTTCCCAATTAGTACTGATCCATAATTACCCAAAATGCAAATTTCAGGCGTAAATGCCTCAGAAAGGCCCAAAAGAGGATCTAAAATATCTTTGATAGCTGCCCAAAAGGGTGCTACCTTGTTACATTCCCATAGTATATGTAATAAGTTACCGGGCAATGCCTCACATCTGGAACATAGATTTGAAGCAAGTAGCCCTATTTTATGTAATTTAACTGGGGTATAATATAAGTCGTGGATGACAAAAAATTGCAATAGACGATAACTATCCCATCTCACATCTTGGTGTAAATGTTGCCAAATACTACCCCAGGGCCTCTCCTCTGAAGCAGCAATAGGCAACATTTGGTCCCACACATACCGTGGACGGCAATTTTGTAGCTCCAAATGTTCTCTCAAAAGATGATAAAAGTAGGATATAAAATGCGATGTGGGAGGCGATGAGACAGTTTGCAGCAACGGTTCAAATAGATGTTGGTTCCAGGGCTTCAATCCAAAGTGTGAGTGAAGCATGTGGGATAGCTGAAGATATTTGAATACATAATTAACAGGTACATGGTATTTATTTCTTACCTCTTGAAATGTCAACAAACGATGCTCGGTTAGTAGATCAATCACTTTAATTTTAGAATGGAAAGGCCAGAATTTTTTATTTAAAGGCTTACACCCTATCTTAAAGTTAGAATTTCTAAGAATTGGTTGTGAAGTATCTTTCTCTAAAGATATATGAAATTTTGCATTTATCTTAGTAAGAACCTGGAGAGTAGTTTCAACTGGCATACAATGTAGAGCTCTAGGAATATTCCTATGTGCTGCATAGATAAGAGTACCTATGTGTATTCCATGGAAAGAACATAATTCACTTTCAATTTGAAGCCATTGTGGAACATAGGTGTGACAGCCCTCAACCAACATCTCTTGATTCCATCTTAATATTACCGAGCATGTAATTGCATAATAATAAAGAAGGAAATCTGGTAATTGCAGTCCACCATTAACTTTGCTACACTGGAGTTTTGCAATCGCTCTTCTTGGTTTTCTTTTGCCCCAAATAAAATTAGCAATTGTACGGTTCACCTGGAGGAACCAAGATTTAGGGAGAGACAAATTGGTCATGTAAAGAGGGTATAATAACAGGGGAAGAACATTCATTTTTATTACATTGATCTTTCCCCACAAGGATAAAGTAAGTGTAACCCAGCGATTAAGAACTTTACTAATTTGGGATAGGGCTTTGTCTAAATTATATTGCTTCATTTGCAAACTGTCAGTAGAAAGGTATATCCCCAAATATTTCATATTATCTTTAACCCATTTTAGACCTAACTAGGTCACTTCCAATGAATAGGTATAATTGTTTAGAGGCATCACCTCTGTTTTGGTTATATTAAGCTTATAGTCTGAAATCTTCCTGAATTACTCAATAACAGCTAAAGCAGATTTTATTGAAGTAGAAGGGTATGAGATATGAAGTAGTATGTCATCTGCATAGACTGACAACTTATACTGCTGAGATCCAACCGAAATGCCTTGAATTAAGGGAGAAATATTAATATAATGAATGAGTGGCTCTAGATAAAGATTAAATAAAAAAGGGGAAAGGGGACAACCCTGCCTGGTTCCCTGATTCAGGAAAATAGTGTTCGAGAGCATACCATCGCAGAGAATGCGGGCCGTTGGTCAGGTGTACAAAACCTTTACCCAATGAATGAACTGTTGAGGAATGCGATATTTAGACATGAGATAAAACAGATAGTCCCATGATACCCGATCAAAAGCTTTTTCTGCATCCAGGAACACTAGGGCAGCAGGTGCCGAGGAATCCCTGGATGCAGAAATGAGATGGCTAAGCTTCCGCATATGGTCTGAGGAGTACCTATTAGCCACAAATCCTACTTGCTCTGGACTTATTAGGCATTGCCATACTCTTGCCAATCTGTTGGCTAGAATCTCTGCCAGTATTTTGAAATCCACATTTATTAGGGAGATAGGGTGGTAATTAGTGACATAGAGAGAATCCTTCCCCGGTTTCAGAAGAACTACCACTGTAGTTTCTGTAAGGGAATTGTCTGAAACCCCATGTTCATAGATATAATTATACATGTCTAGAAGGATAGGGGCTAATTGTGTTTTATAGACTTTATAGAATTCTGCAGTATATCCATCCAGCCCCGGAGTTTTGTTCAGTGGTAAGGCATCAATAGCTGAACATATTTCTGACACCAGTAAGGGAGCTCTTAGATATTCCATTTGCTGGATGTCTAAGAAAGGAAGTGTTACATTCTGTAGAAAATGTTACACTTCTAGTGGATTAAATGGAGTACTGGACTGGGAGTACAAATCGGAGTAGTACTGCTGAAAACGAAGAAGTATATCCTGAGGAGAGGTAACTATTAGACCAGCCGCATTATAGATGGAGGGTATTATTCTGTCTGCAGCTTAAGCCCTTAAACGAAGGACGAGAAGAATGCTTGCCTTATCTCCTTGATCAAAATACATAACTTTAGCTTTTTGGAGAAGGTATTCTGCTTTGTCTGCCAAAAGAGAATTATAACGATCCCTAAGAATTTCCAGCTTTGCGAGGGAGGGTTGAGTTGGGGAGGGAGGAAGTGATAACTCTACAGCTCGTATCTCCTGGAGAAGATGGGATGTTATCTGTGCAGTTATTTTATTTCTAATGGTAGCTAATCTAATTATTTCACCTCTGAGAGTACACTTTAATGCCCCCCAAAGGACATCTAGTTTAGGCATGGAAGGTGTGTTATTGTTTATAAATGTTAAAAGAAAGTTTTGGAGATGGGATTGAAGTTTTTTAGATTTCAACAGTTGGTGGTTGAGCCACCATACTTTATTTCAAAGTACTTCAGAACCTGGACTCCAGTGCAGCAAAGTGGGATAGTGATCTGAGATGACCTTGGCAAGGTATAAGCAGGATGTAACTAAAGGAAGATGCCCAATATCCACCAAAAAATAATCAATCCTAGAAAAGGAGTTATGGGGAATTGAGTGAAAGGAGTATTCTCTTCTAGAGGGAAAAAGAGCCCTCCAAGGATCAATTAAACCGAGAGTGTCCATCAATTCTCGAATGGCTAATTGCACCTGGGATAGAGCAGAGGTGCTAGCACTGGACCAATCTAAAATATTGCAGAAAGCCAGGTTCCAATCGCCTCCCAACAGCAAGGGGTAATTTGACCACGGTATCAAATGTTGCGTAAGTAGGGTAAAAAACAGAATCATCTGATGTTGGACCATAAATTGAGCCGAATACCAGTTCTGAGTGGCCAACTATAGCTTTAATTATAATAAACTTCTACGGTGAGTCTACTATTGTGTCAATCAGATGAAAAGATACTCTACGGGCTATGAGTATAGCTACTCCACCACTGCGAGAATTTGGTGCTGTGCCAAAAACTTGTCCCACCCAGCTCCTTCTAAAAAGAAGTGTCTGGGAGGATGGCAAATGGGTCTCCTGAAGAAATGCTATATCCACTTCTAGCTTTTGCAGATGTAGGAGTATTTTTGTTCTCTTTGCTAGAGATTGGGCACCCCTTACATTCCAAGAACATATTTTATATATTGCCATATAATTCCAACCAGTTTATGGATCTTTTAAAGAAATAAATAACAACTTTATAGTTTATTCTCCCCAATTTAAACCATCTATACAAGAGTGTGTGTACCCTTATCCCTCCCATATTCCATCCCATATAATAACATCCCGCCAAAATGAGAGTCCCACCAGTAAACATAGTCAAAAAAATAGAGATCCCAGTATTTCTCCCAACTTAGCCCATTACCCCTCACCATATCCCTTCCCTCTCTTGCCACAGCAAAATAATAGAAGCCTTCTTTCGGCTGCAATAATGCTCTGCCAACCCGTGCCATTGACCAGATGAAAATAAACATAACAAAACTTGAAATAAAAAAATATACCGATGTACTAGCTGTAGCAACCCCCCACCCTCTTTTATAGCACATGTTTTGTAGTCCGTTAACACCAGGGGCTGGATATTCAAAAGGGTTGCACCATGAGCAATAGGGTTGTGCCTGCGCAAGTCCGAAATTGCGCCATTCTGCCATATTCAGCAGGAGGCAGTTGCGCCCCCCCAAGTCAAGCTGAGCAACAGCGCAATGCTAATGAAGGCATGCTCAACCAGAGGGGGAGGAACCATGCATAAACTGCACAGCCCGATATTCAGCGGGCTGTGCAAAGTTGTGCAGGTGCAACCCCCAACCTGCGCCTGTACAACTTTGAGCCAAAAAAAAAGGAGTAAGTCGAGGGCCACCCACAGGTGAGCTGCCACATTGCAGGGTACAACACAGCAGCTGCCACCTGTGGGTGGCCCTCAACCTACTCCCTGTGCCCCCCCTGCAGCCCAATTGCGGGCATATAGCAACCCCCCTTCCCCGACTGGCCTGATCGCGGGCAAAAGTAAAATCCCCTCCCCTGACTGGCCTGATTGTGGGCATAGTTTACATAAACCCTCACCTCCACCAGTCTGGTCGCGCAAGTGTGGTAAACCCCCACCAGCCCAATTGCAGGCTGCAAACTGTTCAAACCCCCAAGAACATATCCCTGGTGGTCCAGTGGACCTTGAAGCCTAGTCGCAGGCTGAAAACTGTTCAAAACACCCCCAAGGACCACCTACCCTGGTGATCTAGTGGCCTCCCACCCACCCACCGCCTCCACCACACTCCCCATCAGCCGCGGCGGCGGCATCCCACCATTCACATATCCCGACCGCTTTGCACGGTATGGGCTGCACACCCATTGGCTCTTGCTCTGCACCAAAGGGAGGCAGCCCTACTGGGCAATCAGTAGGTGGGTGGTGGGGCGGCGGGCGGAGGGATGCTGCCACCACCGCTGATGGGGAAGCGGGTGGTGGAGCTTGGGTGGGTGGGGTAGCTACTAGATCACCAGGGTAGGTGGTCCTTGGGGGGTGTTTGAACAGTTTGCAGCCTGTGATCCGCTGGTGGGGGTTTACCTACACTTTTGCCCGCGATCGGGCTGGTAGGGGGTTTACTTAACACTTTTGCCCGCAGTCAGGCTGGTGGGGTTTACTTTACACACTGCCCACGATTGGGCCAGTGGGGGGCGGGGTTTATAAACTGCCCGCGATCGGGCCAGTTGGGGAGGGGATTTTTACACTTTTGCCTGCGATCGGGCTGCAGGGGGCATGGGTCCCCAATGGCTGCTGCCTGGCAGGGTGTCAGGAGCAAGTCCTTGGGGATCGGCGCACCTGCATGGTAATGGCATGCAAATGGGGCCATAAATAGATGCAAATGGCCCCCCCTTCACCTTGCATGAATTATGGCCCTATTTGCATATCACCTTTTGAATATGGGAAATTTGCGTATGGCGCAATGGTACTTGCGCCACTGCAACCTGAATGCTCCACTCTGACCATTTGCTGTGGCACAAGTTCCACTGCACCATGCACAGTGGCTGTGGTCGGGGGGTGATATTCAAAGGAGTTGTTCAATAGCGCAACTCCATTGAATATCTGCCCGGCCACACCCCTGTGCAACTATTTTGTGCAGCGCAAGGGCTTGCACCACAGAATAGTGCAGTTTGAATATCCAGCCCCAACTGTTCAACTCCCGCTCCATTAAACAGCCTAAAGACAAATTTATTAATGAAAGTCCAAAAGGAAAAAACATCAACAGTCTCTCAGACAGAAAGTACTAATACTATATTCCCCCCAGAATAAGCAGTACTTTATTATTAAGCGCTGCTAACATAAGTGAACCATTTCTTTTTTTCTCCCCCCCAGACGCGACTACTTGCATCTTCCGAATCCTTATTTATAAGTTAAACAACTGGACCCTTCTTGATTACACCACATGTGCAGATCTGGGTAATAATTTTGAATCTTCTCAGCAGAAAAGGGATATGATGCTGTTACTATGATAATGTGCTGCCTTCTAGTGACCATAGTGCAACATCGCTATTTTGCCCATTGGTTAGACTTGCTCATTCAGACTGAAGAGAAATGTCCCATTACACTAGCCTCCCTTTTACTCCAGTAATCTTCAGCGAGGAGGAAAGAGATCAAGGAGTAGTGATTGCAATGCTGACAGGGCTTGTTGTGCTGTTTCAGAATTATGCCAGGACCCAGAAACAAACACAGCCAATCGTGATGGATACTGAACTTTATATTTTATGCCTGCAGCTATGAGTTTGGAAACCAGAGGGTGATAGTCTGCCCTACGTTGTCTGACTGTAGCAGGCAAATCCTGTGCAAACCGAAGTTGCTGACCTTCCCAGAGCATTTGCTGCAGATCTCTAACTTTCCCCAGAATATGAGTTTTGTCCAAGTAATTCAGGAATTTTATTATTAGTGGCTGAGGAGGCTTGTCAGAGACAGGCTTTGATCTCAATGAGCGGTGTGCCCTCTCTATAATTTATGTGGTATTGTTTGGAGAAGGTCTTAGGTCTCTATCTCAGTGAGCATCTTTGTAGAAAGAGGATAGGTGCTGAACCCTTTGTTTCTTCCGGAAGGCCGAAGATAACAATATTATTTCTCTGACTTCGACCTTCCAAATCCTCTAGTTTCCCTTCCATTTTGTGAAGTCTTTGTCTTAGTATGGTGATCTCTGGATCTGTTTTGGATTTCCATCCCTCTAAAGAGGAGACTCGAGCATTATTGTCCGTGATTGCCCGGTTAGTATCTGCCAGTTCCCATCAAATGTTCTTCAATTCTGCAGTGATTTCTTGTAATGTCAACTTAAAGGGATGCAGCTCTTCTAAAAAAAAATTTTTCTGTGAGAGGTAGGGAGGCAGACGTTGTGGCCGGTGTTTTGGACGGTGCTCCGGTATGGTCTTTTGGTCTCTTCGGGCCCTTCTCAGGTGATTGTGGGGGCGTATGAGAAGGGGGCACCTGGCACATTTCTGCTTCCATCGCAGGAGTTGGCCTTGCTATCTGACCTACGGTGAACCACCGCAATACCGTAACTTCCAGGGAAGCAATTACTTCTAGCCTTATTGAGATTGATCCAGGATTTGAGACAATTGGTAAACAGTAAAGAAATTCACTTACTCAGTAGGTTTTCCAGCAAAATGGCTGATTTCTGGGCAGGAGCCAATATGTGGTGCTGCTATTTGGACATACTCATCACGTCGTTTTCCCACAAGACGCAACTTGCAGCATTGATATGCCATGTGTGGGCTAGCACCATATGCATGGAGTATCTTGCAAGTCACAATTGCCAGGACCCTGCCACTTCTGGAATACGGCATAGGGTCCCTGGTATAGAGGCGACCAACTTAACTCACAGCTGCATGCAAGTTACACCAGCTGTCCTGGAATCAGGCCCTAGGTGAGGCCATGCCACACCAGTTTACCTTTTGTGGAATAGAAAAGGTTTGATTGGGGCCTGGGGGGTGACCAGGAATCGCTCCTGTCACAGAGGGAGTTATATTGGATCTATAGACTGGGTACTCTATGCCCACGAGGTCTAAATGATTACTTTGAACTTGCACAATATCTTAAAAATAATAGAACCTCACAAACTTAGAGGGGACATATTTATACATACATTCTTCATACTTAACCAAAATATATAGGTTATGATAAAGTGAACTGAGAAAATAGTAATTTGTTCTATCAAAAGATAGTATAGAGAATATTGCCTTTATTAGTATAAATTGAAACTAGTCTTTCTTCTAGTACAGTATGTACAAGATGGGCATCTGTATTCCTCTTTAATGCGTATAGGGTCCTTCTAACTAATGTGCACATATTTATGGCAGAGTGCTAATGGTATTTGAAATAAAATAAAATAAAATAAAGTAAGACGAAATGTGGATGGTCCATTCACATGTTACCAAGATATAAGGTGAAAATTACTAATTATGTACACCAATACTAATATTACTTAGAACAATTTTTATTCATAACCATGCTATACTATTCTGGTATTATTTAGGTATTATTATGGTTATTGTATTTATAATCAATATCCATATACCCATGAAAAAATTTCATATTATTTGCGAATGTTAATAATGTGACTATTGTACAGTAGTTAGGTACACTTAGTAGTAGAATGAATACTCAGTCATGACATACTGTACCATTAGAATGAACTTAGGATGATATAGTATGTATATTTGCATTAATCTTGGATCCTTGCTTTAAGTGAACCATAATACATGGACAGTGGGGTGTGTTGTAAATTAATTGTTCATAGGTATGCTATTATATGTATATACAGAAAAAAAGTATTTTCTCTTGTAAATCTGTATTTTGGCTGAACTCAGAGAAACTGTTCATAAGTTCATAAGTTGTTACAAAGCTAGAAGACCTATTTGGTCCATACTGCTTGCCATATTTTTTAATTTTTTATTTTGTTGGTACCCCAAGATAACATTACCTAAAAGATATGTATCTAGTTTTTTTTTTTTTTAAACCTGCAATGAAGAACTGGAAACCACCTCCAGGGGCAGTTTATTTCAGATTGGCATGACCCTAATACTAAACCAGTGCTTTCTTGTAGTGGTTTTGTACTTATCCATCTGCAACTGGAAGGGATGTGCTCTTGTTTGATATAGCTGATTTTTTTATTTTTAGCCCCGTTAATTCCCTTAACTTAGTGTCTCTAAGAGCTTTAAAAACCAAACACATGTCTCCACGCATTCTCCTGTACTCCAGAGTGTATAGTCCATACTTGTTTAAACGAGTTTGGTAGTCGCACCCTTGAGTTCCCTCAACCATACGTGTAGCTCTTTTCTGGACCCTCTCCAGGGCCACGATCTGTTTTTTATAGACTGGTGACCAAAACTGGGCACAGTACTCCAGGTGAGGCAGCACTAGTGAGCCGTAAAATGGCAAAATAATCTCGCTCCTCCTGGACCTAATATGTCTGCTTATGCAACTCAGGATGTTCCCTGCCTTTTTCACAATTAGACTACAATGTTTGTTAAATTTCAGATCATTTTGGATCCTTACTCCTAAGTCTCTTTTGTCAGTGAACTCTCTTAGGGTTAGCCCATTTAACCTATATGTGGCCCTTAGATTATTTCTGCCAAAGTGCATTACTGTGCATTTGTCTATATTGAATGCTAGTCTTGAAGTGTGTGCCCAATTTTGTAGTTTATTTAATGAATCCTGAATTTTATCAATGTCCAGGCTATCTTTAACAATAGAACCACTCCTTGTATCATCGGCAAACTTTGCTTCCCAGGTAACCCCTCCAGTTGTCATAGAGTCACCTGGAGTACTGTGCCCAGTTTTGGTCACCAGTCTATAATATATATATATATATATATATATATATATATATATATATATATATATATACATTTTAAAAAGACAGGGTCCCAGGACAGACCCCTGCAGAACATCACTCGTCACATCCACCCACCCTGAGTTACTTCCTCTTATTGTTACTCTTTGTCTTCTATTTGAAGCCAAGAGCTGATCCATGTAGTAATTTTACCGTGGATGCCATGCTCAATTAAGGAGTCCACCAGTTCTCCATGGGGCACTTTATCAAATGCCCCATTCTGATTATGGGTCTCCATTTTGGAACCCATATCTCAAGCAAGATATTGCTAGAATTTAGAGGATAAAAAGGAGGGCAACTAAATTAGTACCTTGTCTTGCAAATTGTGAATATCAGACCTGATTACAAAAAACTGTATTACATTCATTACAAACTAGACGTACTAGAAGTGATCTGTTATTATTATATAAGATCTCAAATTCACAGGACCTAATGCGTCAATGTGGTTTGAAATTCTCCAATAGAAGGAGTTCCCCTAGACTACATAACAAACAGATTGAGGTAGCTAAAACAATAACTAATAAAAGATCAAACTATTTTAAATAAGAACTCTGAGACTGTGGAATACTTTACCATAATATTTGGTAGACAGCAGCTCAATCTAATCCTTTAAAAAAGTTTTGGACCTGTGGTTAGAGTTAAATAGTATTGAGGTTTAATTTTCCACCATAGTGGTGGGGGACAATCTCGATGGGCTGCGACCTTTTTTGTCCCTTATTTACCAAGTTTACCAAGTTTAATATCATCGGTATATGTTATAGTATTTGAGTTTAACAGCTTGGATGGAATAAATTCAATGAACAATGTGGACAATAGTGGCCCAAGTATCGACCCCTGCAGTACTCCTTGTTCCAGTTCCCTAGTTCTTGAAAATGTACCTCCATATGCCACTTTAACAAGTCTGCCAGAATGATAACTTTCTATCCATTCTACAGATGAATTTTCCAGGCCAAAATCCCTCAGTCTCTTGAGCATCAGATGTTGACTAACAGATCAAATGTCTTGGACAGGTCCATGAACACAGCACCAGTAAGCTGCCCTCCATCCATAGCTACCCTCGTATGATCCGCGAACCTGGCCAAGGCTGTGCCAATTCCATAGTACTTTCTGAAGCCATGCTGCTCAGGAGACCTGAGGCTACTCATCTGAAAACAATCTGTTATCTGATTGTTAACAAGTTTTCCAATATTTTCCCCAAGTGAGAAGTAAAGATATTGGGTGATAATTTCCCATATCTTTTGACACTCCACCCTTGAAGACAGGCCTAACTAATGTTTGCTGCCATTGATGGGAGACGTTCTAGCTATCAAAGATAAATTAAATTTTGTTGTTAATGGCAGACTAATGTTGGATGCAATCAGCTTCATGAAGTTAGGCTGCAATGAACAGACTCCAGAACTTTTGTTGGGAATTTTTTTTTCAACAAGTTAAAAACTTGAGATGTTTTTATTATCTTAAAATAAAAAGAAGGCTCATTTTCAGATTTTCTTGGATTACTTTTATCTTTGATTTCCCCTATATTAAACTGTTTATATTTTGTTAAATCAAAAACATGTTCAAAAATGCATTACTAACTTCCTGCTTATCTGTAATATCCTTACCATCTTTTTAAAAGACTTCTATCTGATTATTTTCTGTTGGATTAATTATCAATTTTATTGAGGTTCAGAATTTTTAGGATTCTTAAGCTCTGACCTATGTTGCGCTTGATAATAATGGGATTTTCTCTATCTTATCTTAATTTTACATTCATTTCTCATCCTTCAGTAAGTATTAAAATCATCAGACAAGTCACTGTGTTCAAATCATTCCATGCTGCATCCCTCATTTTCATCAATTGAAAGAGTTTGGGAGTTGACTATTTATTTATCATTCCCCTTACCCTTCTAATAGTTTGGGGAAAATGTTTCTCTTATAAATTCAGAAAGGTAGTGGGGAAAGAGTTCATTGCCAAATCGACATCTGAGATTGTATCCAAATAAGTCCAGTTAGTTGACTGGAGATCATGTTGTAAACCCATACTCATTTCATTTGGGATTTTTCTATACGATATGAGGAGGTAATTTAGGGTGTTTATTTTTCCATGTACAAAAAGTCACCATGTGGTCACTGACTACGTCTGGCAAAGTACCTATATTTTTAAAATTGTTCTGATTATTAGTGAGAATCCAGTCTAATATAGGGGTTTATTACTCCTCATATTCAGTCTTGTAATTGAAACATTAGCTGACTCAAGCCAGCATTTGAAAGCTGAGATTGTAGTTAATGATCAGTTGTGTGGTCCCAATGGATGTTAACATCTGCCAGTGTCAAAAAATTCCTCCCAGTTACAAGACAAGTTGCAAAAGTTTTAAAATAATCCTTAAATCCTGCACATGCTATTTTTGGTGGCTTATAAACAGTGCAGTATTTTAGCTTGTAACATCCTCTCTCCTTTACTTCTGTTTGTAGTCATTCAGCATCTGTGATGGGTTTATTAGGAGTGTGAAGCCCAAGGCTTGTTTCTACATCCCTAAATAATAACAGAAAAGGACCAAGTAGAGTATGTAGCCACTGAAATCAGAAGTTGGTGATAGTCTCTGGAGTAGAGGTGGGCAAAGTGATCAAAATTCGCTCTGTGAAGTGATTTGCGGAGTAATGCAGAATCCACAAAGTGATCCACAATGCGAAGGACAGTACTTCGTGTCATAATGAGGAATGCAAAGTCCATTGAAACCAATGACTTTGCATTACTCTGCCTTCCCCAAAAGCACTTCTGCACCAATTTTAATGTGAAGTACAGTACATAGAAATCAATGTACGTCACATCACTTTGCCTTGTAATTGAGCACCAAGGTGAATTTTGAAGTGATTCATGGAATTGCAGGTAACATGGGCTCTAGATTGTTCTGCACAGCCTCAGTTCTGGGTAGTGTGTGTGTGTGTGTGTGTGTGTGTGTGTGTGTGTGTGTGTGTAGTGGTAGTTGGAGACAGTTTGCTCTAAGAGGCTCTGCAATTCCAGCCCTCTAAAAGCTATTAAAAAAGCTTTTTTGAATCATTTTTTTTGCTCAACATTTAGCACATCGATTATAGGAAACCCTCCTGTGCTCATATCATCGAGTGTTTATTGTTTGTGCATGGATTTTGAATGTTAATTTTGAACATTCACTCTGTGTACTGACAGACACTTTAAATATGCATTGGGGGAGGGGTGTATCTGTGGTGTAGGTGGATTAACTGAGCTAAAAAGGCAGTCTTTCTGTTTTGGTTATATTTTTCTTGTATAACTGTGTTAATGTACATACAGTCATATTTTCAGTAATTCTTGAAATTTTTTTGCTGATTGTTGTGGTGTAGCAGTGCATAATTTCACTTTGTTTAAAAGATGTGGTTATATTACTGAAGTTTTCAATTTGCTACACATTACTTGTAGTGTGTGTGTGAGTGTGTGTGCAATGTGTGCCATCAAACCAGACACCCTTTATTGTGCCATAGAGTAATTGCAGCAGTGTGAACCTGCTATCCACCGCACCTGTGTGAATTTGTACTGCTTTGTGGTATCTTGGTTTTGGACTATTACTGCAGTACACTGCCCCCCAACCAGCATAAGGTATTCTTTTCCAGATTGGATTGTGACTTGTGAGCACTGGTTAAGGTGTAGTTGTGACTTTGCATTTGGTTTTCTTCTCAGTTGTGCAGTACAATCTTAATCTATCTGTGCTTTTGCATCTGTTTAGTGCCCAATCTCCATCTGCATGCCACAGTTTTTTTGGGGAGGCTTCACATCCAGTGGCCCAGACTGAGAGTTCAGAAATGTAAATTTGTTTCATATTTTCTTGGTGATCCACCAAAATGCCTTCAAAGAGATGGACAAGCAAAACTGTTTCTGGCCATGGCACTGCTGCCAGTGGCAAGCTTGTCTATGGGCATGGTATATGCAGAAGTGCATAGTTGATGTCAGTAAAGGGATTTCTCCATCAATGTGTTTTACAGTGCAATCTGCAGCTTTACTCATAGTTGGAGGAGATGATGTTGTGCCAGCTGGTGATGTTAGTGCAATTTCTGCTGGCATGAGTACTGCTGCCTCAAGTTCCATTTCTGACCAATTAGCCATTTCAAAAAAATGTAGTTGAGTCTAAAGCTGTGACTGACAGTGTAGATGATGTCATACTCCCCATTAACATCCCCATGACAAGTGAACATGATTCTGATCCTGGCAACAATAATTCACAATGTCGCATTTCTTCCAGTACTGTTGAGGTCATGCTGTTGCCATCCAATGATTCTAAGTGTGGTGCAAAAATATCAGGTGATGATAATGATGATGCTGTGGTTGAAACATGTTCTCCACAAGCCAGCATCCAAGCTGAAAATGTGGATGCAGATGATGTTGATGAATATGATGATGTCAGTGAGCTCTGTTGGGAACTGGAGAAAAGGAAAGTCAAGGTGGCTATGTCTGGGTCTGTTGGCGTTAACCCCCCTCAAAAAAGTGGTGATTTAGTGATTTCTACTGATGATAGTGATGATGACCCATAATAATCATAGGTAGTCATGGTGGTCAGTTGGAGTCCAAGTGTGTCCAGCCTGAAAAATCATGTAGCACCCCCCCCCATTTCAGTGGTTAAAAAAATGGAGTACAATAAGCAGCATCAGGGACATGTTAAAAGTAGGTGATCACAATCCCTTGTTTAGGATTTTTTTGTCCAAGATGCAAATAATGAATCAGTTGCAATCTTCCAGATTTGCCACGTGTGTGTGAGTCAAGGTGAAAAGGGGACTCATCTGGGCACAGGTGGCCAGCATACACATCTTAATAACAGGCAAATGGAATTGTAGACATAGCACCAGATGGCAGCTAATGCCATAGTGGGGCATTCACCCTCATCATCAACCTTACTGAGCATGTTATCCCCTTCCATGAATGTAAGACCAAGTAGGAATGTCTGCAGTAGCAATGAAATAACACCAGAGGATTACTACAGGTGAGATGAGTGGGAGGATAATGATTTAGAAATCTTGTCAAGTGGTGGTCAGAGGAGCAGTGGTGGTGCAGTATGTCTACTGCAAGTGGTACATCAACCCCTGTATGTAAAACAGGGAAAATCACTTAATTTGGGGACTTGCCACCTGTGCACCCCTCTTCTTTTTTTTTATATTTTTTTTATTAGATCATAGTTTTCCAGGAAGGGTTCAGAGTACATCATGTGTGTATTCACATATGTAATCTATTAATTAGTGATGTGACAATTTATGTGCTATCAGGTATTTGTCTGGTATTTCATTTTCACATACTTAAAATTAATACATTTGTTTAATCTTTCATTTGTTCCCTAGTGGTAATCCCATGTCTATTTATTGGGATATTTTCCCCAATGGTATCAAAGCGGTTCTATCTCTGGAGATCCAAAGCCACCACTTAGTCCAGAATGCTGTACATCTCTGGACCATTAGATTAATGTGAGCTGTCAATAGCTCCATTCTATATATTTGATATGTTATATCTTCCCATTCCTGGGAAGCTGGTGGGTCTTTCTGGAGTCATTTCCTCATCACAGCCTTATGAACTACAAGGAGTAGTGTAACTAGTTAAGAGTCTGGAGTTACCTCTTCCTAACCCTCTAGGAAAGTCAAAAATAAGTGCACATTCAGGTGTCAAAGTCCCTATTTCAGGGAACAATTCCTCCAATGCTCCCCCTACCTCCCTCCAGAATGTCTCTAAGAGTGGACAACTCCAGAATACATGTTTGTGGTTAGCTAAAGGTTCCTTACAACCTCTCCAACAGTCTGATCCTAATTGAACATCATATTCCCCCACTATTTGTGGTGTTCTAAAAAATCTTATTAAACATTTCCAGCCACACTCCCTCCAGATCAAAGATCTAGTAGTTCTATGAAGTGTTGAATATATCACTTCCTATCTCTCTTCCTCTAGGTTTATACCTAGCTCTTTCTGCCGATGTTGGGAATGTAGCTTAGCCTCTCTCTGCTTGCTAGTTAAAGCTTGATAGGTGTTAGATATTACATGCTCTGGTAATGCCATCTCTATTACATTAATTACAATTCTTGTTAGAGGATGCATCTCTCCTGGGTCCCAGGAGATGGCCATCAGATTCTTGCAGTAATTTCTTACCTGGAGGAATCTAAAAAATCTTGTTTCACTAGATGGTACTTTTCCTAGAGTGTCTGGAATTGGCCAAAAATTCCCTGTTCATATAATTGATAAAATCTGTTAAGACCCTGATGTTGCCACCTTTTGAAATTATAATCTTGTCTGGCTGGGACAAACCTGGTGTCTGCTATAATTTTCTGTAGTAGGTATGCTATATAATTTTTGATTTGTTTAATTATTGTACTCTAAATTTTCAGTAACTGTCTAGTTTGTTTAAATCTGATCTCGTTTTCCATAGTTACTTTTGATATGTTCTGTCCTGATAGGTATTTTTCTATCTCCCCTGATTGAGTCCCTTGTTCTATCTCCTTACAATGTGGGTTCATCCCTTCATCAAGCCATTGTAATATGTGTGAGACTACTGCTGCCTGTGCATATTGTTCTAGATTTGGTAGGGCTAGCCCTCCTTTATTTTTAGGTAATTGGAGGGGCTTAAATTTTATCCTTGGTTTTCTCCCTTGCCATATACAGTAAATCTGGATATCATATTATTCCATTTTTTTAAATCCTTCTTTTGTGGAAAGATAGGGAGAGTCTGAAAGAGGTAGAGGAATCTTGGGAGTATATTCATTCTTATAACATCTATTCTTTGGTTCAATGAGAGAGGCAGATGGTCCCATCTCTGGAAGCCTTCTTTAATAGATTGTATAAGTGGTGTGTAATTGGCCTCATACATATTATGAGTTTCCTTTGTAAGATTTATCCCTAAATATCTAAATTTATTACGTTTCCATCTCAATGGATATCTTGCCTGGATTGCCTCGCTTGGTTTGTAATTGAAACTCAATACTTCTGTTTTACTTGTATTTAACCTATATCCTGAGATGGATTCTACTTCTAATAAAGACAATAATTTCAGAATATATGTCTTTGGCTCTGTTAAATAAATTAGGAGATCATTAGCAAAAAAGGCTGTTTTATGAGTAGTATTGAAATAATTTACCCCTGAAATCTGTATGTTTTCTCTTATGGCTTGTGCTATAGGTTCCACATATAAGGAAAATAGGAAGGGGGATAGGGGGCAACCCTGACGGGTACCTCTGTTCAAGGAGAATCGGGTTGAGTATGATGCATTCACTTTTATCATTGTCTGAGGAGGTGTATATAGTTGTTGTATTATATTTAAAAAATATATTGGAAAATTAAATTCTCCATCGTGTGTCTCAAAAATTTCCAGGAAACCCTATCAAACACCTTCTGGGCATCCATACTTAATAATACAAAGGGGGTGTGTTCTCTTTGTATCACTTCTAATAGCAACACTGTTCATTTAATATTGCCTGCTGTTTGGTGTTTTATGATAAAACCTGCTTGTACTTTATTGATAATATGGAATAAAGTTTTCTAATTGTTTAGCCACAATTGCTGTAAAATATTTATGATCCTAATTTAAAACTGATATGGGATGATAGGATTCACAATTTAATGGATCCTTATCTGGTTTAAGTATAGTAGATATATTAGCATACTGCCAGCTATTCGGGTTAGGGGAAGTATTTTCTTGTATTGCATTAAATAATTTGGTTAACATTGGTAGTAGTGTTTTCCTAAATGTTTTATAGAATTTTGCAGTATATCCATCTGGGTCTGGGCTTTTGTTTGATTTAGATTTACGTAAAGCAAAGCCTATTTCCTGGGATGTAACAGGGCGAATTAAGTAATTTCTTTGTTCCTCTGTAATTTGAGGTAGTTGCATGTTTGTAAAAAAGTCTGTGTACTTTTCTTCATCTGGTCCTTGTGGTTGATTATCTAAATTTGAATAGAATGTTCTGAGTCCCTCTAGTATATGTTTTGTTTTATTCAATATTTTAGCTTGTGTTGGGTGCTTTATTTTCGTTATTGTTGAAATTGCTTGTTGTTTCCATAATCTATAGGCTAGAGTTTGGCTGCCCTGCTTTCCTTTCATAATATCTTTGTTTCACATACATCAGGGCTTGTTCTGTTTTTTGGTTTAGTATATCTTTTAGTTGTGTCTTCACCTGATGTACCTGTGTAATCGTATCCCTCCTTCCCTCGTGTAAATTTGTTGTAGTCTCTGTAGTTCTGTTTCTAGCTCTTTTTATTTTCTAACTGTCTGTTTCTTTTGATGGGTCACATATGCAATAATTTCACCACTTAGTACTGATTTTAAAGTGTCCCATAGTGTTCCTTCCTGTGCCTCTTCCATATTGTTCTCATGTAATATTCTGGGGATCCACTGCTGAATCTTTTTTTAAACTGTTTATCTTTAATGAAAATATTATTAAACCTCCATTGTTTTGTTATTACTTCCTGTCCGGCTTCTAGTTCTACAGTAATAATTGCATGGTCTGATAAGAAGATTGGAGGTATCATTGCTTCATTCTGCTTCTAACAAAAAATAATCTACTCGTGAATATGTACTATGGACTCCCAAAAAATGTGTGTATCCACGGGATGTTGAATAGCAATATCTCCAGGTATCTAATAGATCCAGATCTTCTATTAGCCTCCTGCCATATTTCTGTCCCCTTGTAGCTCTAGGGGTATTAAAATTTTAGCTGTCCCATGAAGGATTCATTAGAAGATTCAAGTCTCCCCCTAATATCAATCTCCCTTGCTTAAAAGCTATAATTTTATCAAAAATATTTTGATATACCATGCTCTCTGACCCTGGAAGAATATCCCACTATATAAACCTGTCCTTCCCGGTTCCCTTTAATCACAGTCAACCTGCCCTCTCCATCCTGAAATGATTTGAGAATTTGAAATGTTGAGGAGCTTGGTATAAGAATTGCTGAGCCTCTCCTACACCCCCTCGTATAGGTACTAGCTACTATATTCGACATTCCATATTTAAGTAATTTCTGGTGTTCGTTGTTGGATAACTGCATCTCTTGTAGGAGAATAATTTGGGGATGCATTTTTTTAAGATGAGAAATTATTTTACTTCTCTTTATAGGGTTATTTAAGCCATTAACATTCTGGGATACTACCCTAAGGATTTTCTTAGTCTGAAACATCTATATACCTTTGATAGTGTTCCCTTGCACACATTCTCTCATTTCCATTAATTTGTGTCTCTGTTATACAATTTATATCACTGGTTTGCACCTTCTGTTTCCATATTTTCCTGATTTCATCTCTCATCTGCTTATTTCCCATGAGGTCTCCATACCTCTTCCTTTTTTTTATCCCTCCCAGGTAACTGTTCCTTCCCTCCTCTTTATAACCTATGTACATGGTGACTTCCAGTGTCAGATTCTTCCCTGATGAGGACAGAATATTCCATCGAGTGTGGGCTACTTGCCTTACTCTTGAGGCTTGCCCTGGGGGTTGTACATATCTCCCATAATATAACTTAAAAATAAATTAGGTCATATCTGAATCTCCTATTTGGTAGTCCAGACCCTTAAAAGAAAATCCTAAATAGAAAATAAAAGCACTAACACAATATTTCATTAAACTGAGGTAGTTGGTACAGGTGCTTAACTCTGGTCACTTCATCTCACTCCCCCAATTAATATCCTAGGGTATGTTATCATATTAACACATTCAGTTCATGATATTTGCAGGTATGTCTTCTAACTTTAACTCTTCCTTCTCATTTCTTTCTTCAATTCAATTTAGTCTTCTTTTATTATGTATACTTTAGTTCAATCTATCTCTTTCTCTGAAGTCCTTTCTGTTTGAGAATCTTCCTGTCTCTCAGCTTCAGGAAGTGTGTGCCACATGGTGGTTTTCATTTATGCTCTATGCTTTCTCTTCCCACCGGAAGGCCTTAACCACTGCATCCAGCTCACTGTCTTAGGTCAGCAGGCCCCCTATTCCGACTTCTCAGTCCCTGCAGAGTGCTCTAGGCCATGTCCAGGTACCTCCCCACCCAAGATTCCACAGTCAGTCCTCAAGTTAGCTGTTCCTGTTTGGTTCTCTGAGTTCTTCTCTACTAAAGGCACCTCAGCAGATATCCATGTGTTTAACAGTCTCTTGTGGTGATCACCTCAGGTGCACCCACCTCCTCAGATTCTCCAGAGTGAAAGAAAAAAGAAAATGTTTTGTTGTTTTAATGTATAATTAAATACAGACCTGGAGTAAGGAACAAATGTGGACTCCCCCACCTCTATTCTTTAGCTACTTATCATTCTCTGGTGTCTGATTTGGGGCACATAAGCACCACTCCCAAAAGTGATCTATCCCATTGAGCTGTTTTGGCACCTTTTAGCTGAAATATTCCCCAGAGAACCCCTTTTCTCTAATTCAGCTCCTTAGTGTCCCTTCTCTGTTTCAGAATAATTTGTATACTTCCCTGCGGGAGGAGATTTCCCCAAACCCGGCCCAGAGCTACTCCACCCCATTCACCTTACCATCTAAACAGAGGGCCCACTTCCTCACGAGCTGGATTTCTTCCTCACCAAGGCACTGCACTCCACCCCAAAGGCCTACTTATTCAAGGGAGATAATCTTTATATTTTAGTTGCAAATTGATCCAATAGTCTCTTTACCTCATCCAGGACTACTTGCTGTGATTCCTTTCCCAGTCGCTTTTCCTTGTTCAGTCCCAAATTCATGTTATATGGTTTCCCTGGTAATTTGGTTGGTAGGTGTCAGCGTGGCTCAGTTGGTAGCACATCCGCCTCTGGACCAGAAGGTTATGGGTTCTCATCCCACACCAGGATTGGAGTTGCACCTAAAAATCGCTGGCATCTGAGTGCAGTATTGGGGGTGCTGTACTGCTGGGGTGTGCCGTCCTTTGGATGAGATGTTAAACCGAGGTCCCTTCTATCCATCCTGGTGTTGTCCTGGTGGGTGTCCAGGTGGAAGTAAAAGAACCCAGGGCACTCTTCAGAAAGAGTAGAGAACATTCCCAGTGTCCTGGCCAACATTTCTCTTCCCATAAACCGGTTCATGCAATTATCCAGGCTGTGTGTAGGTGATGATGTACGATATGGCCGCCACCACACATTCATTCTCTTCACTACCAGTCTAGCATTGCTTGTAAAGCACTTTGGATGTATGAAAAGCACTATATAAATGCTGATTCTTCTTCTTCTTCTTCTAGTTCAAATCCTTACTGTCATAAATCCTCCATCACACTCACTACTCTGTTGTAGGTGGCCTGTCCATTAGGGTACTGGATCATCAGTCTTTATGGATAAAGTGCACGAAATTTTAGTTTGAGATGTCTTAAAATTGGAAATAAAGGCACATTTTCCCATCTTCTCTGCATTGTGACTCTCGCATAATCATTGTCAAAGAAGAGTCTATGTTTGTCTATAAATATTTCCTCCTTTGACCAGGCCTTTTGTAGCATTATTTATTTTGTGTGATAGCTCAGGAATTGTACAATTATGGAGCGTGAATGTGCCTCAGGTCCCAAGGGTTTGGGACCGAGTGCTCGATGTACTCTCTCTCTATTACCATGGGGAAATCCTGTTCCAAATTTAATTCTTCTCTTAGCAAATTCTCTATGTATCCCCTCATGTCTCTGCCCTCACTATTCTCTGGTATTCCATAAATTTGTATATTCTGGTGTCTCTGTCTGTTCTGTGCATCTTCCTGTCTCTCTCTCCCAGAACTTTGGTTATTTCCAGAAGCTGATTTAGAGTTGTTTGAATTTGGGAAGTCTCTGCACCCTGGTCCAAGCTATTTTGTTCTAACGCCCTTGCTTGTGTTTGCAATGCTTATACATCTGTGTGCAGGAGATCATGTTCTGAACGAAAGTCCTGAAATTTTTTTTTTATATCCTGTAAGTCTGTTATTATTCTATCCAATTTGTCATTCGACACTAGATCTTTGGTCTTTTGTTTTCAGCATTTTGATTTCTTTCCTTGGGAAACCGTCTGGATCTGTGACAATTCTTAAGTCTCTGAGTCTGATTTTTCATCTCCCAATTTCTCTTCTTCTATCGGTAACACTGTGTAACTATTTATAGTTTCCTTTTGTGTAATTGATGCCATTTGTAAGAATTTCTACATCAATTAATGTTTGTAGCTGATTTTCAGCTTTTCTAGGAATTTTGGGTGTGTGTATAAGCGGAGCTCCAATCTTAGGCTGCCATAGCTCCAGAGCTAAACCGGAAGTCCTTATGCACCCCTCTTCATCAAACATCCACACCCCACCTCTGGCCATTCTCAGAGCAGAGCAATTTGTTACAACCCATGCAAAACTTGTAAGTCAGTACATGGTGGAGCATGGTTTTTCCCATAACCTCCTGCCTACCTGCCTGAAGCACGTGACCTACACTGCGTAAGTCATGTGATATGTTTGTGGGCTGCCTGTGAATTCTCGCTGTGCCTTAAAGCAGAATAAGGCAAATTGTACAATGCACAGTCATAATTATAATGTGAAGTGGTGAAGTAAGGGTTTAAAATGGATATTTCACATAGTAGAATACTAATGTGAAGTGGCCACTTTGCATCCACTTCGCTAGCAAAAGTTTACTTCATTGCATCTCTACATCAGACTAACGGATATAGATCTTAGTTTAAAGGATGACATATATTGGGGGAGCAGAGTTTTTTGTGACTATCTATGGTGTTTGATGTGGAACCTTTGTAAATGACCACTTGTGATGAAAGTTAACCTCAGAACTTTTTAATAAATAAATCCATAAATAAATAGACAGCAAAGATGTGTCAATAACAGATCATTTGAAAGATGCCTGCAAGGGAAAAGAGCACATTACAAACTAAAAAAAACACTGACTTTGCCTCCAGAAGGAAGAGTTCCCATCCTTGTATTATTATTATTTTATAATGTGTGTATCCCTGTTTGGTCTTCAGTGCTTTGTGACAAGAAAATAGAGGAACACACACACACACACACACACACACACACACACACACACACGTCTTCTTGAGCAACATTTACTGTAACTTGTTTGTGTCCTGATTTACCAGTGCACAAGAATAAGTGCAAAGCATACTGTATGTCATCAATGTTTTACCACTGGACTTCTGCTGTATGTTAAACTCCTGTTTCCAGCAAGTGGTATGTATCTCAGGACATTTCATATTAAAAGAAAACAACATGTTTAGTAGGAGGACTGGCAAAATCAACTTTTCTGTCTAACACCGTCATACTGTACAAGCTTCCATTTGTCTGAGCACAAACTTAGAATCAAAGCATATGAAATTAATATTACTCAAGGTTCACACTTACGCTTAGGAAACATCTGGACTATCTAAAAGTGGCTAGATCTGAGGAAAAAAGCTTTTCAGGCTAAAACTTTGTTTTAGACCCACCTTATCATGCTGTTGATGTGCTGCTAAGGTAGACCTCAAAATAATAATTAGTCTGAAGATAATTGCAAAACTCAGAAGACATTCTTTATTGTATAAAGCACTGGATTATCTAAAATGATAGAAAACAAAGTTTTAACCTGAAAAGTTTTTTTTCTGCTCTAGCTGCTTTTAGTTGGTTATTATTTCATGTTTTTTTAACACCATGGGCTTTTATAAATAATCCAGATGTTTGTTGGGGGTTGGGGTGAGTGGTATTTGCAAGCACGTCTCTTTCTCCACCTGTTATTCTATTGCTTTCACATGAATAAGTGGTAGAAAATGTACTGTAATGTAATGTAATGCAATGTAATGTAATGAATTTATCACTATCCATTATTTACATGTTGGAGAAACATAACAGGTTATGGACTTGTTGAAGGAGGTCCAAAACATGCACACTCATGCCTACCAACTCTTTTGTTTGGCTTTTCAGTGTCCCACCAGCTAAGAATTAATGTCTGAGCATACTATTTGTAGGAGGGCTGACTCTGAGGAGACTGAATTTAAATAAAATAATTATCCATTCAATCAAACAGCTCACTTATTGCTAAATTAATTTGAAAGAAAAACATCAGCAACTAGAAATAATATAGGAACAAAGGAAAAAGGCGATCAACTAAATTGCAGCCAGGCAGTTGAAGTCAATGGCTCAGATATTCAAACTGCACCCAAAAAGTGCGCAATAGCAAGAGCAAGCGCAAGTTCATTGCACCCATGCGCAAGAGGCACGATATTCAAAAACTGAGCCAGCCAACCTGCGCCTACAGCTGATGACTGAATATCGCACCACCTGCGCCATAGCACAACTAGGGAGGGGAAGCTGAGCAGTCCAGAGGTGCCATAGCACAACCAGGGATGTTCCCCAGCAGCAGGGTGGCAATGCAACTGCACAACCAGGGAGGTAGGGCCCACCACCCATGCCACAGATGGGCAGAGGAACACACAGCAGAACAGACATTGTCCCTCACACCCCATGCACTGCACAACTGGGGAGGGCTGGAATAACCACTGGCCCATGGAGACAAGCAACCAACCCACAGCCAGGCCATGGTGCCCCATCACACCCCTGGCAAGCTGTGACTGGCACACAAGGAGGGCTGACCACCCCGTGCCACACCATCCCCCCAATGCAGAGCACACCCTGCACCGTGACCCCCAGACACCCTTCCCAGGAGCAGCGTCCACCACTGCAGGAAACCCCATGCATGCCACCACCCCCACTGTGACAATGCAACCCTGTGCACCACAGAACCATGCAAGGCAGCCCCACCATGAGCACCTATCAGCAGGTGGTAGCACACAGCGATGCAATGACGGCATACACAGTGCCACCACACACAGCCTCCCCAAGGTACAGCTGAGAGACTGACCATGCATTGGCACATGAGGTACCCCACATGGGACAGGGCATGCCCTGGACACTACCACCAGTGGCACCCTGCACACTCTCCCAAGGACACACCCCAACCCAGCACTGGCCACAACAGCCAGCGCAGACACCCACAGTGGTGCGTGGAAGTATGCACCAGATGCCATGCAGTGCATGGACAGACACCCACCCATACCCAAGGGCACAACAACACAAGGACTCAGTAGCGGGGCAACCAAGCCCCCAGCATGGGCCCATGTAAACTGTGTACACACAACCTGCAGTCCTCCATGGCACAGGAGTGGCAGCCACCCTGCGCAGGCACTGTGGACCTGTACGCCACCATAATTTGCCCAGAGCACAAGTCACAGACAGTGGTGCACATCCCCTGCAACACACACAAGCCACAGCATGGAGGTGGGACAACAACTGTGGAGGCCGCAGTGTCACCCAAGGCAGACATGCACCACACCAGTGACAGGAGGCAACCCAGCATTGTGACGGGTACAGTGGCTGCCCTGCATGGACAGCCACCACCGATATGCCAGCAGACTGTGCAGGTCACAGACATGCAAGGGTGTCAGCTGCACAGGCCATGGACAAGCTGACAGGGGAGCCATGGACACAGAGCATGCACGATGGACCACTGCACACAGTCATCCAGTGCACAGGGCACAACACACACATCACAGACACTGACTGATAGCTACCCCCACACCATAGTCACCTCCCCATGGACACACACACATACCCATGACTGCACCACTCCTGACGCCATGCACATCACTGCAGCTGAGCACCTATAGCCCACTGCAAATCAGAGACCACCACAGTATTCATATCAAAAGACCTGTATTCAAAAACAATATCAAAATGAACTATTTACAATACTGTGTACAAAGTTGGGGGAAGGGCCACAAACAAGGTGGGGGTGGGTAAGGGACAGGGGTGAACAAATGGGACAGGAAAGGAGGGTTGTGAGGGTAGGTCCAGGGGGGTAGGGGATATCAGGTGCAGGGGGATGGTCAACCAGAGCCCCGCACCCCACTCTGGCTGCTTCACCTCCGGTGCCTCCTCCGGACTCCAAGCTGGTCAATCCATTGCAGGATCTCCAAAGAAGCCCTGGCCACATTGAGGATCTCCCTTAATGCTTCCTGAATCTCCTGCAGCTGGCGGACACCTAGGACAAGGAAGCACAGTCAATAGGTGTGAATGCACAGCCCCATACAGCCCACCTTCTGTGCATGGCATACAGCCGTGGGACATGCCTCTGTGATGGTGTGTGACCACCCACAGTGATCATGTCCACAAGACCTACCCACCCAGGTGCATACAGCCATGCAGAATGCTGCACACACCCACTGGCCAAGTCATGCACAGCACCACCGTGGCTGTTTAGTGACATGGCTATGTGGTGCGAAGGCAGTGGCACAGCCATGTATCCGGTGCAAGCATGGACCACCATCGACGCACTCCCAGACATGCAGTGCCACTGGACAGTGCTGACTGTAACAAGTTGCGTGCATGGCAGTGGTGTCAATGGATGGTGGCCATGCCCCACTGCCCACTCTGTTACACAGCATGCAATAGTAATCATGGAGGTATGGCACTCACCATCATTGGGCCGGTCCCTCTGGCACTGTGGACCATTGCCCCTCCTAGCGGCCCTGTCCTCCTGGTGGTGCCACATCTCCCAGGCTAGATGCCTCTCCTCCAGCCCTGTGGTGCAAACATGGAGAGAGAAACATCAGAACAATCCTGTAGCAAAGTCCCCCTGCCCCCAGGTGTGTGTACTCCCACCCAGCCAGACCCACCCACCCCACACCCTGATAACACCACCACAGCCAACATCAGATGGTCCCTCCCCCATTTTCCTGACACATACAACTGTGATACACATATGGAAGGAAAAAGTGTGTGGACGTAACACCTACCTGGCCGTGGCACTGTGCCCCTCCTGGCACGTGACCACAGGCGGGCAAGCAGGTCTGTTTCCCTCCTCCGCAGGTCACCATACCTGTAGTGGCACTGCTCCACTGTCCGCCCCCTTCCTGTGGCCTTCTCCAGTGCATTGGCTACCTCCTCCCACATCTGGCTCCTGGACCTGTCCAGGGGTGCTTGCCCAAACAGTGGACCATAGAGTGGCTCTACTATGGCCACTAGGTTGGCCAGTTCTACTTGGCTCCACTGTGCTGCCCTCCTCCACACCATTCTAGTAGCTCAGTCAGCTCAAAATGGTGCTCTGCAGCGTGGCTCCACCACATGCAGATGCTGCACGATACAGCGCAGCCATTCCCTATTGCGCTGTCACCGAACAGTGCGATAGTGGTGCACCCATGCCTGATGCATGGTGCCTTGGGGGCAAAGGTCGGGCACAGGGTCAAAGGGCTCTGGTGCATGGACAGGCACAGTGCCATTGGAACCCAATGCATGTAGCATGATTGGATGCCTGTGTGCTACCTCCAGTAGTGGCCTACTACACTGTTGCCCCAGAGTGCCTATGATGGCCCAGTGCCACAGCCCCATATAGGTAAACATCGCTGTAGTGCCACTGGCACAATGGTGGCCGTGCCCTGTATTGCTTCCTATGCACAGCACATCAGCAGCATGGCAGACGCCTGCGTCAGCAACCCGGGCATGCGCAGTGAGGTGTGTACTGCGCATGTCACAGAACTGCGCCCTTGGCTCAGCACGTTCAACACAATTGCTCAAAGTGCAACAACGCGATATTCAGTCATCATATGCTAAACAGCTAATCATCCATTCAATGGCTCAGCACTGCAATTTGCATCCACTTAAATTTGCACCTCACCTCATTTGCATGGGTTGCGCTATAAAAGTGTGCCATTGGGCTGCACTGGCCATAGTCAGTTACTGCAGTCTATTGGTGAGTTGCATGCTGTTTGGGAGTGTGGACTGTGGATTTTGGGACATGCATGGGACTGCACAGTCACAGGTAACAACTGTCATTCTTACAAGCTAAATAATGACCGAGTGAGTTGTGGGAGAGGAGGAACACAGTGGTGGGAGGAGGAGGAGGTCTAATTTCACCAAGGCCAAGACCGATGCCCTGTTTGAGGCCTACCTGGATCAGGAGTTGCTTCTCAGCAGATGGCAGGGAACACCTCAGGCCCATGCTGCTGCATGGGAGGAGGTGGCATGTGCAGTGAACCTGCATGGCAGCCACCAGTGCTCTGTGCAGGAGTTCAAGAAGAAGAAGGGCACAGACAGGAGGAGGATAAAGGAGAAGGTGGCTGCCATCAGGCAGCACGAGCTGTGACAGGTTGGGGGCAGCTGGAGGTGGTACACCTGACCCCACAGGAGGAGAGGGTTGCTGGACGCATGCAGCATTGTGCCATTGAGGGTGTTCCAGGTGGTTGCTTCCAGACCCGAGGTAGCCTGTCACTGCATGGTAGGCCATGGTCTGTCTATGGGGGGCAGGGTAAGTCACATGCAGCAATGCGACTTTGTTTTCCCTTACAGATCCTGAGCATCTGCATGGGTCAGTGGTGGTGGACCTGTCCACTGAGGACTGTCAGATGGAGATGGAGGAGGGCCCATCCTCCTCGACAGGTATACATGGCTCAGTGCGACAGTGGGCCCGCCTGGCTGTCCACACTGATGTTGTTGGAACAGGTGTGGAGGAGGCCCTGCTCGCGTCCCAGCATGCCGGCATCCATGGATGCCGGCATGCTGTGACTCTGGCTGGTGCCGGGTCTGTCACCAATGATGATGTTGCTAACGGCTTGGGCAGTGACACGTGTGTGCCACGGGATGGCCACACAGCAGGTAACTTCATGACCATGGCTGCGGGTGGTGCTGCCATGGAGGCCTGCGTGTCATCACAGTCCCAGCCTGTGCCTGTCAGCACCAGTGGGGCAGCACTGGTGTGTGCACAGGACAGTGGGACTGTTGCGTCCACTGTGGTGGCACCATTGAGCCCTGGGGAGCGGCAGCCAGAGGGGCAGCATCAGCAGTTGGCCAATGGGCTTGGGGGTACAGGGTCAAGGGGCAGCATCTGTGCACCACCTATGGACATGCCCAGACCTGGTCCTGCTGTGGAGCGCCCACCCTCAAGGGGTGCTGAGCATCAGGGCCATGCACACCCTGAGGGACAGGATGCTGAGGAGGCAGATGACCTCTTGGACAAGCACACCCACCTACTGCAAGCATCAGTCCACCAGCAGATGCGGCTTGCGACATCAATGGATGCACTGCGTGCGGCTCTGGAGCGGGCAGAGGAGTGTCGCAGCAGAGACACCACTCTGATCCTGGCAGGGATAGACCAGTTGCGGGAAGATGTGACTGCTGCCATTGACAGGCAGATACAGGCATTCACTGCTGTCATGGCCACAATGGGCACACAGTCATGTGCCCATGCGTCACAACACCATGCAGTGCACTGTCCATCCCCCATTCCCGGCGTCATGCGACACCCTCCCTGTCGACACCAGGTTCAGCTGTGGGCATCTTGAGCATGCCTGGCACAGGCATGTTTGGTGTGCTGCAGACCCCTGCAAGAGCACGGTCACGTTCATGCAGTGGAACCCCTGGGGGACCATTGGTGCCACCCCATGAGGCCAGTGGTCAGTCTGTCAGTGCTTGCAGGTCTCGGCAGGGCCGCCCATGCATCCATGGCAGCCGGGGCACTGTGTCGCTTGACAGACCAGTCTCCCAATATGGCTACTGTCTAGTGCTGCCCTGTGTGTATTGTGTCTTTCAGCGGGCATTGCATGGGTGGGTACCCGGCCCTGCACACGGACACACAGTCCATCTGCACACCCTCCAGGCTGCTGTCTGCAGTTGCATGTGCATGATGATGCCTGCATTGTGCTGTACACCAATGTGCAATGGTGCTCAGCATCTGACACACGCACATGGACAGGCAGTGGGCGTGATGGTCTGTGGACATGTGTGTGGCTAGGGGTGGCATTCTGGGTCGGTGTGCCTCCTACCCTTTGTGCATGTCTGGTGCATTGTATGTGTGTGCATGTGTGTGTGTCTGTCCGTGTGGCATGTTAGACCTCACCCATCCCTGGCTGTGTGTGTGGTTCCATGCACGGCCACTTCCCTTGATGGAATGCACCCCTGTTGTGTGTCCATGCATGTTTGTGGGTTGTGCCTTGGCCACTGTTGGTTGCACATGGCCTCATGACTTACCTGGGTTGGCTGAAGTGCTCCTCTGCGATGGTGTCCCAGTGCAGCTGTGCCAGCCGGAGCAGTCGGGGGTCCCATCACCCAAGGGGGGGCTGCCCATCACCATTGTCAGTGGCGACCTCATCGTCCCCATTGCTGTCCCCCTCTTCGACCTGTATGGCTATCCCACATTCGTTGGCCATGTTGTGCAGGATGCATCAGGCCAGGAATAGCCCACAGGCCTTTGAGGGGCTGTACTGTAGGGCACCGCCGGAGGTGTTCAGGCAATGGAAACGTGCCTTCAGCATCATGAACACCCACTCGATGACATTACGTGTGGTGGCATGTGCCTCATTGTAGTGTTGCTGAGATGGGGTCACGGGCCGCCGGTAGGGTGTGAGCAGCCAGGGACAGAGTGGGTATCCACTGTCACCTGTGTGTAGATGGTAGAGGTTATTTTGGTGATCAGCATCACCCTGCCCCGGGCCATGTAGGCCACTACCCATGTCACATCTGACCATGCCCCCCCAGGCCCTATGATTGTCCATGTGGTTTGCATACTCACCCACTAGGTGGCCAGTGGGGATATCCCCACTCTCAAATCTGTGGCACAGTGCTGACTTGTGCCAGATGAAGGCATCATGTGCTCCCCCAGGGTGCATGGCACAGACATCGATTATGCGCTCCCTGGCATTGCACACCACCTGGAAGTTGATGCTGGCATAGCCCTTGCGATTTATGTATGCGGCCCCCTCAGGGCCAGGTGGTGTGCTGATGGCCACATGGGTGCAGTCTATTGCCCCTAGCATGCCAGGCATACGTGATACCCTGTGGAACTCCTGTATGTTTGCTGTGTGCTCCGCTGGTGTGCTGGGGAAATGGATGTACTCCACAGCATGTGGCAGCAGTGCGCTGAGGAATTGGGTAAGGTGGCATGATGTGGCTGACTGGGTTATGCCTGTGGTGTCCCCAGTTGTTCTCTGGAAGGTACCCGTGGTGAGCAAGCACATGCAAGCTGTCACTTTCGTCTCCACTGACAGGGCATGGCTCCATCGTGTGAGTGCCTGCATCACATCACTGCACAGCTCACAGAGCTGCCTCAGAATTGCCTGATTCAGGTGGTACCAGCCTACAATCTCGGTATCACTGTACAGCTCGAAGCTGGTGTGGGCTCGATACTGCCTGTTGGGGGCATACCACTGACAGGCCCTTCCATGGCCATGCCCCCCTGCTGCTCACCTTCTCACCCCCCTCATTATGACCTCTATCTGGAAGGTGGCACTGGCCATGTCCCTGGCTTGTGTTCACCCCCCCCCGGCAGCTGTTTCTGTATTCCCTTCACTGTTCTGGCTGCTACTTCCCCTGCACTGGGAACACCTGCTTGTGCTGGCCTCACTACTGTGTGGTGTACTTCCCCCTTCTGCATTGTCTCCCCACACCTTCCCCTGTGCCTTTTGCTTCCAGGTGCCCTTTCCTGCCTGGCCCTGTGTATCCCTGCTGCCCAGTTTTCCCTGCTATCTTTGGCTCTCATGTGGCTCCCCTGTAGCGTTCTTGCATCTCTCCCTTGCTCCCTTTTATTTTGGCTCATTTCCACTATGGTGCAAGTTCTGCTTGCTCCACTATTATGCATGGCGCATGTTGTTAAATATTGCACTGCACCATTTATGCATGGTTCCCCCCCTTCAGTTGTGCATGCATTCATTATCATTGCGCTGTTGCTCAGCATGATTTGGGGGGTGCAACTGCCTCCTGCTGAATATCGCAGAATGGCGCATTTTCGGACTTGCGCAGGTGCAACCCTATTGCGCATGGCTCAACTCTTTTGAATATCTGAGCCAATGTGTCATCAACGAGACAAGCATTTAATTCACAACACAAGTTACTAGCATAACACTGCTCAAGAAAAGAATCCGCTTATTGAGAGATACTATTTATGTGGCCAGTTCACTGATGTTATATTCATTCTTTGCTTTTAATTAATTTTGTTTTGGACTAGTAGAAAAAGATCGATGGTGCAAAATAAGTATTTCTATGATCTGCAGCCAAGTGGCAAGTGCCTACACCTACAAAAGACCTGCCTTACAATAAAGTTCATTACACTAACCTGTTAAACAGATGCTAATTGGTGATTGCATTAAACTCATTACAAGGTCTCACCCTGTTTGGAATCCCTGACTACCTGCTGAGCTGTAATGTTATCCAGATGGAAGTGGGTAGCAGAGGAGTGGACTCTGACAGAACTCAAATCACAGACTACATGCTTCCTAAATTAACTTAAAGCTCTGTTTACACTACACCATTTGCAGCACCTCAACCCATGTGCAATGGTTGATGTGCTGCAAATGCTACTGTGTGGACACTCACCAGAGCACCTCAAGATGCCTTCAAATCCAGTTTTTGGATTGGTGCAAGAGAGGGCACCCATTTCGGATCAAGTGCATTTTCTTGCACTGTAAATGCAATAATGCACTCAATCTGCTGCAGTCCATTGTTTTTCTGTAATGTGGAACATGCCTCCACTGAAGGAACAGTCACCCTGCAGCACAACTTGTGGTGCAGCAAAAGGAACTATGTAAACAATTAACTGCCACATCCACAGACAGTGCAGCAAGTGAGGAGCAGCAGATATTTTCAGTCACTGCCACCACGTAAACAGGGTTTAAGTTCAAATGTTTTATTAGCAGACTGTTAGAAAAAGATCACTGTCATTACGTCTACTATGTTTCACTTTTTTTATGTGTAGTACTCCATGTGCACACAACTGAAATTGTCTGTAGTTGCTTGTTGTTTTGTATGAATGATCATACCTTGCAACCTCTCGGCATTAAAAATCATAGTACTGACCTTCAAAATGCATAGCAAATGGCCAGAATGTGTAACACTTTCTTATTTTAAACAATAATATGTCTACAAATACTGGGCCCCATATAGTTATTGAGGGATGTTTCCATTAACTTAATTCAATGACAGAATAGTTTGTGTGCCCAGAAATAGATCTTACATTATTAAGAACATCAGTAAACCTATGTGGAGGAAGGGTAAATTTGAGTGTGCAAATCATAGCACTATGCAAAATTCATAGCAGTTGAGAGGTATGTCAATGATGGCTGAACAATGCCAGAACAGAGATTCTTTTTCTGATTTTGAGAAACTGTAGAGAGTCAAAGATGAGAGTTCATGAACAGGGAAAGATTTTCAAATCTGATTGTACCAAACTGTAAAGGGATCCCCTCCCCCAACAAGAGAAAGGCAATCATTTTCATCAATTGACATGCTTGTCTGCCCTGCTGTACTGCTAAATCTTATTCACAGTGCCTGTTGCTAATTAGAAGGCAGCCTGTCAGCCATCCCCACCCAAACAAAGAAAAAGAATGAACCAGCACAATTTCACTCCAGGAACATAATCAAAGATAAAAAACAGAATAAGCTAACAGTGTGGTCTAGTGGTTCTGTGCTGTTTGTGTTCATTGATAACTTGTTGTCAGGTTCTGCTCTCTAACACCTTCACTAAATAGCACATACTATTTTAACAAAATGCATCAAAGCACCATACTTTTGTGTGGTAATGATAATCAGCTTGATACTAGTGATATTTGTTGCACCTTTCATTTAAAATGTTCAGACAGATACATAGACATGCTTACTTTAACATTCTATGTGTGTCTCCCTCCATTTCCACATAATCCACATGCAGTACAAACTGGTATTTGCTATTTTGCATGTGTTTGAAATCCTAATTTCAAAAATTAAAGTTCTTCTTGTAATGAAACCCTATTTTAAAAATAAATTTAGTGGGCTCCTACTCCTTACTTTTATTGCCAGGAATGCTACTTAGTATTTGTACAGGATGCTTAAATGGTACAACATTGAAACACATATGTCACTGCAGACTCTCTGCAAAATGACACTGACAAGGCTACACATTGGTCAAGTGAGAATCTGCTAGCCTAGAAGTGTTAGGTAGAACACTCTGCTGTTAATATTATTGATTAATAAGCCAACAGTGATAGGCTTCACAATATACAGGTTATCACCAGCAAATCATTGTACACCAATCCCAACTGCCCCCACCCTCACCTGCCTAGGACATAAGAGTTTCTTTAAATTAGGAAGACACAAGCATGCACAGAATTACAGATACCACTCCCCTTTCCAACACTCATCCCCTCAATTATGACTGATGGAGTATGGGGGAGGGGAGGCTGTAGAAACATCAAGTACTGAAGTCCACTCCCTGGCTCCATAGTTGATTGCCTGACACTGGCAACATTATCAGCGTAAAGTATTATTGACTTCAGGAAAAAAAAAAATATTTTCTCAGTGCTATAGATAAATGATAAAAGTGAATAAGGGAGAAAGGTCAATAAAAAAGCAGATAAAAATGATACCAATTGTGTATTCCTTTGAAGCTACTGTAGTTTAAATTATTTTAACAATTATATACTGCATAAATTGTGTTCAATCAAAATTGATGCAACGCAATGGCATTCCATGATGCATGATTCTAGGATTACATTAGGCTTCTAGAAAAAAAAAGAATTTCAATTTATTTATGAAAAATTGGAACGTTTTATGTTTTTACTAATAAATAGGACATTTTTTCAAAGGGAAGAATGCTATTTTATTTTTTTTGTATGTCTGTCTGTCTGTCTGTTTATCTATCTATCTATCTATCTATCTATCTATCTATCTATCTATCTATCTATCTATCTATCATCTATCTAACTGTTACACCTAGAAGGCACACTAAGCAAACTGTTTATTTCCAAGTGTGACCTAGGGGAAGGGACAGCGGCAATACAATAACATTTACAATATATACAACATTTCTCTCATATTCAGTAGGTGCATTTTTCATGGAGGCTGATGATATAGCAATTTGTGTCTGTGATCATGGCAGTGGTGCATACAATATGTTTAGAAATAATTTTTTACTAGTATGTTTGTGTCTTACATAAAGACCACTAATATGCTTACCATTGATCTTGAAGCTGAAATCTAATGCATTCGCCTCACACAAATGTCAGTACAAAAATGTAAAAGACATGCTTTTCGTGTGTGTGTGTGGGGGGTTCTATTATAAATATTTTGTAAGTGATGACTTCAAGTACTGAATAAGCTGCCACTATAGAGAGTATGAAACACAACTTTGATATCATCAGATATTATGCTTTGAGATGTCTAAAGCACCTCAATGCCACTTGCCACCTACTGTACTTGGCAACCAAGGCTGGCTGCACAATGCAGAGAAGGGGTTATACTAGTTTTCTCTCCAAGCAGAAGTCTGTGATAAGAGTCGGGGTCAAGGAGGACAGACAGATGGCTGCTAAGCTACAATATGCTTATTGCATAGCTTTATTTAAAGTATTAAAGGTAGTTGAATAGCACTTCCTCATTTCAAATGCAGGTGTATTTTGTTAGTACTTGAAAATATAATCACCAGACACTGACTCAATCTATTTAGCTCACCACACTAGGTCAAGAGATCCCCCTGCCTGAGAAACAGACAGTTGCCTCAATTTGCAAACGTATTGATGGAGTACAAGGTGCACAACGTGTTAAGCATTCCCCCAAAATAGAGGCTTCATAGCCATAAACTTATAAAATCTATTCCATTTCACCCTGTGGTGTCCTGCACCATGTAAGCACTTCTGTAGAACAGGAACACAGTTACTGAGATAAACTCAGTTATTGAGGAGTAGATCTCATAACCCAAAATTGTTAACTGTCCAAGCCTAATAGTTACCCTCAATATATGTACATTAATCTTAAGTCAAATAGGTTCACAATATAGATGACAAGCCAAAGTAGCATTTCAATAAACTACTTCTTAAGTATTTTATATTCTTTTGTTTAAACACTCACTCTGGGACTGTTTCATGCCTGTAAGTAAAACAGTCTTTTAAAATTCAAACACAATAAAGTCTTCACTTTAACATTATCAGAAAGATTGGTTAACACTGTTTTCTAAGTACTGTAGAAGTGGTTTTATACCATCTCACCTTATTAAATAAACTAAACAGTGGAAAATCTGACTTCACTTTCTGAGCTGCAGTTATGATTCTCAATTCTATTGAAAAGTATTAAAAGAAAGAGTTCTTTAAGCTCAGTTTCTTGAAAGTTGTGACTAAAAATGCATTTTTTCAAAGGGAAGTAGTAGGAGCAAGTTAAGGGAATTGTAGGCTTTTATTTCAGTAACTGTGTTTCTGTTCTATAGAAGTACATAAGTGGAGCAAGGTAGCACAGAGTGAACTGGAGTAGAGTTTATAAATGTATGGTTATGCAACCTCTGTTTTGGGAGAACAGTTAGGTGTCTGGCTAAAGATGTAGCATGCCTCATTAATTGTATGTACATTTTACACTTTTCTTATCATAACTCAATATGTACATGTATTTGGAACATTTAAGTTATTATGAAAGACCTTTGCATGATTTTAGGATCCTGCTTTCAAATGTGCACATTTACAACTGTGGTATAGTTGCATACTGCTATAACTGTATTTTTTACATTGAGAAAAGTATAGTCAGTGCCAGACTGTTTCAGTTTGGAACCTGTTAACATGAAGCTTGAAATGAGATTGTCAACATCCAGAAACACATTATTACACATACTGCAGCTGATAAATAATACATGTTGAGTGTCTGCTTCCCCTTCCTCCTATATCTCATGTTTAGTGTGTAAGTCCCAATCATAGACAGTTCAAACAAACAAAGGAAAAAATCACTGTAGTTCTCAAAAGAGGTAGTGAGGAAGGTTAGGGGGGAAGGTAACATTCAGGAAGTGTAAGGACACTCAGAAGGAGCAGGACAGAGAACAGTACCAGTTAAAGTAGAAGGAAGCAGGGAATGCAGTCTGAATAGCAAAGGCCAAAACTGAGGAAAAGATAGCCAACTCATTAAAGAAGGGGGATAAAACATTTTATAGGTACATTAGAGAGTTGAAGAAAGACCATGGGAAGCTTAATAAACGGAAGGTGGGGTGGGCAGAGGGTTACAGTGAAAAAGCAGGGAACCTGAACAAATAGTTCTGCTCAGTATTTACAAAAGAAGAGGAGGTGGTGGTTCCTAAACCAAACAATACAATCACTCTGGATAGGGAGGTCAGTACCAGTCCATTCACAGAAGAAAGGGTCCTGAAAGAACTCCTGAAACTCAAGGTGGACAAAGCAATGGGGCCTGAAGGGATTCACCCCAGAATTCTAAAAGAACTAAGGGGAGAGCTAGTGACACCACTGACTAACCTTTTTAACAAATCATGGAAGGATGGTGTGGTACCTGAGGACTGGAGGAGGGCAGATGTGATTCCCTTTCACAAAAAATGGGAGCAAGACAGAGGCAGAAAGCTACAGATCTGTTAGTTAGAACTCAGTGGTAGGTAAAATGATGGAATCACATGTGAAGGAAAGAATTGTTGTGTACCTGGAGGCCAGTGGGGCACAAAACCCAATGCAGCATGGATTCACAGTGAGAAGGTCATGTCAGACAAATCTAATTGATTTCTTTGACTGGGTGACCAAAGTAGTAGACCAGGGATGGGCTGTGGACATGGCCTACCTAGAATGTAGCAAGGCATTTGACACAGTCCCACACAAAAGATTAATAAACAACTTAGCCAGCCTGGGAGTGGGTTCCAAGGTTGTAGCCTGGATAAAACATTGACTGGACAACAGGACACAGAGGGTTACAATAAATGGAGTCCAGTCTGAAGAAAGGGGAGTTACTAGTGGGGTACCACAGGGTTTAGTACTGGAACTGTTCCTCTTTAATGTCTTAATAGGTGATATTTCAGAGGGACTGGAAGGGAACATATGTATCTGCAGATGACACATACCTCTGCAACAGGGTTGATACACAAGGTGGGGTGGAAAGAATGAGAAGGGACTTGGCAAGGTTGAAGGAATGGTCAAAAATATGGCAGCTGAGATTCAATGCAAGGAAATGCAAAGTAATGCACCTAAGAAACAAAAACCCAGGGGAAGTGTACACAGTATGGGGGAGGTACTAGCAACAACAAAAATGGAAAAGGACCTGGGGGTAGTCATCAGATGACCCACAGGTAGGCAAGAAATGTGAGAAGGCAGTAAGGAGGGCTGGGGGGATACTGGGATGCATAGGGAGAGCCATCACCAGTAGAAAACAAGAAGTTGTTATCCCTCTGTACAGACAGTTTGTGAGACCCCATCTGGAATACTGTGCGTAGTTCTGGAGACCCTATCTCTGCAAAGGCAGAGACAGGTTAAAGACAGTCCAAAGGAGGGCAACTGAAATGGTACAGAGTCTGCACCAGAAGCCCCACAAAGAGAGAGAGAGAGAGAGACTAAAGGAGCTTAATATGTATACTGTCAATGAAAGGAGGGAGAGGGGTACATGATAGAAAGATTTAAGTACCTCAAGGGAATCGATAAAGTCCAAGAGTGTAGCATCTTTCAGAAAAAGAGATGTGTAAGAACAAGGGGGCACAAATTGAAGATAGAGGGGGCATTGTAAGGAAGTATTTTTTCATGGAAAGAGTGGTGGATACATGGAATGGCCTTCCTGAGGAGGTTGTGGGATCAAAAACAGTGAGGGAATTCAAGAATGCATGGGGCAGAAATAAAGCAATTTGTGTGGGGGTAGGAGGAAGTAGGCTGTTGGTTAACCAGGATCTGCAGCTTATGAAATAGGTAAGGAAAGGAGCAGACTGGATGAATCAAGTGGTCTTTATCTGCCAACAGAGTCTATGTTTCTATATCAAACATTTAGCATAATTATCACCTGAATTGGGAGCTAAACCACTGAGTGCAAAAAAGAAAACCTCTGTGCTCATGCAGTGAGTTAGTTAAGGGAGTGACTTTCGGCTTTATTTTGCACTGTTTTAGCTTCATTTGAGGTGGTAATTATACTTAGGGTTGGACTTGTACTGTCTATGATCATGGTTTACACACTAAATATGAAGCATTCGGTGAGGCGAGGAGCAAACATTCAACATGTAGATGTTTATCAGCTGCAATATGCTTAATAGTGTGTTTCACAATGTTGACAACTTCATTTTTATTTCTGGAGTTACAAGGTTTAAAACTAAGGAAGCAGTCTGGCAATGGACTTTGTTAAACTGATGCCCAGATCTTGTCAGATCCGTGGTCACCTCATATAAAGCCTGGTTTTACATCCTTGCAATAATAAACTGATTACTGTGGGTTTCCACAAATATTGTATCCTCTTGGCTTTTTTTTTTTCTTTTATGGACTGTGGCATGCTAATGTCTGTGTATGAAGAAATGAACTAAAATCACAGTTTAAAAGGTGAAAGCAGACTCTTTCCAGTGGAAAAATTAGCTCAGCTAATGAAATAACATTGTATGATATCTTATAACCACTCAAAAAAACAATAATCTCTGAACTCATTCTTGCAGACGTTCAGCACCATTACAGCCATAGCACTGTTGGGGGTGTGTGGGTTTTAAATGAGCTTCTCCATAGATAGGCATTAATGCCACAATCCTAAAAAGAAAAAGAAAAAATCTCTGAGAGGAGGATAATAACACTGTGGAAACACACATTAATCAGTTAATTCCTGCAACTGTGTAAAAGTAGATTTTATATGAGTTGACAGTGGAACTTAAGATTTGGAGACAGCTGTATTTTTTTCAGCTCTGACTAAATTGACATATAGATAACAATCCATATACAGTAGTTGTGTGATGTGAATCATTAGATTATTCTGGGTCTGTGTCATTAAAGAGCACTGTAAATTAGCAGTTGTGCAAGCTTGTATTTTTGGAATGTTTGCTGTACTGCAATGAGTTTAGGGTGCTGTTTTTCTTTCCAATGATCCACGATCTCTGGACACAGCTCTTGATTTGCTCTAAGTAATACATTTCTGAAACACTAAGAGCACAGAGAACTATCAGATTAAGCTACTGAGATACTGTATAGTATTAGCCATCTCCAGTAGTATTCTTAATGAGATAGCATTGACAGTGGGTGTCATCTTATGTGTTTCTTATGTGTTTGCATTTCTATTCCTAATACTCTACTCTACTCTACTCTACTACTATTACTATGTCAAGGTATTTCTGATGCACTTATACAATTATTTACTGTATAAATACTGTAGAATGCCCCATTAATGATATAATGGCTCATTTGCAATGGTGTCTTGCCTTTTTACCTGACTTTCTATTTGCACAGACTGGAGCCATGTGGTATTGAACCACTTTATCAGTTCATACAAATGGATTATTTCCACCTGGCTTGGTTTCAGTGTGTTGACTCATGATTTTGAAGTTAGCTTTTTGAACACAAATGTGCATTGTCTCATAAAGAATGGTTGAAAGTGCTTCAATGAATATGTTCATGAAAGTAGACGAATGATGTTTGCTAGTAAATTGTTTCATTTTTTTAATCCTATACTCTATCTCAATCAGTTTGTTTGTTACGTCACCACCATTTCCCAGGTTTTTTATTTCAGTTCCACAAATCCAGATCAGTATGATGGTAGCTATACGAGGCATTGCAAGAGCAGTCTGCTGCAACATTGATTTGAAATTATCTGTTATGCTTTTTCAGAATAAAAGTATTGGCAAATTCAGTTTTCATGCAGTCACCTTTCATATCAAGTTTTTGATAGATGTAATGTAAGTTTTATTTCTCTTTTCCTCATGATCTCTACAGGCTCCTTCCCAACCTTCCATCCCCCACACACACACACACACACACACACACACACACACACACACAGCTAGTCTGTATTTGTTCCTTCTAAAATCTGTATGATTCAAAGAAGCACAAGATAAATGGACTCAGACTATCACACTATGATGCATACAAACAGCCTAGAACTGAAATTACATTTTTGCTGTATAAGTAAAAAAAATGAACTAAGAAAAAAAAGAGACTGCCTCTAATAGTTTCTCACTCCAATGCACCTTAAACTCTCACCCAACCAAACTCCCCAAACCCACCCTCCACCCACACCTTGCTCATCTGCTTGACATCACATTCTATACTGAAACAAAAATGAAATAAAAACACAAACACTATTTCTTGTGACATACATTTCCCAAAGTATGTCACTACTGTTATGACTGCAAACTGACATGCCACTAAGAGTCATGGTCTCTGCTGAAGTGGCTTTGGATTTCATCCATTCATCATTTTCTGACAGCAGTGGTGAGTTTTAGCAAACCGACAATCACATTAATAGTCCTTGTTTCTACTGTTGGTTTTTTTTTTGGTAATAAAGCATGGGTAAATTACAATTTTTATTCAGACATTATTAATGTAGGTAATTTATTTTATACACTGTAACTTAACTGCAGTGTGTATCAAAACAGCACAGGATGAGGAAGCTTAGATTATCTCACTTGGAGGCATCAACACAACATGACTCAGAAATCTTCCTGTGGGCCATCAAATAAAAAATAGCCTGTAAACAAAACTACATATACATTATGCAGTAGCCATTAATTGTAACAAAGTCTGACTAGAGCCAATAGGGCTGCAGGAGCAGAATCTGGGTTTAAAATATTGAACATTATTATTTTCTTTTATATACTGTATTTTTTACACCAAATTTACGTGACGACTGAGCTGCTCTGAAAGTAATGCATCTCCTGGCCCCTGCTGGGCATCATCAGAGTGAATCACTCTAGTGATGCCTGGCAGGAGTCAGGAGAAATGATAGTTACAGAAATGCTCAGCCACCACTTTTTTATGCTCACTATGTGTGGGTGCACCATGCACTTTAGTTAAACAAAGGACTATGAATAATACTTGTGTGGTCCTGGTGGTTTCTGCATATGTGGGTGTGCCTCATTCTTTTGCTTGTCCCTGTGGAACAGCAGGCTGATATGGGACATGAGCTCAGTCTTCCCATTCTCAGGGGTATTGACAGGATTGAACATATGGATATGTTCTCCAGCAGGACACAGGGACATGCTTTGAAGGTCACAGATGGCAAGTTTAGCGGTAACATTAGGAAGCATATTTCATCCCAGAAGGTGGTGGCCTACTAAAATGATCTGCCAATAGAAACTGTGGACATGAAGACTGTTGAGTGGTCCCCAGTGTTACCCATCCCTTAGCTTTTGCCAGGACTGAGCTGATACAGATGTGGAGAGATTTTAGGAATGGCAAGAGTGTTGAAAAGACTATGCTGTGGTCTCACCATACCAGAGTCAGATGTAACTGATACTGCTGTGATTATAGAACTGTGCATACATGATATTCATGGATGCTCAGTTTGCTCCAGAGTCAGTCATAAGGACATGACTACATATGCATGATCTTCACATATGCATAGTTTAGGTCAGCATCACCATGTTGCACACAGTGGCCATTAGTATCTCAGCAAATCTGTCCTGTGTCAGTACATTGCATGTAGATGTAAACATGGGTAAAAGTAAGAAGCCACTGGATACTGCATCTCAGCCAGGCTAAGCTGTAGCAGTACATCGTAAAAATGGATAACATTAGGAAGCCCTGAAAATGAGATACTGCATCTCTGCAAACCTGTCCTGTGTCAGTACTATGCCAAAATGGATAAAAGTATGAACCCACTGAATATGACATACTGCATCTCAGTCAGGCTATCCTATGTCAGTTTTACACACACCTGTCATGGCTGTAGCGGTGTTATTTTATAAATAAATATATTGCCTTTATTCAGGTCTCCCAAGTGGTGTGGCTTTTTGTTGTAGCACTATATGATGTATTGGGTCTGCACACTCTTTACTGCTGAGCTGTTTTGTTTGTTGTATCCTATGTCAGTACATTGTAACATAGATACATAGACAGTGTCGGCAGATAAGGGCCTATGGCCCACCCAGTCTGCCCATTTGAGCTTGTAAGTTCACTTTATGTTTTCCTAGAAGTCTGTTGCCCCTTACCCCCTGACCTACAGAATTCCTTTATGTCTATCCCATGCATTCTAAATCCTGTGATTGTTTCAGCCCCCACCACTTCCTCTGGCAGGGTGTTCCCCTTGTCCACCACCGGTGCTGTGAAGAAATTCTTCCTCACATTTCCTCTGAATTGTCCTCCCTCCAACTTCATCCCATGCCCTCTAGTCCTGGAACATCTTTTTCACTTAAAGATAGTGTATTCCTGCACCCTGCTCCTCCCTGTAAGATACTTGCATGTCTCCATCATATCCCCTCTCTCCTCCCTCCTCTCCTCCAGGGAGTACATGTTCAGTTCCTTCAACCTGTCCTCATAGGACTTGTGATGCAATCCATGCACCATCTTTGTTGCCCTCCTCTGAACCTTCTCTACCCTGTCTATGTCCTTACATAGGTAAGGTCTCCAGAACTGTACACTGTACTCCAGGTGGGGCCTCACTAGTGTCACTGTGATATACTGTTGGCTGCTCATCACAAAGTGGGCCATTGATAAGTTTAAAACTGCAATAGTCGATGCGAGGAAAGAAATGTAGGTCGCTTGCAGGAGATTTGAATAGTCTCCCAGCAGCGGCCTTTGTCCGTGGACGATCTGTCTTAGACCTGCAAACTATTCAGTCGACGGCAGCGCAGGGGCTAAGACCACTTACAGGTGAATGTATGTGGTCTCCCCGAGGAAGCCTTTGTCCTTGGACTACTGTAATGAACTGTGAGCACTCCTGGGAGACTTTACGTGATTTCCCCTTGCGGTGTCTTATCCTTGGACAATTTGTCTCCAAGAGTTGAGCAAATGTGTTGTCGACAACCTGAAGGTTACCACCATCAAATGGGATTCACTAAGACTGAGACCGTTCAAGGGAAATTGTGTGATCTCCTGGCAGTGGCTTTATCCCAGAGCTTGGAACTGTGTCATTGATGACCTGAAGGCTGCAGTCGTTGACAGGAGCACAAAGACAGGCCACTCATGGGAGAGCTTCTGTGATCTCCCGACGGAGGCTTTGTTCCAGTGCATCTTCAATTACTTGAAAGTCATAGCAGTCGATGGGAGTGGAGGAATTGAGCACTCATGGGAGAGTTTGCATGATCCCCTGGTGGTGGTGGTTGTTGGTTAACAATTTGACTCAGAACTGGGAATGGGTCCCATTGACTACCTGAAAAACAGCCACCGTCGACGGGAGCTCAAAGATGTAGTCCGCTCATGGGAGAATGCATGTGGTCTCCTGGCGGCGATGTTTGAGTGTGGATGATGTGACCCAGATATTGGGAGTGATATAAGCTCAACATTGCTGTCAAAGAGTGGGAGTGCTGTTCTTGCAGCTCTCAGTTTAATCAGGCCATCTTCTATCACTCAGTCTGCAGACAACATTGCCTGGCATCATAGTCTTTCATGTCAACTGTCAATCCACAGGTACATTGTCAACAGAAAGACATCCAATGATAACATCAACAGCCAAGGAGAAGATGCAGCAATGTGTGAAGGATGCACTGTGTAATGAGACTAAAACCATAGAAACATAGAAACTGTCAGCAGATAAGGACTGCTAGGCAGAATGTACCCTTAGGAGATCAGGCTTGCCAGGCCGAAGCTGGCTCTGTATCGAGGCAATGTCCAGACTGTAGTGTTTGATAAAGGTGTGGACTGTGTGCCAAGTGGCTGCTGCACAAATGTCCAAAGCAGAGATCCTTTTGAGGGCTGCAAAAGAGGCAGCAACGCCTCTCATGGAATGACCTCTTACCGGACCAGATAGCAGTTTGTCAGGCTTCTGGTAACAGAAAGTGATGCAATGCATCAGCTACATGGAGAGAGTCTGCTTTGATATTGGGCTGCTTGAGGACCATGGAGCAAAGGATACAAACAATTAATCACAATTAACAGGGCTAAAGAGCACATAAAACAGCCTTAACATATGTTATATTGATTTACTGACAGGCATAATGAAGACAGTTGTGTTCATGTATTGATTTGAGCATGCAGGAAAATGTACATGGTTTTGTCCCAGTTTTACATAGAAAACACAGGGAAAATGAGGTTGCCCTACAGGGAAATGCTTTGTTCAATCTGGGAACACTGCAATTGACACCCCTATGATTTCTTTGTAATCCACTATGATGCCCCTTGCAACCTCTGAAACCCCCTAAAATATTAGCTGCTTAGCAGTTACCCTTCCTACAAATATAAAACCATAGGAGTTCCAATGCCACTAATTAGGCCCCTGAAAGGGTTAACATAAATCAACTCTTCAGAGGAAATACTGTAAATAATTGCTACACACATTGGAAGAGATGGCCAAGAATGTAATTTGGAAGTTCTCTGCAGTTAGATGCTGTATCCTCTGTTGGAACTCAAACATGGGTAAAAGTATGACCCCACTAAAAATGAGATACTGCATCTTAGTCAGGCTAATTTGTATCAGTATGTTGTAGAAATGGGTAAAATTAGGAACCCTCTGAAAATAAAATCCTGCATCTCAAAGCTATCCCGTGTCAGTACATTGCCAAAATGGATAAAAGTATGACTCCACTGAATATGACATACTGCATCTCAGCCAGGCTATCTGGCTGTGTCAGTATATTATAACAATGCTATAATACCATCAAGAGGTTCTGAAGATACAAAGTTTGAGAGATTCCAACATTTTTCCAAAGTGTCTGTGAAATGTTGCAAGTGAGTTTTACTATTTAAAATAAATAAAAGCAGCCTTAACATTTGTTATAGTGATTTTATTGACAGGCATAATGAAGTAATTTGCGTACATGTATTGATTTGTACATATAGGAAAATATACAGGAATTTTGTTCCCATTTTATAAGGAAAATACAATGAAAAGGAGGGTGCCTTACAGGGAAATGCTTTGTTCAATCTGGAAGCACTGCAGTTGACACCACTATGATTACTTGTAATTCCCTAGAATGTTGTTGTTGTTGTAAAATGTTATTCTTATTCATAATAAGATGAACAAAAATATAGAATATATATTCCATAGCCCCTTGCAACTTCTAAAAACACCTAAAACATTAGCTGCCTAGCATTTATTTACCATTCCTACAAGTATAAAACCATGAGAGTCCCAATGCCGCTAATTATATAAGTACTGAAAAGGTTAACATAAATCAACTTTTCAGAGAAAATACCATAAATCATTGCTACACACACACACACACACACACGCACGCACATTGGGAGAGATGACCAAGCATGTCATTTGAGACTGAAGTTAGATGCTTTTATCTGTCTTGCAGTAGCTCTAAAAATGCTGTTTACCAAGCTGGATTAAAAAGAAAACATGTGTTTCTTGTACCCACTGAAGTACTACAAAGCTGCTGAAAGAACTAGAATGAATCTAATTGACTGAGCTCCAGACAGTTGTCTAGCATTTATTTACCATCCCTACAAGAATAAAACCATGAGAGTTCCAATGCTGCTAATTACATAGGTCCTGAAAATGTTAAGATGAATCTACTTTTCAGAGAAAATACCATAAATCATTGCTACACACACACACACACACACATACACACACACATTGGGAGAGATGACCAAGCATGTAATTTGAGACTGAAGTTAGATGCTTTTATCTGTCTTGAAGTAGCTCTAAAAATGCTGTTTGCCAAGTTGGAGTCAAAAGAAAACGTGTTTCTTGTACCCACTGAAGTACAACAAAGCTGCTGAAAGAACTAGAATGAATCTGTTTGACTGAGATCCAGACAGCTGCCTAGCATTTTTTTACCATCCCTACAAGTATAAAACCATGAGAGTTCCAATGCTGCTAATTACATAGGCCCTGAAAATGTTAAGATGAATCTACTTTTCAAAGAAAATACCATAAATCATTGCTAAACACACACACACACACACGCATGCACACACACACACACAGGCACATTGAGAGAGATGACCAAGCATGTAATTTGAGACTCTGCAGTTAGATGCTGTTATCTGTCTTGCAGTAGCTCTAAAATTGATGTTTACCAGATAGGATTCAAAAGAAAATATGTGTTTCTTGTACTCAGTGAAACACTACAAGGCTTCCAAAAGAACTAGAATGACTCTGTTTGACTGAGCTCTGGAAAGAAGTTCAGTTTGCAGCACTGCAAGGGTTAAATTGAAGGGCTGCAAAGAGCAGAAGGATCATTGGAAAACTTCAAAGGAAGTGTCCTATGGTCTAAATCCAGTAGCTCATTTTTAGAGCTGATGCAAGAGGGCTGCATGCTCAGCCTACCTGCAGCCCTAATACTCTTATATTGATTACAAGTAAACTTTATCTCCCTCATGATATCCATTACCTCCCACCACCCATTACCCATCACCCACTTCCCATCCCTCATATAGTATTTCACATTAACTACAATAATGACAACATAAACTTTTATATAGTGTGTATCCAACCAGCAGTGGACCAGAATTCTAAGAATACTGCACCTAGAGACATTCAATCAAGGCTGAACTGAAATCACAATTTTAACATGAAGCTGGATAGAAATAATACAAAGCTGAACCACTTCCAGTTGTGGTACCTGGTCCTGTAATTTAACTGGGAAGGGTACCTGGTCTTGTAATTTAACTGGGAAGGGGATGATTTTCTATGCTGCCTGGCTATGTTTCAACAATTTCTTGTACTCACATGATGGCATTATTTTGCATTATGAATTCTTTCCTTTAATGGCCAAAGCTGCAGCTATTCACTTAATGGGGGAGGGACTGCTAACCACCAAGGAGTTTCTTTTAAAACCAGGGCTGATATGAAGCAAAAATGCTATTCAGAGAGTTAACTGCAAAAGTGAAGGAGAATTCTGCTGCTCTGTTGCCAGATGCAGTGGATAATTTAACTGACACAAACAGAAAATAATTGCTGTAAATATTAAAAATAAAATAAAATAATGAAATAATAGTATGTGTGGAAACTATGAGATAAAAATGACTAATTGTCACTTTGAGTGTGAGTGCCAGAACAGGATTAGCTGATGTGGACTGTGGACTGTGGGAACACTTGCTGGAGAACTGAAGCTCATTACAATAAATGTATCAGCAAATAGCGCTGCCAAGGGGCATTTCAGTTGCTGATGCTGGGGACTGATTACTTATGGCATTACTACATACTGTAAACTAAAAGCTCAACAAGAACCTGCCCCATGCAGCTGGGTGTGCTAAGGGACAAAAAAGTGAATCCAAACTCAAAAATAGTCCAGCACCACCCACCGACACAAATAAGACAAGAAAAGCAATCACGGGATAATAAATCATGGGAGGGTGGGGTGGTACCTGAGGACTGGAGGAGAGTGGATGTGATTCCCCTTCACAAAAGTGGGAGCAAGACAGAGGCTGGAAACTACAGACCTGTCAGTTTGACCTCAGTGATAGGGAAAATGATGGAATCACTTCTGAAGGAAAGAATTGTTGAGTACCTAGAGGCCAGTAGGGCACAGGACCCAATGCAGCATGGGTTCACAGAGGGAAGGTTATGTCAGACAAATCTAATTGATTTATTTGACTGGATGACCAAAGCAGTAGACGAGGGAGGGGCTGTGGACATGGCCTACCTAGATTTTAGCAATGCATTTGACACAGTCCCACACAAAAGATTAATAAACAAATTAGCCAGCCTGGGAGTGGGTCCCAGGGTGGTAGCCTCGGTAAAGCATTGGATGGACAGCAGGACACAGTGGGTAATAGTAAATGGAGTCCACAGTGAAGAAAGGAGGGTTACTAATGGGGTACCGCATAGTTCAGTACTGGGGCTGGTCCTTTTAATGTATTTATAAGCAACGTTGCAGAGGGACTGGAAGGGAAAGTATGTCTCTTTGTAGATGACACAAAGATCTGCAACAGAGTTGATAAGCAAAGTGGGGTGTAAAGGTTGAAAAGGGACTTGGCAAGGTTGAAGAAATGGTCAGATGTATGGCAGTTTAGATTCAGTACAAAGAAGTGCAAAGTAATGCACCTGGGAAACAAAAATCCAGGGGAAGAGTACACAATGGTGAGTGAGATACTGACAACAACAAAAATTGAAAGGGACATGAGGTAGTCATATCAGATGACCTAAAGGTGGGCCAGCAATGTGAGAAGGAAGTAAGGAGGGCTGGGGGGATACTGGGATGCATAGGGAGAGGAATCACCAGTAGAAAACAGGAAGTTGTTGGCCCTCTGTACAGGCAGTTGGTAAGACCACATCTGGAGTACTGTGTACAGTTCTGGAGACCCCATCTCCACAAAGACATAGACAGGGTGGAGGCTGTCCAGAGGTGGGCAACCAAAATGGTGCAGGGTCTGCACCAAAAGACAAATGTAGAAAGACTAAAGGAGCTTAAGATGTATAGCCTCGAGGAAAGGAGGGAGAGGGGGACATGATAGAAACTTTCAAATACCTCACAGCAATCAACAAAGTTCAAGAGGGTAGCATCTTTCAGAAAAAGAGATGTGCAAGAACAAGGGGGCACAATTTGAAGTTAGAGGGGGGACAGCTCAGAGGTAATGTGAGGAAGTATTTCTTCACAGAGAGGATAGTAGATGCATGAAACGGGCTTCCGGAGGAGGTTGTAGAGTCAAAAACAGTGGCGGAATTCAAGAATGCATGTGACAGACATAAGGCAATTCTAGTGGGGGTAGGAGGAAGTAGGCTGTTGGTTAACTAGGATCTTCAGCTTATCCATTAGGTAGGGATGTGGGCAGACTAGGTGGGCCAACAATCCTTATCTGCCATCTAATGCTATGTTTGAGCAGCTTGCCTTTGCAGTGACTTTCACGTGTTTTTTAAATATTTGTTAATGAAAGAAAGCAGAATGAGTACTAACCTCATGCATGCTTAAGCACAGACCTTCCTGAAAACTTCAGAAGTGAAACCAATTGAAGTTAGTGGTGCTCCATCTGTGATTTTCCCCCCGGTCTATGCTTGAGAACATATGAGGTTAGCACTTTTTTCTGCTTTCTTTTATTGCCAAATATTTAATAAAACTGCAATGTGAGTCACTACTCAGTGTGCTTTTGATGCCTTATTTGTATTGGTGGGTGATGCTGGACTGTTTCTGAGTTTGGATTACCACATTCCTAAGTAGTAAACAAAGTATTTCTCGGTACCACTGGTGTTCCAGTCGGTATACTGTGCCCACCGAAAGTACCATGTTACCATTAAACTTTTCTGTAGCAAGCACTGTAGATATAATTAAATTGATGGTTTTTGCTGCCACCACATGCTGTGGGAGTCTAGTCCAAGCCGTTGTTGCCCTCATCGTATAATAATTGTCGCATTTATTGTTTGCATTGGAAACTAGTAATTGCTGATTATTACTTTTTAAGCTATTGTAGGTGAGCATTTATTGAACTGGACTCTGCATTGAACTATCTGCTTGGGGCACTGCAGGAACTTATATAATTGCAGTAAATACCCCCTTTTTCTCCTCTCCTCAAGGCTAACCAGGTCCGTACTACTCAGTCTGTCAGGGTAACTTACATTTTTTTATGTAGGTGTTATTTTAGTTGTTCTTCACTGGACCCTTTCCAATACCTCAAAGTCTTTTTTTTCAGAAAGGAACTCCAGAATGGCGAGCTGTAATTAAGATGGGGACAGATATAACTCCTGTATAAGGGCAAGATGAACTGCTTGGTCCTATTTAGGAATGTTCTTTTGATGCAATTAAGTATACTACTATTAACTGGTATTATTGGTGTCTGACCAGTTCTTTATGATAAAACCCATCAGGAATTATTTAAGGGACAAAATAAAGAAACTGGGGACTGAAATAGGTAAGGTAACTTATTTGAAGGAATTATTCCCCTAATACTAGTATGCATCAAGTGAACCAGTAGATAGATAAATAAACAAAACATTATCCATTTTTGGACTAGATTACTTCCCAAAAGAAACAAGACAAAATTTGGAAAGTGAAGGTGGGGGAATTATTGCAAAATGTATTTAAACTGGAAAATTTGAGCAGCTCCCTAAACAAAGTGATCAGGTAGGAACAGAATGGCCAAATAACAATCTGGATAAATAATGGACACTTTTACAATGAGATTACCAGGAAAGTACATCTTTTGGATCAACTGGGGATACATATTGCTGAGGAAACAGGAGTTCAAGATTGAGACCTCAGAAACTTGTCTATAATGGATGCAGTCCTACAATATATACGTGCCATCAGTGAATCTGAGGGAAGACTGACTGCCATCCAGGGCAACAGGTTTAAAGCAAGGGAACAAAGTAAGGAAAACAAACGGACAAGGAGAAAACAATCGTAATGTATTATCATGAAACATTACGGGTTCAAAAGATAAATGATGTGACTCTGAATTCATGGAATATATAAATAAATTTAAAACAATATGTCTACAAGAGACCTGGATAAAGGGTAACATAGAATTCAATGGGTATACATCATAGTATAAACCTGCAAGCAAAAAAAAAGAAGTGTGGCAGAAATACTTGTGGCATCTTTACCCTAACTAAAAACAGAAGTGGAGTAAGAACTAGGGAACTAGAGGTAAATTGCGACAACATACTAGGTATTAGAATTGTAGACAAGAACAGTGAGGTGCTTTTGAATATTTATTTCCCACCAAAAACTACTAGGCAAAAGGAAAACATTATGGATGGTCCATGGAGAATTCTCGAAGAAGAAATACTCATATATCTGCACACTAAACTAATCATCGTGAGGGATTTTTAATGGAAAGTTGGGGCAGCACCTGGAACCACTGGAAGAGATAGCTGAAATAATAAGTGAGAACCCATCTCTAAAATATTATAGAAAATCACAAGATGTGAAATCAAATGAAAGAGGTATCATATTGCATAATATAATATCTAATCTGAACTTCTTACTGTTAAATGGAAAATTATCGAATGATCAAGGGGTAGTTATACATTTATGGGACATACTGGGGCATGTATAATAGACCTAGCCTGGGTTTCCCATATGAACATACAAACATATGAAAATACCAGCAAACAGGCCTCTCAGCCTATTGAGTCTGCTCTATAGTGCAGCTAGCCCCTCAAATCACAGCTGCCCCATCCTCATTATTACCCTCCCTCTCACTATGTCCCATCCCCTCTTAAAACTGTCTACCATGCCACTGGCTATTGCCTCCTCCTGCAGAGTATTCCACTTAGCTACCACCCTCCCAGTGAAATAATGTATCCTGACTTCCATCCCAAATCACCCCTCCAATATCATCTGGTGCCCCCCTCATGACACTCCCCCTTCTAATCTGGAAAATCCTTTCAGTACTGGTCTTGTTAATCCCCTTTAAGTATTTAAAGGTTTCAATCATGCTCCCCATCCCTCCTCTCCTCCAGGGAATTCATGTTCAGCTTGCCCAGCCTCCCCTCATAGGAGTATCTCTGTAATCTTTGGATTACCTTTGTCACAATCCTCTGCATGCCCTTTAATAAGCTAATGTCCTTTTCAGGAATGGGCACCAGTACTGCACGTAGTATTCCATGTGCAGCCTGACCAGTGACCTGTAGAGGGGCAGGACATCTCCCTATTTCTGGAGGAGATTACCATTGCTATACACACCAGCATCCTGTTGGCTTTTGCTGCTGCCTTCCTACACTGAGATTAGTTGTTTATACTCCCCATTATAAGCACCCCTAGATCCTTTTCCTCCTCAGCGCATTCCAGCTGTACTACCCCCAGCTGAAAGCTCCTCCCCTGGTTGGTGGCCCCGAAGTGCAATACCTTGCACTTTTTGGAATTAAACCCCAACTGGCATGCATCTGACCACTCCTGTAGTTTGATCAAGTCCTACTGCAGCCCCCTTCACCCTTCAATGTCATCTACCACAGCTTCTATCTTTGTGTTATCCCTGAAGAGACTGATCTGACTCTGGACCCCATGGGAGAGATCAGCTATGAATATCCTGAACAACACTGGCCACAATACAGATCCCTATATCACCCCACTCATCGCTCCCTTGGTAAAGAGAGTTCCCCTCGCAACCCCCTTTGCTGTCTTCCCTTCAGCAAATTGGTGATCCAAACTACCATCTTTCTTCCCACCCTTATATATTCCTGCTTCCCCCCAGCCTCCCATGTGGCATGGAATCAAAGTCCCAGCTGAAATCCAAATACAGGACATCCACCGCATGGCCTTCATCCAGTTTCCTTGTCATCCAGTCATAATGCTCAATCAGGTTTGTTTGGCAGGATGTTCCTGAGGCAAATACATGCTGCTGATGATCATTGATCTCCAAATAGGTCACCAGCCTCTCTGTTAGTTAGTTAGTTAGTTACTTAGTTTTTGTTGACCGGGTAGGTGCACAAGACAAATCTTTGCCCATTTTCAGTCACAACCTGGGGAAGGGGAATACAGATGAATGTAAATTGACCTTGAACCAGATTCAGATGTTTAAGGAATTTTTTAGTGAATGGGGGGAAATTTGATCAGGGCACTGGGGAAATTCCCCAAATATTTCTGCAGGGGGTGGTGGAGTGCTGCAGGAGGAATGGAGAACTTCAGGATTGGTCTGACTATGGATAGGGAAGGTGCTGGTTGTGGAGCTCTTGAGAATTAGCAGAATCCTGTTTTGGTTCAGGGTATGAATTCAGAGCACCCTACACTGAGCACCACTTCTAATGTTTCTAGAGAGTAACCCCTTATATCCATGGATGCCGAGGATTCACTAGAGGAGCTTAGTTTAAAGCAGGACTTGGAGGACAAAAAGAAACAACTGGTGGATATATTGTCAGAAGCAGGTAAAAAAATCTAAACTAGAGGAAGGAAAGAAACAGAAACATTCTTTGGCCAGCCCATTATTAGACTCCAGTAAAAGACTACTGGTGCAACTCAGCCTATAGCTGGAGTAGCCGAACTTGCCTCTCAGATTGATGCAGGTTTCCAACCATTGGATCCTAGCTTTCCCTTTTCAGGATCCCTGCCAGATTGGACACCTGGCATTGCTTTACAGCAAGCAGATTGTTTGTTTGTTAACAAACAGTGGATTTCTGATCCCTCAATTCCCTTGCTAGGCTCACCACAGCCAAATTCATGTCCACTGCTTGAATGGTCTGAGAGCGATGACCAGATTGTGCTGCAGTCTCCTTCTGTAGAGGCTAAGTCCCCTGTTGAGTGCTCTGCAGCTGCACAAGTTGGGACAGAGGCTTTGGACATGATAGCTATACCAGACGCTCCTACAGGAGCTGATTTCAAAACAGTAATTCTACCAATAGAAGGCATAGCAGTATGGATAGAAAAGGATTCTCTGGGTGGTGAGCCTTCTACAGGTAACTTACTGGTGCACATAGTAACTGATGATTTGAATACGGAGGGGAGGGACCATTTGGATGGACCTGCACAGCATACTCCCAGATCACATGCCGGACTGTTTCACAAGCCAGTTGAGGCTGCTAAGAGACATTTTGTGGACCATCTCAGATATAAGGGGCAGGCTTCGATATCACCGGACAGACTATAGATGGGTAAACACCTGATTAAAGACTCCCTGGGGTTCACACCAGCAGAGGTCTTTGCCTTTATACACACTCTGGGGGATCATAGTTATGATGTTAGTTTTTGTACTATGTCTATTTTGGATAAATTCTGGTGTCTCTATTATGTAGTTAAAGATTCTGGAGATGGGAAACAGTTTATTGCCATCCCTATTACTAAACTGATTATTAAAACTGTTGCTGTGTTATTTAGGAATGAGGGAGTGGACATCAATATTACCTTTTGGATGGGGAAGAGATGTACATTGTTTGGGCACTCCAAACCTATTATGGATGACAATGGCTTCTGGAATGGGGGTTGGACTTTTCAAATACAGTTAACACAAACTGATCAAGGGATACGTCATCTTCCCAGTTCTTTCTTTCTGGGCAGAGACAGGGACATTTTATTTTATGCAGGGCAACCAAAGAGTTGCTATCAGTGTGGTTCTTTGGCACATTTAAAAACCAATTGTGACCAAGTCAAGCATTTTCATTGTGGAGTTATAGGCCATACTGCAGCCCACTGTTCAGCCCCCCCAACTCTGATATCTGTGCAGAGATGATGAACATGACTTTTCTGCCTGTCCTTGGGCCTCCCATAACTCAGAGGATGCCACCAACCAAGACTAGCTTTTATCATAGGCAAGAAGGCCATTTTGACAGTCCCTGGAATCAAGTGCTAATCCTGACACCATGTCTTCTCAACAGGGCAGAGGCAGAGGAAGAGGTCAGGATGCGAGAGACAGAGGAGTTTCTTCCAAACCTGACACCAGAGCCCCTCTAAGAGGGTTGCCTTTGGAAATGGTGGTTTTATCCCCACTTACTATTTTATTAGGCCGAGAGAGAGAGAGAGAGAGAGAGAGAGAGAACCCAGGGCTTGTTTCCTGCAAAGCTCCAATACTACCCTCATTTCCAACCTAATTGCCAAAAGCAAACTGCTGTCATGATTCCAGATGTTTCTGGTGGTTCTGCCCCAGTCAGTGAAGTACCTGTCTTGCATAGAATGGATGAGGAATCTATGGATAATGGTATGCCAGATTCAGGGGATAAGAATATGGTTACTTTTCCAGTGAAAACTTGCACACCTGGTCTACCCCTTTCTCCATTGCTCCTTTTGAATCATTTTGCTGTTTTTTCCTTGTGGGGGGATAGAGTGGATGTGGACCAACCCATGCAACCTGAAGAAACTCCCACTGCAAGGATGGAGTCTGAGGATTTGGTTGTATAGCCCCCATTGCCCTTTCAAAAAGGAGGACACCATCAGGTAATAGGCTCATAAAACATCCTCCCTGAGCCTACACATGTGAGGTTGGTGAGCCTCAATGTTAACAGTATTAAGTGCAACTTTAAATGCACTGCCACCTTTTCTGTTTTGCAACAGTGGGGTTTTAATGTAGTTTTTTTTTACAGGACACCAGATTGCATTCTATTTGGGAGATTCAACAAGCCACTGAGGAATGGGGTGTCGTTCTTCTTATTGGTACATTGGACCTGATCTTTGCAGTGGGTTGGGAATTTGTTTTTTGACCCCCTCTGTTTCTGTTCTCTGAATGGTGGACATTGAGCCAGGGAGGGCTTTGTTGCTGGATGTTTTTGTAAATTCTACTTCTTGTCATTTATGTAACATTTATGGCCCACAGTTGAAAGCTCTTCAAATAGAATTATTGTCTAGATTACAGCCTTACCTTCATACTAGTAGGCAGATTTTCTTGGGGGGGGAGACTTTAATATTAATTTTCAGACTTGAAGTATGGCTGGTAAACAGTATTGTGACAAGGCTTTCCTTAAGAAAGTTATGTCACAAGTGGGGTTGAAAGATGCCCATACTCTTAGGCCCACACAGCCCCAGCCCACTTTCTATGAAGAGAAATTGTCTTCCAGTATAGACTTTATTTTGTTAAAGGAAATGTTGCCTGTTTTTGAGGTATTTAATATTCCCATAGAAACTTCAGACCACACTTTGGTGGGGGTGCACATTTTGTAGCCACCACCTCATGAGGTAGGTCCAGGTTTCTTGTGTTTAAATGTTAGATTATTGAATTAACCTGATATTATACAGGAATTAGGTGCTATTGTGAGAGATAAGTGTACTACGATCATTTTATATGTGAGGTCTTGGGACAGTGGTGGAAAGATTTGAAAGCATGTTTGATTGTTTTTTTTTTCAGTAGAAAGCAAAGGTCAAAGCTTCATCCTCTTATTCTAGATATTTGGCATTAAGAGCCAAGCTTCAGTTTCTCCTTTCTCAACAGAGTTCACAGGGTGTGGTTTATAGCACAGAAATCAAATTGGTGAAGGCAGACATGTCTTATTTTCAATATGATAGACTCCACTCTTTGCAGAAGAAACAGTCTTTTGTAACACAGGGGAAAGCTGAGTATACCAATCCTTTTATGGACAGTCAGTACCATAGAAAAAAGAAAGAACTGGCTGATTTGGTTTCCCCTCAAGGGGAGGTGATGAAGGATAATGTGGGGATTATGATACTGTTGGAAGATCATGTGAAAAAAACTTCTGGTCATCCAGTCTCTGATTCAGAATTTACATCTCAATTATTACAAGCTGCTCATCTCCCAACCATTAGTGCAGCCCAGGAGGTTGTTCTGGTAGCCCCATTTAGATATTTGGAAATACAGACTCTAGTTAAGGTCCTCTGAAATTATGTTTCTCCTGGGTCTGATGGTTTGCCTGGGGAGTTGTTTAAAGTTCTCTTGGAGCTTATGCCCTCAGAACTAGTGGCTGTATTTAATTCCTTTCTGTCTAAATATTTCCTTCCTACACAGATGAACGAAGGATTGTTATTTTTTTATATATAAATCACGGTGTCATTCAGAAATTCAAAATTGGTATCCAATTACATTGTTGAATGTGGATTTTAAAATCTTAGCTAAATTATTTGGGAACAGACTTTCGGCAGTGATGGGCGATATTTTAAGCCCAACTCAATTTTGATCTATTCCAGGAAGAAGGATAATAGATGCTTTTCTCTTACTAAGAGAAGTGACACAATGGAAGGGTGGAGGGGAATTTGAGCCGCAGGAGGAGGAAGGGTTTGTAGTGAGCTTGGATCTAGTGAAGGCATTTGACAGAGTCACATTCCTTCCTCTGGAAATGTTTGTGGGCATATGAGATACCGGATCTTTTTATCCAGTGGCTGCAACTCTGCTATGCTTTGGCATTTGTACAACCCTATGAGAATGAGTGGATAGGGTTGAAGTGTAGAGTTGGTCGGGGAGTCCAGCAGGGATGCCCTTTCAGCCCGTTGCTTTACGTTTTTACTTTTGATCCCTTATTAAGAATTCTCTAGATCTCCAAGAATGTATAGGCCAGGCTCTTAAAATAGTGGCATATGTAGACAATTGGTGTTTATTGGCTAAAGATGAGAATTCTATACAGGTGGCATGCGATCTTATTGGGAGTCTGGGTACAATTACTGGAGCATGCCTGAATACTTGGAAAACACAATGTCTGCAGTTACAAGGTTTTCCTTTGACTTCAAAGACAGTGGCAGGCATATCAGTGTCAGTAGCCCCATGTAAAATTTTGGGGGTTTACTTTGGTGGTTAAGACCCTGGAGGGTTCAATTGGGAATAAAGGTTGCAGATGGGTTTGGAGAAGGTGCAGAAATGGAATGTTTGGAAGGGTTCCAGAAAAAAGAGGATCTATTTAATCAAATCCTTTTTTATTCAAATTTTTCTCTTCCCAAGTGCAGCTTACCCAGTTCCCACTCACTTAGAGATGAAACAGATGGTATGTTTCTTCTCTTGTTTTGGGGGAAGTTGGCTCAACCCCATAAAAAGGACAATTTAATATATGGATATTAAGGATGGGGTTGGGGATGGTAAACCTGGTTTTGTTTTGTTTTTTCACTATTTTTTTTATATAACAATTTGATTCCTTAGATGAAGGGTTGTACCCACTTGTGGAGTTTATGGGGTCTTCTGGTATTGATAGGGTATTAGAAGAGTGGCAACAGAGTCTCATTTTACATAAAAATAAACAAAATCCCCGATTACCTGTTATGTGGATTGGAGTTATTGACAATGTTAAGAAATGGCATATTGGATATCAATTGGCCCTGCATTTTTCTAAGAAATTATTATATTTAGATGTTATAGTAGAATGTTATATAGAACATCCCTTTTCTGGAATTTCAAAGACCCCGCAGAATTGCATTTCAGCATATATTATGGACCCTAAGATACTGGAAGGCATGTGGGATACTGTTTGGTTAGCTATTCAAGGTAAGGTGAATGTGAAGAGTAATCACAAGCATAAACCTTGGAGAAGAGATATTGCCTAAGAGATTCTTGTCACCAAAAGATAGAAACCATAGATCATTTATACTTTTCATGTCCATTTGTTATAGTCTTCTGGGATATTTTAAACTCCAGATAGAATGTTGGTCTTCCGATCCCTCCTGATCCTGATTTGTTGTTTTATGGTATTACTCCTTTGTTGCCAATAAGCTTTCATGTTAGTACTCTGCAGTAAATTTTTATACATTTTCTATACTGGATATAGATTTGCCGGTGCCGGTTAGTTCTACAACAATTATTATCAGGGTTCGAACTATATTATATTATCAGTGTAGAGTTACATCTCTTGAAAGTTTCTGATTCCAAGGTTTAGGGAGTAGCTCTTTTTGAGGAGTATTGGAGGCATTTGGATCAGATTTGAGGTTTATATGTTTCGGTATCAATCTTTTACTGTATCTGGCTATTATTTTTTGAGTTTCCAATTTCTGTTTTTGGCAGATATTATAGGAGGAAATCATGATCTGTTTAATTATTTATTTATCTCTTTTAGGTTCCTATGGATAGTTCCCCTCTTATTTTGGTAGGGAGGGGGATGGGATGATTATTGTTTTTTGGGGGGTTCAGTATGGAAATAATACTGTATTTTATTGTTTTTTGTATGTCTAAATCCTTTCTGTTTTATGCTTTGGTATGATGAAATACTGATATGTTAATATGTTTTCCTTTAAAAAAAAAGAAAGAGTACAGAACTTTCCCCGCTCTTGCTGTAGGGGTTTCTGCTGCACCCTCAGCTGAGGTACTGGAAACCAGACAGTCTGTTGGTGTAGGTATGGGGTGATACGTATGCTGTAATACTGTTGTATGATTTCACCTTTGATATTTTCTTTTCCTTTTTTCAGATTTCGTATGAAGTAATACTGTTTTGTTTTATAGGTTCTTTTAAGTTATGAATAAAGATTCCCCTACTCTTTTACTAGGGAAGGGGGTATGTCTACAGTAATTTTAATTTATGTTTAGGGTTTCAAGTATGAAGTTATACACCTTTGTGTTTATGTTTTCTTTTTTTATGATTTTGTATGAAGAAATATTGATTTGTTTATATGTTCTTTTAAGTTATGAATAAAACATGCCCCTACTCTTGGGTGGGGGTGCTGTCATAACCAGTCTGCTTTGCTCTCTGAGGCAGTCAGATGTGTGTGAGGCTAAGGACCAGGTCTCCTCCTCAGTCTCTCATGAGATAGAGACCGAAATTACAATGGGCAGTGCAATAGAAGAAACATTTGAAATGGCACTTGTTGGATATGGTAATGCCAAGTGCTCACCTAAGTGAAGATGTGGATATTTAAGTGGGTGCAGTTGTTATACAGCTAAATTCTGAGGAAGAAATATGGAGCATTATCCAGGAAGAAGGGCAGAGGTTTTTGGAGCAATGGAACGCCCTAGATCGGGTGTTGTGGCTGGAAGGGATGGTTACAGGAACAGACATAGTGGTGCACCACCAGTAACAGTTGACGATGCCAGAAAAAGAAAATGGAGAAGAAAACAGGCCTGAAGAGCCTGCTAAACCCCTAAGAGGCTTTCTGGATGGGCAAGTGGTAGATTTTGAGCAGCCTATGGTTCCGGTTGGGAGCGGGGTGATGCAGGATGCTAGAAAAAAACAAAGAGAAAAGCTCAGAAAGAGCTGTAGTCATTTTACAAAAAGAAGATAAAGGTCCTGGGGAATAAAGTGGGGAGAAAATATTAACACAGTAGTCAGTTCACTTTGCGATCAGTGTGCATACTGGAGGAAGTGGTAGAAAAAGCAGTGAGATGCACAATGAAGGAAAAAAGAAATGGAAGGGTGGGGGAGAAGGTTCATTACAGCTGGCAGCTCAGAGTAATGCTGAATTTAAATGGCCTGATGCCAGCATATCAGGGAAAGAACACGGATGAGTTGCAAAAGCCCTACAAGTTGCTGGATGGGAGGGGATGGGATGGGATGCAAATCGTCCCCCTACACTTGGGGGGAACTGAGTTCAGACAGAGGTCTCCTTGTAGCTCCAGCATGTGCAGCAATAGAAAACACAGTTGTCTCAAATATTACTCCAGGGCAAAAGGCCTTGGTAGCAAGTGAGACTGGTAATGCTAGTGTGGAGGAAAATATCATAAAGGATGCTATTTTTGTTTTGAAAAAAGAAGAAGAAGCTAACAAAAATAAAGATATAGAAAATGAGCCCCCCCTTCTCTCCCTCATCTACCTATACAACAGCAACAGGCACCTTCAGTAGTTTCAAGAAGGATGGAGCCTGTCTTAACCAATGTGGTGGGCCATGATACAACTAACAGGCCACAAACCAGTACTGCTAATGTTTGGACTGCCAACATGAGGCAAAAAATAGTTTCCTGAAAATGTGAGACATTCCTCAGACTCTGCAGCATAGCGCAATGCAGTGAGACTGAAATATAGAAGGAATATGGCAGATATTACAGACAGGTTGTTGGTGGGGATAGTGCTAATGAAGATTAACATGACATATTATGCTTATGAAATTTATGCACTCGTATACATGCCAGGTGATACCATTTATATCAGTTTTAAACATCCAACTGGTCTAGAAAGGATCTAGAAGCAACACCAGATGCTGAAAAACTCTGCCATCTGGAAGTCTTTCTTGGCAATTCACTTGACAAAGCCCACATTTAAGAGGGTGACAGTATTTTTTTGAAATGAGGGGGTAAATGTCGAAGACATTAGGTATTGGCTAAATCAATGTTGCAAAGTGATTGGTTACCCAGAGCCAATTGTAGATGATGAGCAACTTTGGACAGGTGGCTGGAGATACAAAGTGTCTCTCACACAAGAAAATGGGGTGCTCAAACATCTCCCCAATTGTTTATTTTTGGGGAGGGACAGAGGTGTGGTGTTCTATGTGGGCAACCCCATGCTTGTTATAAATGTGGGGTCATTGGACACTTAAGTAATGCTTATGAAAAGCAGAAATGTGGACTTTGTGGGGTAAAAGGGCATACTGGTGCTCAGTGTAAACAACCAATGAGATGTAATCTTGGTTTGCTGGCCAAGGCACCTAGCTTCACCTGAGCTCTTTCCTTCTAAGACTGCTTGAAAGGTAGAGTAGAGAAACTTACCAGAGCAAGGGAGAAGGATTAAGACTTAGTTTGGCTAAGCAGATTTACTGTGTGGTGGTGTTTTTATTTTTTACTCACAGGATTGCTACTGTTTGTTGCTAACATTTCATTGCTTTATTTTTCTCTGATTCAAATTGTTGTTGCTGGTATACCTTCTTCTGCATTATTACAAGGTGTGCCTACAGGTGTGTGCTAACAGATTACTGCTGTAATCTTCTGATTCAAATTGTCTTTTGCAAGGTATATTTTCTGTTACTGCTTTATTTTTCTCTGGAGCAAAGTGTTTCTTACAGGGTATATCTTCTCTGAAATTATTACAGGTGGTGCTTACAGGTTTTACAGTTTTATCTAACATTAGGATAAGCTTTCAGGGTTACTGCATTTGTTGTTGACTGATTGTTTCTGCTTACCTCCTTGTTCTTTCATCCGTGGTTCTTTTTAGGCAGGGAAGGGCCCAGCCACCCACCCCATCCCCAACCACCCCACGCTACACTCCTTTATAGGGTACCACAGTTGTGACATTTCCTGTGGCAGAGAAGGAAGGGCGGATCAGTGGGGCCTCCACAAGGTGATATCATTTATAGGGCACTAGTAATTTAACTTGTTATAACAAGTTAACAAAACACAATTAAACCATTACTTGCATTTTTTTCCTTTTTTCCCTTCTAATTACTCTGACTAGGTTACAAACCCAGCAACTTATTTGAATGGATTTCATTAACTGCAGGTACTGTGGAACAATTTTCAGAAGGACAGTCTTACAGGATTTAGGACACTGTCCTACATGCTGGGCCTTTGGAGATCTTAGGGCTCAGCTCCAGGCAGCATGGGCAGAGATTGCACCTCAAATTTCATATTGAAGAAGAAATACATTATAAGAACCACGCACATTTCCCAGCATCCAACAGAAAAACCTCGACCGCAGAGGGTAGTTGGTTCAAGGAGGTTGGCAGGTGGTTAGGAGGAGCAAATCAGGTGCCCCATCACTCTCTGCTCTCCAACACATTACCTCAAAAACATATAAACACTACAAACAGGTATCTGCCTCTCTCTGAAATCAAATAAAGAGGCAGAAGACACTGCAGAGCAGGACACTGCAGCACAGGAGCTAGCACAACAAAACTCACCCAAATCAGGAACCAAAACTAAACAAGCACAAAGGAAATCAAAAACTTCTGATCATAGGAGACTCCATGATTCGGGGAGTTGATACCCATCTCCAGCCAGGGGTGATGGTCAGATGTCTCAAGTACATCAGCATGGAGAGACACTGACCGCATTGAAAAAATTGTTCACAAAGCAGGAGAAAACATTGATGTCCTAGTACACATAGGGACTAATGATCTGCCAGCCGGGTCAGTTGTGGAGACCAAGGAACACCTGACTAGGCTGGGTGACAAACTATCATCTATTTCATCCGGCATCTCCTTCTCTGAGATCTTACCAGTCTGGGAGAGGGGAGCAGATGGATGGAAGGTCAGAGAAGGGGAGATAGGGGAGCTAAACATGTGGCTCAAGGACTGGTGCCAGGAAAAAGGACACAGATTTGTAGGGAACTGGCAACAGTTCTGGGAGCGAAAGTTCTTTACATTTGATGGACTGCATCTGACTAAAGAGGGAGTCAGTGCATTGGGGCAGAAGTCTGACATCTTTGCAGAATATTTAAACTAGCAAATGGGGAGAGGGGTGCAGCACCCCATACATCGAATGGGAAGAACACCCCTCCCCCTCAGCTAGTGGTCAAACAGGAATTCAGCGTGTTTGCCGCTCATTTGCATCACCAGGTAAGAAAAAGGTTTGTCTCCCATACGATGCACAGGGTAATGCCAAACTCACCCAACAACTAACACACCAAAATCTGGCCAATGGAAAATCATGTACATAAATGCTCACAGCCTGGGAAATAAGATCCCAGACCTGCAGGCAATAATGTCAGAGGCTAAACTGGACATAGTAGCAATTAGTGAGACGTGGTTTACCAGTAACCACACTTGGGAGACTTCAGTACCTGGCTATGTATTGTTCAGAAGAGACCGAGGTGCAAAAGGGGGAGGAGGGCCCTGTATGTTAATGAAAATATCAAAGCTACAGAAATTCTAATACACATAAGGAGCCAGAAGAACTGTGGGTCACCCTGGAAACAGGAAATGGACAGCGATAAGAACTGGGGTTGTCTACAGGCCCCAGACCAGAGGAGGACATAGACACATTACTGTTAGAAGATATACAAAACATGACAGCTAAAGGGAGGTTCTGATAATGGGAGACTTCAACATGCCAGATACAGATTGGTCAATACCAGCAGGAACATCTGCCAGAACTAGACTCATAGTGGATTCCCTGCAGGGGAGGCCTCAAACAACTGGTACAGCAACCCACAAGAGACAGGGCTATCCTAGATCTAGTACTGACTAACAAAGAAGGGATCACAGATCTCCAGGTAGAAGGTCACCTTGGGCTAAGTGACCATTACATGGTATGGTTCAATTTGGCTACTACATCTAAATCATCCCATTCCAAGGCAAAATATGGGACTTCAGAGGAGCTGACTTTGATAAGATGGCCAACAGAGTTAAGCTAGCCCTGGCAAAAGAAACACAGGTGAGGGGTACAGGCAAATGGGAAGTATTAAGGATGCAATACTTGAAGCAACATCCCATTGTGTTAGACAGAAAAGGAAGTGCAAAAGAAGAAGGAAACCACTTTGGTTCTCAAATACTGTAGCAGAAAGGTCAGAGCCAAAGGCTGGCCTTCAGGAAATATAAGGGAACACAGCGGGATGAAGATAGGAGGCATACCAAACTGCCCTAAGGGAAGCAGGTAAGGCAGTAAGGCAGGCAAAGTCCCAAACTGAGGAAACACTAGCATGGACAGTAAAGAAGGTGACAAGACTTTCTATAGATACATTAGTGAAAGGAGAAAGTCCAGAGGGGTATTGATAAGCTTAATGGAGAAAAGGGAGCATGTGAGGAGGAGGACCCTGTAAAGGCATCTATCCTAAATAGATACTTTGCTCAGTATTTACTGAAGAGAAGGTAGGCAGGGCCCACAGCTCAGCATCATGGACACAGGGGAGGGAGGTGAGCACTACTCCCTTCACAAAAAAAGGGTCCACAAGAGCTGCCAAGCTCAGGGTGGATAAGGCAATGGGACCTGATGGCATACATCCCAGAGTACTTAAGGAGCTAAAGGAGGAACTAGCAGAGCCATTAGCAGAATTGTTTAGTGAGTCTCTGAGCACAGGAGAGGTCCCAGAAGACTGGAGAAGGGTTCATGTGATCCCGCCTCACAAGAGTGGTAGCAGGGAGGAGGCGGGGAACTACAGACCGTCAGTCTTACCTCAGTAGTGGGCACGATTATGGAGGCACTCCTAAGGAAAGGATAGTGCAACACCTGGAATCCATAGGGGCACAGGATCCAAGACAGCATGGGTTTACAAAAGGAAGGTCCTGTCAAACTAATCTCATAGATTTCTTTGACTGGGTAACCAGAGTGGTGGACTTCAGCAAAGCTTTTGACACTGTTCCACATAGAAGATTGATAAATAAGCTAGGTAGGCTCGGGGTGGGTCAGAAGTTGGTCAACTGGGTGGTAAACTGGTTGATGGGCAGAAAACAGAGAGTGGTGGTAAATGGTATACAGTCAGAAGAGATGCAAGTCACAAGTGGGGTACCTCAGGGATCAGTCCTGGGGCCAGTCCTCTTCAACATCTTCATTAGTGACCTTGCAGATGGACTAGAGGGTAAGGCTTGTCTGTTTGCAGATGATACCAAGATCTGCAACAGAGTAGATGATCCAGATGGGGTGGGCAGAATGAGAAGAGATCTGGATAAACTAGCAGAATGGTCAGAAGAGTGGCAACTGGGATTTAATGCAAAGAAGTGCAAAATCATGCACGTAGGCAAGAGAAACCCTGAAGCCACCTATAGGCTGGGAGGAGTTGCTAGCAGTCACAAAGGAAGAAAGAGAGACTTGGGCATCATCATCACTGATGACCTAAAATCATCAAGTAGACCTCTAAAGCAGTAGGTAAGGCTAGGGGGTGTTAGGGTGTATTAGTAGGGGTATCAAGTCGTAAGAGGGAGGTAATAATCCTCTGTACAAGACACTGTTAGGCCCCATCTGGAGTACTGTGTGCAGTATTGAGGCCACACCTTCACAAGGACATTAACCAAATTGAGGCAGTCCAGAGAGGGCAACCAAAATGGTGCAGGAACTGCATCAGAAGACTTATGAGGACAGATTAATGGAGCTCAATATGTATACCCTTGAGCAAAGGAGGAGAGAGGTGATATGATCGAGGCATTCAAACACTTTAAGGGCATAAACAAGGTGAAAGAGTCTAACATGTTTAAATATAAGAAAAATAGCAGGACAAGAGGACACAGCATGAGATTAGAGGGAGGCCGATTAAGGGGAATGTGAGGAAATTCTTTTTCACAGAAAGGTGGTGGATGCATGGAATGGCTTACCACAAGAAGTGGTGGCTATGAATACAGTGCAGGGCTTCAAACAGGCATGAGATAGGCATAAGGGAGCAATACAAATGACTATGAATAGATAGGTCACTGACAGAGCAAAGACCGATGGCACATTTATAAGGTAGAAAAAGAAATGGGCAGACTGGATGGGCCTTGCGGTCCTTATCTGCCGTTAACTTCTATGTTTCTATGTTTCTATGTAATCTATGTGATGAAGTGATGCAAATGTTTAACATATGTGAATAGGCCTCACACAACAGTAGAGACCAGGCTCTATGGGCCAAAAAAGATGGTTATGTGGCCTCAACCCAAAAAGAACGTATGAAGTTCCAAGAACTCATGACACAGGTGAATGAGGCAGCCTCAAAGCCACAAAGAGTGACTAGACAAAAATCAGACCAGAAAAAGATAAAAGTGATACAAGCATCCAAACTGCTGAGGCCCCTTTAAAAAGAGAACCCCCTCTTAAGCAAGCACAGGCTGCTGATCAGCAGGAAATGGGGTATCCTGTTGCATTGCTATGCAGATGCCTGAACAATTGAAAGCAGCTTGCTCTGAGCTTATTCCAACAGTGTTGGGGAGGTCAGAGTTGAACAAGACATGCCGCCCCCAGAGAAAATAGTGGACCCACCTCCTTTTCAATGGGAAACACCAGGTCAAAAGCTTCCCAGAAAAGTAGGATAGTGCAAAAATTTGTGAGAGACTCTGAGACTATTCCCACACAGAATGCATATGACGTCCTCATGGACTTGGAGGAGGATGAATTTGAGGGGTAGTCTGATGTGTCCTCTGTTTCTTCCTCTCAACAAAATGTGCAGGGAGAGGTGGGACTTGGGGAAAAATCCAAACCCAAGTAGAGAAAAAATGGAAATTACATTATTTGTAAAATTATGTGCAGTTTTAAATTTTTTCTATGCATGAGACAATACCATTTATCACATCTAATGTTAATAGTATGAAGTCTCTTGGCAAATGCCAACTGACATTGACTAGTTTAGCTGAAGGTGGGGGAAATGTCTCTTTTGTGCAAGATACATGTTTACATTCAGTATCTGAAATAACTTATGTACAAAGGTATGGAGGTGGGGACCCTTGTTGTGGTCAATAGGGGATGAAATGTGTTCTGGGCTAGGGATTATGTTTACTTATATATGGGTGGAAGTGTTACAAGTATTAGAAATTGCACCCTGTAGAACTATGCTATTAGATGAAGTATTAAATCATATAGCATACAGGTTAATAAATACATATGCCCCGCAGTTGAAAGCAGCGAGGGTAGCATTGTTTAAGAAAATAGAACCCTTCTTGCACACTAATAAAATTATTATGTGGGGGGATTTTAATTGCAGACTACAAAAAGATGATTAGGGTAGAAAAACAGAGAAGATATGTTGTGATACAGGAAAATACAAAGTCACACATGCCCCCACAATGCAAAGCATCATGGGCTGCATATGCAAATCACCATGGGCATATGCAGCCCATGATGCTTTGCATTGTGGGGGCATGTGTGACTTTGTATTTTCTTGAAACTTGGCTTCCCAGCCAAATGCCCTTTGGGGTAACCCTTGCCTCAGTGTTTACGCACAGAGGTTCTTTGTCTTTTAAATGTTGTGATACAAATGCATTAAGGAGTATTATACAAAATAATGCTATTTGTGATATTCATGAGAAAGCAGAGAGGGTTCCAGAGCGTACTTTCTATAAAGGCAGGTTATCTACCAGAATAGATTTCTGTTTCATATCTGAACATTTAACAGATTTAACGGTAGGGTTGCTGCCCCTGGAAACATCAGACCATTTAGCTTTTAAAGCAGGAACAGGAAATCCCAAGAACAATACAATTGGCAGAAATTATTGGAAAATGAATATATCAGTTTTACAAGAAGAAGTTAGTGGATCAGAAATAATACAATTCTTAGAAGATCGGCAGGATACAAAGTTCTTAAATGACTTCCATAGAGTGGTGGGAAGATACTAAAAGAGAGGTCACAGAATTAGTAATAAAGACAACTAAGAACAGGGTGAAAAACAAGTATGTGGCATATTTGGGGTTAAGAGCAAAATACCTTAAAACCTTGATGGAAATGACCCAGACAGGGATAAACAGAATGGATGAGATAAATATTATTAATGACCAAATGTGTGCATATCATGGAGAAGAGGAGTTTAATATGGTTAGACAACAACAATTATTAACTGATGGTTCAAAGTGGTAAATAAATCCATATGATACAGTCCATATGGAAAAAAAAGCCAATATTTTAACCACCCTTCAGGCTGAAAATGAACAAATAAAGAAGGATCAACCAGGAGACATGAAAACATAGAAAAATAAACATTGACAGCAGATAAGGTTCACAAGGCCCATCCAGTCTGCCCATTTCTTTTTCTACCCTATAAATGTGCCATTGGCCTTTGCTCTGTCAATGGCCTATATATTCATACCATCTGTATTGCTCCCTTATGCCTATCCCATGCCTGTTTGAAGCCCTGCACTGTATTTGTATCCACCACTTCTTGAGGTAGGCCATTCTATGTACCCACCACCCTTTCTGTGAAAAATAACTTCCTCACATAACCCTTTAATCGGACTCCATCTAATCTCATGCTGTGTCCTCTTGTCCTGCTGTTTTTCTTATACTGAAACATCTTAGACTCTTTCACCTTGTTAATGCCCTCAAGGAGTTTGAATGTTTTGATCATATCACCTCTCTTCCTCCTTTGCTCTAGGGTATGCATATTGAGATCCATTAATCTGTCCTCATATGTTTTCTGATGCAGTCCCTGCACCATTTTTGTTGCCCTTCTCTGGACTGCCTCAATTTGGTTAATGTCCTTTTTTTATTTATTTATTTATTTATCAAGTCTAGGATTACAAATACATTTGAGCCATGGCTCTTTTACAAAAGTTCCACGTCAGAGAAATACAAATTATGGGGAACATCAAGACAGGCATTACAACAATGTGGACATTGCAAACAGAGTACAGATTAATACAGTTCAAGGGCAGCATTGTAACAAGGCAGCCAGCAGCATTTATCAGAGAAAATAGACAACAGATAAGAAGTGCCAGAGTCATAGGGAGAAGGAAGAGGGTAGAGGGGAGAAGGAATATAGGAAGGGTGGCAAGAGGGTGAAAAGTGCAGCATTGGGTATACCAAGATGTGAGGGTAGAATCCAGTGGGGGGGGGGGACAACTAGAGTAGAAAGGGAAGTGGAGAAACAAGGTTAAGTTGGGCAGTCACAGGAGCTGTTGGTAGTGAGATAGTCCCGGAGCCTAGTTTTAAACATAGCAATAGTTGGGGCAGAGGAGATGGTTTGGCTGAGGCCATTGAACCAGAGTGGTGCTCAATAAGCAAAAAGAGCGTTGACCCTGTGAAGTGTGACAGTGGGGGACTTTCAGTAGCTGTAGCGTGGATCTCCTAAGGCACCATTTGTTAATTCGGTGTTGTAACAGAGTTGAGACCCCAGAAGGTGCAAGGCCAAGGTAGATTTTTTTGACCATGGAGCAGGTGATAAACTTTATGTGGTTTGATAGTTGGAGCCAGCCAGTCTGAGTGTACAGGTCACATGTGTGGGTGAGATGGTGAGCACCAGTGATGAGCCAACATACTTTATTTAAGGCAGTTGAGAGGCGTCTAAGGGTTGTGGTTGTGGCTGAGCCATAAATGATGAGACCATAGTCTATTACAGAGATCACAGAGCTCAGGACTGCAACCTTCAAAGCTTCTGGTGTGAGGTGTGGTCTGTGTTTGTAGAGGAGACCAAGCCATGTATTAGCAGCTCTAGCTACATTATCTACATGAAGTCCATAGGAGAGATTAGGGTCAAGCTGAATCCTTAAGTATTTGAAGGACCCCACCTGATCTAGAGTGTTGCCCTGGGTGGTGGAGATAGCCAAGTGGTGTAGCTTGTGTGGATTATGAGAGCTGCAGAAGAGCATAGATTTGGTTTTCTTGTCATTGAGGACCAGTTTATGGTCTACAGAACTGAAACCAAGTTGAAGGTTGTGTTGAAGAGTTGCAGGATCTTTGTGAGTGGAGAATACAACAGCATCATCGGCATATAGTATGATCTGCTCAGAGCAGTGGTAAGGGAGGGAGTTTAAGAAAGGGCTAAAAAGGAGGGGTCCCAGTATGGATCCCTGTGGGACACCCGAGCGAACAGGCAGGGTGTTAGAAAGAGCGTCCGCAATTTTTACTTTCTGTGACCGGTTTTCTAAGTAGCTTTTAAACCAGAGAGAGGAGTCAGGTGATAGCCCGGCATTCAGTAGTTGGTATATTAGTAGTCCATGGTGTACTGTATCGAAGGCCTTGGAGAGGTCGACGAAAACAGCCCCTGTGAGAAGGCCTTTGTCAAGGGATTTGTGCAAAGCTCCAGTGAACTCAAGAAGGGCTGTGGTGGTGCTGTGATCTTTCCGGAAGCTGTGTTGCTGTGGACAAGGTATATTGTATTTATCCAAGTGGTCGGTAAGTTGATCAGCCATGATGCGCTCAAGTGCCTTAGAGAGTGGGGGCAGTATGGAGATAGGGCGATAATTTGAGTGAATCATCTTGTCCTCACTTTTATGGACGGGTGTCACGGTGGCTGTTTTCCATAGGTCCGGGAATTTTCCACAGCTGAGAGAAAGGTTTAGGATTTTTGTTAATGGATGAATTACCTCATCGAGGGTGAGCAACAGAAGCTTAAGGTCCAGGGTGTCGCTACTAGATCTAGATTTAGAGAGAGTTGCAGTAATATAGCAGCGAGCTTCATTCAGCCTTACCTTCCTGAAGTAGAAGAGGGGATGGTTAGACTGAGGGGCTGAGGTATTTGGGGAGTAGGCCCTGTTTTCAAAAAAGTCATGGGGTAGATCAGCACTAAGGTCTGAAAAAGCCATGTTAAAGATGTTTGCGATCACCTTGGGGTTAAGGGTTGAGGCTCCATCAGCCATTTTTGGCTGCTTCCCTGTGACATCCTTGATATTGTCCCAGAAAGCACGACCATTTCCCCATGTATTGGTGAGAGCATCTTTGTAATAGGTGGATTTCATTAGCCATATGGTTTTTGTGCAGGCATTTCATCTTGTTTGTAATTTTGGATGTCCAGTTGTTTGCCAGTGGCCCTGGCAACTGCCCAGAGGTGATCCCTTATTTTCAGCTGTGAGAGAAGAGCTGTGGTGACCCATGGGTTAGAGAGAGATTTTGTTTTGCACCTTTTAGCAGGGGCAAAGAGGTCGCAGGCTTTGTTGAAAATTGAGATGAAGTGATCAAGAGCCAAGTTAACATCTGTTGCTTCATAGATGGGTAGCCAGTCTTGTAGAAGCAGGTGTTGTTTGAGATGTGGAAGTTTACCACGAGGAAGGACTCTGCTAGTGATAATTTTGGGAGGGGGCTTAAGGAATTTGTTAGACCATGCACACGTGACTGGGGAGTGGTCACTGAGTGAGTCTGGGAGAATGGTCATACGAGAAATCCTTGTGGGGTGAGTGGTGAGGACCCAATCCAAGAGGGTACTGGTGCCAGTCTTGTAGATAATTCTAGTAGGGGAGTTTACCATTTGCGTGAGGTTAGCAGCTGAGATGGAGTCTTTATAGGCACTGGCACTCGATGCTAACCAGTTTATGTTGAAATCCCCTAGTAGAATAAATTCAGCTTCAGAAGGATGAGAGTTGATAAAGTTTAGGACGTCATTGAATCCATGTATAGGGCCCCTGGGTGGGATGTATACAGAGACAATAGTCAGGGCTTTATGGTTGGGACCTAGGACGATTTTTATTGGCAGAATCTGGGCTGAGGCAGAAAGTGATGGAGTTGCTACAGGGTGCCAAGACAGGGAGTCTTTGATATAGATTGCGCAACCACCACCTTTTTTGGATATCCGGTCCAGCCTGTGGACTTTGTAGCCCTGTATTGTTACTGCTGAGTCAGGAACTTTAGGTGTCAGCCAAGTTTCCACCACTGCAAGGATGTCAGGGTTGTGTTGGCATATGAAGACTTGGAGTGCATCTAGCTTTTGTAGTAGGCTGCAGATATTAATAGTTGCAAGGATAAGGGCACCTGGAGTTTGTGTGTGGCCTGAGCTTCTAGGACCAGGATTGGGTTGGACACTGCCTGAGATGAGAAGGAGGAGGAGTAGAAGTTTTAAGGAGCAGAGTCACAGCTCTTTAAGAGATAGTTTTGATTGTTGTTTCCTGGAGTAGAAGTTGCAAGGTTCCAGGTGGTGTCCCATATGGACTGCAAGGTGGTACAGTGTAGAGAGGTGGCCACACTTATTGAGAGTGGTGGTGGTTGAGTTAAGTAACCAGGAATATCCAATCGGTGCACCAAGCACAAGACTCGAGTGGAAGTGGAGAGTTCCCTTGGAGTAGCAGTGGAAACCAGAGTAGAGGGTGGCAGGGGTTGGGTGGGGGTGGGGTTGTCCTTGTGAAGGTGTGGCCTCCAGTACTGCACACAGTACTCCAGATGGGGCCTAACCAGTGTCTGGTAAAGAGGGATTATTACCTTCCTCTTATATTTATGATACCTGTACTAATACACCCTAACATCCCCCTAGCCTTACCTACTGCTTTAGTGGTCTGCTTGGATGATTTTAGGTCATCTGTGATGATGATGCCCAAGTCTCTTTCTCCCCTTGTGACTGCCAGCAACTCCCCTCCCAGCCTTTAGGTGGCTTCAGGGTTTCTCTTCCCTATGTGCATGATCTTGCACTTCTTTGCATTAAACCCCAGTTGCCACTCTTCCAACCATTTTGCCAGTTTATCCAGCTCTCTTCTCATTCTGCCTAACCCATCTGGATCATTTACTTTGTTGCAGATCTTGGTGTCATCTGGAAACAGACAAACCTTACTCTCCAGACCATCTGCAATGTCACTGATGAAGATATTGAAGAGGACTGGCTCCAGGACTACTCTCTGAGGTACCCTACTTGTGATTTGCATCTCTTCTGACTGTTTACCGTTTACCACCATTCTCTGTTTTCTGCCCATCAACCTGTTTGCCACCCAGCTGACCAACTTCTGACCCACCCTGAGCCTACCCAGCTTATTAATCAATCTTCTATGTGGAACAGTATCGAAAGCTTTGCTGAAATCAAGGTAGGCAACATAAGCTGCTCTCCCTTGGTCCACCACTCTGGTTACCCAGTCAAAGAAATCTATGACATTAGTTTGACAGGACTTTCCTGTTGTAAACCCATGCTGTCTTGGATCCTGTGCTCCTATAGATTCCAGGTGTTGTACTATCCTTTTCTTAAGGAGTGCCTCCATAATCTTGCCCACTACTGAGGTAAGACTGACTGGTCTGTAGTTCCTGCCTCCTCCCTGCTATGACTGTTGTGGAGTGGGATCACATGAGCCCTTCTCCAGTCTTCTGGGACCTCTCCTGTGCTCAGAGACTCACTAAACAGTTTTGATAATGGCTCTGCTAGTTCCACCCTTAGCTCCTTTAGTACCCTGGGATGTATGCCATCGGGTCCCATTGCTTTGTCCACCCTGAGCTTAGCAAGCTCTTTTAGCACCCTTTCTTTTGTGAAGGGACTAGTGCACACCTCCTTCCCCCTGTGTCTATGGTGCTGAGCTGTGGGCCCTGCCCTACCTTCTCTTCAGTAAATACAAAGCAGAAGTATTTATTTAAGACAGATGCTTTCACATGGTCCTCCCCTTCACACACACCCTTATCACCTCTGATCTTAGCAATAGCCCCTCTGGACTTTCTCCTTTCACTAATGTATCTATAGAAAGTCCTGTCACCTTCATTTACTGTTTGTGCTAGTGTTTCCTCAGTTTGGGCCTTTGCCTGCCTTACGGCCTTCCCTGCTTCCCTTAGGGAAGTTTGGCATGCCTCCCTATCTTCATCCTGCTGTATTCCCTTATATTTCCTGAAAACCAGCATTTTGGCTCTGACCTTTTCTGCTACTGGTTTTGAGAACCAAAGTGGTTTCCTTCTTCTTTTGCACTTCCTTTTCTCTCTAACACAAAGGGATGTTGCTTCAAGTTTTGCATGCTTAATGCTTGAACACTTTGCCTGTACCCTGTCATCTGTATTTCTTTTTGCCAGGGCTAGCTTAACTCTGTTGGCCATTTTATCAAAGTCAGCTCCTCTGAAGTCCCATATTTTTGCCTTGGAATGGGATGATTTAGTTCTAGTGGCCAAATTGAGCCATACCATGTGATGGCCACTGGCCCTAGTTGATCTTCTACCTAGAGATATGTGATCCTTTCCCTGTTAGCCAGTACTAGATCTAGGATAGACCTGTCTCTTGTGGGTTGTTGTGCCAGTTGTTTGAGGCCCTCCCCCCACAGGGACTCCACTATTTGCCTAGTACTGCCAGATGTTCCTGCTGGTAGTGACCAATTTGTATCTGGCATATTGAAGTCTCCCATTAGCAGAACCTCCCCTTTAGCTGTCATGTTTTGTATATCTTCTAACAGTAATGTGTCTATGTCCTCCACCTGGTCTGGAGGCCTGTAGACAACCTCAGTTCATATGGCTGTACCATTTTCTTGTTTCCGGGGTGACCCACAGTTTTTCTGGCTCCATATGTGTATTCTGAATTCCTGTAGCTTTAATATTTTCATTGACATAAAGGGCCACTTCACCCCCCCCTTTTTGCAGCTTGGTCTCTTCTGAACAGTACATAGCCAGGTACTTAAGTCTCCCAAGTGTGGTTACTGGTAAACCATGTCTCACTAATGGCTATTATGTCCAGTTTAGCCTCTGTCATTATTGCCTTTAGGTGTGGGTTCTTGTTTTCCAGACTGCAAGCATTTGTGTACATGATTTTCCATTGGCCAAATTTTGGAATACAACAGATAGTGCAGGACCATGTTAAAAAGACATATCAGGTAGCAGGAAGTAGCCCAGGGCACTCTGTATTGTGCAACATAGTTATTCCTGAATTGACAAAAAAGGAAATACAGAAATTAATTTAGCCTATCTTGGAGGAAGAGATACAAAGGGCTCTTGAGAAATTGTCACGGCATACCACACCAGGAAAAGATGGTATACCGAATGATTTTTATAAAGAATATAGTGCATATTTAATTCCTATGTTGAAATAGATTTTTATGGCTATCCAAGAGGAAAATAGATTAGGAGAAAGTGTGACAGAAGGTGTAATGATTTTTCCATTTAAAAAAGGAGACCCACATAATATAAAAAATTGGAGACCCTTGAATCTGTTGACAACTGATGATAAAATTCTGGCTAAAATATTGACAGGTCATTTAACAAAATAGCAGAAAAAGTGATAATAAAAGCACAAACATGTGCAGTGCCAAACTGTAACATACAACAGAACCCAATGTTGATAAGGGAAATTGTAGAACAAGGCAGGAAATTGGACATACCTATTATTGCTAGACCAGAAAATGACATTTGATGCCATATATCAGGAGTCTATATGGGATGTACTTGGCCACTATCATGTACCAAGTTTTTTAGTTAAATTCATAAAATTACTGTATGCAAATGCAACAGTGACACCATCAGTGAATGGGCATCTAGACATACCAACCTATCAAAAAAAGGGGGGGTGAGGCTGGTATGTCCTTTAAGCCCTCTATTGTATATTTCATTGGGACTGATCCTATGTTTAGAATGATAGAACAGAGTACCACTATTAATTCACTCACTACAGAGGCAAGAATAAGTCATCCAAAAGTAATTGGTTATGTGGATGATTGTACATTAGTAGCAGCAGATCTTGAGTCAAGAAAACAAGTGATAGAAATATTATATCATGCTAAACACTATACAGGAATGACCATAAATAAAGATAAAAACAAAGTAATGGTGCTGGGAGATGCTTCAATGGGGTGTGATTTCCCTATTAAAGTCCAAAAAGAGCCTGTAAAGATATTGGGAATCACATAAGGAACTTTAGAAGCAACACAGCAACAATGGGAGCAAGTCTGTATAGAGGCAGAATTAAAAGTACAGAGGTGGAAGTCATGGAAAATGACAAAACACAAGACAGTTTATCTAATGAAAGACTATATTATACCAGTATTCTTATTATGTCCCATATTTATCCATTACCCTTTTCACCACATACTAAAATAATGGGAATTTTTTCCTCATTATTATGGGGGAGCAAATTAAAACCAGTAAAAAGGCCCCTGCATATAGAAAATGGAAAGAAGGGGATTAAATATGTTGCAGCACTTAGTGTATTTGTTTGGGAATTTGATGTTTACAAATATAAAAACATTAATATTAAGGAAGGTAGGGCTTGGTTTAGATGCAATGCAGAATTGGGTAGAAGATTTTTTCATGGTGTGGGGTGGGGAAAATGGCATACTGTATATCTGAGAAACAGTTACCACATTATATACAGGTGACGTTAAAGTACATCAGAATGTGGAAAATTGACTTGAAATAGCTGAAAGATGTGGAAAAAAGGAAGTTTTGTACTGCATTAGTGGACAAATGTTATTATGAGGACCCTGTATTTCACATTGAACCAGGAATAGATGTAGTGGAATTGTTGGGGTGTATGGTGGAAGCTAGGATTCCAGACAAAATAAAAGATACCATTTGGCTATGTGGTCATGAAAAACTTAACGTAAGAGGTAATCAAAAACATAAAATGAAAGAGGAAAGGGTGTGCATGGAAGACAGTAGTGGGGAACAAATAGAAACAATGAGACATTTTTTTTTTGAATGCCCATATAGGAATGGGTTTTGGACTGGATTGGATGCAATGTGAAATACGAATCTATTTAAGGGAATGACATATCAAATACTGATCTATGGTCAATTGACTCAAAAATGGAGGAAAAGGAATAAGGCCACCGTATATGTTACTTTAGCAGTAATAAAATGGTATATCTGGCAGGGTAGGTGTCAGAGAGTCATGTTCAAAAAACCTTATTGTGGCAGAATATTATATTTCAAATATAGTCTGAATTGGATAAAGTATATTGGTATGCAAAAAGAATGAAATGTGTAGATATTTCCAGGCAGTTACGGATGAGAATACATTGGGTAGGTTGACGATATATGGTAGACCTGTAAGAAAGGGGTGGTTTTCTTGCAAATACTGTGGGTATGGTTGCATGTATACAGTAGACAGACTGCTAGAAAATTTAGGAATAGTATAGATACAGTATATAGATATATATATGGAATAAATATATTTTTTTGAAGATTAGGAAGAGTTGTTCTGTAGTACTAGAAAAAGCGTGTAAATAAAATAGCTTGCCTACAGAATGGCAATGGGAAAAATGGGTAAATATAGTTTAGGCCTATTTGTTGGATGACGAGGGAAGTTAAATAGACAGTGACTGGTGTCTGAGAATTTAAGACAGGCAAGACATTATGTTGAATTTATATTTTGATTTGCAATATTCTATGCTTTGTGATTATTCTTATGTATATGTTTTTGTCATTAAGTGTCAGTATTTGTTTTTGAATTCAAATAAAAAATGTTTCCTACTCATCCAGAGCGGGAGCTGCTGTCCCACGGCTGACAATCCAGAGAAGGTCTAGTATGCTGGTGTACCTGCAGGTGGGCAAATCTCCCTCCCTGCAGGTCCAGCCCAGGAGATCGCAAACGTAAATAATGAAATTGGTGACAGCACTATGGAAGTTGAGAATATGGTGGAAATGAGATGAAAGGATAAGGCCCTACCAGAGAAGCTAATGGACGAGGAGTTTTTGGAACAATTAAGTCCACAGCAATTGATGCACCTATTAAAAAATGCTGCAAGCAGCTGAGGAAAACCAGCAAGAACATTTTCAGTGAAACTTGTCAAATGTATCAGTAAGCACTGATGCTAGGCCTGACAGATCCTCCAGCAACATACCTGATGACAAAGGATCATCAAATCAGCCACATAGCAAACAGCCAAGGCCCCTGAATATTGACAGCACTCAGCAAACTGTCGATGTGGCACTGCAGATGGAGACAGAAAAAGAATCAAACAGAACGAAGCTCAACCTGACAGAAGGTTGGCAGAAGACACCAGGAGAAAGGACTGCTGTGACTGGACTTCTCTACTGGGACTATATTGCCCTCCTTCCTTCCTCTCCACCTTCCCACCCAAAGCTAGTTCTACTTTTATAGGCACAGGATTTGACTGACAACAGGAACTTTCTGTTTGGGAGCAGGAAGTGAGTGATCACAGAGCCACCAAAGACTCACCATCCTAGAAGGGCAAGAGTAGCTCTCAAGCCCCCTCTAGCTGCTGGAGGTCTGCCTCTGAGCAAGTAAGGGGTCTACTGAGAAATATAGGATATTCTTGTCTCAGAACAGGACAATCAGGAGCTCAAAGAGCACACAGGCAGAAAGTAAGGAGAGAGAGAAAAAAAAACAGAGGAAAGAGTAAGGCTTGCAAACAGTTAAGAGGCCAGAAATAAGAAATGAAGGGAGTGGTGCACTGCAGTGGCTGCGGAGCAGCAGTCTTCCTGGCGATGTTCTGGAGGATGCAGTGTTGTCCCATCTGCTCCCCTCTCAGGGCTGAGGGAGGAGGTTGCTCATCTCCAGGCTGAGTTGGTCAGGATTTGTGGGACCTCCTCTTTCATCCAGGGACCACCAATGCCAAGAAAGAGGAGCAGTTGGACCACAGTGGGCTCAGGGTGAGGGCAGTGGAAAGCATCCCTACAGCTGTACTTCTCCACAATTCCTATGCCATTCTGGCAAAGTGTGGTTCCTCTATGGAGGCACCCGCAGTGGAGACCAAGGAGGATGCTGGGAACCTCCACAAAGGAGACCCACAGGAGGGTGGAAGGGGACCCCGCAGGGGAAGGAAACAACTCCTGGTGGGGGACACCATTGTTAGGAAAGTAGAACTGGGGGAGAAAGGGGAGAGGGAGGTAAGGTGCCTGCCTGGCACCATGGCTTGGAGGGACAGGGAGCGAATCCTCAGGATTGCCAGAGCAGCTGCACAGGGGAGGGAATGGGATGTCATTTTCCACCTAGCAACAAATGACCTGGCAAAGAAAGGGATTAGAGAAGTGCAGGAAGAGTTTGTGGAATTGGGGAGGAGCCTTAGACAAGTAGCACGCACAGTAACCTTCTCGGAGATGCTGCCCATCTATGGCGTAGGAGAGGCTAGGGTGTTCTGCACCATGGGATTCAATCAGTGGTTGAAAAACTGGTGTGGAGCTCAGGGATTTGGCTTCATTGGGGACTGGGGGTCCACCTGGAGTGATGCAAGCCTATACTGGCATGATGGGCTGCATCTGTCGAGAGGGGAACCAGAATCCTAGGTGATAGGTTTAAATGCTTCATTGGTAAGCATTTAAACTAGCCAAGGGGGAGGCACTGGAAAGGAGCAGGGAAATCCTAGCCCCTCCCAAAAAATAACGGTAGTAAGTGTGGTAAACACCAACACAGAGGTGTCGCTAGGTAAAAGGGCAGGGGTAAATGAAGAAAGTGACAAAGGCAAGAAGGACAGGGATGGGGCAAAAAGGAGTAAGGCCATCAGGAAATGGAGGGTAATGAGTACCAATGCCCATAGTCTGGGCAACAAGCTCCCTGAGTTGGTGGTCTTAATGGAAGAGGGATGCCTGGATATCATAGCAGTCACAGAAACATGGTACACATAGAACCACGACTAGGATGTTAACATACCAGGATACATAACCTACTGGAGAGACAGGCAGGGGAGAAGAGGGGAAGGAGTAGCACTCTATGTAAAGGAAGGAATAAAAGCAACAGAACAAAAGAATAAATGGGGAGGAGAGGAGGCACTGTGGGTCACCTTGGAGACTGGAAAGGGCACCACAATCCGCACAGGGGTTGTGTACAGACCCCCATGTCAAGGGGAGGGAATGGACAAGGATATGATAGAAGGCATTCTTAGGATGGCAGAGAAAGGGGTGATACTGTTGATGGGAGACCTGAATATGCCAGATGTTAACTGGAGCACATTTTCTGCAGCCACATCCAAGAGCAGGGCCATTCTTGATGCCCTACAGGTGGCAGGCCTCAGACAGCTAGTTTCGGAACTCACTCATGAGGGAGCAATCTTAGACCTCATACTCTCAAATGGGGGCAGTGAGAGGATCTCAGATCTAGAAGTGGGTTGCCATCTGGGAACAAGTGACCACTGAAAAGTGTGGTTCACATTAAACTCAGCTACAGAGTCAAGCCATACAAAAGTAAGGGTACTGGACTTCAGGAGGGCTGACTTTGGCAAGATGGGAGAGTGCCTCAGAAAAGCACTAGCAAACAGGCTAGAAGGAGGTGTGGAGCAACAATGGGGAATCATCAAAACTGCCATCACAGAGGAAACAAGCCTTTGTATGAAACAAATAAACAAATCAAAATGAAGGAAAAAGCCACTATGGTTCTCAAAAGAGGTGGCTGTGAAAGTCAGGAAGAAAAAGATAGCATTCTGGAAGTATAAGGAAACACAGAAGAAGCAGGACAGAGAGCTGTACTTAAGGCCGAAGGAAGCAGGGAGGGAAGTCAGAATAGCTAGGGTTACCACCTGTCCATATTTTCGCAGGACAGTCCTGATTTGGGCAGCTGTGTCCTGCAAAAAAACATGAAAAATACTAAATGTCCTGACATTATAGTAGAAAAAAATATTTTCAGACTTTCCTCTAAATGTTGCAAAAACTACAGCACCTTAACCAAAATACCTTAAAATGATAAGAAACACTAGGGAACACCTAACAACTGCAACAGTTAGTCTTAATTCTGATTATTTAGAAAAAAAAATCTGTTGTGTTGGTTGAGGTTACATATTGTCCTGCAAAAAATAATGTTTCAGTAAGAAGTGTCCCACTTTGGGCTTCTTAAAAGGTGGCAACCCTAAGAATAGCAAAGGCCCAAACTGAGGAAAAGATAGCCAACTCGGTTAAGAAGGGGGATAAAACATTTTATAGGTACATCAGAGAGTGTAGAAAGACAAAGGGAGGGATAGTGAGGCTGAATAGAATGAACGGTGGGTTGGCAGAGGGGGACAGTGAAAAAGCAGGGATACTGAATGAATATTTCTGCTCAGTATTCACAAAAGAGGAGGGGGAAGTGGCTAATCCAATTAACTGAAGCACTCATGATGGGGAGGTCGATCCCAGTCCTTTCACAGAAGAAAGGGTTCTGCAAGAACTCCTAAAACTGAAGGTGGACAAAGCAATGGGGCCTGATGGAATTCACCCCAGAATTCTAAAAGAATTAAAGGAGACACTAGTGAAACCACTGGCTACTCTTTTTAATAAATCATGGGAGGATGGTGTGGTACCCAAGGACTGGAGGAAGGCAGATATGATTCCCCTTCACAAAAGTGGGACCAAGACAGAGGCAGGAAACTACAGACCTGTCAATTTGACCTCTGTGGTAGGGAAAGTGATGGAGTCACTTCTTAAGGAAAGAATAGTTGGGTATCTTGAGACCAGTGGGGCACAGGACCCAAGGCAGCATGGGTTCACAGCAGGAAGGTCATGTCAGATGAATCTAATAGATTCCTTTGACTGGGTGACCAAAGTAGTAGACCAGGGAGGGGCTGTGGACATGGCCTACCTAGACTTTAACAAGGCAGTTGACACAGTCCCACACAAAAGATTAATAGTCAAATTAACCAGCCTGGGAGTGGGTCCCAAGGTGGTAGCCTGGGTAAAACATTGGCTGGACAACAGGACACAGAAGGTAATTGTAAATGGCGTCCACTCTGAAGAAAGAGGGGTTACTAGGGGTACCGCAGGGTTCAGATGGTCCAGTCCTTTTTAATGTCTTCATAATTGACATTGCAGAGGACTGGAAGGAAAGTATGCCTCTTGCAGATGACACAAAGATCTGCAACAGGGTTGATGCACAAGGAGGTGTGGAAAGGATGAGAAGGACTTGGCAAGGTTGGAGGAATGGTCAGAAGTATGGCAGCTAGGATTCAATGCAAAGAAGTGCAAAATAATGCACCTGGGAAACAAGAACCCAGGGGAATAATACACAATGGGGGGGAGGTAGTAACAACAATAATAAAGGAAAGGGACCTGGGGATAATCATATAAGATGACCTTAAGATTAGCAAGCAATGCGAGAAGGCAGTAAGGAGTGCTGGGGGTATACTGGGATGCATAGGGAGAGGCATCACCAGCAGAAAACAGTAAGTTGTTTTCCCTCTGTACAGACAGTTGGTGAGACCCCATCTGGAGTACTGCATCCAGTTCTGGAGACCCCATCATCGCAAGGACATAGACAGAATAGATGCAGTCCAGAGGAGGGCAACTAAAATGGTGCAGGGTCTGCAAGAGAAGCCGTATGAGGAGAGACTAAAGGAGCTTAATATGTATACCCTTGAGGAAAGAAGGGAGAGGGGGAACATGATAGAAATGTTTAAGTACCTCAGTGGAATCAACAAAGTCCAAGAGGGTAGCATCTTTCAGAAAAAGAGACGTGCAAGAACAAGGGGACACAATTTAAAGATAGAGGGGGGTGGTTCAGGGCAATGTGAGGAAGTGTTATTTCACAGAGAGGGTAGTGGATGCATGGAACAGCCTTCGTGAGGAGGATGTGGGGTCTAAAACTGTGGAAGAATTCAAGAATGCATGGGACAGACATAAGGCAATTCTTGTCGGTGGTAGGAAGAAATAGGCTGTTGGTTAACTAGGATCTGTGGCCTATCCTGTAAGTAGGGAAATGGGCAGACTAGATGGGCCAAGCGGTCCTCATCTGCCGTCAAAGTCTATGTTTCTATGTTTCTATGAAGTAAGTGCTGCTTCAAACATAAATGTGGGGGATAATGAAATACTAGCAAAAAATAAACTTTTTGAAGTAAAAATAATATAGAAATATTGGTACTGAGAAAAGAGAGAAATGTAGAAGTCTTGGAAAAAAACAGTAGGGAAGGAAACAATTTCCTGGACTGTGGGGAAGGCATTGTCAGGAACAGGGTGGACACAAATCACCAAAGGGAATCGATACCTGATAAGGAAGCCTTACCTATCCTAGGTACATCAAAAGAGACACTCAGAAAATAGCTAAGTAATTATACCGCTATAGCTTTTGCAAATGATTTTGATTTAGATTTGCAAGCTGAAGATCTCAACCCCATACAGGTACAGTCACTGGAACCTGGGCCCCCCCCCAAGCTTCTCAGATAATACAGCACCCACTCTTGCAGAAGACATTTCACAAAATGAGAATCCTAATTGGGAAGGAAGAGTAGAACAAACAGAAATACAGAACAACAACTATACGGTGACTGCCCAAGCTCCTCAATTATGGGCACAATTTCAACACAGGGAGCAGACCTTTCAAAAAAATGTATCAAGACAAAGAAAAAATGCATTGTGTATATAGTAGTTGGACAGCGTACCCCATCTTCCAGACAAAATCTATGTTGGCAGAACCCTCATTAAGAAATCCCTTTGTTTTTTTCTCAAATGAGATTTATGACCTCATCCATGCCTCAAGGTGCACAATATTTGATCTGAGCTTCAAGACACCGGGGGCTGGATAGGTTTTGGTCTACATATGAGAAATTACGGTATACTGCTTTACGGTTTCCATTCAGAGACATACCCCTCACCAAACCTGCAGTCAAGCAGGCCACAATTCTATTCCAAAATGAAGGGGTAAATGTACATGATGTTAAACATTGGCTACAGCAAAGAAATGAGTCACTGGATGAACCTGTTCCAATTTTAGACAAGGAACACATATGAAAAGGGGATGGGAATTCAGATTGCGGTTGTGACTGGTAGCACAAGGCCACAGACCCCAAGTGCTTTTTATTTAGAGAAAGAAATGGGCCACTGCTTTTACCCAGGCCAACCAAAAACTTGCTTCAAGTGTGGGTCATGCATGCACTTAAGCAATGCATGTGACATAATCGGACATAACCTGTGCCTAGAATATAGACATAACAGTATAAATTGTAGCAATGAGATGAGATGTAACCTCTGTGAGGAGACAGGACATGTGTACCACACTTGTGAATGGGCATCCCACAATAGAACTGATCACCTGAACCAAGATATTATTCTCAATAATGCACAAAATAACAGTATTGAAAAACAAAGACAAAACAGAGAAACAACATGTGAGAAAGCAACAAAATCAACAAACAAATCAACACCCCCATCCGGCCACTCCTTCCACCTCAAGAACAGACCCCCCTCCCCACAAGAGACAGCAATAGATATACAGGTATAGAGAGAGAAAAAAGTCAACCTGAGGAGGGGGCTATGGAAAGCAACCCTGTAGCCATGGATACACATAGGCCAGAAGAAAATGATATACAAGTACAAAATGAACAAGATGCAACAGTTATGCCAACACCAGAGATGACAACAGTTATGGCAAAAAAAACTCATATTAAAGAAAAAAAATCCTAAGCCAAAACTGCAGAAAACAGCAGAGGCACACAAACTTCTCACTCTGTCAAATAAATATACAGCCCTACAGCCTCAGGACCCTGATCAGGATGAAGACTTGGAAACATCATCAACCATATCCTCACAGCAAGGAATGACCTCAGAGTTAGATAATGAAGCTATAGTTCAAGAACAAGGCAGAAACCATTTGGGAATACAGCCCAGGAGGAGCAGAAGATTAGGAAAACAAATTTAAACAGAACTATCCATTCTATCACCTTAACTCTCCATGTAATTCATCTACTGCTATAAAATAGCAACTTCAAATGCTAACAGCTTGAAAAATAGCAGAAGAAGACTGGTGACTTTTTCCATAATAAAAGACCTAGGGATTGATATAAGTTTTTTGGAGGATACCAGACTTCATACTGCAAATGAAATAGAAGTAGTAAAAAAAACATATGGTGTTGGGAGCATTCCTTTTACTCTGTCAGCATGGAAATATGTTGAGGAGTAGGTATTTTATTCTATGGTTATGATTACACTTTCTCTAAAATAGTGGATACATGCCCAGGCTGAGTGATGATGGTAGTTTTTTTCACAATAATAGTATGTGGAAAATCTTAAAGTTGTGTGCACCACAAACAATGAAAGAGAAAGTGTATATACTGGACCTGAAAAAAAACATACCTATTCACTTCTAGACGCATTATCTGGGCAGGAGATTTTAATTGTGTGCTAACCAGAGAGGATAGAGGAGCTAAGACAAACAAACAGTTTTGTTATTCGAATGCTCTAAATAAAATAGTGGTACAAGCAGTGCTTTTAGATACATATTTCACTATACATCCTAGTGGAGGATACATGTTTTATAAAAGCACACTAGCCACTAGTATAGATTATATATGCTCCTTTTCATCCTTAAAAAGCAAGAGAGAACATGTTATCCCGGTAGAAAATACTGACCACTTAATGGTACTATCCCACATAACAATTCAGGAAACTGTCTCGACTGGTAAGGGGTTTTGGAAATTAAATAACAATTTACTGACTATTTAAGAAATAAAGACCCAAGTCAGAGAATTATTAAATGCCAGAAAATATGTGGCATGCTTGGAAACAGACTTACGTAGATGGTGGGTCACCACCAAATTAGAAATAAAAAAAACTTTTCCAGCAACAAGCAAACTAAAGGAATACTGAACAGTATAAAAATATATTGCATTGAGAGCACAATATTTTAAAGTTATTTCCCTGGTAAATGAAGGATATGGGGCCTTTTTTGAACAAGTTAAAAATATACAAACTAAAATGGCAAAGCTGCAATATACCAGGGCAACATTACTCCTTTATGAACTCAGGATAGGTACCTCAGGCAAAACTATGACTGGAGACATCTTTTGAGAGCTGCAAAAATAGAGTACAACAGAGAACTATGGATATGATTCAAGATAAGGAAGGGAAAATAGTTGATACAAGTAAGAAAAATATTAAAAACAGTCATCCAGCATATGGAAGAGCTATATACAGATCCAGGAATAACCGAGGGCAAAATACAGGAAGCTCTGAAGAAAAGTACAATACCCACCATACCCCTGATATAGCTACTAACCTAACAGTACCTATAACTTCAACAGAAATAGAGACTGCAATTAAACCCCTGAAAAATAATACAACCCCAGGTCCAGATGCATTGATATCTGAATTCTATGAAACATTCAGCACATAACTGGTAGAGCTATTAACAGTAGTTTATAATGCTATCTTGGATAATGATTTAATAGAACCTCAATTAGGCACATCTATTTAACTACTTAGCCATTAAAAAATGATGGACAAAATATAAAAAAACTGGAGACTGTTAAGTTTAATGAACACAGATATCAAAAATCTTAATAAGCAGAATTTCCCTGGATGCACCATACTTAATCGAATTTAGTCAAACATGTACAATTCAAGGTAGAAAGATACAAGAAACCTTGCCGTTGATGAGAGGAATTGTAGAAATGGGAAATCAAAATAGACTTAATGGATACCTACTGAGCCTAGACCAAGAACAGGCCTTTGACAAGGTCTCACAAGTATACCTATGGGTAGTATTAATAAAATATGGAATACCAGAAAATTTTAAGTGGCTAATGAAACTATATAGGATAGCATCAAATGCACTTTTGGTCAATGGACACATGGGAAATATGGTAAAAATAAATAGATGGGTAAGACAGGGCTACCCCCATGAGCCCCATTCTATATGTTTATTGACTTGATCCACTATTGAAATTGATACAACAAATCAGAAGATAGGAGAAGTACGGCTTCCTACAGAAGGAAGTATAGTTAAAACCATAGCTTATGCAGGTGATCTCTGCCTAATACTACCTGACGTAAAGTTAATAGAAATTGCTGTAAGTGTAATAAAAAATATTCAACAATTACAGGAGCTAGGATAAATACAGAAAAAATGTGCAGGATATATCCTGAGTAAAAATATGACAACAGTGCAAGAAATCCAGAATATTAAAATATCACACTCTTCAATTAAAATTTTAGGCATAACCCTCAGAATAGAAGATAAAGCTTTGAAAAAGTGAAAAAAAATAGACTATTGTACAGAGAAAGTTCCAATCTGGAAAAATTGGCAACAACTAAAAGGAAAAAAGTGGCTATAAACAAAACTTTTGTACTGCCAATATTCACTTATTTATGCTCCGCCCCCCCCAAAGGGTGTTTTAATATAACAATCCTAAATCAGAGTTTCCAGATAATTTGGGGACGTAGACTTAACCCCATAAAAAGAGAAACATTATACAGACCCTATAAACATGAAGGAATAGACCTACTAAATCCGATCAGTTACTTTTTCAATATCTTCTTGTACAATAGTATTAAGGCCTTTGTTTCACCAGAAAAAGCAGAATGGAAACAAAGTGGCAGCCTATTGGGTCAAACCTTTGATAACAACATGGTCACAATTTCCTTTAACTTTAAAAAAAAACACAAACAACTACCACATTATGCACTCCCCATGACTGAGAAAATAAGGACATGGAAAATTACCCTATCTCAGACAACAGTATCCAATAGGAAACTAGTGTACCAGACTATACAGGAACAAGGAAATGCAACTCCCATGGAATATAAGGGTATAAGTCCACAAGAACAAAACAGGTTAGGAGAGCATTTAGTAGACAAAAGAACACCACCATGCACATAGGACATTATTTAAGTGCACATGGCAGGCTCAAGGTAAAAGGGAATGCTAAGCATAAAAGTATTACGTAGAGATATTGCCCAAGAATGTAATGTGTACAGATGGAAGAAACTCTAGAACACTTTTTATACATTGTGATTATGCCAGAGAAGTGTGAAAGGAAATAGGCAGAAGATGGGAGAATAAACAATGGGAGAAAGTGAACTATGACCCTATTACACTAGGATACATGAATCAAATAAAGGGAATCAAGGGGGGGACTTTGAGTTTAATATTTACCTGTATTAAATTCACAACTGGCAGGTGTGATGTAGATATGTCTTGCAACAGAAAGTGATTCTACCTGTGGCAGTTGTATTGTTAATTGAAAAAGAAATAAGGACACAATTATTGTATGATAAACTGAAACTGTTCTGGGAACAATGGAAGAAAAGATGGAGGGGTATACTTGTAATTATAACAATGTGAAATACGGGTAACAAGATTGTTCTGCTAAGAAAAGAATAATCCCTAGTAAGAGAAAACTGTATTTTTTTGTATAAATTTTATATTAATTTCTAGTTCAAAGAAATGACATACTATATTTTATTTGAGATACTGTATAGAAAAATGTATGATATTATGTACCAGCTTGTATTTATTTTGTACACAATAAAAATTCCCCTATTCTTTTTGAGAAGTGCCAAGGGAACTTTAACATCCACCTGAACTACTACCAGAACAGACAAATGGGACCTCAGTTTAATGTCTCATCTGAAAGACTCAGGACAGCAGCACACCCCTCATGTTGCATTACAGTGTCAGTACTGGGATTTAATCCAGTACCTGGAGTGGAAATAGAATCCACAGCCTTCTGATCTCCTGGCCTCAGAGGCAAGTGTTCTACCAGCTGAGCCACTGATATTGATAAAGAATCATCTCCATGAGTTTTCCCACAACTGATGTGAGGTTCATTGGTCTGTAGTTGCCTGGTTCATCCTTAGGTCCACTTTTGCAAATGGATACATGTGCCATCCTCTAGTCCTGTACTATGCATCTAGTGTCCAAGGAGGTATTGAACAGGTCAGCCAGTGGTCCTGCCAGGATCTGCACTAGTTTCTTATGTATCCTATGGTGAATGACATCTGGACACGGTGCCTTTTCTCTTCTCAGAGCCCTTAATCCTTTCAGCATCCTATCTTCTGTAATCTCTATATCAGTCACCTCCACCCACCCAGCTCACTCCTCCCTTCCCAGATGGTGTCTGCCCCCTTTCTTTTTTGTGAACACAGAGCAGAAGTAATTGTTCAGTGCATCTGCCTAGTCCTCTACCCCACCCTCCGTCCTTCCTAATCCTCACAATCTGATCTTTATATTTCTGCCTTTTGCTGATGTATCTGAAGAAGCCCTTTTCCCCAGTTTTAATGCCCTATACCAATCTCAGTTCCCTGGAAGCCTTGGCCACTCTGACTAGCCTGGTACCCTCCCTGGACTTCTTATTTTTTATTTTTATTTTATTGAAATCTAGGATTACAAATACCTTTGAGCAGGAACTGCTCATTTACAAAGGTTCCACGTTGAAGGAATGGGGGGTATACATACATACAAAAGTCAACATAATAATATATAGTTACACAATAACAAGAAGTATGAGACTGAGGCTTAGGAAATTCCAGAAATTCAAAATGTGCCAAATGTTAGGTAGCATGACATAACCAGCCAAGGGCAATCTTGGAAATAAGCACTGCAGGTGAGAGGAAGGGGTATGCAGGCAGGAAGGCCATTGTCAGAGGGTAGAGGGTGAGGGTAAGAGCTCTAAAGGGGGGAAGGAGGGGGAGAGAGAGAGAGGAGGGATAAAAGTCAGGAAATGCCCCGGGGGAGGAAAGGGAGAGGGGGCAAGGGGGTAGGCAGGTAGATGGAGGCAAGGTGGGGAGAGAGAGCTTTCAAGACTGAAGTGGAGGGCAGTGAATACACTTCCTTGTTATTCTCCCTCCCAGTTTCCTGAGTTTCTCAAATGCCTTTTTTAGCCCTCACCCCTTCCACAAACTCCTGTGTCAGACAGCTGGATTTTTTTTTGCCCTACCCTTCTTACTCCTTGTTCTTTTCCATGTCCCAGTAGCTTCCACCAGGCCCTTCTTAATAATATCCAGTCTTTGGCTAGCATCCATGCGCAGCTGAATTTCCACCAGATGCCTGCCCCAAATTTCCCCTATCCTTTTAAAGTCTGTCCTCCCTACAGTCAATCACCTTCATACCTGTACCTCCTGCTTCCCTGCCCAAGTTGAGCATGAACCATACCATGTGGTGGTCACTCCCAGCCAGAGGGTCCTCCACCTCCTGATCCCTTACAACTTCACAATTTGATAGAACCAGACAGATGGATTTTTTTTGCCCTACCCTTCTTACTCCTTGTTCTTTTCCATGTCCCAGTAGCTTCCACCAGGCCCTTCTTAATAATATCCAGTCTTTGGCTAGCATCCATGCGCAGCTGAATTTCCACCAGATGCCTGCCCCAAATTTCCCCTATCCTTTTAAAGTCTGTCCTCCCTACAGTCAATCACCTTCATACCTGTACCTCCTGCTTCCCTGCCCAAGTTGAGCATGAACCATACCATGTGGTGGTCACTCCCAGCCAGAGGGTCCTCCACCTCCTGATCCCTTACAACTTCACAATTTGATAGAACCAGGTCCAGAGTCCTATCCAGTCCAGTTGGCTCACTGACCAACTCCACCAGGAAGCTGTCCTGAAATGCCTATAATAAGATCTGCTCCTTTGCACTCATGGTGGTTGGGGTGCTCCACTCCACCCCTTGTAGGTTGAAGTCCCCCAATACTACAGTGTTGCCTTTCCTAAAGACCCTTCTGATTTGCTCAGCTAATTCCCTATCCAGATCATTAACTAGTGCTGGTGGCCTATACACCACCCCCATCCTCAATGTCCTACTTTTTGAGTCTTGAAGTTGCAGCCATAGGGCCTCTGCTCTGCCTTCCTCCCCCTCCTCTGTTATACACCTTATCCCCTCCCATACATATAGTGCCATAACAAGATTTAAGTTTGCCAGAATATTAGCATAGCAGAAAAAGCAGAAAGTGTGCATGCTCCAGTAGAAATCAGAATTGATACAGCAAAAAATATCATAAAGGACTCAAAAAAGAAGGCAAATAGGATATGTATGAAAATAAATTGTATACAATATGAATTAATAAACAACTGCCACTTCAAGAGAGAGTTTAAGGAAATTGGGATGATAGAAAATAATAGAAATATAATTGAGTAAACCAAATGAGTGGTGCTTACAAAATAAAGAAACGATTCTCAACAGAATCAAAAATCTAGTGAACAAGGAAAACATTATCCCATCCAAAAATGAATCATGTTGGTATAACAAAACATGCAAACAAGCAAAAAGAAAGTTAAATAAACAGCTAAGAGTGACAAGACAAAACCCTAATAAAGAAAATAAGTACACTCTCAATAAAGTAAGGAAAGAATACAATAGCCTTATAAAATGAAAAAGGGAAAAATACAGAAATAAGGTCTGGGAGGAATTCAAACAAACAGTAGTAGAAAAAGACACAATGCAATTTTGGAAAATTGTATTAAAGGGTTTAGATAATTACTGTGATAACGTAGAGAACTATATAGAACCTACCACCTGGGTAAATTATTATGAAAAACTGCTTTTCAAAATTAATGCAATAAACACTACAAAAAAAATTAAATTGATCCCCCGGTAGAATGATATATCCAGGGTAGAAATTGAAGCTTCTATGGAGGCATTCCTCAGCTGAAAAGCTCCTGGCCCAGATGGGGTACCAATGGATGTCTCACTCATCCCCAGGTGGCCATTTTGAATAAGGTTAAGCATAGAACATTTCAACTCACATGTGAGTTCTGGGGCTGAGTGAAATGGAATTGAAATGTGGTCCACATGTCTATGTAAGATTTATAAATATATAACAAAAACTGGCAAAATACCTAGGACATGGGCAGAGAACATCATAGTCCCTCTATACAAAAAATGAGAAAAAAAAACCCAACCTATTATACAGTAGGCCCATTAGCCTAATTAACAATATTTACTAGAATCAATAATAATTGAATACTGTATTAGGAAAGAGAAAATAAAATTATTGATGAGGCGCAAGCTGGCTTTATACCAGCGCACTCAATGATTGACCAATGTTTTACATTAATGCATATAATGCATAAATAATATAAAAAAACCTAAAATTGTTCTGTGTTTTGGGGACCTCAAGTCTGCATTCAATAGGGAGAACAGGAGAAAATTATGGACAACACTAAAAGGGTATAAGTTAGATGATGCCCTTATTAACATTATAATGACACTGTATTATAATAACATGACATGTAAGATAGCAAAAATGCCAATGAAAACTCTAAATTTCCAATGAATAGGGGTGTAAAGCCAGGGTGTGTCCTCTCGACTATACTGTTCAACCTTTTTGTTAATCAAATTTTATTAAAGCTCTATGACACTGAATTCCATATGCCCAAAATAGGCTTCAGGTGCTGCCCCTACCTTGCTTACATGGATGACATTGTCATCCTCTCAACTAGTTTTCTGGGTATAAAAAGAAGTTTCCACAAATTACAAACTGAAATGGTAAAAATGGATCTAGAAATAAATTATAATAAAACAAAGCCAAAGATAAGCGGTAATATAAACAAAAGAACAATGAGTAAATATAAAGTAAATCTGCAGACAATTTCATTTCATTTGTATTTTTTATACTTGTAAGCAGGATGGGCAAAACTGCCCATTTTCACCAGCGACAAGTTACAAACAAACTTAGCATACATAATTAGACAAACATTTGAAAACAATACAAAATGCAGAAAACATTTAGCAATCAATTATTAACATGTACATGTGCAAATATCATTATCCATCAACCAATAGTTTAGTCTAGTTTTAAAGGATGACAATGTCGTACTTTCTATAATGTCAACAGGTAATGGATTAAAAAACAAAGGAGCACTAAATAAAGTAGATCTCTGGCCAAAAGCAGTTCGAAACAATGGAATTTCATAAGAAAATTTTGTCTGAGGTCTAGTACCACTGGAATTGAGAGACCTAGAAAATAATAATGAGACTACAGGAGATATAAAGCCATTCTTTACCTTAAACATAAGGATACCAATCTTGTGCAAAATCCGATTTTTAAGAGGCAAACTGTACGAACATTCAGACAAAAAAAAATGACGTGTTCAAAAGGGAACATCAAACATAAAGCACAAAATAGAGTTATAGGTTATCTTAAGTTTATTGAGTACATGACCAGAGAACGAGGAATAAATAATTATACCATAATCCAAGACACTCAACAAAAAAACTATAAGAAAGCAGAAACCTTGATTCTCTGGTCAAAAACTGCCTAACTCTATAAAGTGAACCTAATCTCTGATGAAGGGTTTTTCTTAATTTATTCAAATGAAGTTCGAATTTTAACTTTGAATAGAAAATTATCCCCAAATATTTAAAACTATCCACTAATTTAATCACACTGCCATCCAAAGTAACAATATGATGCAGGTTATTAGGCTCAATGATCCCTTTTAAAAACAGTATAACCTTTGTTTTGCCTGGATTAAGTACCATAGAATTCAAAAGCAACCAGTTTTGAAAGGAATTGAAATCAGATTGTACCACATTCAAAATATCATTGGGAGTGAAGCCTACAGTATAAATTACTGCATCATCTGCATAAAGTATCATTGATGAATGAGAACAAACCAAAGGAACTGAATTCATATAAATTGAAAAAATCAAAGGGCCAAGTATTAACCCTTGGGGTATGCCACATTTAATAATACTAGGAGAGAAAATACTATCACCTATACAAGTACAGTGGGATCTATCAGTAAGATAATTATAGTACCAAGAAATAGCATTATCAGAAAAGTATAAACTAGAAAGAATACCATTTAACAAACCATGTTCAACCAAATCAAAGGCCTTGGTGAGATCCACAAAAAGCACTGCTACAGCCTGCCCTTTATCAAGGTCACACTGAACAGCACCTGTGAATCCCATCAAGGCCGTCTCGGTGTTATGACATGGCTTAAAACCATGCTGACAATCAGAAAGCACATTATGCTTTTGTAGATATTCAGTAGTTTGGTCTAAAATAACACTTTCCAAAATTTTAATGAACTGGAAATTGTAACTGACTATTGCTATTTGGGAACACAGTTCACCAATAAACTTAACAGGGGAAAACAAAAAAGAGAACTGGAGATCAAGGTAAAAAAATTCTCCTCAGCGCTATTGGGCTTCAAGAATAAAGTCAGGGGAAGATCAATAAGAGGCTGTATAAAACATCAACACAAAGATAAGAAATCAAGTGTTATACTGAGCCACAATTTGGGGCCTAGAATTAAGGGAAATATTAGAAGCCTTAGTAAATACATTCTACAAACATGCATTATGGTTACCAAAAAGTGTGCTTTCAGCACAGTTAAGGATGGAAATAGTTCAAATTCCTATACAATGCAATATAGAAGAAAGGATGGTCATATACTGGATGAAGGTGTATACAATACCTGACTCCAGACTACCCAGAAAATGCATTCTGGAGGCCATACAATATGCTAACCAATATTAAGTGTGCTCAAGTATGCAAGTAGTGGAAAAAATTATCAAGCTTCATGGATTATTAAATCGCATCATAGACATCCACACTAGACCAATAAAACTGATCCAGATGAAAATAAAAGAAAGACTCAGAGATATATACACACAAAGGGATATGGGTATAAGCAAGCAATACAAAATCAGTAAATGGCTCTCAATCAATAAAATACATTTTGGCTTTGAAAACTATTTAAACATTATAAAGGACCCTAATAGAAGAAACATTTTAGTGAGATATAGGTTTGAACACTACGAAAGTCGGAGGATGAAGGCCTTCTATAAACAGGCTGGGGGCAGTAACTGCAAATGTCAAACAGGAGAGGACAACATAACACATCTCCTAATACTATGCCCCCTATCTAATGAGATAAGGGATACATTTTTGGGAGACATAACAGCTACTATGGAATTGGAGCTGAACCAAATGGCCACATATTTGCTCAAATCAAATGCAGTACAAATATTAGAGAAGGTGATCCCTTTCTGTAAAACTATAGACAGGAGAAAACTACATGTTTTGCATCTTGTCTGCTTTAGCTAAGGTTCAGGAAAGAATAGTTTATAATCAGTTGATTGGGTATGTGGATCACTTTGGATTATTGTCTTAGAACCAACATGGTTTTAGAAAGGGAAGGAGTACTGAGACTGCCTTGGACGAGTTCACGAACGCGGTACTTAATGGCATGGATAAAGGGTGTCTGACGGGTGCCGTGTTCATGGACTTGACCAAGGCATTTGACTCAGTTGATCACCAATTGTTGATTTCTAGACTTGAGTCATTTGGAGTTCGTGTGTCTTTCTTGGACTGGACGAGGGATTATTTAACAAATAGGTTCCAAAGGGTTAAATATGGGGGTGTTGTATCAGACTCTGTAATGATTAAGTGTGGGGTTCCACAAGGTTCTATTTTGGGGCTACTTTTGTTTTCTTTGTTTTTTGATCAACTAGTAAGTGTGATTAATAATGCTTCTCTAACACTTTACGCTGACGATGCAGTAATTTATACGCAGGGTTTGTCAGTTGGAGATCTAGGTGTTTCTTTAACAGAGGAAATGTGTAATTTTCAGTCTTCACTTATGGCCTGTAAATTACTCTTAAACAAATTTAAGACAAAGGTGATGGTTTTTGGTACCCCACCTAGACTGAGATCTGAGGTTAGTACTTTGGAAGTTAAATCTCTTGATGGATTACTGCTTGACTATGTTGATACATTTCAATATCTTGGGGTATTATTAGATTCTTATTTAAGTTATGAATCTAATTTTTTGAGGGCTACCTCAAGAATACATTGTAGATTAGGTTCTTGTACAGAATCTGTTCATTTCTTATTCCTAAGTCTAGGCTGGTTATTTCAAAATGCTGCTTACTTCCTATTGTGAACTATGCAGCCATAATTACTGACACTGCTTCTGTGACAGTTATTTCAAAGAAATCCACTTTACTTCATTTGATAGCTAAGTTTGCTTTAAATTGTTCTAAGTCATCTCATCATTGTGTGATTCTGAAAGAAATGGGCTGGTTACCGGTTTCATTAAATTTCCAGTACTGTGTGTCCAAGTTCATATATAAAGTTATGGACTCTGGAATTCCACATAGTATTTCAAAATTTCTGAGACCGTATAATGATGGTCATTATTCTGGACATAGGTCAGACAGTAGGTTTCCTGAGATTCCTTTTATGAAATCTAAAAGTGGACAAAGATCTTTTGCTTATATTGCTCCATTTATTTGGAATGAAATTCCTCAAGATATTAGGTGGTTGTGTTCTGTCAAAAAGATTGCCGATGCATTAAGGATGTATTTCGAATACCAATTTAACTGTAACTGTTTTTTATGAATTTTATATGTAACAAAGACATTTTCTGTCTGCAATTTGCTGTATTGTATATGTATGTTTGATTATGTATTGTTTGTATGTAATATATGTGGGTCGCACCTGTAAAAGGAACTTGTTTCCAGTGTGCTTACTCGTTAAGTGAATAAACAAACAAACAAACATGTAATTGCAAAATAAAACAAAACTGCACAAAGGAGATGGACAAAACAAAATTGCACTGAAGAATGATTAGTAAACTTGTATGGTCTTTTTATTATTTAAAGGTCACTGCTAGTACCAATGCATAGATTTTTTATAGTATATTTTTATATTCCATGATGTTATTTAAGCTGTAATGGCATAATCTTCCAACCAATAAACTGATTTGATTGATTGAAGTATTCTATTAGCTGTTGTGGAATTATTTTTACAATTGTCAGCAGCAGTTAATTTATTGTTAACTAGTATGCCAAGATCATGTTCTTTTTCAACCACTTTCAGGATTTTAATGTTCATGGTATACTGATATAGGGGATTGTTGTTCCTGAAATGCAGCACAATGCATTTATCCTGATTAAATTGTATTTTGTTAGATATCGCCCAGGATTCTAAGTTTTTCAGATCTTTAACGATAGTCATATATTTATCATACTGTCAACCTCACCCGCCAGTTTGGTATCATCAGCAAACTTAATGAGGGAGTGACTAATGTTATGGTTAATATCTGTTATAAATAGATTAAATAATGTCTGAGGCCTGAAAGATTAAATAATGTCTGAGGCCTGAACCCTGTGGAATTCTACTGCTGACTGGGCAAGGATTTGATAAGTCCCCATCATCATGTACCCCGTGTTTCCTGTCTTTCAACCAATTATCTATCCAAATGGTCAAATTATGATTTAGTTCCAAAGTTATTAATTTCGATACTAGCTCATTATGAGAGACTCTATTTCTTTTTTTGCCTTTGCAAGGTCTAACAGAATAACATCAACTGGGACACTGTTATCAGGGCTAGTACTGACTTTATTATAGAATGTGATCAGGTTTGTGTTGCAGAAGCATCCAGTTTTAAACTTGTGGGGCAGGATTCACAAAAGGGAAGGACCCAGTACATCCAAGATGTGCCGGCGCATCCCTGACTTGCGCACCAGTATGATTCAGGAATGGGATCAACGCACCGGTGCATCGCTCATGTGCCACACACCACCCATAATGATATGTGATGCATCTGGAGTGGTTGTAAAGGGGGCATGCCCATGCATGTGGTGCGCAGTCCCATCCACAACCCAAAGTGGATGTACATCCCCAGAACAAGTCCAGAGATATGCCTCCAAAAGATAAGTCTACAACAAGTAGACAAGTGGGTGGCCACCTGCAAAATGGCTTGTCCTCTTTCATTACCTCCCAGGCTATTCTATTTTCAGTTTGTGACTTTACACTCCTTGCTGCTTTCCTTGCTTCCCCCCTGTTTCTCTCAATGCATCCCCTTTCCTTCTCCTTCTGTGTCTCCTTACACCTTCTGAATACTACCCTTTTAGCCTTTACCTTTTCAGTTACCTTTTTTGTGAACCATAGCTGTCTCTTCTTTCCTCTTGCTTTTGCTCACTTCTTTGTTGCAGAGCTTTGTTGCCGCAGATAAGTGAGCAAAAGCAAGAGGTGACTGAAATAATAATAATAGTTACCCTGTATTAGCCCCATACAGGTATACATGCCAGAAAAAATAATCAAGCTACATTAAGGCTGCCCCTCCTCTCGTGATTCTATTACTAGGTCCAGGGAGTTCCTCCAGCCCAATTCCCTACTTCATGTCAGGATTATGCCATTTTTTAGGGGTGAGGCTGCAGTGCTCAGTGACCACTCAGTTTGCACTAGGAAATTACAAGCTGGATATTAACAAATACAGTATGTATTTATGTATTTTATAAAAAAAAATCAATTTATGGCTCAAATATCTCCTTGGTGGGCACCTCCATAGTATGGCACATATCAATCACCTCCAATGTTTCACTGTATGCTGCCTCTTCTTCAGAAAGCTATAGGGAATATACCCTGAAGCACTGGGGCTCACTTGCTGTATGCCACAGGTCCGTGCTGGGTGTTGCCTATTTTAACAATAGAATTAGTTTTTCAGTTTTTGCAGCACACCCTGTGCTCAGTAGTTTGATTTTACTCTACATTGACTGTCATTTTTACTGCAGCCAGGGTAGCTTGTCACTTGTAAACACTTATGAGTACGCATTTCAGTTTCTAACTCCATGGTATGGGTCACCTGCCTGGAGCAAACAGTAGTGTCAGAAGCTGCTTAAAGGGGAACTGTCATCAACAGGGTTTCCTAATGTCTGAAAGACCATAAAACACTAATCTGAGTGAGCCATTATGTTCATCTGTGAGTCTTTGCAGTCCAGAATTATTCATATGTAAATCAGCCTGTAATTAAGGGCTTCTAACAGGAAATGATGTCACCGAGGATCTTGGCCCTCCATTGACTGTAATTTAAATAGGAAATTGTCTGTTTTATTAAGTGTTTTAAGGTGTTATTACAACACTTTCTATATTTATAATAACTGTTTTGTATGTGCGTTGAAACTAGTGAGTTATCACCCTTACATTTCAAACTATTAGTAAAAATAATCCATCTTTAGGATTGCTTTAACTTCTAGGCTGTACTGCCAGCTGATTACTAAAAGCTACACATCTCATGGCTGGCTCTGTGATGTCAACAGGTAATGGGGCCCCAAACTGTATCAGGATTTCTAAACCCTGGCTATGTTCATGTTAGTGCAGATTTCTGGGGTTGCCACAGCACTAGCTTCTGTCTTATTCCGTTCTCTCTCTTGCAGCCTTTTCTCTTACAATTTTGGGTGTGAACTCAGGTTTACAACATGCAAATGTGGCTGCATACCTACTGGCCTGGCATCATGGAGCCAGCCTTGAAATGTGTGGTTTTTGATTAACAGCTGGCAATACAACCCAGAGGTTAAAGCAAAGAGCTGTGAACAAGCTTCATTCATCCAGTAGAAACATAGAATTTGATGGCAGATAAGGACCGCTTGGCCCACCTAGTCTGCCCATTTCCCTACTTAATGGATAAGCTACAGATCCTAGTTAACCAACAGCCTACTTCCTCCTACCCCCACTATTTTATTTATTTACTAACATGCTAACATACTAAAATGCCAGCAGAATAGGCCTAATGGTCTTTCGTGTCTGCTCGTTTGGTCAGCCCCCACCCTGGGTGCTGACCTTGCTGTCCCCCTCGCCTTCTCTGGCTTCTCCCTTCCCAGTTCCAGATATTCTTGCTGCATTGGATTTTGCTTCCTGAACCCTTCCCTGTACCTGTCCCACCCCTCTTGAACCCTCCACTGTCTGCCTCCACCAGCCCCTAGGTAGTGCATTCCATGGCTCTACCACCTCTCAGTGAAGTAGCACCCTCCTTTCTCCCTGAATCTTCCCTCCAGCTTCCACCCATGCCCTCTAGTGGCCCTTCCTCCTTCCTTCGAAGCACCCTCACTGTTCCTCCCCTATTTACCCTCTTCATGTACCTGAAGACCTCTATCATGTCCCCCCGGTCCCTTCTCTCTTCCAAAGTGTCCATATTTAGCTCTTCAAGCCTCTCCTCATAGGTCCTGTCCCCCAAGCCCCAAATCATTTTGGTTGCCCTCCTCTGGACCCTCTCCAGGAGGTTAATGTCCCTCTTTAAGTGTGGCCTCCAAAACTGCACGCAGTACTCCAGGTGCGGCCTCACCAAGCAGTTATACAGAGGGAGTATCACTTCCCTCCTTCTGGAGGTGATCCCCCTAGTGATGCATCCCAGCATCCTGTTGGCCTTGGCTGCTGCCCTCCTACAAGTCTCAGAGTTGTTCATCTTGACATCCACCACCACCCCCAGGTCCCTCTCAGCCATTGAGACTTGTAGTATTTCCCCCCCCAGGGTGTACACTTGGCCTGGGTTTCTGGCCCCCAGGTGGAGTACCTTGCATTTCCCTGCATTAAACCTCAGCTTCCACTTTCTAGACCATTTACTAGAATTGCCTTATGTATGTTCCATGCATTCTTGAGTTCCCCCACTGTTTTTGTGTCTATGACCTCTTCAGGAAGGCTGTTCCATGCATCTACAACCCTCTTTGTGAAGAAATATTTCCTCACATTGCATCTCAGCTGTCCCCCCCCATTTTCAAATTGTCCCCCCTTGTTTTTGCACATCTCTTTTCTGAAAGATGTTACCCTCTTGGACTTAGTTGATTCCCTTGAAGTCTGTGGCTCCTACCCTGTGGAATTCTCTACCTCACCAGATACGAGATAGCCAGACCGTAGATGGTTTTAAAAATTGTCTGAAGACATACTTGTATAACCAGGCCATTTCAGGGATATTTTCAGTTCAAACTGATATGCTTGTTTTAATATGTTTTATATGTTTTGTGATGTATGGTGATTTTAATGTTATAAATGTAAAGGTGCCCTGAGCTTCGGAAGGGCACCTTATATAAATAAAAACTTGCTGGTTTGCTTTCTTGAGGTATTTGAAAGTTTCTATCATGTCCCTCCTTTCCCTCCTTTCCTCAAAGCTATACATCTTAAGCTCCTTTAGTCTTTCTTCATATGTCTTCTGGTACAGACCCTGCACCATTTTTGTTGCCCTCCTCTGGACAGCCTCCACCATGTCTATGTCTTTGCAAAGATGGGGTCTCTAGAACTGTACACAGTACTCCAGATGTGGTCTTACCAACTGTCTGTACAGAGGGCCAACAACTTCATGTTTGCTACTGGTGATGTCTCTCCCTATGTATCCTAGTATGCCCCAAGCCCTCCTTACTTCCCAACACACTTCACACACACACACACACACACACACACACAAACATGCACACACGCCACACACACACACACACACACACACACACACACACACACGCAGCCTGTCTCTCCCTTTTTCTCTTTTTTTTTTTACATTACAGTGGGAATGGCATTCTGGAAAGTTGCTGTCCATCAGCATTGTTGTGGAGTATAAGACACGCTCGAAGGGAATGAGCAGCAGGATCAACCAGATTGATTTTTTTCCCTTTACGGTAGAAAATCCCATTCCATCCAAAGTATTTCAGTAAGAAACTGTTATACTTTTAACGTCATCAAAAGAAGTAAAATACTCTTTTAATAATGCATTTCAGGTTATGCATGTTTTAACTGTGTTCTCCATCTTTGTGTTTTTGCAATTAATAAACAAGTAATGGTGTTGTATTTTTTTCTTTCCAAGTCAAATCTGGGTAGAAAAAGCATAATTGTTTCAGAATCATAACACATGCTCAGATAGCATTTACTGTCTTTGTCTAGGAAAGGCACACAGCTACAGCTTGTTCCTGGGTGTGTTTTGGGAGCACTGGGAGGTTAAGTGACTTGCTCTGGTCACACAATATGCAAGTAGAGCATGATGGAATCAAAACCCATTCTGCTGGATGAACGAAGCTTGTTCACAGCTCTTTGATTTAACCTCTAGACTGTACTACTAGCTGATAATCAAAAATTTCACATTTCAAGGATGGCCCCATGATGCCAGGCCAGTAGGTACATAACCACATTTGCATCTTGTAGACTAGAGTTCGCACCCAAAATTGTAAGACAGGGAATGGAAAAAGACAAAAGTCGGTGCTCTGGCAGCCCCAGAAATCTGTACTGACATGAACACAGACAGGGTTTAGAAATCCTGATATGGGGCCCCAATACCTGTTGGCATCACAGAGCCAGCCTTGAGATGTGTAGTTTTTGATGATTAATTTTAGCCTAGACATTATAGCAACCCTAAAGATGGATTATTTTTACCAACAGTTTGAAATGTAAAGGTAATAACTCACTAGTTGCAATGCACATACAAAACAAGTATTATACATGTTGAAAGTGTTGTAATAACACCTTAAAACACACTTAATAAATCAGACAACTTCCTATTTAACTTACAGTCAATGGAGGGCCAAGATCCTCAGTGACATCATTTCCTGTCAGGAGCCTAAAACATATAGCTGCCCCTAGCCCTTAATTACAGGCTGATTTACATATGAATAACTCTGGACTGCAAAGACTCATAGACAAACACAATGGCTCACTCAAATTAGCTGTTTATGGTGTTTCAGACATTAAGTAACCATGTTGATGACATTTCTCCTTTAATAAAGGAACACTGCATCATGGCCATGACACAGGAACAAACATGGGGCCATTGAAGGGCCTGTTGGGGAAGGAGGATTGAGCCTCAGATTGGACGCTCTCCTCTGGGGAGGAGAGAGTCTGTGTTTGTCAGCTTTATCACCAGCTGCGTGACCACAGATGGTGGTGGTGCAATCAACAGCTGAGAAGAAGGACATTGGAGTGTGCCTGTCAACTGGGTGTGTCAGGTGTACCAGCACCCAATGATGTCAGCAGGCTCCTGTGAATGGGTGGGGGGACAGAAGACAACATATGTCACAAATCAAGTGGCTGAAACTCTGTGTCATCTGTCCATGTCTATGTTTGGCTTATGCTGCTTCCCCCCACCCCAATTAGGCTAACCCTCGCTTCACCTCCACCATGGCTGGCCAGATTGACAGTGGGGAAGAAATGCTACAGATCAGATGGTGTACCTGGTGGCCCTAGGGGGTAAGCTGGTGGGCCATACAGTGATGAGCTGTAGATGCACTGGGGCACCTGGGAATTGGTGAGAGAGTCTCAGTAGGTGGGAAGCAAGCATTGGTTGAAGTAGATGGAGGACCTGATCTGTGGCAGGAGGGGGCATAAACTATTTTTGAAAAAAATAAGCTAAAGGGACAATGCTGGGGTTTGGACCTATTAAGGCTATACTGTCATCCAATGAATATAAAAACAGAGGGGAGAGGGTTTTTCATTGAACCCATTTTCCCAACAACTTTCTACTTGAAGTTCATACATAATCAAGCAAAAACCTTGCCTCAAGAAAGCATCATATGGAATTATTTGAGCAGCTGCAGAGTGCAGATGCAATTATTTTTCTTAAAGGAAAATGACACCCAATGCCTTTTATGTCACCCTAGCATGCAAGAATTAGCATGTAAAAATGCCCAGTTGGAGGTTCTAGAAATAAACAATTTTGTGTTTACTTCTAAAGTGCTTTTATAGAATATTCTTGTTCATCGCCCATACTTCCGAGATACACAGACCCCCTCGGCCATCTAACACGCAGAAGCTGTATTCCTGTGCAATCAATTTGTTAATTCATGCTGCCTATTAATGGCAGAGGTCAGCACAGATCAGCACATTAAGTACCTTTGAGCATGAGATGGCTGCTGGCATCTGTGACACTCAGAAATATTGGCAATGTATAAGAAGACACTAATTTTAGAGGTAAAAAAAACCTTTTTATTCCTCAAACCATTAATCAAGCATGTTTTTCATGCTAGGGTGACACAAAGGACTTGTGTACCATTTTCTTTTAAGAATTTGAGTTAGAGTGGTCTACTTGAAGTCATGTAACAAATACTTGTAGACTCTTTTAAATAAATCTGATACTGCCTCTGAAACCAAACTGATGGGAAATGTGAAAAGTTATGCACACAATAGTGCTCAGCTATATATAAAAAATTCAAAAGGATTGGAAATGCAACCCTTACACCTATGATTTTGTTTAGGATAGCATTGCAATCAAAATCTGCTATGTATGATCCTCTGACATTCAGAGCTGTTGCAGCAGGTGGGCATGTGGCTTTTGGTGCTCAAGAGTTTGCAGATCCTTGATTTAGCTAATTTCCACTTAGCAGCCTATAAGCACAGCACATTCTAAGCATGTTGTGTAATCTTACTTAGCAAGCAAAAATGAGCAAACATGAAAGAAACAACAGGCAGAACTAGCAATATTTCAGTATCTGCTGTTGCCAATGGAAGTTATTTGTGGATACGGCTTATTGGGAAATTCCCCTAAGTTCATAGGCAATGACAGCAGAAAAAGACCAACGGTCCATCCTGTCTTGTCCATCTTGTTTGTTCAGTATTTGCACAAGACTGTGGCTGACTATGTAGGCTGTCTTCAAGTTTCTGAGGTCAGTGTGAACTGCGTACAAAGGGGTGCCACTTCCCTTAAACATCACTTTGCAAAGTTCCATCTAAGGCAAAACTGAAGCTGGGGATCTCAGACCTTTATAAGCCTTCCTAGTTGACAGGATGTGGGTTTCATCAAATTTATCATACTTTTCTGTATTGTGACTGTCCCTAGAAAATCTGTCTATACAGTATTTCTTAATATTCTGTTGCTACTGAAATAAACTGGCAATGTAGGAGCTAAAAGCTTCACTGCAGACAGCAATTCTATTCCATTTTATGCAGTGACCGATACTCGGAGATGCTAGGGTAAGAGATGCCATGAGTCTCCCCATAGCTAGTGCTCTGATAGCACTGTCCACAGTTATATCTACTGGTATAGGGTGGAACATGAGTGGTTGGAAATTCCCCATAGCCATCTCTCTTGCTGTCTGAGGCTGGGACTGCAGAAACTGTGAGCTTCCTCACAGTCAGCTCTCGTACACCACTACCCAGTTCCCACAGTGACTTCTGCTAGCAGAGGACATGAGTGGAGTAGCTACAAACTCTACCAGGGCCAACTTTCTTAAACACAGAAACATAGCCATTTGTCAGCAGATGAGGACTGTCAGGCCCAGCCAGTCTGCCCATAAGCCCTCGCCTTGTTTTGATGCCACTGACCCTACTTGGTCAACGGCTTTCTCTGCTCCTCCTGGTACTAGGGTTCCACTGTGTCTATCCCATGCATGCTTAAACTCCTCCACTTTGCTTGCTCCCACCACCTCTTGTGGCAGACTATTCCATGTGTCCATCTGTGAAGAAAAACTTCCTCACATTTCTCATTAACCTGCCACCCTCCAATTTCATATCATGCCCCCTTGTTCTTGTACTTCTATATTGGAAGATGTTACCCCTTGTACCTTGCTTATGCCTTTGTGGTACTTGATTGTTTCTATCATTTCCCCCAAATCCCTCCCTTCTTCCAGTGAATACATATTGAGGTCCCTTAGCCTATCCTTATAAGTTTTCTAGTGCAAGCCCTGTACCATCTTTGTCACCCTTCTGTGGACTGCCTCCACCTTGTCAATATCCTTGTGTAGGTGTGATATCCAGAATTGTATACAGTACTCCAGCTGAGGCCTTCATCAGCATTTTGTACAAGGGCATCACCACTTCCCTCCTTCTACTAGTAATACCACTGCCTATACACCCCAGCATGGAACTGGCCTTCCCTGCAGCCTGTGTACTCTTCTTAGACATCTTTAGGTCATCTGAAATGATACCCCCACATCCCTTTCCTCCTTGGTGATAGCAAATCCTCCCCTCATTCTGTAGCTCTTCCCCCAGTTCCCTCTTCCCAGGTGCATTATTTTATATTTCTTTGAGTTGAACCCCAGTTGTCAAACCTTAGATCATTCCTCAGGCTATCTCAGATCCCTCCTCATTCTCTGCACCTCATAAGGAATATCTACCCAGATGTCAAATCTTGGTGTAATCTGCAAACAGGTAGACTTTTCCCTCAAGCTTCTCCACTATGTCACTAATGATGACATTAAACAAGATTGGCCCCATGGCAGATCGCTGTGGTACCCCACTGATCACCCCTTTCCCTGGATTGGATCCTATTTACCATCACCCTCTGCCTACTGTCGTTAACCAGTTCCCAACCCAGTTTACTACCTTGTGGCCAATGCCCAGACTACCCATCCTGCTAACCAGCCTTTATATGTGGGACAGTGTAGAAGGCCTTGCTGAAATTGAGGTAGATGACATCAAATGCATCCCTCCCGCTCCTGATTTACCTCCCTTGCCACCCATTGAAAAATAAATCTATCCGATTTGCTTGACATGACCTCCCTGCCATGAATCCACGTTGCCTTGGATCCTGGGCACCCTTGGATTCCAAGTGTCTCACTATTCTTTCTTTAAATAGGGCCTCCAGGATCTTTCCCACCACTGAGGTAAAGTTGACTGGTCTACAGTTCCCTGGTTCCTCCCTGCCATCACTTTTGTGTAGAAGAACTACATGAACCCTCCTCCAGTCCTCTGGAACAATTTCCGTGTTTAGAGATTCTGTGAACATGGCTGCCAGAGGCACTGCTAGCTCTTTCCTCAGCTCACTTAATATCCTCAGGTGTATGCCATCTGGCCCCATTGCTTTGTCCACCTTCAGTTTCATGAGCTCTTCCAGGACTCTCTCCTCTATGAGTGGGCTAGTGTTCAACTCTCCCCTCCCATATATGTTGCCAGCTGTAGCCCATGATCATCCCCCTCTTCAGTGAATGCTGAACAGAAGTATTTATTCAGTATTCTGCCTTCTCTAGGTCTTCCTCTCCACCCTACCCTTCATACTCCCTGAGCCTTATAAACCCCTCAACATTTCTCCTCTCACTGATGTACTTATAGAATGTCTTGTCACCCTTCTTCAAAGTCACCGCTAATCTTTCCTCAATCTGTGCCTTTGCTCTTCTTACAGCTTTCCCCACTTCCCTTAGACTTTCCAGGTGCACCTTCCTGTCCCCCTCCTTCTGAGTCTCTTTATACTTCCTGAACCTTGTCCTCTTGACCCTTAATTTGTTTGCCACCTCTTTTGAAAGCCATAGTGGTTTCCTCCTTCTCTTGCCTTTGGTTATCAACCTGATGCATTGGTTCATCACCTCCTCTATGGCTCCTGTCAGGTATTCCCACTGCTCCTCAACTCCTCCTCCCAACCCCCTCCTCACCAGAACTTCCTTGACATGTTCACTCATCTTAGCAAAGTCTGCCTTTCTGAAATCCAAGACTCTTGCCTTTGCATGTCTTGACTGTGTCCCTGTCCCCATGTCAAACCACATTATGAGGTAGTCGCTGGACCCCAGTTGGTCTTCAGTCAGTACCAGGTCCAGTACTGCCGAGTCTTTGGTGGGATCCAGCACAAGCTGCAGGAGGCCTACCCCCTGTAGTGACTGTAGGATATCCCGGCTCCTGGCTGAAGTAGCTGCTGGGGTTGTCCAGTACACGTCTGGTAAATTGAAATCACCCAGCAGTAGAACCCCCATTTTGCTGCCACATAGTGAATTTCATCCAGCAGTTCTTTATCTGCTTCCACTCTCTGCGTTAGAGGCCTGTAAATCACCCTCATGCATATTGTTGTGCCATTGCTTGGCTCGAGGATGACCCACAGGGCCTTGGCCTCCACCTATCTACCCTGCATCTTTGTAGCTTTTATTCATTCTCTGACATGCAGGGCCACCCTCCCTCTTTTTTACCCCCATCCCTCCTGAATAGAGCATGACCCAGTACATTAATGTCCCATCCATGATCTTTGGTGTACCAAGTCTCTGTTATTGCAGCTATGTCCAGGTCCCCTTCTACTAGTAAGGCCTCCAGGTCTGTGATTTTATTTCCCAGGTTGCAAACATTCGTTACCATGGCCTTTCATGATTTGTTGCCTACCCGTTCCCTACTCCGACTGCTTCTCCCTTTATCCCCCCCCCCGAGTAATGTTTCTTATATGGTATGGTTTGTAGTTAGTGTATAGATGTGTAATGATTGTTGATAGGGAAACTGTCTGTATTAGTGTGTGGAAGGTGAGCGTATGACTAGTCTAGGTGCTCTTGTTTTGCTTTTTATTTTTATTTACTTTTTCTTTTCCTTTTATAAACAGTTGTCTGGGAGGGTGGGGAGAGTTGCTGTAGGGGTATGTGGTTATAAGATAATTGTTATAAACAGTGACATGGTAAGATAAACTGGGCTTAGTACACCAGGGGCTTGGGGGAGATAAGTGATTAGTAGACTTAAAGGTGCAATTACGTGTTGAAGCCAGGGTTTTGGTGGGTAAAGTTGCTGAATATTAGAAACCAGTTAGCTATCTGGATTAAATTTATTAAGTTTTATCTAGTTTTGAGAAAGTGAAATCTTGGGAATGTGCTTAGGTATTGGTCCCCCCCAGAATAGCTTATGTAGTTTCCCTGCTGTGTGGCCTTCTTCCTTTTGTGAATGTCCCATGCCTGGCTATTGCATTGAGACAATGTCATGAGGTGGGCATAGTGAGGGGACAGAAGGCTTGGCTATGGGATTTGGCTATAACAGTGGGGAAGCAGAATCAGGGTGGTCTGGAATAGGAGGTATCCTGGAGTTAAACAAAGCCTTGAGATGGGCCCGGTTTGTTTGGATTCAGTTTCCAGAGCTCCCACTAGACCATGTGGGCAGGTTACTAGAGAGCCAACAGTCTCTGCTAGTCCCAATAGGATGGTGCTGTTGCAATGCTAGGTCAATGAGGAACAAGATCTCTGTTAATGCAGACTTGATCTCCTCAGTCGACCTGGCTTTCATTATTGAAACCTGCCTGGGGATGACTCTGGGCCAGTTTTGGAGGCATTGGTCCCTGCTGGGTACTTGGTGGTATGCTGCCCAGCAAGGGAACGCAGGGGTGGGGGATTGGCCTTCTGCATTAGATCCAACTTGAGCTTCTCCAAGCACCCAGTGGGATCAACCTCATTGTTTGAATATGTGGCTGTGCATGGGGGTCCAGGTGCAGACTGCAGAATTCTCATGATCTATCATCTTCCAGGACAAGATGGAGACTTCCTGCAGGAGTTAGTGGACTTTATTGCTGACAGGGTATTAGAGTCCCCCAGATGGTTAATTCTGGGGGACTTCAATGCCTGGAATGATGATGAATCCTCACAATTGAGTTATGAGTGCCTCCATATGATGACATCTCTGAACCAGGCACAGGATGCAACTCACCACCATGGCCACACCTTGGATTTGTTTTTTTCACTGGTGCTTGAGGTTACCAACATCAAGACTGTCTGGGTCATTTGGTCCTATCACTACATGGTGGAAATCTTGTTTGGGTCCCCTTCCCCCCCTTTGAGATGATCCGCTAATGCCCTTTGAGGGGACTGTCTCCAGAGGGACTATTGGCGGTGGTGGATTCTTTTGGCATGGATGCTGTTTGCACAGCTGGCATGAGTGAGGCAGTGACAACCTATTATAAGGCCATTACCAAGGCACTCAATGTAATCACTGTGGTCCATATAAGACCCAGGTCCTCTTGCTGAAGATGTTCTTGGTTTGAAGGGGCTTTCAGAGAGATGAAGACCAGGGGTTGGAGGTTGGAGGACCCAGTCCCTGAAGGACAAACTGAACCAGTGAAGTCATTATAATGATTGCCAGGGGGCAATTAACTATAAGAAGGCAGAATTTCTGTCCAGGGAGATTGCTACTGGGAAGAACAGACCTGCTCAGCTTTTTTGGACTGTGGTCAGGCTGCTTCGTCCAGTCTGTCTGCAGCCAAAAAAAGCATTTTGTGCCACTTTGTGTAAGGAGTGTGCTCTGTTTTTCTCAGACTGGGTGTCCTCCATTCTGTCTGGGATCATCCCAGTGGAGAAACGGTGTCCCATAATGGTAGGCCTGGTTTAAGCAGAGGCTTTCCACGTGTCTGGGGAGAGTTTCAGCTGGTTGAGGTGGCTGAAATCTCTTAGGTGATTTTGAAGCTGTGGCCCACTTGTTGTGAGCTGGATCTTGGTCTAATCCATCTCCTAGTGGGAGGGTTCAGAAACATTGGACCAGTGTTCACCAGAATTGTCTGATGTTCACTCTCAGCAGGGTGCTTCCCCGACACCTTGAAGGAGGCATTGGTGAGACCCCTTCTGAAGAAACCATCTCTCGACCCTGATGTCCTGGTGAATTATAGACCTATCTCCAACCTCTCATTTTTAGGGAAGATTGTCAAGAAAATAGTGGCTCTGCAGCTCAAGGCACATCTTGCAGCTTTTAACATCTATTAGACATTCCAGTCTGGGTTCAGAGCCAAGCATAGCACAGAAACAGCATTAGTTTGGGTCCTGAATGACCTCCTCAGAGCAAGAGAGGAGAACTGTCTATTCTTGTTTTGCTCAATCTCTCCTCAGCATTTGACACTGTGGACTACATTGAGCTTTTGGATTGCCTCAGAGGGTATTGTGGACTCACTGGAACAGTCATCAAATGGTTTGAGCAGACAGCAATGATGGATTATTGCTCCTCCTCCTCGATGCCCCTGTCATGTGGAGTACCTCAGGGTTCAATCCTCTTGTCGATGTTGTTCACAGTGCTGTCCCTGGGGTGCTCATTAGGTAATACAGTCTGGGTTTTTACTATTATGCAGATGAATACCCAGCTGTATGTGTCATTTTCCCCTGAAACTGGGAATGCCATTGATGTGCTAAATAAATGCCTGGCTGAGATTCAGGACTGAATGTCCATGAACTGGCTGAGACATAACCCTGACAAGATGGAAGTACTGGTGATTGAATCTGTATCATTGGCATAATGGGGATGCCTCTAGAGTGGCAATGGGGTTGGTTCTGGGCTCCACTCCATTGCTGGCCTCCCCCAGTGTAAAAACCCTGTGCTCCATTCTTGATGGTAGGCTGGCTATGGAAGCCCAGGTGTTGTCTGTCATGAAGAGCGGGTTTTACCAACTAAGAAATGTCACCCAAATTAGATCTCTGATTCTGCCTGAGGACCTGCCATCTCTGGTGCATGCCTTTGTGACTGCCAGATTGGACTACTGTAATGCTCTATACTTTGGAGTCAATGGAGGGACCCTCTGCCAGCTGCAGTTAGTGCAGAATGCATCAGCCAGGTTGCTGGTGGGTCTGCCAAAAACTTGCCATGTGAGCTTGGTCCTGTGGGATCTGCACTGGCTGCCAGTCAGATGGAGGATTTGCTTCAAGGTGGACTTGTTTACCTATAAGGCCCTATATGGACTGCACCCTGGTTGCCTGTCTAACTTCCTAACTCCAGTGAACCTGGTGCAATTCCTCCACTCCTCCACTGAGGGCCTCCTGGTGATTCTGAGGGTCAGGCTGAAGACCTAGGGGGATTGTTCCTACAAAGTGGCCAGCCCAGCCCACTGGAATTCACTGCCAAAATCTTTAAGGGAGGCCCAAACAGTGGAAGCATTTTGGGGGGGCAAAAGACCTATCTATTTAATCAAGCCTTCCAAGATAGTTTTTAATCTGTTTTTAACTTTTGTTTATCTGACTAGAGAATATCGGTATGTAATGTTTTATTATGCTTGTTTTAAATCTGTTGTGCCTTGTTTAATTGTAACGGCACCCAGAGCTCCTGGGATTGGGCACCACAATAATAATAACATTGTACTTACTTATGTGGCTATAAATTCCTCTGCTCTTTCCTTTGTGCCTGGTTCTCTCTTCCCTATGTTCAAACTGTCTTTGTGAATCTCTGCTCTGGTCTTTCTACCTTGTGGAGGTGGTCTGCTATTGTTTTCCCCCTCTTGTTGTTGCTAGCCTTGCTTGTAGAGCAGAAAGCAGCTAACTAAAAGAAGCTACATTTTCTTATTAATTTAACACTTATATCTCAGCAGGAGTCAGTGTCTGTTGAGATTAAGCAGTCAGATACTTTATTAGAAGTAGAAGGGGTCTTATTTAGGAAAGAAAGAAAGAAAGAAAGAAAGAAAGAAAGAAAGAAAGAAAGAAAGTGTGTGTTCTGTGCTGGGAAGGGTACTTTATCAACTTACTTTGCAAAACCAGTAGGAGGAGAGAGAGAGCTTAATTGGGGTGTGGCTTAGACACTATAAAAGCAGGGGACTCAAATTACAACTTCATGTTGCTAGCCTTGCTTGTAGAGCAGAAAGCAGCTAACTCAAAGAAGCTACATTTTCTTATGAATTTAACACATATATCTCAGCAGGAGTCAGTGCCTGTTGAGATTAAGCAGACAGATATTTTATTAAAAGTAGAAGGGGTTTTATTTAGGGTTAAAAAAAGAAAGAAAAGAAAGAAAGTCAGCATGTGTTCTGTGCTGAGAAGGGTACTGTATCAACTTACTTTGCTAAACCAGTAGAAGGGGAGAGAGAGAGAAAGAAAGAGAGAGAGAGAGAGAGAGAGAGCTTAATTGGGGGTGTGGCTCAGACACTATAAAAGCAGGTGACTCAAATTACAATTTCATGTTGCTAGCCTTGCTTGTAGAGCAGAAAGCAGCTAACTAAAAGAAGCTACATTTTCTTATTAATTTAACACTTATATCTCAGCAGGAGTCAGTGTCTGTTGAGATTAAGCAGACAGATACTTTATTAGAAGTAGAAGGAGTCTTATTTAGGGTTAAAAAAGAAAGAAAAGAAAGAAAGTCAGTGTGTGTTCTGTGTTGGGAAGGGTACTGTATCAACTTACTTTGCTAAACCAGTAGGAGGAGAGAGAGAGCTTAATTGGGGGTGTGGCTTAGACAATATAAAAGCAGGTGACTCAAATTACAACTTCCTGTTGCTAACCTTTTTTCTTACTAATTGCCCTCCATCCCACCCACCCTAAGCCATTTCTACTTTTATAGCCACTGGATTTGACTGTCAACAGGAACTTCCTGTTTGGCAGTAGAAAGGGAAGGATCATAGAGAAACATTGGTTTTTGTCAACCCTAAAGGAAAAGAAGTAGCTCACTATCCCCCCTAGCTGCTGGTGGTCTGACATTGAGCAAGGAAGAAGGAGGCTACTGAAGAATATAGGAAGTTGCTATCCCAGAACAGGAAGGGTGAGAGTTGTAAGGAGAGGAGAGAGTAAGCATACAGAGAAACAGGAGAGGGGACACAAAATAAGACATGACAGGAGTGGTGCAGTGCAATGACTGTGGGGCTGCAGTGTTCTGGGAGACATTCTGGAGGCTGCAATGTTGCCATATTTGCAGGCACCTCTCTGGTCTGAGGGAGGAGGTTATCTGTCTCCAGTCTGACCTGGCTAGGATTAGTGAAACCTCCTCCCCCACCCAGGGACCACCAGGGCCAATGCCACTACCTCAGAGGTTGCCAAGAAAGAGGAGAGGCTAGACTAGGGTGGGTTCAGGGAGGGAGAGGGTGGTGGAACAGAGTTGCATCCCTCCAGCTGTACCTCTCCACAATTCATTCACTCTTCAGGTGGATAGTGGTTCCTCTATGGAGGCACCTGCAGTGGAGACCAAGGAGGATGCTGGGAACCCTCACAAAGGAGACCCACAGGAGGGTGGCATGGGACCCCACAGGGGAAGGAAACAACTCCTGGTGGGTGACTCAATAATTAGGGGGGTAGAAATGGAGGAGGAAGGGGAGAGGGAGGTAAGGTGCCTGCCTGGCACCACAGCTTGAAGGGACAGGAAGCGAATCCTCAGGATTGTGGGAGCAGCTGCATGAGGGAGGGAGCTGGATGTCATTGTCCACCTAGGGACAAATGACTTGGCTAGGAATTGGATCAGAGCAGTGCTAGAGGAGTTTGTAGAGTTGAGGAGGGGCCTTCGACAAGTAGCGCATAAGGTAACCTTCTCGGAGGTGCTGCCTGTCTATGGCAAGGGTGATGCTAGGGTACTTCTCACCAGGGAATTTAAAGAATGGTTGAAAAACTGGTGTGGAGCTCAGAGTTTTGGCTTCATTGGGGACTGGGGAGCCACCTAGAGGGATGCAGACCTATACTGGTGCGATGGTCTGCATCTGTCTATGGGGGAACCAGGATCCTAGGTGAGAGGTTTAAATGCTTCTTTGGCAAGCATTTAAACTAGCTAAGGGGGGAGGCACTGAAAAGGAGCAGGGAAATCCCAGCATCCCCCCACAAAATACGGTAATTAGTGAGGTAAACACCAAGGTAGAGAAGTCATTAGAGAGCAGGACAGAGGTAAATGAAAAAAAAGGCAAACGTAGTAAGGACAGGAATGGGGCTAAAAGGGGTAAGGCCATCAACAAGTGGAGGGTGATGAGTACCAATGCCCACAGTCTGTGTAACAAGCTCCCTGAACTAGTGGCCTTAATGGAAGAGAGTAGCCTGGATATTGTGGCAGTCACAGAAACATGGTACACAGAGAATCATGACTGGGATGTCAACATACCAGGATACACAATCTACAGGAGGGACAGGGAGGGTAAAAGAGGAGGAGGAGTAGCTCTCTATGTAAAGGAAGGGATCAAAGCAACAGAACTAAAGAGTAAACAGGGAGCAGATGATGCACTCTGAGTCACCCTGGAGACAGGAAATAGCACCACAATCCACACGGGGGTTGTATACAGACCCACATCTCAGGGGGAGGGAATGGACAAGGAAATGATAGAAAGCTTCCTTAGAATGGCAGAAAAAGGGGAGATATTGTTGATGGGGGACCTGAATATGCCAGATGTTAACTGGACCACCTTTGCTGTAGGCACATTCAAGAGCAGGGTCATTCTTGATGCTGTACAGGGGGCATGCCTCAGACAGCTAGCATTGGAACCCACTCAGGAAGGAGCAATCTTAGACCTCGTACTCTCAAATGGGGATCGAGAAAGAATCTCACATTTAGAAGTGGGTAGCCATCTGAGAAGAAGCGGCCACCAAACAGTGTGGTTCACGATAAACACAGCCATACAATCAAGCCATACAAAAGCAAGAGTATTTGAGACTTTAGGAGGGCTGACTTTGGGAAAATGAGAGAGTGCTTCAGAAAAGCACTAGCAAACAGGAAAGAAGGAAGGGTGGAGGAACAATGGGGAGTAATCAAAACAACCACAGAGGCAACAAGCCTTTGTGTAAAGCAAATCAACAAAACACAATGAAGGAAAAAAATGCTATGGTTCTCAAAAGAGGTGGAAGGGAAGGTTAAGGAGAAAAGGATAGCATTCAGGAAATATAAGGAAACACAGAAGGAGCAGGACAGAGAACTTTATCAGTTAAAGCAGAAAGAGGCTGGGAAGGCAGTCAGAATAGCAAAGTCCTAAACCAAGGAAAGGATAGCCAACTCTGTTAAGAAGGGGGATAAGACCTTGTATAGGTACATTAGGGAGCGAAGAAAGACCAAAGGAGGGATACTGAGGCTTAATAAAGGGGAGGGAATGTGGGTAGAGGGTGACAGTGAAAAAGCAGGGATACTGAACGAATATATGTCTGCTCAGTATTCACAAAGGAAGAGGAGGGGGATGTACCTAAACCAAACAAGAGAAACACTCTGAAGACAGGGGTCGATACCAATCCATTTACAGAAGAAAGGGTTCTGAAAGAACTAATAAAATTGAAGGTGGACAAAGCAATGGGGCCTGATGGGATTCACCCAAGAATTCTAAAAGAACTGAGGGTAGAACTAGTGACACCACTGACCACTCTTTTTAACAAATCATGGGAGGATGGAGTGGTACCTGAGGACTAGAGGAGGGCGGATGTGATTCCTCTTCACAAAAGTGGGAGCAGGACAGAGGGAGGAAACTACAGACTAGTTAGTTTGACCTCAGGGGTAGGGAAAATGAATTGTTGAGTACCTAGAGGCCAGTGGGGCACAGGACCCAAAGCAGCATGAAGTCACAATGGGAAGGTCGTGTCAGACAAATCTAATAGATTTATTTGACTGGGTGACCAAAGTAGTAGACCAGGGAGAGACTGTGGACATGGCCTACCTAGATTTTAGCAAGGCATTTGATACAGTCCCACACAAAAGATTAACACACAAGTTAGCCAGCCTTGGAGTGGGTCCCAAGGTGGTAGCCTGGATAAAAAATTGGCTAGACAACAGGACACAAAGGGTAGTAGTACATTTAGTCCACAGTGAAGAAAGGAGGGTTACTAGCAGGGTACCGCAGGGTTCAGTACTGGGACCGGTCCTTTTTAATGTCTTTATAAGTGACATTGCAGAGGAACTGGAAGGAAAAGTATGTCTCTTTGCAGATGACACAAAGATCTGCAACAGGGTTGATACACAAGATGGAGTGGAAAGGATGAGAAGGGACTTGGCAAGGTTGGAGGAATGGCCAAATGTATGGCAGCTCAGATTCAATGCAAAGAAGTGCAATGTAATGTACCTGGGGAAAAAAACCCAGGGGAAGAGTACACAATGGGGGGGGGGGTGACATACTGACTACAGTAAAAATGGAAAGGTACCTGGGGGTAATTATATCAGATGACCTAAAGGTGGGCAAGCAATGTGAGAAGGCAGTAAGGAAGGCTGGGGGATACTGGGATGCATAAGGAGAGGCATCAATAGTATAGTTGTTATCCCTCTGTACAGACAGTTGGTGAGACCCCATCTGGTGTACTGTATGCAGTTCTGGAGACCCCATCTCTGCAAAGACATAGACAGAGTGGAGGCTGTCCAGAGGAGGGCAACAAAAATGGTGCAGGGTCTGCACCATAAGACATACGAAGAAAGTCTAAAGGAGCTTAATATGTATACCCTTGAGGAAAGAAGGAAGAGAGGGGACATGATAGAAACTTTCAAGTACCTCAAGGGAATCAACAAAGTCCAAGAGGGTAGCATCTTTCAGAAAAAGAGATGTTCAAGAACAAGGGGGCACAATTTGAAGATAGACGGCAGACGGCCCAGAGGTAATGTGAGGAAGTATTTTTTCACAGAGAGGGTTGTGGATGCATGGAACAGACTCCCTGCGGAGGTTGTGGAGTCAAGAACAGTGGGGGAATTCAGGCATGCGTGGGACAGACATAAGGCAGTCCTAGTGGGGGGTAGGAGGAAGTAAGCTGTTGGTTAACTAGGATCTGAAGCTTATCTGTTAGGTAGGAAAATGGACAGACTAGGTGGGCCAGGGGGTCCTTATTTGCCATCAAATTCTATGTTTCTATGTTGTTTGCCCCCCCCCAGCTAGTTTAAACACCTGTCAATGAAGCATTTAAACTGTTCATTGAGGACAGCCTTCCCATCCTGGATGGATCCAGTCCATCACCACTGTACAGGTCCTCATCGTTCCTGGTGGGTCCCCATTCCCCAATGTAGCCATACTCCTTCTCGCTGCACCAGCCCTTCATCCACATGTTGAAGATGCTAATATGAAGATTACTGCCCCCCTCCCCATGCTGCTGTGAACTGGCAGCACCTACAAAAATGTCACAGAGCTTGCTACCTTCCCCACGTGCTCCCAACTCCTTGAAGTCCTCTGCTCACAACTCTTGGTGGCAATATCTGAGGCTGTAGCAGCCATGATGAGTTCCAACAAAGCCTGCAGTACTGTACTGGTGTATTTACTTTTCTCCAATGAAAACCCAGTCACAGAAGAAAGAACATTTTATGCATTATAATAACCTTCCATATTTGAAGTTTTAGTCTATCTGAATCTGGATTCCCTGTAGATAGGAATTGGTTAAACTGGAATGTTTATTTCCAAATGTCTCCTTCAGTGTCCTTTAATGTCGGTCACAGTACAAAACCACAGAACAACAGAGTGGCAAAAAAAACCTAATCAATTAGGTAGAGTAAATGAGAACCACTTCTTTGTAACTTAGCATGTTCTGCCCCCAGCTTGCCCTAGTGCATAGCTACTGTAACACTCATTCACCAAGCATATTGGCACAAGGGAGCTTTCTTCCCCTAATGAGTCTAGTCATGCTGGGGTGGGGATTCAGTAGTAAATGACATTATAAAGCAACATATGGTTTGTTTGACATTTTAAATCTGCAGTGTTAGTTACCATGTTGTTTGGTTCAACTATAATTTTTTTTCTAGCAAAAATGTCAATATACCCATTTTTAGGTGCCAACAAGCATAGCTTGTAAGTGTCTATTGTGGTCATGCATGCTCCTTTCTGCATTTCCAGTCAAGTTTAAGGAGACCGTTTGCATGAGTGATTTGCCTTGCATGATTGATGTGCAGTGCATCCAGGCAGATAGAATACTCTGTCTACCCTGCGGTAATGCACATTACTCACGCTCACTGATAAGAACTAATGAATATGATGGCCTGGATGCTGGACAATTTTCCCTACATGAATCATTTTCATGCTGTTTGCTGATGAGTAGAGATGTTGTCTGTTAGAGATGAAATACACAAACCTGGGCACTTAGGAGTGACACCGATGGCTGCTGGCCAAAGATGTAGTGGAAAAACAACATAATGGACAACACAAACTAGTGACTAATAAAGCTCAGGTAGGCAAACAAACAAGTAAATTACAAACTCATGGTTTATTAGTCAGAGCCAGGAAAAAAGTGCAGCAGTAACCCTGGTGCTTCGGGTTGAAATGAACCTTCGACATTGCCTACCTGAACTTTATTAGTTACTAGTTTGTGCAGTTCCTTGTGTTGTTTTGTCTGTAAGAGTTGCCCTCCTCATTGAGTTGATGTTCTGATGAAACACTAACTGAAGGGCTAGGATAACTTCACTTTTAAAAGCATTCAGCTGTGATGGGTCTATAAAGCCACGAACAGCTAAACTTTATTTTTTTAAAACATCCTGTTGTGGTGAGTTTCTCAAGCTTGGAAGATTGTTTACAACAAACAGACTGCTGAAGAAGTATCTGAAATAAAAACATGTCCCTTGTATGAGATTAAGATATGGTTCAACAGCTCTGTAAAAACTGTATATTTGCAAATGAACAGTATCTTTTACTAGCCACTGTATACACTAAGCATAGTGTTCAGCAAATGATTCAAAAAAATCTATCCAACTATAATACTTTTAACTAGCTAGATATAGCAGCAATGAATCTAAAAAAGCTGTGCATCATATTATAATTGGCATATTTCTGTAGCATGTGTTCTCTTAGGGACTATTGGTTAAAAGTGTGTCAGATAAGAAAGTAATGAATATTATATTTGATTTAAAAACGTAGTCTGTGAGGTGCAATATTAATATACAACACTAGTCTATCTTGTCATTGTATATAAGGTCCCATTCTTTGTGAACAGATTGCTTAAAACTCAGCTGGATAATAAGTATAGTTTTGCAGTAAAGGCTTGAGTATCAAACACTATTTTGTACTATGTGTTTTTATCTAATCACAACTTTTATTATTAAATTAACTAGTATATGCATTTTTGCAGGTAAGTATGGTTACATTTCTGTACACACACCGGTGCCTAGAGCAGCTAACTGTGATGAAATAAAAAATTACATATACCACCATAGTGCAAAGCATCATGGGGCATATATCCAAATCACCATGAAAATTTAGGATGGTTCAGCTTTAAGCAGAAATGCTTGATGCCCAAAGGCCTCTAATAAGATCTGCAAGATGTGAAAATAGAAGACACAGACACATGTTTCATCCTACACACACCTCATCAGTGTGCCTTGAGATGAGTGTGGTGAAGCCTTACACTGACAAGGTGACATGTGAGTTTCGGCTGCTATTTTGGTGTCACGTTTCCATAGATGGACTACTACGTTAACTAACATACCTCTGCTATAGCTTTCCTGTCTGATACCAGCATAAACCATATGTATTTTATACTTTTTATACTTTGTTGTAGTAGCACCTCATTGGAGGGGGGGGCAGAGGACTGGAGGAGGACTGATTTGATCACTCTGCACAAAAGCAGCACTAGGTAGGATGCTAGCAACTACAAGCCAATCAGTCTTGGATCAATGGTGAGGAAATTACTGTAAGCACTACTGAAGGAGAGGTTCATGGAGCACCTGGAGGCAAAATGGCTACACGATCACCAGTAGCATGATTTCACAGGGGGAGGTCATGTCAAACTAATCTCATAGATTTTTTTGACTGAGTTTCCTGGGAGGTTGATCAAGGAAGGGTAGTGGACATTACCGATCTGGACTTCAGTAAGGCTTTTGACACTATGCCACACCGGAGGCTAGTTAAGAAACTAAGCAGCCTGGGGGGGGGGAGAATGACAAACTGGGTATCAAACTGCTTAAGGGATAAGAGGAAAAGGGTGGTGGTACACGGTAGTCACTCAGCCAATAGGAAATTGACAAGTGGAGTGCCCCAGGGTTCGGTGCTGGGACCAGTCCTCTTCAATGCCTTCAGAAGCAACAGTGCGGAGGAGCTTGAGGGTAAGGTATGTCTCTTTGTGGATGATACAAATGTCTGCAACAGGACTGACACTCAGGAAGAGGTGGAACGAATGCAATGGGATCTGAGGAAACTAGAGGAATGATCTAAGGGCAGAAGCTGGGTTTCAGTGCTAAAAGTGCAAGGTTACTCACTCAGGGCTGCAGAACCCAGGACTGTGTATAAGATAGGGAACTGGAGTTTACAGTCACAAACCAAAAAAGAGACTTAGGGGGTCATCATAGCTAATGACATCAAGGTAACTGGGCACTTTGACAAAGCAGTGGGAAAGGCTAACAGTATGCTGGGGTGCATTGTGGGAGGGATTTCTAGCAGGATGAGGGAGGTGGTGCTGCCATTGTATCGCTTATTGGTGAGGTTGCACCTGGAGTACTGTGTCCAGTTGTGGAGGCATCATAGGGGTAAGTGGATGTATCATTTGTTTTTTTGCTCCCTCTTGTGATTTTTCAGTCTGTAGTACCACCAGTACTTCCAACGGGAAGCAGTATAGCACAGTGGTTTAAGGCTCTGAGCTGCAAATCTAGAGACCTGTGTTTGAATCCCACAGCCCCACTTGCATACTGTGTGACCTTGAGCAAGTCACTTAACTTCCTTGTGCTCCCAGGTCACACCTGTAAACAAGCTTTCAGCTTAGTGTGTCTCTCCTGGTTAAAACAATTGAAAACCAGTATTTCCTGTGGTGCAACATTTATACTTGTTTTATTTATGTTTTAACTAGTAGTGCACTCAACACATAGTAGCAATCTGGGAAAGCCCTATTTTACAGACGCATCTTGTACAACACCTGTAGTCAGATACCCATGACAATAACAGAGTATATTTAGATGGTGTTAAACATTATGGCAACACCAGCAAGCCAAGCAGTGGCCAGTGACGATAACATGGCCATACCTATCAGCCAAGGGGGAGCCAGTACTACACACCAGGAGGTACCTAAGCGGTGTCATTTTGCAGAACATGATGTTTTACACGATGATTCCAGTAATCCACTGATTACTAATTGTTCAACTATGGGAGCTGATATTGGGACCCATGATGCACAGACTGTGGACCAGATTCACAGACTCCCCCCAAACCCCACAGCTGCAGGAAAAAACTTGGCACAAGTTGGTTGCTACTTACAAAGCTGCAGTTTTTCCCACAGTTGTGGTAATCCCAAAGGTGGGTCCAGTTTACACCTGGTTCCACAATTTATGGCAGCATGTGGCTGTTTTTTCTCCCACAGCTGTGGAAAAATATTATGCTTAATGGGACAAGGCATAACAGCTCCCACAGCTGCAGTAGACTGAAAATACACATCTCCACAACTGTGGAGATTTCAGTCTACAACTGGAGTTGTGGAGCTGGACTTAATCTCTCGTTATTTTATGAACCCTGCTTTTGGTATGGGAAAGCCAGATTTCTTAGTCAAATGGAGGTAAAAAGCACATGATGTTTCGACTGACTTGATGCATCTCATGTTAATGGATGCAGCTCTAATCAGGGCACAAGTGCCTTTCAAGATCAAACCACTAGAGCGGGAGCTAGCTACAGTACATTGACTAGTGATCTGCAATTGAATTACTATGGAAAAGACTTGGAAGATAAAATAACCAAGTACGATATTCAGTTGAAAGCAGCAAGAGATATAGAAACATTAGGGATAGGGAAACCCTGAAAATCTTGAGTGTAGACTGGACTTGAGGACTTCAGGGGTTTGGAGCCCACAGAAGAGAGCAGAAAGGTGTTCTGACAGCACCAGCAGTAACTGACCAGGGTTGACCTCAGGAGTGGCTCAGGGGTGGCCACTATGAGTCCTAAGTTTGGGATGTAGCCCAGGTCTCCTGTCTGCTCTGGTCACCTGCAAGACTGTAAGGGAGTCAGAAAACCCATGGGTATAATGATGGACTTGGAGGAATGGATTCATCAATATGGCTACACAGTTGATCCCGATTGAGAATCCTGACATCAGGAGGTCTGAGACTTCAACAAGTTGCATACATTTGGCAGTAATTCAGGGGCAAAAGACTTTCCCCTCACTCAGGAGGTCAGTTTTCCAGTTATAAATGAGTAGTATTGGGATTACTGTGTCTGGGACTATGGGCTGGATCTTATCGAAGAGACTTCTTGCCACTTGTAGAATTGCCTGCAGGTCTGAAACATTGCAGAGAGACTTTTTAATTCAGATGCCTTACACCCAGGGGGAGAATAAACAGTAAAAATAGGAGTGAGGGAGGTATTGGATGCTATTAGTACCATGTAAAAGTGCTCCATAGGAGAATGGTTCATGCAGCTGCCCACATGTAAAGAAGTATATTGGGAAAAAGAGACTCACAAAGAAGCCTTAAATTTAGAAATGTGTTCCACATTCCTAAATGTTCCAAAGGCTTGGCATGTCCCAAAATGTCTTTAAAATGCTTTGAAATGCTTAGATATATTTAGAAGTGTTATCAGAGGTTAACGTGTATGCCAGTCTCCTCTCAAGAGCTGTAGAAGACTTCAGCATCATTAGAAGCAGGAGGCACCTGAGACTGTTTCAGTTAAGTCTGAGCCCCACTATGGATGCCTGTGCATTCACCATTGAAGATGCAAGCCATAGCCCTTTACAGAAAAGGCGATCCCTAGGGTCCGAACATGAATGACGGTTCCAATGAAGAGAAAAAGAGTTTCAGAGATGCTGCCAATGGTCCCAATTGTTTGAAGTCCATTACAGTCTTCTGGCATTCATTACAGAAGCTGCAAGTCATAACCCCAAATGGGTAGTGAGGAATATCCATTGTTTGTAACATAAACCTTGGCTTCTAATATGGATTGTCCAAAATATCATCTAAGAACACTATCTTTTAACATCTGCCATGCATGATTTGCCATTCTAAGGCCTGTGTACACAAACTGAAAACAAATGTGTTCTTGTTTGCTTGAAGTAATCTAAAGTCTGTGCACCCTGATTCAACAAGCCTGATCTTGGGATCAGTGACTCAAGAGTGCTAAAGAATTTGGGAAGTGTTTATTTACTGAAGTTTGGAGCCAGTCACCAACAGTCTAGAGAGTGCCCAGCCATTAAAGACTTTACAGCCTCTGAACTTGCATCAGTGACCCTTCACTTCATGGGGATACCAAAGCCCAGTGCCTCAGTTCCATGTACTGTGCAAATTTCTCAAGGGCTCTACAGGTACACCTGGAAAGGAGTTACCGTAGGTGGAAGCACTGAGCCAATTGAATCATTGACTTTTACAGTACCAAACCCAGGGCTTTCTGCTCAAAGGACAGGCCCACTGAGTCCCTTATAATGACTGTTGTGGCAGGGCTTGGACCAGTCTTGAGCCAGGGTTACATTTCTTTCCTTTTTTTTTGGGGGGGGGGGGTGTCAAACAGTGTCAGAGTGAATTGAACTTGCAGAAATGTTCCAGGTTTGAAGTTCAAAAAATCAGACTCTGACAGGTTTTCACAACATTTAGTGACTAAGAAGTAAATATTATACAGTCACATATATAGGAGAAAGTCCCTCTGTCCCAGGATACATATGAGAATGAGCTGACCAAACAATTTTAATTAAACTAATAACTAAATAAGTTGTTTTTGGGATACACAGGTACAGAAAAACTGTTACAGATGTGTATTTCAAATGACAGAGCCACAGAACTAAATAGCCACACAAAATCATACAACTGCGCTCTTTCAAGTCTGTTGACCTCAAACCTCTCTTGTGTAACCTTGCCACTTCTGACTGCTCCCCCCAACCTCCTTCCCCTCAGTCGATGAGGCTCCTGCCCACTTCAGAGAAATCTTTCTTGTAAACTGGAATGCCTTTGTCCCACTCAAACAAACCACAGTCAGAGGTAACCACTTACCCTGGATAACCCCTGAATTTCTGGCTTATCTCAGGCCTAGAGATTGAGCCTGGAAGCGTCATAAAGCTACCCAGCATCCTAGTGATCTCACAAGCTTCTGCATGCTCAGAAACACTTGCACCAGGGCTACAAGGTTAGCCAAGTCTGAATATTTTAATTCTGCCTTCATTCCCCTTCAACACTCTGGAAGGTGGTGCACACCCTATTTACCCCCTCATCTCACCCACCGCCCATGGTACTTAAAGTAAATAGTTCACTGGTATCCAACCCACCTGCTGTAGCTGCAGAATTTAACTCCTACTATACCTCCTGCACCATTGAGCTACTGAAATCCTTCCCCTCCTACCCATCCCCCTCTCCACCTTCTACCGGTGTGCCCTCTCCACCACTCTCCCACCTTCCCTTCTCTTTCGCTACTGTAACCCCAAACAATGCTCTAAGAGCCCTCCTCTCCATCAACCCCTCTAAAGGTGCCTCCCCTGATGGCCTTGACCCAAAACTCCTCTCCCTCTTTGCTACGATTCTTGCCTACCCCCTCTCAATAATCCTAAATCTCTCATTCTCTACTGCCTCTGTCCCCTCTTCTTTGAAACATGCTGTAGTCCTCTCTCTTCCCAAAGGGATGACTCCTCATCTCTTGGCAACTATTGCCCCATTTTTCTCCTTCCTACCCTTGCCAAGCTTCAAGAACACATTGTCCTCTCCCAACTCACCTCTTTTCTATCTGACACCTCCTTTTCACCTCTTTTCAGTCTGGCTTCATGAAAAAACACTCAACCACCACCTCTCTCCTATGGCTCACTGACTCCATCATAACCGGGATGGACAATGAGCAAATTACTTTTGCCACTTTTGTCAACCTGGCCAAGGCCTTCGACACCATCTCTCATTCCCTTCTCCTCAATTCACTCCCAGCAGCTGGCCTATCTCCCTCCGCCACATACTGTTTCAAGGCCTACCTTGTTGGTAGAACCCAATCAGTTAAGATCTTGGACATCACTTCCCCTCCTCTCCCAATTAGCACTGGAGTCCCCCAGGGTTCGGTATTAGGGTCCCTCCTATTCTCCATCTTCTTAAATAACCCTCTCTCTGTTTGTTCCCCATCCTCTGCTATACATATTATAAATTATGCAGTCCTGTATGCATCTGGCTCCTGTCCTGTTGAGGTTACAACCAGCTTACAGCAAGACTTTGACAAGGTTCAGCTCTGGTTTACTAACCATAAACTTTTCCTTAACACCAAAAATGCTGTCTCCATGACCTTCGGCAGAAGGCAGAGATTCTCAAGGCTTCCCTGCCTATTCACTTTTCACATCCTTGAGGGGACTTTACTTGAGAAGACATCTTCCTTCAGGTACTTAAGTGTTTGGTTAGACCAACACCTAAACTTACCTGGACATATTGATGCCATCCAGAAAAAAACTGTGCCCCAACCTTGGTTTTGTGTTCAGGAACCTTAGTTACATCCCTCCTACAGCTAAGGGTGAACTTGTTCAGAAGATGATACTGCCCATTTTCAACTACTGTGATGTGGTCTATGGTGCTGCCACTAAGTCCTCCCTGGCCAGACTGGACACTCTCTTCAATTCCTTCTGCTGCTTGCCCTGGATCCTCCCCCTTGCACTCATCACTGTGATACTTATTCGTGCCCTATCCTTCTCCTCTCTTACAAACAGGTGACTCTCTCACTGTGCTAAATTCACCTCCAAGCACTGGTTGGGTGAGTTCCCTTCCTGCCTCACCTCCTTCTTTATAACATCCTCCCATTCCCTTAGATCAATTGACTCCTGTACCCCGGTTGTCCCCTGCAGATCCACCAAAAACTGGCCAATCCAGTTACTCTTGCCACCTCCCAAAAATATGGAATTCCCTCCCCCCTCAAATCTGGCACTCATCCTCCACTTACTCCATCAGCTCTGTCTTCAATAATTACCTTGCACCTAGCTGCTCCTGCAGTGTGCCTCCCTAATTCCCTGCTCTAAGCCCTAGACATTCCTACCTCCCTACCCTCACCTTCATTTTACCCTGTGCACACCTACCCCCTCTAGCCCTTCTCCCCTCCCCTAATTGCTCCCCCTTACTGGCCTCCCTTGATCTCTCATAGAATGTAGAGGACCCTGAATGGTCTCCAAAGGTCCCTATACTACTCACTCAAGGGGCTTGTGTCTATCATCTAGTCCCTTCCCCCACCATCTTAAAGAGGTCTCTCTGGGACACTGCTTTATTCCCTTCTCTCTGGCCCCCCCAGTCCTCTTGCAGGGTATCTCACATCCTGAATGGATCTGCAGGGGCATGATTCTACCGCCTCCTCCACCTCACCCCTTCCTCCACTTTCCCCCTTTTCTTTCTTGTAAGCATGTGTTTACTTATTAACCCAGCACTTATTATTGTCCACTCTTTCTACATGTTATGTGCAACACTGTTGTAACACTGGGCACTATGCACAAAGGGGCAGAGGTACTCAGAAGCTGTGCGTACCCCCTCCCTTATAGCTGCACACCTCAGAAAGGTGCACGTCAGTGGTATTCATGATCACCGACCACCTATCCATGGCCCTGCTGCCCCCTGTTTGCAGGACTCTGCAGGGTGGCTGGAGGTGGGGTCACAGGTCTGTCCAGGCACCCAATCAGATGCCTGGACCGGGACCCACACTGGATCCCTTGCGTGGCATTGCATGCCTTGGCAGCACACCCTGTGGAAACCTGATGGCTAGCAGTAGTGGCAGCTGAGGGAGGGCAATGCCGCTGGTCCCCTGTCTGCACCAATCAGTACAGTGGGATGGGTGGAGGGGCATGCTGCCAGGGCAGAGAGGGGTTGGAGTGACATGCACTGCTGGTGGGAGGGGTTGCCATGGGATGCAACTGGGTGGGTTCAGTCCTGTGCCAGTGCCCATGCCCCTGTGTGGGGTAGGTGTGTGGTGGGAATGGGAGGGTCACCAAATGCACCACTGTATGCTAAGGTGGGTGGGTGGCATCTGGAGTGTTCCTATGTTCCTGGTGCCTACTGCAGGCAGCTCACCCAATCCTGTGGCATGTGCATGGGGCGCATAGGTGGTTTACAGCTGAGTCTTCCTGGCATACTCTGTGACCCCCATGCACCCCCGCAGTCAGCACTATGCACCTTTGTGCATGGCACACAGTGCTGGCTCACTCCTCGTCTGCCCCCACCATGTTGCTGCTCTCGTGGCCAGGGCATTGGGTGCATCTGTGCTGCATGCCCCCCTCTGTGCATCCCACATGGGGGGCAAGTAGGGCATGGAGTGGTTGTGTGCCCCAGTTGCATGCATGTAGCCACTCTGTGCAATTCATGCATAGGGCCCAAAGTTTGTAACACTTGTCTTACAACTATATGTTAAAGTTGATCTTGTAACTTGAATGTATAATGTCTCATTCCAGTTGTACCCCTTCTACCTAGGTCATACCAGGAGATGAGCGACTTGTTGCTCACTGTGCTTTCCTGGTGAAACATTTCAATAAATAAATAAAAAGCATATAATCAGATGGCAGATAAGGGCCACTTATCTCACCCAGTCTGCCTATCTACATTGTTTTCCTTCCTTCATTTTCACTGTAAATCCACTTATAAAATGGCAGGGTAAAATCCAATAAACTGATAGATTCTTATTTATTTGTAAAATATGTTTTATACATGGTAAAAAATAGTTCTGTCCAACAGTGAAATGTCCAAAGTCATGCTCAATGGGCATTTGGAACATTGGCTTTTCAGTTACTCTCCTACAACCAGAACTGATCTTCCATCACAAACATAGCTGCTACCTTTACACTGTAAAAAAAAAAAAACTTCAACTGGGCTCTAAGACTAAAACTACCTTAAATAAAAAAATAAAACAAATTAATTAAATGTTGTTTCCCTGATCATCATACTCTCCTTACACACATAAATTAGAAACAATAAGTATTGTTAATAGTTTTTGCTACAATTGTTTCTTTGCTAACAGTGAAAAATCCTCCTTCTGTCTTTACCTGCTCATCAGGGAACTTTCTTCTTCTTGCCCTGACAGTGAGATAATTGAGTCTCTGACTGTAACAGAGGCATGTGTTGTCTGTGTGTACAGTGTGTTAGGAGAGAAACATTCTGCCAGTGGAACTGAGCAGAAGTTTGAATCCATGTATGACAATGGTAAACATTCCATGACACATATTCCATATTTTGAATGGGGAGAAAAACAGAGAAAAAACAGGAAGAATAAAGTAGGCAATAATACAATGACATCATCAGTGACATCATGACATCACTTGCAGTGGGCAAAAGGACTATTTTATCACAAATGCACACAAGTATTGTTTTAACTAAGTGATGTTTTAATGAAGTTATTTTTATTTATTTATTTGTTTTTTGTTTACTGGGTAAGTATACTAGACAACAATGTTGCCTATATTCAGGCATGACCAGGGAGAGTACAGACAGGGGAGACCAGAGTCAACATTAAAGAGTATTTCATGACACAGCATGAGGTGAGAACAAACATTTGAACAGTATACTGCCAGGTACGGTCATTATCAGTGATGACGAAGAGAAACAGATAACATTACATTAATTATTTTCATCTGATGATACATCAATGACTAAATTGAAATGACAAACAGCAAACAAAACTTAAATGAAGTAGCATTATAACAATAGGATTTCTGCTGGATGTGGGAAACCTTCAGATTTTGGAGACCAGCAGGAAATCAGTAAGTGCCATAGGGAGGAGAAAATGCTGGGAGAGGCTCAAGTTACAGCACAAGCAGTAGCAGTGGTTCTAATAGGTGTGCCCAAAGACCCAGTTTAAACGCCTTGTGGGATTTGGAGAGTTTGATGTGGGAGGGAATGGAGTTCCAGGAGTGGGGGGCAGATATGGTGAAGGATCGTTCTCCTTTTTTTATGAGATATCTGGGAATTTCCAGTTGGGTTTGAGCAAATGCCCTGAGGAGGTATGCTTGGGAGGGCTGAGTTAATAGTTTGGCAAGGTATGTAGGGGACCCTGTTCTGATCATATTATCAATTGTACAGCCTGCAGAATAGTGTCTGAGTGAGTCTGGGGAGAGTCAATTTAGTTTTGAGTAGAGCAGGCAATGATGGGTAAGTCTGTGAGCGGAGAGAGCAAATCTGCATATACTGTTATAGCAGGTGCTCCACTTCTGGAGTGCTCCTTTGCTAGCTTTAAGGTAAACCTGACAGCAATATGTCAGAGCAGGGAGGAGAAATCCTTGTGTAATAGCAAGCCGGGAAGCATCATTGAGGGAGGACCTAATTTTAAAGGTAAGACCAAGTTTTGAGTAAACTGTCTTACATGTAGTAGCAATGTGGAGGTTAAAGTCAAGAGATGGGTTGAGAGTGACTCCTAGATACCTGAAGGAGGTAACGAATTCAAGAGGTGAGTCATCTAGAGAATGTATCAATAAGTCTGGAGTAAGAGATCTGATTCTTGACGGGGGGGCCAAAAAGCATAGATACATTTTTCTTAGCATTCATTAGGAGCCTGTTCTGCAGTAACCACTCCTGCAAGCAGTTGAAGTTTGCTTGAAGATGTGCTCTTACTGATAAGGGATCTTTACCACTGGAGAGAAGCACCATGTCATCAGCATAAAGGATTAACGAGGAGGAGCAGGGAAGGGAGGGCAAGTTGTTAATGAAAAGGGAGGAAAGTAGTGGGCCAAGAATAGATCCTTGGGGGACTCCAACAGAGGTAGGGGAAAGATTTGAGATGGCAGATTCAATTTGGACAAATTGCAACCTCCCTGAGAGGTAGCTATCAAACCAGGAGATGGTCAACAGATCAAAGCCAAGGCAGGACAGTTTGGAAAATAGCAGAGAGTGATTCACAAAGTCAAATGCCTTTGTGAGATCGATAAATATGGCCCCAGTGAGCAGGCTCTTATCCATCACTGCAAGGACTGCATTTGTCAGCTGAAGTAGAGCAGTTGTGGTGCTGTGTCCTGCTCGGAATCCATGCTGGGTAGGGGATATAAGGTTATGAAGGAGCAGGTAATTTGTGACCTGAGTAGCGATGGCCTTCTCAAGAAGTTTATTTAGGGTAGAGAGAATGGCAATTGGTCTATAGTTTGACATATTATTGGTATCCCCTTTTTTGTGAACAGTGACAACGTGAGCGGTTTTCCACAATGTTGGTACCATTTGGGTTATTATGGAAAGATTAAAGATTCTTGCAATAGGAAGAGCAAGGGCAGGGGCTGCCTGCTTCAAGAAGCTTGGCAATAGCCCATCCACGCCAGCAGATCCATAGGTGGATACTGATTTGAGGAGATGCAGCACTTCGGTGGAGGAGACTAATGTGAGACGAAAAGGGGTTTCATGTGAAAGTTGCACCTCAGGAGGAGGAGGTGAAAGAGGTTGGTTGAATTTCTCAGTGTATTCAGAGAGATCCGAGAATTGTGCATTAAGAGCATTAGCAATAGTAGGTAACTTATTACAATTTGCGTCATTCAGTGTCATGTCGGTAATGGCTGTCTTGGGCCTTCGCCCAATGAAATTTAAATTGATATTGTATATTGTGTTTTGATGTAAAACGCCTTGATATTTCTGAAAGGCGCTTTCAAAATAAAGTTATTATTATTATTATTATTAAGTAAATCCATTGTTTATGCAAATAAACATGTTTTTCCCAACAGTTAAAAGTGAAAAATGGAGCCAATTTTATAAGAGCAATAGGGCACTCAGGGATGTGTGTAAAACATATTTTACAGAATGTCCAGCAGCAGAAGTCACTCAATGTTTAGCCTTGTGTCTCTCCATGCCCCTAGCCGTGCTGTAAAATACAATATGTTTAACACACGCCCCTTCATGCTTTATTGCTTACTTAATCTACAGTGCTGTGTCTCCCCCCTTCCTTACCCCTGCAATTCCCTTGTGCCTGTCCCAAGTGTTTTTTTGAACCCTGCCACTATTTTCTGACCTACTACCTCAGTTAGAAGACTGTTTCATGAATCCATCACTACTTCTGTGAATAAATATTTCCTCACATCTCTCCTGAACATTGCCCCTCAAGCTTCAGAGCTCTTGCTCTAGAGTACATTTTTTTTTCTTAAAAATACTTCCCTCCTGTACACTATTAACTCCTGTAAGGTATTTAAATGTCTCATTCATACTCCCTCTCTCTCTCTCCTCTCCTTCAGGGTGTACATATTGAGTTGCTTTAGCCTGTCTTCATAGGGCTTTTAGTAGACCTTCTCTGGACCACCTCCACTCTGTATACATCCTTCCTGAAAGGCAGTCTCCAGAACTGGACAAAGTACTTAAGGTGGGGGGGGGATCTTTCAAGTGATCTATATGGGGCAATGCCATCTCTCTTTTTCTGCTGGTACTACCCCTTCCTAAGCACCCCAGCATTCCACTAGCCCTCCTGACTACCTTGTCACATTGTCTGGCTATCTTTGGGTCAAGTAAAGTCAAGTTTTATTTAAAAAGACATCCATCTCGGAGGCTCTGGGTGCCTTACATCAATCAATCAAATAAATACAAAACAGCACAGTAATAATTATATAAAATATTCCAAACAGTTAAAACAAAATTTGCTATCCCTCAACTTCAGCTACATTTAGAATCACTAAAACAGAATTAAACATCAATTTTTTTTTTTAAAGACAGGTAGGGACTATAAAACATAGTCTGGGGAAGGCCTGATTATACAAGAAGGCCTTGCGGCAAGCCTTAAATACCTCAACAGATGGGGTTTCCCTAAAGACTAAAGGAAGTGGATTCCACAGGATGGGAGCGGCAACACTAAATGCGCTGTCACCAGCAATTCTTAACCTCATCCTGGGAATCATGAGGAGACCCCTAGAGAAGGAGTGGAGGGAACAGATCAAGACAGCAGTTGCAAGAAGGTCCTTCAGGTATCCAGGGCCCAGGCTATGTAGGGTCTTAAAGGTGAGCAAAACCACCTTAAAGAGGACCCTCCACCTAACCAGCAATCAGTGCAGTTGACGCAGTACCGGAGTAATATTACAATATTTAGGCTGTCCTGTCAACAGCCTCACTGCCGCATTCTGCACCAGCTGCAGTCAGTGCAGGGTACCCCCAGAGACCCCAAGATAGAGTGCATTACAGTAGTCAAGCCTGGACATCATGAAAACATGCACCAAAGTGGGGAGGTCCAGTGGCGGAACTAGGAGCTTTATCCTGACGATATTCCTCAGATGACAAAAGCTGGTACGGACAACGGACGCCACCTGAAACTCAAGTGTCAAACTGCTGTCGAGAATAACACCTAGATCATGCACCCTAGAGGAAGCCTTCAATGGTACAGAGCCAAGATGAAGTCCTGTCTCTGCAGCAGAGGCCAACTTATCACACCCTCTGTTCGACTCCACCGCCAGTACCTTCATCTTACTGGGGTTCAGTCGCAACCAGCTGGAGGCCATCCAGTCATTGCGTTCAGCAAGACAGCTGTTAAGCACTTCTACTGCACAAGATGTTCCAGGGGCAAAGGAAAGGTACAGCTGGATATCATCAGCATAGCAGTGAAAACCCAGACTGTACTTCCTAATGAGCTCTCTCAGAGGTAGCATATACACGGCAAACAACATCGGCGACAAGACTGAACCCTGGGGAACTCCGCACGACAGGTGGTCAGGGAAGGAGAAGAAATTCCCCATCACTATCCTCTGCCTCCTGTTAGATAAAAAAAACTCAAACCAGCAGATGACAGTGCCAGCATGTCCACAGGATTCCCTTAGGTGGTCAAGTAACACTCAATGGTCCACCATGTCAAATGCTGAAGAGAGATCGAGGAGAACAAGAATTGTCCCTTCCCCTTGATCTCTAGCCCTAAGGAGGTCATTATGCCCCTGAACTAGTGCAGTTTCTGTGCTATGCTTCACATGAAACCCAGACTGGAGTGGATCATACAGATCATGGGCCACGAGATGCTCCTCAAGCTTAAGCGCCACCACCTTCTGGACAGTCTTACCCAGAAATGGGAGACTGGAGATAGGACGGTAATTTACCTTGACGTCAGGGTCCAATGATGTTTTTTTCAGAAGGGGTCTCACCAATACCTCCTTCAAGACATCAGGAAAGACTCCCTCTGACAAGGAACACCGGACAATCAGGGCAAACACCGGACCGACAGAGTCAACACATCTCATTAAGAAACGAGTTTGCAAAAGGTGTGCTGAAACTTGGAGGCAATCTCACTGACCTCAGCCACCTCCACCAGTCTAAACTCACCCCAACCAGGCAGAGTGCTCTCTGGTCACCCATGGTGACCACTGTTGGCCAGATTCTGGTCCATTGTCGGAATCCCCTGCCTGATGGCAGACACCCTGTCCAAGAAGAACTGAGCAAACTCCTCGCACAATGCATTCAAAAAGGCTACCTTCAGCTGTAGACAGGAAGGATGGAGGAGTCTGTCCACAGACCAAAAGAGCACAGTTGGTCAGTTCCTCCTGACAGCAATCTTCCTGGACAGGAATTCTGCCTTCTTATGGTTGATTGCCCCCTGGTATGCACCATAGTGCACACGTAGGGCCAGTTTTTCTACGTCCAGGCCGGACTTCCGACAGAAGCTCTCTAATCTCCAACCCAAAGTCTTCATCACCTTGAGCTCCCCACCATACCAAGGGGACCTCAAGTAAGAAGACCTGGGTCATACACGGGCTGGTGTGAGGGGGCCGAGTGCATCAGAAAGTGCCTTATTAAAGGTGTCCACTGCTGCGCACATCACCCCAATGCATGCACTGTCCACACTAGATAAGTCAGCCACCACCAAGAAACCCTCAGGGGTCAACCCCTCAATGGGTGATAGCTGACCATCTCTGCAGGGGCAGAGCTACCAAGGGGGGCCCCGAACTGGAACTTCACCATGCAATGATCGGACCAAATTACCCTATCAATGCTGAGACTATTTATCTCAAGCCCCAGTAAGAACACCAAATCCAACAAGTGGCCACCCTGGTGGGTCACGGAACAAACTCCCTGAGAAAAACCCAGAGATGACATCATTTGGAGGAAGCTGTAACCAAGCCAAGAGGATTCATCCTCAGCCAAACATTGAAGTCTCCCAGCACTAAACATCTGGGGGCCTCCAATGTTTCCCCGATGATGAAATTGGCCACTTCCTGCAAGAAATCTCCCACCACGCCGGAAGGGTGGTAGATCAAGAGAATCAAGCAGCCTGCATCCGGACCCCCACAAATGGCTACACATTCAAATGAATGTGGTGCACTCACTGGGTGCACGGTGAAGCCCAGCTCAGATCTAAAACAGATGGCTACCCCCCCCGCATTCCACTCTGGGGCAGTGCACTATGGTATATCTCCAGATACCAGAATGGCAGCCTCTAAAACCAGGCCAGCATCATCACCAATCCAGGTCTCCATAATGCAAGCCAGATCAGCCAAAGAAACTAAGTCCACTATAATTTCAGTACTGTTTCTGACTGATCTAGCACTGCAAAGCACCACCCTCAGGGGATTGGTGGACAGTGCAGGCCCTCTGGCTGCCTGCCCACTTGGTCTGGCAGGAACCCTGGTAACTGGAACTAAACATTTCTGGCCTCTCCCCAAGTCCCGTCTAATCCCAGGGCGCCTTCTGCACCCTACTGCCTTGATCCTACCACCACCCACAGTACAAGGGGCACTCCGCCCTAGTCGAATCTTGTGACTCCTCCCAATTCCAACCTCCCTACAGTGCCTTGCTGTAGTATCCAACACAGGGAGGCTGAGAAAAGGCTGAAAATCAAACAGCAGGGATGTCCCATACACTATCCTGGCCCACCCCAGGCCCTCATACCTTCCCTGACACATCCCCCGACTACATAATCCCAAAACCAAAATGGAGCTCAGAACCACACACTCCACACACACACACACACACACACACACACACAAATGCACACACACACACACACACACACACATATAAACAGATAAACACTAACCCTCCCCCCAAACAACCCCACAAAAACAAAAAGCTCAGAATTAGACTTTTAGATACATTTCAGAAGAGCAGACTGCAAATCACATAAGGGATCCCAATTCTCAGGATCGCACAAAAATAAAAATAAAACAATAATCTAAGAAAAACATCAGTCCATTGCCAAAACTACTTTAAGGCTGAGGGCCCTCTCACTGCTCCAGTCACTTTGTAGTCAGATGTTTCCAGCAAACAATTAAAAAATACAACCAGAGTTATGCTCCCCAGGAAGCCCCAGCACCACTCTCACCAGCTACTGGGACCCCTAGGGAAAATTCAGGAATTTGGAGATCTTTTTGGCCCCCTAGTCGATAGATCCACGGGGGTCCAAGTCCAAATCCCAGAAAACAATTCTTCCACTCCATGTAGGCCGACCGCTTAAGTCCACGAGACAGCCCAAAGTCCCCGCAGTACTCCACTGAGCCAACCAAATAGCATATCCAACAGAAGCCCTTAGCCCCAGGGACAATAGTGTGGAAGCGCCCTCAGCACCCGCAAGCCCTGGGAATACAGGGAATACATTAATGTATGGAATAGTATGTTTTACAATTTGAAACATTGAGGCTTGAATAGGAGTCTCGTTGTTTGAAATTGTTGACTGCTTAATTTTATATGGTGTGGTTCATGGACTAGTTCCAGTGATTAATTCTACTGGAACTGTGCATGATTAAGTTTTTTGTTTTAATTTTATAAATTTTAGAGTTTAAATGTAATAGTTTTGATATTAGCATTATCTAGAAAAACCCTTATACATAGAGGTTTGTCCTTGTTTTAATTGGGGCTCTATTAATTACAGAGTTTAAATCAAAAATTATATTTCAATATTTAAAGGAATTAAAAATGTTAGTGTTATGGTGGGTAATCTTATCAGTGGGATGTCAGTTTTGTTCAAACACAGATTCTACTCAGGTAGATAAAGATGTTGTAGTACAGTCATATATAATAGCAGCTCATAAAGTACTTTGCCTGGAAGGATAGATGTTTTAGTAGGATGGCATGGGGATACAGGCTACTTTATTGGACAGCTATACAGAAACCACTCTGATCAAGTGGGTATGTATCTCTAGTAAAGTTTTAAATGGTTGGGGACAAATATCTTTTTGGTTGGTTTTAATATAAATAAAAATATAAGAAGGGGAAGACAAATAAACCCTAAAATGTATAGATTAAGTAAATTAGTAGTAATTATGGGGTTAATGATGAGTGGGGATGTTCATTTAAATCCTGGGCCTGCACTTGAGTTGAATAATGATTGTACCCAAGAAATGTTAAATGTAAAGGGATTAAAGATTGTGCATATTAACATCTGTAGTTTGTTTAAAAAAATTGATAACCTAAGAGACTGGGTAACGTGTTATAAACCTGATATATTAATAATTACTGAGTCATGGTTGCATACAAGGATTCAAGATAATGACATAGCATTGGAACATTTTAACGTATGGAGAAAGGTTAGATCCAAAAAGGGGGATGGAATAATAATTTATGCTAGAAATTGGATTGATATTAAGGAATTAGGTAGCCTAAATGATTGGACTGAAGCAGAAATTCTATCAAATTACCATATTCTAAACCTATATTATTGTTTGGTATTTATAGACCACCTAAAAGTAGTTTTGAGGTTTTTGATGAAATGCAAAATATTTTGAAGAATTATTTGAACTCACATGAAATAATGGTAATAGGGGATTTAAATGTTGATTGGGGTACAATAGATGTTCACCATAGCTTATTTGATATGGCTACAACCTTAAATTTAATACAACTTATAAGAGAAGTAACTAGGTTAAATGTAAAGAATCCTGATAATTCAACCATCTTGGACCTTATATTCACTTCAGATCCTAATAAATATGTTCATAGTGGCGTATTGCCAGATTCAATGTCTGATCATCAGATAGTTTTCTGTATAAGAAATCAAAAAATAAGGAAAGTACCTAAGAATATTATACATACTAGGGTATATAAACATTTTGATTATGTTGCATTTATGCAGGATTTAGAAGGGTATAATTGGGAAAGATTAGATCTAATTCCCAATGTGGGAGATGCATGGGATATGTTCCAAAAGGATTTCCTACAAATTTGTGATAAATACGCCCCAATAAAAACTAGGTTGATTAAATCAAATAATTCACCATGGTATGATTCTGGATTATTTAAAATTAAAAGAGCTAGAGATAAGGCCTGGAAAAAAGCTAAATTAATTAAAGGAAATCAGAAGTGGATTAAGTATAAACAATTAAGGAATGTGTATACTAAAGAAATTAGGAAGGCAAGACAGGACTATTGTAATAAAAGATTACCAAAGAAATGATGGAGAACCCAAGAGTATTCTGGAGTACAATAAATAAGTTACATAAGGGTCCAAATATGGGTTATCCCAATCAATTTTTGATCAATGGGGTTAAATTAGAAGTAGGAGAGGAAGTAGTAAATGAGTTTAATACATTTTTCACTACTATGGGTATGGACGTTTTAAGATCTGGAGGGAACAATATGAATCAGGTCTTACAAGATTTTATTGGGGTAGATAAAGTAGGCAGAGAAAGTGTTCAATTAAATGAAAAAAAGGAGTTTGAATTTACTCCTATTACTAGTGAGGAAGTTAGGGAATTATTATTTAAAATTAGTGTTAATAAGACAGAAGGCATGGATGGGATCCCTAATATTTTATTAAAGCATGCAGCCCCTATTATAGATCAACCTCTAGCAAATTTATTTAATGTATCTCTCTTTTCTGCGGATTCACCTCTAACATGGAAAACACCTAAGATTGTGCCAGTGTATAAATCAGGATCTAGGATGCTTTTAGAAAACTACAGGCCAATTTCTTTGTTGCCAACAATATCAAAAACACTGGAAAAGATTGTAGCAAGACAACTGTAGATATTTCTAAAAGATAATGGGGTCCTTAATAAATATCAATCAGGCTTTAGACCAGAACATGGGACCACTACAGCCCTATTGAAGGTTACGGGTGACATTGTGGAGGATCTGGAGAGGGGGATGCCTGTGGGGGCCATTTTTGTAGATTTATCGAAGGCATTTGATACCTTGGACCATGGCATCCTCCTGTCCAGATTCAAACTATGCGGTATATCTGAGTTAGTAGTGAATTGATTTAGAAATTATCTGAACTCAAGACAGCAACAAGTAACAATTAAGAGGTGGTCATCGGGTTTAAAGGTAATTGTTTCAGCCAGAAGGAGAAGGAAGGAAACATATTCAATTCAGTGCTTTAGAGTAACTGGTAATTGGTATTTTTCTTTTAAACTTAGATTGTGGGCTTGTAGTGACACTATACTTTCTTTGTTGTCTTTACTTATAATTGTTTTTGGGCTGTTGAAAATTTAAAACATAGTGGTGGTGTAATTCTGTGCTGTCTTTAATTGCTGCAAATTTTCGCCTCTCCTCCCCTTCCCCAACTCTTAATTATATGCCCTGATAAATCTGATTGACAGGAGCTAAACACAGGGTATAGTAAGAGGGTGTGAAATAGGGGCATAAGGGGCAGAAGCCCACCCTCAGCACGACAAGTGTTTTGACTCATTTATTTATTTATTGGTTTCTTTTCCTTAAAAAAAAAATCTGAGGATCAGTTACAGGATTTTAGTACTGTAAATTAATAAAAAGAGAACTAAGAGTTTCAGTAGCAGACAAGTAGTGGAACTGCAGTATAATGTGGGGAGTGGTGCAATGCAGTGGCTGTGGGGCAGCCATATTCAGGCAGACCTTCTGGACACTGAGGTGCTGCCCTATCTGCATGCATCTCTCTGGACTACGGGATGAGGTAACCAGACTCAGAGTGGAAGTAAACTGGGTCAGGAGTACCATCATCCCTATCCAGGGACCACCCAGTCCAATGCAGCTGCCTCAAAGGATGCCGAGAACGAGGAGCACTTGGATGACAGTGGGCTCAGGGAGGGTTAGAGCAGTCAGGCAGAGGCAAATCCCAGATCCTATTCCTCTCAAGAACTCATATGCCACACTGGCAAATGAGGACAACCAAATAGAGGTACCCAGAGAAGTGGAAGGAAAGGATGTGGAGGTTAGCCAAGGAGGTGACCTCGGTGGGGAAAGCAGTGGACCCCAGAGGAGGAGGAAATGAATCCTGGTGGGGGACTCCATCATAAGAGGTATCCAGCTAGGAACACAGGAGGGGGAGGACAGGGAGGTGAGGTGCCTACCAGGTGCCGTGGCATGGAGGGATGGAAGGAAGATACTGGGGATCACTGGGAAGGCAAGATGGGAGGGTGAGCTGGATGTCATTATCCACCTAGGTACTAATGACTTGGCAAATGGGAGCCAAAGGAAGTTCAGGAAGAGTTTAGAAAACTGGGAGGGGTCTCAACAAGTAGCTACTTCTGTCACTTTCTCAGAAGTACTACCTGTAGAGGCAAGGGAGAGCATAGGAGTGCATGCATTAGGAACTTTAACTCATGGTTGAAGAACTGGTGCTGTGAGGAAGGGTTTGGATTCATTGGTGACTGGGGACCCACCTGGAGGGATGGAGGTTTGTTCAAGCCTGACGGCCTGCATCCATCCTGGAGTGGAATTCAAGCACTCAATGATAAGTTTAAATGCTACATTGACAAGCATTTAAACTAGCAAAAGGGGGTGGCAGGCCAGCAAGGAGGGTACCTACTTGCTCACCCCCCACAGCTAGCAGTGGAACCAGTGAACCAGAGGAGTGGCTATCTCTGCAAAGCAGTGTGCAAAAGATGAAGATTAGTATCCAAAAGGTGGATAAGCAGAAAAGGGGCAAAATTCAGCAGAAGGGCAGACAGCAAGGAGAACCAGGGATAAATGACAACCAAGGAAGGGGCTGGAGTAGAACAATGAAGCAATCTAGGAGGTCAAATCATGGAAAGCCATGTGTGCAAATGCCAGGAGCCTTAGCAACAAGATGGAAGATCTGGAGGCTGTCATGGTACAGTCAGACCTGGACATTGTGGCCATCACTGAAACCTGGTGTAATGATAACCATGACTGGGAGATGGCCATACCTGGCTACAACATATTCGGAAGAGACAGAGCAGGCAGGAAGGGAGGAGGAGTGGCACTGTATGTGAAAAATGACATAAGGGCCACAGAGATCCAGGAGGAACAAAATGGGGGAGAGATACTGTAGGTAAAGCTGGAAAGGGAAATGGGGCCAGCCATCCGCGACAGGTGTGGTCTATAGACCACCAGCCCAAGAGGAAGAAACAGATAGGAGTTGATGCTAGCCATCCAAAGGATGGCAGACAAGGGTGAGGTAGTACTGGTTGGAGACTTCAATATTCCAGATGTGGACTGGAGCATCCAGCAGCAGCATCAACTAGAAGCAGATTTATCCTGGACTCCCTTCAGGGTGCCTTCCTCAAGCAACTGGTCATGGAACCAACTCGGCAGAAGGCAATACTGGACCTTCTGCTCACAAACAGGGACAGTGATGGGGTAACAGTGGGGAGCACCTGGGTAATAGTGCCACCAGTCATTGTGGTTTGAAATCACAGAAAGAGCAGAACCAAACCACACAAAAACACGTATCCTGGATTTTAGGGGGGAAGACTTTGGGAAAATGGGGAGATACTTAAAAGAGGCATTAACGGGAATGGGACAGGAATCAGGGGTTGAGGAACAGTGGGCAGTATTTAAATTGGGGATTATAAGAACAACAGAATAATGCATTAAGCAGGTTAGCAAGAGGAAAAGGAAGAGGAGACCATTATGGTTTTCCAAAGAGGTAGCAAAGAAAGTGAAAGCCAAAAATTTGCATTCAGGCAATACAAAAAGACACAGGCAGAAGGGAATAGGGAGAAGTACCAGGACAAACAAAGGGAGGCAGGGAAGTCAGTAAGGAAAGCCAAAGCTCAGACAGAAGAACATATTGCAAAATCAGTGGTTAAAGGGGACAAAACTTTTACAGGTACATAAGTGAAAAAGAAAGACAAAGGAGGGATAGTGATACTGAAGGGGAGGATGGGAGTCGTGGAGGATGACAACAGTAAAGCTGACATATTGAACAGGTATTTCTGCTCAGTCTTTACTGAGGAAGAGGGGGTAATGGGTCTGAAGGAGTACAAGGGGTGAGAATGGTGCAGAATGGACACAAGTCCCTTTACACGAGAAAGGGTCCTGAAGGAACTGGAAGTAATAAGAGTTGACAAAGCAATGGGGCCAGATGGGGTGCACCCCAGGTCCTGAAGAACTAAGAGAGGTGGTGGCTGAACCTCTGGCTATCCTGTTCAGCCAATCACTGGAAACAGGGAGGTACCCAAAGACTGGAGGACAGCAGATGTAGTCCCTTATACAAAGGTGGGAACAAGGAGGAAGCAGGAACTACAGACCAGTCAGCCTCACCCTGTAGTGGGAAAGATCATGGAAGCACTACTGAAGGAGAGACTGGTGGAACATCTGGTTGTCAATGGACTACAGGACCCAAGGCAGCATGGTTTCACCAGGGGGAGGTCATGTCAGACCAACCTCATTGAATTTTGACTGGGTGACTAGGAGGTGGATCAGGAGGGCAGTGGACATGGCCTATCTGGACTTCAAGGCCTTTGACACTGTGCCACATAGAAGACTATTACACAAACTGGGGAATATGGGTGTGGGCAGGACAGTAGTGTGGTGGGTAGGTAACTGGCTGGGTGGCAGGACCCAATGGGTGGTGGTAAATGGCTGTCACTCCACAGAGGGAAGAGTGACCAGTGGGGTACCACAGGGATCCATGCTGGGACCGGTCCTATTCAACATCTTCATCAGTGACATTGCACAGGATCTAGAAGGCAGAATTTCACTGTTCGCTGATGACACAAAGCTCTGTAACAGAGTAGACACACCAGAGGGTGTAGACAGAATGAGAAGGGACCTGCAGAAATTTGAAGAATGGTCAAGGGTTTGGCAGTTGAAATTCAATGCAAAGAAGTGCAAGATAATGCATATGGGGCACAAAAACCCTGGCACAATATACCGGTTGGGGGGTGAGGATATAGCATGCACCAAGCAGGAAAGGGATCTTGGGGTTGGTCATCTCGATGACCTCAAGGTAGGGAAACAGTGTGACAAGGCATCAGGTAAAGCAAATAGGATGCTGGGATGTATAGGCAGGGGCATCACCAGCAGGAAAAGGAGGCATAATTCCGCTATACAAGACACTAGTGAGGTCCCACCTGGAGTACAGTGTACAGTTCTGGAGACCATACCTACATAAGGACATAGACAGGGTAGAGAAGGTTCAGAGGAGGGCAACAAAGATGGTGCATGGATTGCATCACAAGTCCTATGAAGACAGGTTGAAGGAACTGAACATGTACTCCTGGAGGAGAGGAGGGAGAGGGGATATGATAGAGACATACAAGTATCTTACAGGGAGAAACAGGTGCAGGAAAACACTATTTTAAGCGAAAAAATGTTCCAGGACTAGAGGGCATGGGATGAAGTTGGAGGAGGATGATTCAGAGGAAACATGAGAAGAATTTCTTCACAGAACGGGTGGTGGACAAGTGGAACACCCTGCCAGAGGAAGTGGGGGCTGAAACAATCACGGATTTAAGAATGCATGGAATAGACATAAAGGAATTCTAGAGGTCAGGGGTAAGGGGAAACGGACTTCTAGGAAAACAAACTGAGCTTACAAGCTCAAATGGGCAGACTGGGTGGGCCATAGGCCCTTATCTGCCGACACTGTCTATGTAGCTATGTGTGTCACAGGGATCTATATTGGGACCCATATTGTATAATCTTTATATGAATGATTTAAGGTTTGAGCAATTGGGGGTACAATATCATCTTTATGCTGATGATACAATTATATATTTGGCTGATTCATCAGTGGTACTTATCCATTCAATATTACAGCAGGCTTTTGATTATTTACAGGATTTTCTGTTGAGATCTAAATTAGTTTTAAATGAGAAAAAATCCCAGGTAATGGTTTTTCATAGAGGGAAGGGTGAAAACTTGGAACAAGATGGATTGCAAATTACAACACATACTGGTGGTATTTTGCAACAAGTTGATAAGTATAAATATTTGGGGGTTTATGTAGATAAAAAACTTGATTGGCATATTCACTTTGAGTATACTTTGACGAAAATAGGAAAGTGCTTAGGATCCCTATATAGAATTAGGAATAGCATGTCCCCGGATGTTAGGAAACTTGTGATCACTGTGGTGATACTACCCATGTTAGAATATGGGAATTTGATCTATTTGGGTGCATCAAAAGAGCAGTTATACAAGTTAGATATTATGAATAATAAGTTGACAAGATTTATATTAGGTGTACCAAGGATGACACATAGACTAGATATGTATAGGGAGTTGGGTTGGTATACTTTATCCCAAAGGAGTGGTTTAAGTTTAATTCTATTTATGATTAAATGTTTATCCGGGAAAGTTCCAGAGTACTTGGCAGGGGGCATTGAAGTTAAGATTCCTGTAAGGGGACTGCGGTCTGCAAGTAGTTTGGAATGTATTTTATCAAAAAGGAGAACAGTCTGGGGAAATAATCATTTTATAAGTGCTAGACCTCTCCTCTGGAATTCCTTACCTGGGATATTAAGACCACCAGATAAAAAATTTCAGATAAATGCAATAAAGGAATGGCTTGTTGAGCATATAAGTATTGAGGGGAATCTTGTTTAGGAACAAGTATACAAATGTGTGTGTATTTATTTTATGTTATTTGTTTTTTGTTTATGTTAAGTTATTGTAAAGATATATGTATTTTTTTTTGCTATATGTCTATAGTAGGGGATGTTGTATTTTATTGATGTGATTGATTGTATAGCTGACCTGAAGTGTAACTGGTTTATGACTCTCTGGATCTCACTGTAAATGAGCTTTGCTCAGTGGAGTAATCCATATTCATTATCTTATGAATAAAAATTTTACCTACCTACCTACCTACAGTCAGTCTTCATGGTGCTTCTCTCACAAGCACCAAACACAGTCACGAACCTCAGATGTTTTACACCGGGGAAACTCCCCAGCCAGGACCAGTGATGTCAATGACAATCCAAGAGTGGATCTCGGCACCAATCTCACCAGTGCCAAGCAAAGTCCTGACCCCCAGAAGTCCCACACCAAGGGACTCCATGATCAGGGCCAGAACACCAGCAACAGGGGTCCAAGAACCATGGGCCACAAAGTCAGCACACAAGCAAGTCCCCTGAATCAGAAGTGACAACCAGACCGAGAAATGCGACCAAGATTGTACTCACGCTACCCAGTCATGCTACAACACACCGACTTCTCTTCAAAAATGAAACGCTGGCAGTCTTCCTACTTGATGGAATCTAGTAAAATTCAAGGGGGCACTTCACGTCAAAACTGGACCTTTCTCTGCTCCTTCTCCTTCTCTCTTCTCAAAAGGCTCCACAACAGTAACCAAAGGTACACTCAAGCCCTTAGCTAAAAACAAAAAAGCTAACTCCTCAAACTGTCTCACTATCCTGACCCTACCTAACGCTTTAACCCTGTGCCTTATGCTAACTATTTAAAATTGCAGATAAAATTTAGGACTTCTGGCTGAGTAACAGTCACCAGAGTCACATACCAATTCAGTTCTCCTGAAACATAGAAGGAAGCAAATAAAGGGATAGCAAAAAAAGTTCTAGCTCAGTTTAAAGCTCTTGCAAGCAGCAGCCCAGTGTGGCCGCCATCTTCCATGGGTCATCTAATATGATTACTCCCAGATCTCATTTCTGCTTGGCCATAATGAATATGACTCCACCCATTTTGTACTCTGCACCTGGATTTCCATGGCTTAAGTATCTTATTTTGTACTTTTTGCATTAAAACCAAGCTGTCATAGCCTTGAACACTACTCCAGTTTTTTCAGATCCCAGACCATCCTTTCCACCCCCACCCCCCCGAGTGTGCACACTGTTTCAGGTCTTGGTGTCATAGGCAAAGAGGCAGACCTTCCCTTGCAACTTCTCTGCTACAGTATGTTGCTAATTAAGGCATTAAAGAGGAACAGTCCCAGAGCTGAACACTGAGGTACCCCACTGGTTACCTTCCCTTCCTTGTAGCGTACTCCCTTTACCATCACCCTCTGTCTCCTGTTTCCTAATCAGTTTCCTACCCAGGTTACCAACATGCTGTACACCCCCCAAGATACTGAGCTTGCTTACCAGTCTTCTATGTAGAACAGTGTTGGGATCATTGCTTAAATCCAGATAGGCCATGTCCACCAGGAACAATCTCCTTGGTCATCAGTCAAAGAAATCTATCTGGTTTGTTTAGCATAACATCTTCCCTGTGAACCCATTACTGCCTCAGGTTCTGTAATCTGTTGGATTTCAGGTATTTCACTATTCTTTCCTTAAGTAGTAGCTCCATTAACTTACCCACCACCGATGTCAGGCTGACAGGCATATAATTGCCTTCTTATTCCTTGCTAGCACTTTTGTGAAGTGGGACTACATCTGCCCTTCTCCAGTCATCTGGAACCACTGTGATCTCTAGTGATCTGTTAAATGGGTTGGTCAAAGGTTCAGCCAGTACCTCCCTGAGTGCCTGTGAGACTCTTGGGTGCACCCCCTCGAGTGCCATAGCTTTAGCCACCTTCAGGTTAGTGCATACTTTCCAAACTCTCTCCTCAGAGAAAGGACTAGTGTCCACTTCCCTCCCATCAACGCTCCTGATGATTTTTCATGGTCACTCCCCTTTGCCTTCCATTGTAAACACTGAGCAGAAGTATCTGTTCAAGAGTTCTGCCTTTTCTTGGTCCTCCTCTGAACAATCCTCCCTCGTAAACCTTACAATTCCTCCCTTTTTTTAAATTGTTTAACCAAGAGAGAGACACTAAGCTGAAAGCTTGTTTACAGGTGCAACCTGGGAGCACAGGAAAATTAAGTGACTTGTTCAGGGTCACACAGAATGCAAGCGGGGGCTGTGGGATTTAAACCCAGGACTCCAGATTTGTAGCTCAGAGCCTTAAACCACTGTGCTATACTACCTCCCTCAGTCTTCCTGTTTTCACTAACTTAACTAAAAAAAGTTGTATCCCCTTTTGATACCATTTGAGCTATTGTTCTTCAGTTTGCACCTTAGCACTTCTTACTGCTTTCCCTGCCTTCCTCTCTTTTTCCTGATATATGTCCTCATCTTCCTCTCTCTGGGTCTCATTCTACTGTCTGATTGCTGCATTTTTAGCCATTACCTTTCTTGCCACTTCCTTTGAGAACTATAGTAGTCTCCCCTTTATTTTGCTTTTGCTTATCTGATTAACACAGAGGTTTGTTGTCTTTACTATGCCTTCTTTACATTTTGCCTACTGTTCCTCGACCCCCAGGTCATCATCCCACCTCCCACCACCACCACTAGGTCATTCCTGAGACACTCACCCTTCTTTGTGAAATCAGCCCTTCTGAAGCCCAGTACTCTCAGCTAAAAAATACATTCTTAAATGAGACTTGGGAGATTATGCCAACAATAAAGTATATGACTGGTCCCAGGCAATGCAGCATGAAAATATAAAGCCAGTTCTTAAAAAGAAACAGCAAAATGAGGAAGGTACCATACCAGATTACATGACTGCCCAGCCACTGATTCCTCTAGCACATCATCATCTCTTTTAAGGGGAATCCCTCCCCCCCGGGGACAGAGAGGCTCAAACCAATCTGAGATGCAGCAGTCGAAAAATATGCTTTAGGTTTCCACCAAAGCAAGGCAGAAGATGGGGTGGGGGGCAGAGAGACAGAGAGGGAGATATTAAATGCAAGGATAACAAAAACAACAGAATCTCCTTTTTTGGCAGTAGTTAATTTGTCATCTAAATAGTTGTCAGCAAGTGAAATCAGCATATCAGAAAGGGACTGTCTTTCCTGCCAACTACTCCAATGGACATTTTTGGGTGCAATAATTGACTTGCATTAATTTGCCAGGAATTTGACTTTGAAATCTCTGTTTTCTAAACATGTTTTGTCACAGGATGTAAGTATGGAACAACTACTGATGCGCGCACTGGATTATGTAACATAATTCAAGAGCAGATCCCCGTATTGCCCTCAACTTGACCCTGCATTGCAAACCTTTCTCTGGATACGTGAAAATCACCTGATGCATTTTAATCTACATTCAACAACAAAAAGTAAAGTGTACTGTAATGCTACCTCTTTAGAAATGTAAGCACTTAAATCATCAGGGGATGACTGTACATCATGATCAACCCAGCAGACAAAGAGGAGCAGTGGCCACGATGGAGCCATCACAAAATATGAAGCTGAAATTTTGAGGCAGTTAAATAACAGCAACTACAGAAACTTGACAAGGAACTTTCCTAAAGTGTCCAAAAAAACAAAACTGATTAGTGTGTTGGGGTGTTATACAATATGAAGTGGCTATCTTTGGATGAGAGAAACATAAGGAACTAGATAAATCCCCTGGCTGCCTGATAATATCGATAATTGACTGGATTACGCAGTCAGTATCAAAGTATATAGATTGTTTTTTAAGACCTATTTTGCAGTCTACCTCATCCTATAGCAGAGATACGCCATTATACTATGTATGATACAGGACATACAGATGCAGCCAGGATGCAACACCGAATGTAGACTCAGTATATACATCCATACCACACAATGAAGGGTTGGTTGCACGTTTTTATTTTTCTGAAACATAGACCAGATCTTGATGATCAACCAACAGAAGTTTTGATAACTCTAACTGAGAGGATGTTATGTTTTAACATGTTTATCTTCAAAGATATTTTTTTTTCTTGCAAGTACATGGAGCACCAATGGGTGCTACATACGCACCTAGTTATGTGAACCTATTTTTGGTTAAGCAGGGACAGAATTTTGTCTGTAGCAGTACCAGAAATCCATACTTGTTTAAGTTGGATTTGTGGTGCCACTATATTGATGATATTTTTATTATTTGGAAAGGAACCAAGGGAGAGTTTGTTGATTTTTTTATATTATCCGGAAAGAACTAATGCAGTTCAAACTTATTTGTTTAAATGTGCTCTTATAAGAATGGCAAGGGAAACATATTGTCTGATTTGTACACCAAAGAGACTGACAAAATACACTTCTGTTGGCAAATTGCCATCCTATGCACACTACAAAAGCCATTCCCATAGGCCAACTCCTGCATGTCAAAGGAGATAGGAAATGGTTGTGCTTGAATTTAATAAAGTTTTATCCCAAATCATTGCCTGGTGTGTTTTTATATGTGCCAGTACTGCAATTAGTTATTCTAATAACACAGTTTTTGCCACAGAACTGTCAGCGTTTTGCCTCAGTGAACCAGTCAGTTCAGTGTGAAAGCTTAGCTCACATTGGATTTCAGTAGGGTTCTTTCATGACATTACAAACTCCCACTCAGAGAGTGAGCAGCTGTTTCACAGGCAACTGGCAGAACAATAGGAAAACCCACTTCTCCCATCACACAAAGAGTGATTTAATGTGTTGTTACTTGCTAGATACACTGCTGTGTGATTAGTGTGGTAGCTGGAGCTCTATCAGTGTTGTGATCACTCTGAATTTAAATGGCAGCTTCTGAATTTTTTTTTACAAGAAGCTAACTTGAGTTGAATTATGATCCATCACCTCAGTAGTGACCCCTCCACACATCATACATGCTCAAATGGTGTTTTAGGTGATATTACTGACTCTATACCCATTAATTTATGTACTGAGTGATTACAAAGGCAAGTGGGTCTAACATTTAATATAAGGTGACAGCTTTTACACCCACTTGCTTTTGTAATCACTCAGTAAGATCACAAAATAGATACAGTGCCTCACTTCCTGCAAACGTACAATACATAACAGAGGCGGGTATACAGTCAGTAATATGACCCAAAACACTGTTTGAGTATGTGTGATATGTGAAGGGGTCCCTACTGAGGTGACAGATCACAATTCAACTTGCACAAGCTTCTCATAAACAAGAAATCCACAAACCGCCATTTAAATGCTTTTGGTTATGGATAGTGGGGTTGTTGTATATCTGAGGTTTAAGTGTGACAATACCGCATTGTGGTATTGCAAGGGGGGGTCATTTAACCTTTTTTACTAGGAGACAATTGAAATTACATATTCCTGGATAATAACTGTAAACCTGAATGTTTCAGATTTGAAATTGCCCTCTTTTTTAGTTAAAAGTGCTATAAGTCTTAATTTTGAGTATTTGTGGCAGGGGTTAGAATATCCAACAATATTAAACTCTGATATAGTACTTGTAGAGACAGTACAAATGGAGAGTTGGGGCTAGTAAATTGAAGTTTACATTACATATATATTGGAAAGGGCATAACAGAGTACGAGTAATCTGGTATATTAAGCTCACAGGCATGGGACAGTTTAATGTGCCTCTGGAGGGAAGTTATTGGGATGAGGGGAGGAGTGGGGTGAGGGTCAAGTTAGCGGACCTGGTGGACTGGGAAGTGGAGAGGTGCATGGCAGGGGGCACTGGGGGTGAGAAATGGATCAAGGAGAATAGTCGGGTGTAATGGATGCGGTGCTACAATTTATATGGAGATGCTCAGGAGAATGGAGTTTTGCCCAATATGTAACAGACTGTCACAATTAGAGGTGGAAGTCATCAGACTGAGTGGAGAGATGGAAAGTGGGTACATGGGGGAGGAGAGGCTGCTGGGGAGCTAGTAGCAGGTAAAGAGAGGAGCATTCAGTAAATGGGGTGTAAAAGGGGTCAAGTTCCTGGGCAGGAAATGGTCAGAACTATTTAAGAAATAAAGGAGGAAGGCAGGTGAAGGAGGGGGCAAAGGGAGGGAAAGGGAGGGTGAGGAGAGAAAGGAAGCATGAAAAGGGAACAGGACAGAGGAGAAAGAGAAGGGGTGAGCAACGAGTCAGTGGTTTGCACATATATCAGTGAGGGTGGGGTTGACCTGAGAAATAGGTTTGCCCCTTAAGGAAATTGATAGATTCAGGAGAGCGAGAGGAGGAAGTGACCAATGTAGATAGTAACAAAGAAGTGAGGAGCTGGAAAGGAGCAGCAAGGGGGCACTGGGAATGGGGAACCCAGCAGAAGTTATGGATGGGGTGCAAGGGGAGAAATAGGACAAGGGGATGCAGATAAGAGGATAGCATGCTGGGGGGTGAAGACAACAAAAGGGATGGATAGAAGTGCATATGGGAGCAGGGGGCAAGGAGGGGCTATAGGGAGGAGGGACAGAGCCCTGGAAACAAGCAGGGCAGAGCAAGACTGGAAGCAGCCAAGTAGAGAATCCCTAGAATGCAAGGGGGCTAAGGAAGGTAAAGTACTTATTTTGTACTTATTTTGGGGACTCCATAATTAAGGGGACCAAATGAGGGATTGGTGGTGGGGCGTGGAGCTATCAGGGCAGAGTGCATGCTGGGTATGAAGGCACTCAAGGCCACACACTTAATGCACACTTTGACCAGGAAACATGAGTGGGTCACCCACATCTTGGTCCATATGGGTACAAATGATCTAGTGGACAACAGTGTGAAGAAAATGCAGGTGAGATTTAGGGAGCTGGTTAGGATCTGTCAGGTGGAGGGTAAAAATGTCTCATTTTCTGAAGGCCTGCCTCTACCAAAAGCCAGTATGGATAGAAAGGAGAGAACAGGGGAGTTCATCTTGTGGCTGAGGGGGTGGTGTAATTAACAGGGAGTTGGACTGGTGGGGGAATGGGGCAGGACATGGGATAATGAGGGACTTTATGTTCCTGACAGATTGCATTTAAGTAAGGAGGGCACAAGGGTCCTGAAGAATAGATTAGATATCTACATAAGGGAGAGTTTACAATTAAACTGAGCAGGGGGAGTAGCAGGGAATAACCTAGCTAGTACTCCCCCACAAAAATGGGCCAGGTAGAACAGCTGCGTATAGCAAGGATGAAGGGGATTTATGATGGAGAGAACTGTCAGCTAATGCCAGGAGTTTATGGAACAAAATGGTGGACCTGGAGGCCATTATGGTAGAAGAGACTCTATAGCAAAGACCAGGTGGTCAGATCACCAATCTTGGGAAGTAGGTGTGCTGGGGTATAGGCTATTCAAAAAGGTGGGTGCTGGCAGAAAGGGGGGGAGTAGCACAGTACTTCAAAGAAGATAGGGTGATGGAAGGGCAGGAGGTACAGGGGAAGGTGGAGGTCCTGTGAATCACATTGGGAAAATGATAGGGGCTGTCATTAAGACTGGGTGTGATTTACAGGCCTCCAACACAGGGGGAGGAAGGGAACAGACAAAGGTTACAGGCAGTACAGCAAATGGTGCTCAGTGGGGAGATCCTAATGTTGAGAAATGTTAACCTCCCCAACAAGGACTGAGAAATCACAACAGCAACATCGGCCAGGAGCATAGCGGTACTTGGAGCACTCCAGGGAACCTCCCTGCTAAGCTGGTTAGGGAGCCCACTAGAGGGGTGACATACTGAACATAGTCCTCACAAAAGGGGATAGTGTGTAGGAAGTGGAGGTGGGTGATTGCCTTGCAGTGAGTGACCACAATACAGTGAATCAAACTGAATCAACATGAAAATTATGGACTTCTGGAGAGCAGACTTTGTAAGAATTAAGGGAATTTTCAGGGAGGGAATGGAAGGTAAGGAGCTAACAGGGGATGTAGAAACATATAAACAGACTTTGACAGCAGATAAGGACCGCTTGACCCACCTAGTCTGCTCATTTTCCTACCAATTCGATAAACTGCAGATATTAGTTAACCTACTTCTTCCTACTCCCCCATCAGAATTTCTTTATGTCTGCCCCATGCATTCATGAATTCCCCAACTGTTGATGACCCCATGACCTCCATGACCTCCATGGGAAGGCTGTTCCTTGCGTCCACCACCTTCTCTGTGAAAAAATACTTCTTTACTTTGCCCCTGAGCCTTCCCCCCTCTATCTTCAAATTGTGTCCCCCTGTTCTTGCACATCTCTTTTTCTGAAAGATGCTGCCCTCTTGGACTTTGTTGATTCTGTAGAGGTACTTGAAAGTTTCTATCATGTCCCCCCTCTCCTTCCTTTCCTCAAGGGTATACATATTAAGCTCCTTTAGTCTCTCTTCATATGGCTTCTGTTGCAGACTCTGCACCATTTTAGTTGCCCTCCTCTGGACTGCTTCCATGCTGTCTATGTCCTTGCGGAGATGGGGTCTCCAGAACTGCATGCAGTGCTCCAGATGGGGTCTCACCAGCTGTCTGTACACAAGGATAACAACTTCCTGTTTTCTACTGGTGATGCCTCTTCCTATACATCCCAGTATCCCCCCAGCCATCCTTACTGCCCTCTCGCATTGCTTGCTTACCTTTAGGTCATCTGATATGACTACCCCAGGTCCCTTTCCATTTTTGTGGTTGTTAATATCCTTCCCCTGGGCTTTTTCTTTCCCAGGTGCATTACTTTGTGCTTCTTTGCATTGAATCTAAGCTGCCATACTTTTTAACATTCCTCCAACCTTGCCAAGTCCCTTCTCATCCTTTCTGCCCCCCTTGTGTATCAACCCTGTTGCATATCTTTGTGTCATCTGCAAAGAGGCATACTTTTCCTTCTAGTTCCTCTGCAATGTCACTTATAAAGACTTAAAAAAGGACCAAATCCAGCACTGAACCCTGCGGTAACCCACTAGTAACCCCACTTTCTTCAGAGTGGACTCCGTTTACTATTACTCTCTGTGTTCTGTTGTCCAGACAATTGTTTACCCAGGCTACCAACCTCAGACCCACTCCCAGGCTGGCTAATTTGTTTATTAATCTTTTGTGTGGGACTGTGTCAAATGCCTTGCTATAGTCTAGGTAGACCATGTCCACAGTCCATCCCTGGTCTACTACTTTGGTCACCCAGTCAAAGAACTCTGTTAGATTCATCTGACATCACATTCCTTCTATGAATCCATGCTGCCTTAGATCTTGTGCCCCACTGGCCTCTAGGTACTCAACAATTCTTTCTTGCAGAAGTGATTCCATCATTTTCCCTACCACTGAGGCAAAGCTAACAGGTATGTAGTTTCCTGCCTCTGCTTTGCTCCCACTTTTGTGAACGGGAATCACATCAGCCCTCCTCCAGTCCTTAGGTACCACACCATCCTCCCATGAGTTGTTAAAAAGAGTAGTCAGTGGTGTCACTAGTTCTCCCTTTAGTTCTTTTAGAATTCTGGGGTGAATCCCGTCAGGCCTCATTGCTTTGTCTGCCTTCAGTTTTAGGAGTTCTTTCAGAACCCTTTCTTCTGTGAAAGGACTGGTATCAACCCCCATATCCTGAGTGCTTCTACTGATTGGATTAGGTAGCTCTCCCTCCTCCTCTATTTTGAATCCTGAGCAGAAGTATTTATTCAGTATCCCTGCTTTTTCACTGTCCCTCCCCTTTATTTTTTTTCCAAATTATTTTATTAAAGAGCAGAGGTACAAGTACCATACATTTCAAAATACATTGCTTATGGTACATGAAATACTTTTGTTTACATATTGTGTCCTTGATAGCAGTGGGTATATTGAAGAGCAATGAAAGCGTTACAATTATAGCTGTCATAGGTGTGTAATGGTCCTAGATTGAAGGCTGTAGGTCATGTTTGTCATCATACTATGACTGGGCTTCTAGCGTAACATTGAGTAGTTCTGTGAGGGACTAATACATTTGAAATGATCACTACTCCAAAGAGCAGCACAATTTATGATATATAGTAGATACTAGATAAATGAAATTGATTTTCAAGTTAGCAATATATTTTGATCAGTTTACAGGATATCGATAAAAAGATTATCTATTTAATACAGTGTTGTATTATACCTCATCAGTGTGTAGCTAGCTTATGATCAAATGGGGAAGCTTCCAGACTCCACTGCTCAAGCAAGGGTCCCCAAGTATGAAGAAACTCATTGGGGTAACTCTGAACATTACTTTGTGCTCTTTCCAGTGCCATACAGGCTCTCAAATTATGTGCCCATCTTGTAACAGATGGAAGTGTCGAAGATAGCCACACCTGGGCTATGGTTCTCCTCACATTGATAAGAGCCAAGGGCCATAAGGTCCTTACCGATTTAGGTATTAAAGGGAAGGAATCTGCTCCCAGTAATAATTGTAGTGGAGATTTAGATAGTGGGTATCCCAACACTCCACTCATTATCGAGTGTGTAGCATGCCAAAAAGGGGCAACCTTAGAGCAAGCCAAGGCCACATGTATAAAGTCTGCACTCTCAGCTTGATATTTGGGGCAAAGGTCAGATCTGGAGCTATCCATTTCATGCAAGCTCATAGGAGTCAGATACGCCCTATGTAAAACGTTAATTGGATCTGACTAAGCTTATTGCTTCTAGAGCAATTCACAAAATGATCACAAGCATCTACCCAAGTAAGCTTATCAATTGGTAATAACAAATCTTCACTCCATCTAGTTTTACTCTTATTATGCTGCTTATTTTGGAGGTGTCCCTGGATTGCATGGTAATATACTGAAATGGACCCCCGCCCAGGTTGTGGCTTAAATAATTCCTCCTCCATGGGCGAGGGTTTCCACCACCCTTATTCTTGGGTAAGTGATTCCCCACAAATTAACGTAGTCTCATAAATATTGAAAAAATCTCCTACTGGTAGTCCCCATTCCTTACATATAGTCCCAAAACTTTTTAGAGTTCCTCCTTCATACATTTGACAAACCGTTATTATCTTCACTCTTCTCCAGGCCAGAATACATTGTATCACTATGGGAGCGGACTGCATTCCATCTCAAATGACACTCAGTAAGTGCATATTGGGGGATCTTTTATTTCCATGTCCTATACATTGATAGACTGTTATCCAAACCTTGCATTGTATTGTTGGAAAAAGGATTGGGAAGTGAGCTTTTTTCTGATTCTGCAAACGCACCTATTAAAGTATCATTTTTAAGATTGCCTTTTAGCATATCTTCTTCTATTCCTAACCATGAACAACTTGTTTCTTGTTCTCTACGAGGTAGGTAGGCTAACTGTGCTGCCCAATAATAATTTTTAAAGTTAGGTAAACTAATACCCCCTTCTCAGGGAGGAAGTTGAAGAGTAGTACGTTTTACTTTGAACCTACCTCCTTTCCATACAAATCTAGTAATAAGGGTGTCTAGTTGTTTAAAATGTTTCAAGGGGACTTTGATAGGGAAAGACTGGTACAAGTATAAGATTCTTGGTAAAATGGTCATTTTGACCACTCCCACTCTACCAATCATGGATAGGGGAAGCGTTGTCCAGCATTCGCAGTCCTCCATGAGCTTCGCTATCAGTGGAATAAAGTTCAGGGCATACAGGTGACTAGAAGATGCTGATATTTGAACATCTAGGTATTTGATGGTGGTTACTAATTGTAAACCCCCTAAGTTTGCTATCATTTGGGCTCTGCTTTGTAGCCCAACTGGGAGTAGTTCACTTTTAGTCCAGTTAACACAGTGCCCTGAAAGTTGGCCAAAGGTTTGCATTAGGTAATGTACTATAGGTAAGTCTTGAGCTGGGTGTTACATATACAAAAGTTGGTCATCTACATACATTGCCACTTTATGCTGTCTGCCGCCCCCCTCAAAACCTCTTATGCCTGGGTGTGCTCTTAAGGCCATGCCCAATGGTTCCAAAAATAATATGTACAGGAGAGGTGATAGTGGGGGCCCAGTCGTGTGCCCCTGCCCAGGTCAACTGGAGCAGTGAGAGCACCATTGACCAAAACCTGGGCCCATGGGTGGCTGTAGAGTGCTCTTACCCATGAGAAAAACACTGGGCCTGTCCCAAACGTTTTCAGGACCTCAAATAGGTACCCCATTCCACGCGGTCGAATGCTTTTTCAGCATCTAATGCAACAACTGTTGCCCCATGTGCTCATTTAGACTTGTCCCATTTGTAAATAATATTTAAGGTACATCTAAAATTGTATTTCCCATACCTGCCCTTAACAAAGCCAGACTGGTCTGAATGTATCACTTCAGGAAGCACAGGTTCTAGTCTAGTGGCTAGGGCCTTAGCCATGATCTTATAATCTGCCTTGAGCAGCGAAAATGGACTATAAGAGGCACATTTGGTTGGGTCTTTTCCTGGTTTTGGCAAAACCGTGATCGTGGCAGACCACATGGAATGGGGCATCTCTCCCTTATCCAGGCCTTCTAAAATCATGTAAAACATGAGGTCAACAAGAAGAGCCTGAAACTTTTAAAAAAAAATCAATTGGTAGGCCATCTGGGCCAGGGGCTTTACCACTTTTTAAGGTTCTGAGGGCAGTTATGATTTCTTGTTTTGATAGAGGAGAATCCAGATCTTTACTAATATCTTCTGGGATTATGGCCAGGGGGTACCCTGGAAAAACTGATCAAATTCAGCTTAACATGGATCATGTTCAGAAGTGTACAATTGTGCACAAAAGTCACCAAAAGCCTCACCTATTCCTCCCTCCCTCCCTCCCTCCCTTGAACTAATATCCCTTGCTCTGTACTTATCTGTCCTATATTCCTCTCAGATTCTTTGCACTTTAACTGCCAAGCCAGCAGTTTCCTGGCTCTATCCCCGTCATAATAATCCCCTACATTAGTGAGAAATATAGAGCGCTCCAACTGGACACTCGACAGCTTATTGAAGTTCCATTTATATTTTTGGAGGATGTTATAGAGGGACATCATAGGGTTCTGTTTAAGGGCATCTTCAAATGCGTCTATTTTCACCCTTAAGCTGGTCAGATCATGGGTTTCCATCTTATGTTTATGGGAGGCATAGGCTATAGTTTGACCTCTTATGTAGGCCTTAAGGGCTTCCCACCTAACAGCATGGGAGGTATCACCCCTTCTATTTAAAAGGAGGTACTCCTGTATACTGACCTTCATGTGCTGTACGTACTTCTGATCTTTCAAAAGCATGGGATCCAATTTCTAGTTTCCAACTATTTTGGATGCACCTGGCCCCCTAAATGTGACTATATGAATTGCATGGTCCAATATAGTGATCAGGCAATAAGTGGCCTCTTCTACACTTACCAATAAGGCTCCAGAAACCCAAATCCTATCAAGCCTGGCATATGTGTGATGTACATGTGACAAAAAGCTATAGTCCCACCCACCAGGGTGCACATGCCTCCAGGCATCCGCCAAACCAATATCTCTCTGGAGTTCTTCAAGGGCTCTGGCATTCTGTGTCTTATGTATGGTAGTTCTACTGGATCTGTCCAGGATAGTGTCCAGGACACAGTTATAGTCTCCACCTAGGAACCATGTGCCCTCCCAACTAGCCATATCAAGGGACAGTTTTTGAAAGAAGACCTGGTTATCCATGTTCAGTGCATACACTGAGCCCACTAAAAATACCCCTTACCTATTATATTGATTTTGGCTAATGCAAATCTCCATGCTTGATCTACTTTTTGTTGAATAATCTGGACTGGAAGACCCTTTGGGATCCATATCGAGGCCCCCCGTGCCTTTGAAGAGAACATGGCAGAGACCCATATACCCCACATAAATTGCATCGTTTTTTGCTCTTCCCGTAATGTAAAATGAGTTTCATGAAGTAGGACTATATTCGCATTGGCCTTCCTTATTTCCCCCATAACCTTCTGTCTTTTTAAAATTGACTTCAGGCCATTCATATTCCAGGACACACACTTGATGTGCTTAGCCATGATTATCAAAGACGTACACACCCATTGCATCCTGTACACATACATTCTGCACCTCTGTACTTATTTTTTCCCTTTTAAAGCCCAAAAGTCCCCCCTCCCTACCCCCTACTGTGAATTTTCCCCATTTGTCTCTGCGGTGAACCTATCTCACCCCAAGACTGTGTAAGTAGCAGAACTTATTTCCAATCATTATTGGTATCCTTGTTACACAGTATCTTGCAGGTTCTCCAAAAGATGCATAACAGATTGGAAAATCCCCCATTGCCCTACTATTTTCTCATCCCTTCTATATAACCCTCTCAGTGTCCAATGTGGATAACTGCATATCCCCCTTCCCCCCAGGCAGAAATATCTCTGCCAGTATTCCCACTACAAGTAACAGGCAGTAATGATGTAATATAACAGCCATCGATTGAACATCGATGGGACACCATTTTGTAAATTTAAAGCACTGCATAGTCAACGATTTTAAAACAGCTTATTAGAACAGCTAGTAGTTTGCAAACCAAGGCAATATCCTAAATTAAATAGATTCAGTGGTAAAACATTTCTTTAGCCACTATTAGAAAACAATATCAATAGCAATAAAGCCTGGCTCCTATTAGAAGCTAATGTGGGCTGCAACAAGAAAAACAGGCTAGCACCATGTTTAGTATCCTACTTTAGGTTCATAGACATATATTCAAATCAAATGTTCAATCTGCTCGGGCCTTCAGTGAGATTTTACAGCAGTTTCAGGTAAAGCCCAGTGGTGTGCTCCAAGCTCCGAGCCAGTAGTTCATGAGCCCCAGTGTCTATTTAAAAGCTTCCCCGCTGGTACCCAAGCCCCCAGGCACAGTCGGGTACAATAATGGCAACTTAAAGGTGTTCTGGGCAGTACTAGCCAACAAAACAGTATCCAAATCAGTAGGACTAAGAGCCCAAACTGCAGTATCAAAAGGGGCCATTTCCAATTCCCCAATCGAAACTATACTGAAACGAGTCTCCACTTTCCCGTTGATTTCATTGATTTCATTGACTTCATTGACATTACAGAGCAATTTAAGACGGAAGTCCATGAGCTCGCCACTTAGAAGCTACGAGTAACCTTTAATTCCTTTATTGATACAATAGTGATCGAACTTCGATTTAAATTCAGATACAGTTTTACTTTCAACCACCTCACAGGGCAATGCATTCCATATTTGTGTTACCCTGTTATTAATCCAATATCTTCTCTTATTTGTATTTGTTCTTTCTTTGATCAATTGATGGCTGTGTGCTCTTGTTTTATGTCTATGAACCCTATGCTCCAATCCCATACTGTCCCAAAGAAAGGAGTCTGTATGAGCCTTAAAGATCAGACACATATCCCCCCTCATCCTTCTATACTCCAGTGAATATAACCCCAATGAACTCAACCTCTGCTCATAGCACTGTCCCTCCAATCCTCTAACAGTTTTTGTTGAGACCTGAGTCCCCAGAACCGGTCGGGAAGGAGATATCACAATTTAAAAGGCAGGGCAAAGTATTGGAACTAAGAGGCCTCAGATCTTCAAACTCACATCGTATAGGCCCCTGTTCAAAGTGTTACTGACCCATATCAGAGGACATAAGAACAAAAGGGAAAAACAAAAGTAGCCAATTACTGCTAAACCACTTACTTCTTAATATTTGCAGTATTTTCTCCCTCAGGCCTCTGGCACCCTGTTTCCTCTGGCCTCCTCCTCTTTTTTATCATGTAATGCTTTTTCGCCTGCTGCAGCACACTCTAGGTTGGGGCATCCAGCCGCTGGCTCCACCTGTCCGAAGAACTGGGTAGCTCAAACTGTACCCAGGAGGATCCGGGAAGGCCGTCTTGCCATCCCGCTGGAGGGGCTCCCCCTCTGCCTCAGCCAGCCAGGACAGCCCCGGACTCTCCACGACAGGACTCCACCAAAGTCCTCCAGACAGCTCAGAGAGCGGCCATCAAGCTGCATGGTTGCGACCAGCCATTTTCCTCTGATTGGTCCCTTGGAATGCGGACGTGCAATGACGTCCGGGTACAACGTGCCGACATCCACCACGTTCCCCTTCCAGTATCACCAGCACTAGTAGTGCCCCCGAGCATCCCCAGGGGCCGCTACAGCGTGGTGAGATTCCCCAACCCATCCCAGGACCAGGAGAGCAGTCTGCAGATGCTCAATCCCAGTCCTCTCCTATTGACCCCTAATGGCCTGGGTTTATTCCCAAACCCGGGTCACCGGGTTGGCGCAAGGTGTGGCATCCAGTGCCTCAACCCTCAGCACCACCAGCTCTGGCCTCCTCCTCCTCTGTTAGCCATTTCTCCACTTCTCTGGGATAGTTGAATAAGTGTGATTTTTGGCCCGGTCTATCTACTTGTAGTTTCACCGGATATAAGAGTGCAAATGACCACCCCAGCTGAAACAGTCGGGTTTTGACTGAATTGAAGCATTGTCTCTGACCCTGAAGATCCCTACTGTAGTCCTGGTAAATATGAACCTTGCCATTACCATACTGAATGGGCCCTGCCTGATTAGCTTTTTGCAATATTTTCTCTTTGTCAGAATATCTCAGGTACTTTATTAGGCAGTGTCAGGGTCTATCTCCTGCCTTGGGTGGGGGGCCAACTCGGTGCGTCCTCTCAATTTCAAAGGTTATATACTCCTCTGGTAGGCCCAACTGCATCACTACACATTGATGTAAGCTCAGATTAGGGTTGCGGCCTTCAGTCCCCTCCAGAAGCCCAATTATACATCTATTTGACCATCTAGATCAGTTTTCTTGGTCCTCGATATAGAAACATAGAAACATAGACTTTGATGCAGATAAGGACCACTTGGCCCACCCAGTCTGCCCATTTCCCTTCCTATTGGATAAGCTGCAGATTCTAGTTAACCAACAGCCTACTTCCTGCAACCCCCCACTACAATTGCCTTATGTCTGTCCCATGCATGTTTGAATTCCCCCACTGTTTTAGACCCAACAACCTCCACAGGAAGACGGTTCCACACATCCACCACTCTCTCCGTGAAAAAAAATGTCCTCACATTATCCCTGAGCCATCCCCCCTCTATCTTTAAATTGTGCCCCCTTGTTCTTACACATCTCTTTTTTTGAAAGATGCTACCCTCCTGGACTTTGTTGATTCCCTTAAGGTACTTAAAAGTTTCTATCATGTCCCCACTGTCCTTCCTTCCATCAAGGGTATACATATTAAGCTCTCTCAGTCTCTCTTCATATGGTTTCTGATGCAGACCCTGCACCATTTTAGTTGCCCTCCTCTGGACTGCTTCCATCCTGTCTATGTCCTTGTGTAGATGGGGTCTCCAAAACTGCACACAGTATTCCAGATGGGGTCTCACCAACTGTCTGTACAGAGGGATAACCACTTCCCTTTTTCTACTTGTGATGCCCCGTCCTATGCATCCCAGTATCCACCTGGCTCTCCTTACTGACTTCTCACATTGCTTTCCCACCTTTAGGTCATGTGATATGACTACCCCAAGTCCCTTTCCTTTTTTGTTGTTGTTAGTACCTCCCCTGCTATTGTGTACTCTTCTCCTGGGTTTTTGTTTCCCAGGTGCATTACTTTGCACTTCTTTGCATTGAATCTAAGTTGCCATATGTCTGACCATTCCTACAACCCTGCCAAGTCCCTTCTCATCCTTTCTACCCCCCTTGTGTATCAACTCTGTTACAGATCTTTGAGTCATCTGCGAAGAGGCATACCTTTCCTTCCAGACCCTCTGCAATGTCACCTATAAAGATGTTAAAGAGGACTGGACCCAGTACTGAGCCCTGAGGTTCTTTCAATTCTGCCATTGTGGACTGGAGACCATTTCATTCTGCCAGGACTCCTTCATATGAATCCTTCAGCTCCCCTACGCGACCCTCCAGTTCAGAAATTTGACCAGCATGCATTGTCGTTGTCTCCGATAAACTAGTCACCACAGACTGGAGGTGAGTTAGAAGGGAGGTTATGTTTCCAAAACCTGTCTTTATCTCCTGCTGCATCACAAGGAGAGTATTCAGAACCCCCACTAAAGATTTAGTTAAGGAGTCCATTTCCTCTACTTGGTGGTAATTGAGTTTTCCACCTTGTGGTCCCTCTGCAGGAAATCCCGCTGTTTTAGGAAGATTATGGGCATTAAAAGGTAGCTTTGCTTGCTTGTTGTTTTGTTTGTCAGATGCCATTAGGTTCAGACAATATTCCTATGCTGTTATAAGATGTCAATAATGTGTTAAATGACTATTTTAATCAAGTTTAATGCCAGGATCCCAAGGAGCTCCCTTAGCAAGCGTCTGCCTTCTCTACCCTCCCCTTTATTAAGCCTCACTATCCCTCCCTTCATCTTTCTTCACTCCCTAATGTACTGTACCTATAAAAGGTTTTATCCCCCTTCTTAATTGAGTTGGCTATCTTTTCCTTGGTTTGGGCCTTTGCTGTTCTAACTGCCGTCCATGCTTCCTTCTGCCTTACTGGTACAGTACTCTGTCCTGCTTCTTCTGAGGATGAGTATGGTAGAATAGAGTAGAGTAGAGTAGAGTAGAGTAGAGTAGAATAGTGTGGAGTTAAGTATGGAACTGCATTAAGCGGGATACTCAAAGCCACTGATCTCTGCATCAAGAGGGTAGGGGAAAAAAAGAGGATACCACTCTGTTTTACCAGGAAGGTGGCAGGGGCAATTAGAAAAAGAAGGGTGGCTTTCAGAACATATAAGAAGACCCAGAGGAGGGAAGACAGGGATATTTATAGAGAGATGCTAAGGGTGGCAGGGCAAAAGATCAGGAGGGCAAAAGCAGATATGAAAGAGAGAATTGCTAGCCAAGACAAAAGGGGAGATAAGACTTTTTTTTAGGTATGTTGGGGGAAAAGAGGGAGTAAAGGCAGGGGACAGTAAGGGTAAAGGGTGAGGGGGTGCACTGGTGGAGGGAAATTTTGAGAAGGCAGAGGTGCTGGATAGCTATTTCTGCTCAGTCTTTATGGTGGAAGGTGAAGGGAAGGAATCTGAGTTAAAGAAGGGGGACAAGATGAAAAAAGAGTGGATCCCAGTGAGGACAGGGAAAGAAGAACAAGGTTGGTGGAAGGTAGATAGGGCAATGAGCCAGACAGATTGCCTCCTAGGGTACTCCAGGAAATGAGGAAGGATCTGATGGCACCTCTGGTGAGGCTGTTTAATTTGTCCCTAGATATTGGATGGGTGTCAAGCGACTGAGAGATGGCAGATTTAGTGCCACTGCACAAGGGGGGCAGCAGGGAGAAGATGGGAAATTATCACCAAGTCAGCCTCCCCTCGTGGTGTGGAAGGTGATGGAGGTGCTATTAAAGGAAAGAGTGGTAAACTACCTGATAGACAGTAGACTACTGGAAGATAGGCAGCATGGCTTCACAACTGGGAGGTCATGTCAGACGAACCTAACAGAGTTCTTTGATTGGGTGATGAAGGTGGTCAACTAGGGAGGTGCAGTGGTTGTGGCCTATCTGGACTTCAGGAAGGCCTTCAACACCATCCCTCACAGAAGGCTAGTAAATATGCTGGAAAACTTGGGGGTGGGACTGAAATTAATGAGGTGGGAGTAAAACTGGTTGAAGGACAGAAGTCAGAGGGTAGTGATTAATGGGGTACATTCCAGGGAGATATGAGTGATAAGTGGGGTGCCCCAATGGTTGGTACTGGTATCCACCTTTTTAATATCTATATCAGTGATATAGTGGATGGGCTGGAGGGGAAGGCATGTTTATTTGCAGATGATATGAACATCTGCAATGGGGTAGACACCCTATGGGTGCGGAGGTCGTGAAAAAGGACCTGAGAATTCTAGAAGGGTAGTAGGAAACTTGGCAGATGAAATCAATGCCAAAAAGTGTGTAGTGATGCACATGGGGTATAAAAACCTTCAGGGTGAGGTAATTATGCCAACTGACCAGGAGAGGTATCTGGGGATTATAATATCAAGCAACCATAAGATAGGTAATAAATGCAGCAGGGCAGTGGAAAAGGCAAATGAAATATTGATGTGCAGTGGGAGAGGCATGAGGAGGAGCAGGAGGAATGTACTAATGCCTCTTTATAAAACCATGGTGAGGCCACACCTGGAGTACGAGTTCCCATTCTGGAGACTACACCAATGCAAGGACATAGATGGGATTGACAGGATGCAGAGTAGGGCAACTAAGATGGTGCACAGCATGCAGGGTAAGCCATATGAGGAGAAGTGAAGGGAGTTGGATCTGTAGCCATTGCAGACTAGAAAGGAGAGGAGGGACATGATAGAAACATTGAAGTACGTGAAGGGGATCAACAAGGTGATGGAGGGGTGCTTATTTAAAAGGAAGGTGGAGGTTAGGACTAGATGGAATGGTCTGAAATTGGAAGGAAGAAGATTTAGAGGCTATGTGTGGGGATGTTACTTATATGAACAACGAACATATGAAGGAGCCAGCAGAAGAAGGCCATTTGGTCTATCAAGTCTGCTCGTATTGCAGGGTCCACAGCTTAAGCAAATGTCTCTACAATCCCTCCCTCCCCACTCCTCCCATCCTCCATACCCGTGATCCTTACCTTCCCCCCATGCCTATCCCAGCCTCTTTTAAAGCTGCCCACTGTCTTCAATGAGATGACCTCTTCTGGCATATCATTCCAAGTGTCCACCACCCTCCATGTGAAGACGTGCTTCCTGACCTTCCTCCTAAACCTCCCACCATCCAGGATGCCATGCGCCAGAGTGTCAATGTGTACCATGCAGAGAGGGAGTGGGAGGGGATTGCACACAGAACAGGGAAACCAACGGTGCCATGGGCAGGTGACAGCACCTGTTCACCATGCCCTCCACTGGGCCATACCCCAACTAGCCTTCCAGTTCCTCCGTTCCCTAGCCCTACCCAGTAACCAGAGTCTGACTAGTAAACACGCCCAAGAGGAGAAGGCGACCCACCCCGGGCAGGCCAAACCGAGGGTACTGGATACGGGAAGGGGGAGAAGAGAGGAGGTTCGGATCAGGGAGGCTTCAGGCTGGCAGGATAAAGAACTAGGTTGCCTGAGAGAGGTCCCATAGTGCTGCGACCCAAGGGAAAAAGAAAATAAAAAAAACTCTTCTCTTCTACTGCTGATCCCCTAGCTATGCATCCCAACATCTTGTTTGCCTTCACTGATGCTTTCTTGCACTGCATGGAGTGCTTCAGGTCACTAGTGATCATCACTCCCAGGTCCTTCTCCTTCCCTGATGCAGATACTTAGACTCCACCCAGGTAATACTCTGTCCTTCTTGGCTCCAATATATATAAGTTTGCTTTTGCTGGCATTGAAGCCAAGCTGCCAGATCCTGGACTACCTCCCTAACTTTTCCAGATCTTCCTGAAGGTCGTGTATCCCTTCAGTTGTGTCCACTCTCCCAAAGAGCTTGGTGTCATCTGCAAATAGGCATGTTTTGCCTTTAATACCATCCCCAATGTCATTGATGAAGACATTGAACAACACTGGCCCCAGCACAGAGCCCTGTGGGATCCCACTGGTTACCTCTCTGGTGCCAGATAACTCTCCTCCCCCCTACCACAACCACCCTCTGGGTTCTATCCCTCAGCCAGTTTTCCACCCATCTGGCCATCTTTTCCCCAACTTCATGATCCACCAACTTCCTGATCAACATTTTGTGGGGCACAGAATCAAAGGCCTTGCTGAAATCAAGATAAAGGATGTCTACTGCTTGGCCCCAGTCTACTGTCTTAGTGACAAAGTCAAAGAAAGTCAATCAGATTTGTTTCACATGATCTCACCCCCATGAACACATGCTGCCTCTCATCCTGGAAACCATGCTCCTCTAGATATTCCACCAACCTTTCCTTTAGTATGGTCTCCATGAGCTTGCCCACTATGGAGGTCAGAGTGACTGGTCTGTAATTCCCTGGATCATCCTTGGGATCGCTTTTGTGGAGGGGCACTACATGTGCTGTTCTCCAGTCCTGCAGTATCATGCCTGGCTCTAGTGAACTATTAAATTGATCTGTCAGTGGCCCTGCCAGCTCCTCGGCCAGTTCCTTTAGTATCCTTGGAAGTACTCTGCCCAGGTCTGGTGATTTTTCCACTTTCAATGCCAGTAGACCCTCCCTCACTCGATCCTCCTCTATCATTACATCTGTGTTCCCCTCCCCTACTTGCTCCTCTTTTCCCTCATAAAGGCACTGATCCATCCTTCTCTATAGTGAAGATAGAACAGAAGTATTCATTTAGTATCTCTGCTTTTCCCCCATTATCCTCCTCCTCTCACTCCAACCCTTTCTTAAGCCTAACAATCCCATCCTTCTTGTCCATTTTCTCACTTACAGTATATAGTGAAGGAAAGCCTTCTCCCCCTTCTTAATTCCTTCTGCTATCTGCAGCTCCTTCTGTGCCTTTGCTCATTGGACTTCCTTACTTGCCTCACTAGCCAACCTTAGGGAATTTTCCCTATCCACCTCTCTCTTGGTCTTCCTGAATTTTCTATAGGCCAACCTCTTTTCCCTTACTGCCTTGGCAACCACAGAACTGAACCAGCTGGGCACTTTGGCCCTTGTGTTCTTCCGCCTGAGCCTAACACACTCATCTGTGGCAACCAGTATTCCTTTCTTAATGATGGACTACCTTTGGTCAACCCACATATCTGCTCTGATGCCCACCGGATGTCTCCTTAGAACCTCATCCATTTTCCTGAAGTCTGCCCTCCTGAAATCCAAGATTTTGGTCTTAGTTGGGATGCTTTCCCTGCCCATGTCTAACTTGAACCACACTGTGCAATGGTCACTTCCACCCAGTGGCTCCCTGACCATTATTTCCTGTGCATCACAAAGAGAGTGGTAGAGGCCTGGAATAAAATACCGTAGAAAGTGGTGGGGGCTGAAATGGTGGCGGTATTCAAGAGGGCATGGTACAGACATAAGGGGCTCACAATTGGGGGGGAGGGAAGGTCCCGTGTCACAGGTGAGGAGTGGCTTGGGGGAAGGGGCAGACTCAATAGGCCAGAGGGTCCTTTCCTGTCATCAGATTTCTATGATTCTGTGATTCTATGATTCTATGGTTCTATGAAATTCAGAGCGATCGCAACACCGATAGAGCTCCAACTGCCACACTAATCACACAACAGTGTGTCTAACAAGCAACAACACATTAAATCACTCTTTGTGTGATGGGAGAAGTGGGTTTCCCCTATTGCTCTGCCAGTTTCCTGTGAAACAGCTGCTGTTTCCCCGAGTAGAGATGCAGTGAAGTTCAACTCCATTGGCAAAGTTTTGTCAAAGTTGCAAAATTCACCACTGTTTAGCGATTTGCGAAATTGCCCAAGTATATCTAAAATCTCGCCTTGGCAACTTCACCTGCAATTTCACCTTTAACTTCACCTTTGCACTTGTCAAGGTGAAGTTAACTGAAACAAATGTCAGAATCACATGTCGGTTTCCTCAGGTAACATGGGACTCAAGTAGGCAGAAAGTGAGTGAGTTGCTTTCATTTTCTCCAAGTGGTTAAGAGATACAGACATAGCAGTTCTGCTGTAGACCTGTAGCACACAACCTGACTGAGGAAAATGCCTTTTAATAAATAGTTTATCAGTTCTTCGTTGATTAGTTTTGCTTATCTATCCTCTCTGCAACTTGTTTTAGTGCTTAGTCTTTGTGTTTTAGTTTTTCTGCTGTTTTGTTTTTATTTCACTTTGTATTTCTGTACTCTATACTTTTGTTTTTGCGTGAATATGTTGGAGGAACAACAGGCAGTCCATGCTGGACCTAGTGAGTTCCAGGGTGCAGTATGCATCAGGGGGTTCATGGTAGCAGCCACCTCAATCAAGATGCATTTATGCCAGGGAGGGAAGCATCTGGCAAATTGCAGCAGGCAGAGCTGCAACAGGCAGAGCAGGTGAAGTAGCAGCAGTTGGTGCCAGTGGAGCAGCAGCAGCAGCTAGTGCCAATGGAACAGCAGCAGGTGGTGCCAGTGGAGCAGCAGCAGGTATTGCCAGTGGAGCAGCAGCATGTGGTGCCAGTGCAGCAGTAGCAGGCGGAGCAGGTGGAGCAGCAGCAGGTGGTGTGGGTGGAGCAGCAGCAGGTGGTGCCAGTGGAGCAGCAGCAGGTGGAGCAGGTAGAGCAGCAGCAGGTGGTGCCAGTGGAGGAGCAGCAGGCAGAGCAGGTGGAGCAGCAGCAGGTGGTGATGGTGGAGTAGCAACAGCAAGCAGAGTAGGTGGAGCAGCAGCAGCAGGCAGAGCAGGGGAGCAGCAGCACCAGAGTGAGGCATCTGACCCCTTGCCTCATGTAATCACTGCCAGCTCCAATCCTGAGAATCCCACAATAACACCAGGGTCACCCCCACTGTATCCAAGGATGTCCCCAGTGTAGGAGTTCTTTGGCACCCCGTGGACACAAGTATTGTGACATGCACACATTGTGGAAGACAGGTGTGTGGGGGGGAAAGGGTACCAATTTAGGTACCGGGGGCAGTGAATCCACCTAAGTGTCTACCATACAAAGGAATGGCATGCCATGCTGTGGCAGGAGTGGAAGGCCATTGAGGGAGTTGTTGGATGGAACGAGGGTACAAGGCATGCTGTAGGTCGGAGGCATGCAGATAGTGTGCTGGCACAGCACAGCAGGGACAGGGCACAGCAAGTGGTGGCAATGGAAGCTTCATCAGCCCCAAAAGCCCATCTCCTACAGCCACCATCAGTATGCCATGCAGTAGTCATGCAGATGGACCTGGCTGTCCTGTGGAATGAAGTTGCTGACCTCCGCCATTAGGTCAGTGAATTACATCAGGACATGAAAACTGTCCTTGAAAACCAGAACACCATTATTGAAAGCCAGGAGAAGCTCCTGAAGCTGACTTAGGAACTTTATGGCCTGGCACTGGCAACCCCCATTAATGTTTTTCTTGCTTTTTTTTTTTTTCCTTTCTGTATGTTCTAATTTTATATCCATCAAGATTTATTGTTCCGCACAACCCCCAAAAAACACAAAAAATTAAAAAAATGTAAAAAAACAAAAACATCTTTGCTATCCTCTTGTCTGCCTTATCTAATGTCTTATCCTACTTTCTAATTACTTTGTAACCATGTAGTGCCCCAAAGTTGGAGGCAAAACAGAAAATGAAATAAATAAGCAAAATGCCCCCAGATTTAGGTGGGTAGATAATGGATAGTGTACACGGATCCCGCTGATGGTGTGTTCTCTTCCCCCTCTCAGTTGAGCAGCTGCTGCAGAAAAAAAATGAAGTTTTCCTGTGCTATCCCTGGCTGCCTGCTCCATTCTAGAATTCCCCCAGGAACAAGCAATGCAAGCCAGGGAGCATTGTTTGAAGTTCCTCCCGTGCTGGGCTGGTAGAGGGCAGCTAGCGTAGCCAGGGACACAGCATCCCAAAGGCTGGCTGCACAACAGTTGGACTCCTGCCAGTGAACAGAACGGTCAGTCGCCGTCATGCTATGGGCGTAGAAGAGCCCAGAGGAGTGCGTTCAGGCATGCTGAGGAAAGCAAAAGTCAATCACTTGCTGTTGAGTGAGGGGGAGATGGGACACATGTCAGTGACACTAACTAAATGGCTTATCTGTGGGCCACCTCTCATCTTTCCTTGCATGCACCTGGTCTGTTGTGTGCGGCATCTAAAGTAGTGTGCGGGTCCCATTCCCATTCCTCCTGTGCCATGGTGAGGGCTCTTTTTAGCCACATTTTTTGCTTTAATTTAGCTAAAGGTTCATCCAGTCCCTCGGTGGCAGCGGTGCCCAGGAGCCACATCAAAAGAGAGAGAGAGCATCATGCATCGTGGAGCCCCATGAGGTCCCCAAGCTCAAGGGTCATCTGCCTCCCCACCTTCCTACAGAAACCCTGCCACTGCCAGCGTCTCCTCCCTCAGCAACTTTCTTCTCCCTGGGCTGGGGCGGTGAGTCAGCAGCAGCATGCCAGCAAAGTGCTGACCGCCTGAAGATATTTCTAAAGAAAAGTTTGTTTTAAAATTGTTTAAAAGCTCCCTGGGCGCCATCAGAGAGGGAGGGTAGCATCTTTCAGAAAAAGAGCTATGTAAGAACAAGGAGGCACAATTTAAAGATGGGGGGGTGGCTCATGAATAATGTAAGGAAATTTATTTTCACAGAGAGAGTGGTGGAGGCATGGAACTGCCTTTCTGGAGAGGTTGTGGGATCTAAAACAGTGGGGGAATTCAAACATGAATGGGACAGACATAAGGCAATTATAGTGGGGGGTTGCAGGAAGTAGGCTGTTGGTTAACTAGAATCTGCAGCTTATCCAATAGGTAGGGAAATGGGCAGACTGGGTGGGCCAAGTGGTCCTTATCTGCCGTCAAAGTCTATGTTTCTGTGTTTCTAGGCTAGAAGGACATCTGTCAATTTAAACATATTTTAATATTCATTGGGAATCGCTACACCCAGAGGAGGGACCAGGGCATAGTGGTCCACAGTAAAAAGAGTTTGAATATTCTTTAGGGACCAATCAAAGGTGGGGTTAGAAGGGTGACAGGCAAGAAAGCCCTGCATAGGCCTGAAGGGATCTTTAAAGGGGCTACACACTGAATAATCTTAAAGGGGCAAAGGCAAGCCTCACCGAGTGATTAAAGGGGCCAGAAGAGAAGACCCACAGATTAAGAAGGGGACCAGTAAGTTTAGGCCCATCGATTAAAAAGGGGTCTAGTAAAGAAGGGGCCCAGCAGCAGGCCTGTATCTTAAAGGGGCACAGCCACAGTAAGCCCATATCTTAAAGGGCAGATGCGCACTGTAATTTTTCCAGTCCCTCCCAAACAGATATGGTAACTGACCTGCTCCACTGTTGAGGGGTATTACAAATTCCATGCAGTTCAGTCCAGTAAAAAAGTTACAGAACACCTAATTTGTATCCCAGAAAAATAGAGCTGTTTTCTGAATCTGCTGGCATGCCCTCAGGCACCCGCAGCACCCTTTTGTGATGTCCATGGAGTATGAGTGCAATTTTGCTATAGCTTTTAGTAATATTTAGAGATGTGATTTAGAAAAATCAAAGCGACTGCTTGAGTCACAGGGAATGTTACTCCAGCGGTCACTTTGATTTGTTTATATCAGAACTCTAAATATTACTAAAAGCTATAGAAAAATTGTGCTCATACATGTCAATGGAGCACACACACAGCCCTCATTTTCTGACATCACAAAAGGGGGTTGCAGGTGACTGCCTGAGGGGCATGTCAGCAAGTTCAGGAAGCAACTCTATTTTTCCTGGGGTACAAATTAGATGTGCTGTAACTTTTTTACAGGACCGAACCGCATGGAATTTTTAATACCCATCAACAGGTCAGCTATCATAAATGTTCAGGAGGGGCTGGAAGTATTACAGTGCACACCTGCTCTTTAAAGAAGCCCAGCCACAGTAGTCCTGTATCCATACCTCTCAACTGTCGCTGATTTTCAGGGACGTCCCTGATTTTGCCTCAGAAGTTTCCCCTGTGACCTATAAAATGTTTGTTTTGGGGACTAAACAGTGGGGACTGGAAGCAAAAAATAACGTCAAACATTTTAAAGTTACAGACTAGTTCTTCATCAGAAAATGCTTTACACTAATTTCCTTATTTTAGCAGCTTTCTGAGTGAATAATAATTTTTAAGATGTGTCCTTAATTTGGGGGTTTTGTCCCTGATTTTCTTTAAGCCTTGTCCCTAATTTATGAAGTAAGAGATTGAGAGATATGCCCGTATCTTAAAGGGGCCCAGCCACAGTAAGCCCGTATCTTATAAGGGCCTTGTCACAGTAGGCCTATTAGTTGAAAGGAGCCCAGGATTTGGCTATTAACTCCTGAGGTGGGTTGAGGGACCACAGGACAACCAGCAATTTTGGTGTAGCAGCTGCCTGGACATTTATGAACTGTGCCAACTGTGAAATCTACCAGAATGATGTCATTTACCTAAAAATCATTTGAACTGTGATATACCGCCTGAGAACTGCTCGAACTATACCACTGTTCTGGAACTGTGCAATTGCCCCACAGACGTTTATTTGATCCCAAACTGTGTAATTGCCCCAGGCTGCAGTTACACCATAGTGTGTCAGTATCTACTACTAAAGTCTATTCCTGAATCAGTTTTCAGCAGCCTTCAAAGGGACATTCATCAAGTTTATTCCTGAATAAAGCTGGGCAAAACTGGAAAATTTATTCTGTGAAATATTTCGTGAAATTTGAGCTTTTTTGCAAAATATTTAGTGGGTGCGCGAAGTTCGAAATTCTGTTGGTGAAATGTGGAATTTCTCCACCCATGGGCAAAATTCTGCCCTTCATGAATGAAATTCCTCATTTCACTATTGAAATTCTGCATTTCGGCAGCTGAATGTTTCACCCACAAAATATTATGTGGAATGTTCAAATTTTGTGAAATATTTCATGGGGCTAAATTCCTGATTTCACCAGAATTTAGCTGGCAAAATTAAACTTCACTGCATCTCTATAATCCTGAGTCAGTCTTCAGCAACCTTTAAAGGGATGTTCAGCAAGTGTATTCCTGAATCAGTCTTCAGCAGTCTTCAAAAGGGTTTTCTAACAGTGAGTTCCAGAATCAGTCTGCAGTAGGATTTTCCAAAGATCTTCCTGCATGGCCATACCATTACAATGTCATATTTATTGTTTTCTGCTAAAGTCCCAGTTCATGGCCTGACTCAGTGCAGATTCTGCCATCCGTTTTCTTTTTTTTGCCTTCCTCATCGCAGTTACTTCAAGATCTTCTGTTCCAGTTCCCAAAACCAACATTCTGTTTATTGTTTTACATTTGTACTTGGCTCACCTGGCCTTGGCAACTAGAACTCTGTCCTTCACCCGACTTCCAAAGATTTCCTCATTCTTATTCTCAGTTTCCGTGGGGTCAACCAAACATCTTCTGCATCTATCGTACCAAGCGGTTCATGAGTGAGCTATGGCAGGGTGGTCTTCTGCATCTATCATGCCTGGCAGTCCACAAGCAAGCTGTGGCAGGATGGTCTTCTGCATCGATTATACTCAGCAGTCCACAAGCGGGCTGTGGCAGGGTGGTCTTCTGCATATATGCTACCCAGCAGTCCACAGGTGGGCTGTGGCAGGGTGGATTTCTGCATCTATGGTACCCGGCAATCCACAAGTGGGCTGTGGCAGGGTGGTCTTCTGCATCTATCACACATGGCACTCCACAGGCAGGCTGTGGCAGGGTGGTCTTCTGCAACTATCATTTCATCCCAGAAGTCCACTAGCAGACTGTGGCCAGACCTTCTGTGCTTGTTCTTCAATTCTGGCAGCCCACCAGTGGGCTCTTAGCTGAAGGAGTCCTTGTGTTTGCTTTTATGCTTGCTCTTCAATTCCAGTGGCCACCAGCGGGTTCCTAGATGAAAGAATCCTTGTGCTTGTGTCTTGTTTCCAGCAACTCTGATGTGTGGCTGATGAACCAATGATCTGTTTAAAAAACCTCTCAGCATCCCTATAGTTCCACAGGAAGTTTTCAGAATCATACTGGCCAGCAAGCCTGATTGTTCCCCTTTGCAAGAGTTCCTCTTTTTCCCCCCTTTTTATAAGCTGAACAACTATCACAATGATAGAGAATTTAATAATTGTGCATGAACTGCCAACTGTATCACTTGTAGAGTCTTGCCTTAGCATACCATAGTAGTTAACAGGTCTGGAGTACTCCGGGGGGGGGGTAGTCACTTGGTTAAAAGAGCACCTCAGGGTCAGGGTAGAGTAACCCGCAAGTAATTGACAGTATCCTTAGAGTGTGAGAAGAATCTCATGAAGAGTTAGGCGTGGCTGTACACGCGGGGGGGGGTACCAAAGGCCTCCTGGACATGATGAGGGAAAGGGATAGACTATGGTCAGCCTATAAAAAAGCCCTCTCCCCTGCCCAATGGAATGATTACTGGTGGCTATGAAACCTTTGTAAACAGTCAGCTGTTGCCAAAAAATGTGCCTTCTTTCAGAGCAAACAAAGGAACAGTCTTGATGACCCCCATCGCTTCTGGGGCATGGTCAGCTCATTACTTAACTTTCAAACTCATAACCCCATTATTCACCTTGACACTTCCTTTCAGACATCTGGCTGACCCCGTTGCTGTGGCAGAGGCCATCAATAAAAAACTCACAGACCTGTCTGCCCTCCTTAGCAAACTGCCACCCTTGGTGACCACCACTGTCTCTCTGACCATCCCCCACCCATACCCCTCAAACTCTTCCCTTCCCCTCTTTCTACTTCAAGATCATCACCCCCAGGGACACTGCTAAACTGCTGAAGAGCCTGCCTAGCCGGGGCAGCCCAGGCAGCAATGGTCTTTTTCCTGCTATGCTTAAACTTATATCACCTGCCATCTTAAAACAACTCACCTATCTCTTTAACCTGGCATTGACTACCTCCTCAGTGCCTAGCACTTGGAAGCATGCCTGGGTGGTCCCAATTTTTAAGACTGGTGACCCGCTATCCCCAGATAACTATTGGCCTATACTTTGCTCCCCCACCTTAACAAATGCCTAGAAAGGATTGTTCACTGACAACTGTCCGACTGTATTGACACACACACACCTTACTGTTCAGACAGCAACACATGTTCCGTAAATATCACTCCACCCCATCTGCCCTCGCCCTGTTTACCAATCATATTCTTAGGAACATGGACCTTGGAAAAGCAACAGGTGCCATCTTTGTTGACCTGTCTAAAGCTTTCAACCAGGTCGACCACACCCTGGTGCTCTCCTCCCTTCGTACCTTTGGTTGCTCTGCTGAGAGCATGTGGTGGTTCCAAAGTTACCTTTCAGATAGATCTCAGTCAGTATGTGTAGAACCTTCTACCTCCCCCTGCCCTCCCAGTTACTACTGGTGTATCCCAGGGCTCCATCCTGGACCCACTATTATTTTCCCTGTTTATAAACTCTCTCCCCTCTGACTGTCTTACTTGTGATGCCCTATTTTATGCAGATGACCTTGTCCTCTTCACTAGTGACAAGGCTCTTCAGAATATATCCAGGTTGTTATCCGATAACTACTCTGCGGCGCACACCTGGTACCATTCACATCGCCTAATTGTTAATGATAAAAAAACTAAATCCATGCTATTTGAATCTAAACCTTTCCTAAGGTCGCCAAGGCTGGGACCACCCTCTCAGTAGTCTCACCAGATGACACTATAATTGAAAATGTACTAACTTTCAAATATCTGGAAGTTATCCTGAATCCATTCCTCTCCTTTTCTGATCATACCTCCTCTATTATCGCCGTATTAACCAGAAACTTGGTGCAACCTATCTGATAAAGTCACTCCTGACCAGGAAAGTTCTTTTAGCCATTGCTCAAGGCAGTCTGCTACCCTTGAATGTCTACTGCTCCCCTATTTACTCACACACATCCTCAGTCTTGCATGCTCACCTCTGCTCCACGTACTACAACATATGTCGTTTCACTCTTCTGGCACCATATTCCACTCACCACTGCCACCTCTACCAGACTTTTGGCTGACTCCCACACTACACTGCAAATTCGATTATGGGCTTGGCTGCCTCCTGGACACTGCCATCAGGCATGGCGAAGCCTCCCCTTATATGTCTCTCCTCAAGACCAGAACTCCCTTTAGGTGTCTGCATGCATCCTCAGTCCCCCCCCCCCAGATATCCCAAAAGTCTCCTTGGATGGGTAGCAGAGCGCTATCTGTAGCTGCTCCCACTCTGTGGAACAGACTCCCCATGCCCATCTGCTCTCTGGACTCCCATTCCACTTTCAAGACACATCTCAATTCCTGGCTGCTTGATGAGGCCACATGCCGTTGCTAGCTTGGATAACCCCACCCCCACCTTACTGACTTTTTCCTCTTAGGCTGCTTTGGCCTCCCCTGCCCTCGCTCATTTCTTTGGACTCCTTTCTTACATCCCTTACTACCTGCTTCTCAGTCTCTCCCACTTGGCTACTGTCTTGTATGTTTTTTTTTTCTTTTTTACATCATGCATTAATTTGCACTTATCCTTTGTAAATAATTGTATAATAATTGCTGCTTATCATGATGTACTGATTGTTTTTTTTCAGGCTCTCAATAATTTTCTTTCCTATGTTACTTTCTTTCTTCACTAATGATGTCTGTATTTCAGTTTTGTTCACCAATTATGTCAGTCTATCCACATGGCGTGTACTCATTGTATTACTTGTCACTACCTAGAGGCAGTATAGCGCAGTGGTCTAAGCATCTGAGTTGCAAATTTGGTGACATTCAGCAGACCAGACCTGGGTTTGAATCCCACAGCCTCCACTTGCATACTGTATGACCCTGAGCAAGTCACTTAACCTCCTTGTGCTCCCAGGTCGCTCCTGTAAAAAAGCTTTCAGCTTAGTGTGCTATACCTGGTTAAACAACCAAATAATAAAAAAAAGAACTACCTCATTAACAGCCACCTGTGTGGCCTAGGTCATGCCTGAAAATGGTCTCCTGGATTAGTGCACTTACCTGGTTTCCAAAGACTTAATTAAAATAAAATAAAGCTTAGCTGCTGCAGTAATTTCCATTTTAGAGCTGTCCTCTTATATGAAGTTGTAGAGTTATCCTCCTACAGGAAGTTTTAGAGTTCTAGTGCACCCCTTCTTCCCTGTGATCATGTCTTCCTTTTCCTGGTTGTAAAATAAACTCGAAAGGTATCTGAAGCTCATTCTCGACTCCTACCTGTCTTTGGCAGGTGATTGCATACACCGTTCTTGGAACTGGAGATTTCTTCCACCATTCCACCTGCTGGGAGGGACACCTGTGTTGGTAATCAATGTGTAATTTACTTGGGTCATCACAATATATCATCTCTAGTCTCCCTTTTACTTTCATTGGACTTTAGCACATCACTAGACCATTACAACCACCCCCAGAAAGTTACTGTCTAATACTTATCTTTATATCCCAGATTTTTTTTCCTTTCTGTACTAATCCTCCTAGTTGTATGGTATACTAGTCTGTACCATTATTCAGTTTTGTAGTTGTTCCCACCTCCCCCAAAAAATACAAATACCCAAAAAATTATCAAAACTCAAACACCCCCACCCCCAGAAAAATGGTCCTATTTTAGTGAAACAGGAAAGGCCACTACATCGTACTACCTGCCGTAACATAATTGACCTTGTGTAATAAGAAATTCGAAGAATACAATTACTGGATAGAAGATGCCCAAAAAAGAACATTATAATTGCCTTTTGTCTTCTTGTTTGGAAAAGTTTGGTGATATTCATAAATGTGAATTAAATACTGCCCCAGATTCATCACACACAGCTGTACTGCTGCTAGGTCCCTCTGTTGCTGTTGAGTGAAACTGCCCAGAGAAGTCACTAAGAATCATATGAGAAAATATTCATTAGAAGAGAAATAAATCTGTTGTTTTACTCCACTATGTCTTCTGTCAGCCACACATGTCAAAGAGTGGCAACAGTCAAAAACTGCTGTTTTGCTGCTACGTCCCTCTGTTGCCTGCTGTGCTGTCTGTGCACTGCCCTGAGACGTCATTAAGAATCCTATGAGAAAATGTTCATGAGATGGGAATATGCTTCTTGTTTACTGGAACATGTCTCCTGCTACCAACAAATGTGAAAAAGTGGCAACAGTCAAAAACGGCAAATTATCCTGCTGATTGATGGTGCCAGGTAAGGGATTTTTTTTTGGGGGGGGGCTGTTGATGAAGGTGAGTATTTCAAAAAAATTTTTTGCCATAAGTCTGTTTCTTCTGTGGCAATAATAATGAAACTGTCAAACATTGTGTTTGTAAACATCCATGTTTCTGCTTACTTGTAGATATTTTTGGAGATTCACTCATTCTGAGTCTGACTGAAGTGTGTTGTCCTTGATGCACTCCATTTGGATTGCTGCGTACTATTACTGGCAGGTAAGACTTTTTTCTTTTTTTGGTTTGGGGTTTTTTCTTTCTTGGTATGTACAGTTCTATGGATAGTACACCTAATATTTTTCTGTTCTTGATGATATAATTTCAGGTAATTTCCTGAAACTATCTGTTCTTTATCCTGGGAGGAGAAAATGAGGATGGCTGTTTTGTGTGATGATTCAGGAGGCAGCAACATTCAGAGTCACATACAGCACCGGAGGCCCCTGAAGGAAACAACAAAACAGAATATTCAGAAGGACTACACATAAAGAAATATTCATTGTGCTACTGTCCACACACTGTATATCCATTTTGTAATCCACGTCCTACTCACTGCTGCACCAGATGTCACCTGTGCAGATAACAGAAAAAGAGACATTACTTTGCCTCCCTTAGTCACTGCACCACTGCCAGATGCCTGTTATAACTGTGTGAATCACTGTCCTACTACAGCACATAGCATCTGTGAATATAAAAACAAAACAACACATTATTTTTCCTCAGTAACAGTCCCTATGCCAGTGGTGGACACCCACTACAGCTGTTACATGACAGCTATCCATCCGACTATACCTGTGACCTCTGAAGAAGAAAAAAATATTTTGCCGCACATAACCACTGTGTGGATTTTCATCCAGTCTAGCCCTTGTTCATCCCATGTCCACTGCTTCTATACATTTCACCTTAGAGAAGAAATGAGGAATCACTTTGCCACCCCTTGGCCAACATGACACACTGTTTTCCTGAAATAAAAAGGTCCAAAAAAAATTCATTCTGATACTTGCCATTTCCTAAAAAACCAAAAAAAAGAAGAAATAAGTGAATTAATGATACTTATATCATAGGAAGCTCTCCTGAGTCCTGTGTGTGCCATCCAGGTGCCACACTGATGTTTGCTCTGTCTGATTTGGAGCAGGCACTGTAACCTGCATGGGAGAATAAAAACCAGAGCGAAAAGCAGTTAAATATTTTATTTTTATATTATTTTTTTTACTTTATGTTTTTGTCCCCATTTTCACCTCGCCAGATGTCAGGACCTTCCTCCACCTGCCCATGCCCTCAATCCACCATGTGATGTCCCAGATGATCCAGCCAGCCCCAGCCTTTGCTCGACAACCTTCCGGGTACCCAGAATGTAACCCATGGCTTACTGATATCAATGTGCAATATCATATACATCAATCAGTTTATTTTAAAAAAAAAGCATTTGTCAATAACGAATGTTTGCTTGCTGATATTAGCATTGGACATGCAGGAGTTAGACAGATGCAGAATAGAAATGGTAGTGAAGTATTGAACTCACGCCAACCCCACCTCCACCCTGCAGAGATGGATAGGCATTGGGGTGTGCCTTTAGGTCATCGCCCATAACGCTCACAGCATTTCACCTCACCTCATCCTGTAGACACCGACAAGTGTTGAGGTGTGCCTTGGGGTGTTCAGCTTCAGTCACCCCATTTCATAAGGACATACGCTGAAATGAGTGCAGTATAGGAGAATGGGGTGAAGTCTAGGGCCAATGAGTCCAAGTCACACCTCGATGCCTGTCACTGGCTTCAGGGTGGGGTTGGGGATGGAATGGTGTGAGCATTACAGCAGGCAATCCAAAGGCACACTCTTGACGCCTGTCAGTCTGTACAGGGTGGGACATTATGGTTAGAAGCCCTAACGCCTGGGCAATTGTTGGTATTTGCACTACAAATTTTCAACATGGCCTTTTTGTGACCCCCACCTCATGAAAGCATGTGGGACCTCTGCTCATGAACAGTGGCACTGTGATTCTGTCCCAAACATTGATTTCCTACAGTGACTGCGCCATTCTGCACCAGATGTGTGAAAACTCAGATCGGGCAGGATGTTAAGAATGACAGCTGTACCATTCATAGGGAGGTGTGAAGAGATGGCAATGTCAAAAATCTGGAGTGAAAATATTAAAAATGCTCAAACTTCTGAGTGTACATGGAAACTGTGTAATCCACGCTTGTAACACAGTCATTTAGTGGAATTTTTTTACCAAATTTTCAACATAGGCATTTTGTGACCTCGGCTTATAAACACTGTCACTATGAGTTTTTTAATCTGTCCCGAACATTGATTTCCCAGAGCGACTACGCCATTGTGTACCAGATGTGCAAAAACACATTTTGGGTAGGATGTGAAAAATGACAGCTGTACTGGTCATAAGGAGGTGTGTAAAATTGACAGTGTGTTGAAAATTTTGAGTAATAATATTTTACATTTTTAAAGTTACAAGTGTGTGTGGAAACATAGTCATTTTATGGACTTTTGTCACCAAATTCTCAACACAGGCATTTTAGGACCTCTGCTCATGAAAAGTGTCACTGTGATTTTCTTAATCTGTCCTAAACACTGATTTCCCACAGCGACTATGCTGTTCTGTGCCGGAGAACACATTTCAGGCAGGATGTAAAAAAATGACAGCTGTACTGTTCACAAGGAGGTGTGTAAAAATGCTAATTTTGAAAATCTGGAATGAAAATATTACAAATTCATGAAGTTACAGATGTGTGTGTGTGTGTGGAAACTGTGCACTGCATGCTCGTAAAACAGTCATTTTTATGTTTGCTTGCACATGCGAAAGAAACATTTCAATACAGCTTAGGAGAGACATGGGGTTTTGCAGGTGTGGCACTGTGGGGGCCAATGGCCCCAGTGCCTTTTGAGGCTTGGTCTGCATCCCCCAATGCGGTGGCATGCTGCTGCTGACACTAGTTCAGCCAGCGTGCTACCACCTTGAAAGTTTTTTCGCAGCTGCAGTCGGGGACCACCTCTTCATTGCAGCATCAGCCATTCTGCTGCAATGAGGGAGTGACCCATCATTGCAGGGTAGTACCTTGCCCTTGCCATCGGGGAGCCCAGTCCCCATCAACATAATGTCCCCATCCCTAAGTTTGTGTTGTATGCCGAGGGGGTGCCCAATCCCCCTTGGCATCATGTGCCCCCCAACAGTCTTTCTTTGCAAATGTTGTGCCCAATCCCAGTCGGCCTTAATCCCCCCTTCCCAGTTCAATTTGCCAATGGGGGAGCCCACTCCCATCTTCATAATGTGCCCCCCATTTGTTGTCTGCTGAGGGGGTGCTCAATCCCCCTTGGTCTTATCCCCTCCCCACTCGGTATGTGCCGATGGGGGTGCCCAATCCCCCGTCAGCTACAGCCCCCCAAAACACTCAGGTGGTACACTGGGAGCCCACCCCAGTGTGCCAAATGTCCCTGAAAAAAAAAACCAGTCCCACTATATATTTTTTTTAAACCCTGTAACACAGAAAAATGTCCCTCGTTAAGTCCGTGGCCCCTTCCCCAACCCGTGCCCACCCTCTGTGCACCCTGCCTTCCCACACTCCCTCACCCCATACTTACCTCCGGAGCCCAGCTCGATGATCTTCGGTGGACCGAGAACAAGTCTGCACTCTTCAAAGCCAACGGCGAACTGAAGAAATGCTGGTAAGCGGTATAATGGCATAAATAGGGTTTTTTCAACTTTGGTGCATTTCTCAGGCATGTTTGGGAATTTTGGCACCAAATTTTCAACATGGGGTTATTGAGACCCCTCCTCATGAATTCAGTTACTGTTATGGCGTTATTCTGTCCCAAAAGGTGATTTTGTGGTCACTGCGCAGAATCATCTTTCGGGACCGATTAACAAAATGACAGTGCCAGTGTTTATGAGGTGGGCTCTTAAAAAGCCTAAGTTGCAAATTTGGTAAAAAAATCCTAAAAATGACTGTTTTATGAGAGTGCATTGCGCTGTTTCCATGCATGCTCATAACGTCACAAATTTGTAAAATTTTCACTCCAGATTTTCAATATTGGCATTTTCCCACACCTCCTTATGAACAGTACAGCTACCATTTTACACATCCTGGCCAAAATGTGTTTCCACACTTCTGGTGCAGAATAGTGCGGTTGCTGTGGGAAATCAGTTTTTGGAATAGATTGAGAAAATGACAGTGCCACTGTTCATAAGCAGAGGTCCTAAAATGCCTATGTTGAAAATTTGGTGACGAAAGTCCATAAAATGACTGTGTTACAAGTGTGTGTTGCGCAGTTTCCACACACCCTTGTAACTTCGCAAATTTGTAATATTTTCACGTCAGATTTTTCAACACTGGCATTTTTTCACACCTCTTCATGAACAGTACAGTTGCCATTTTTTACATCCTGGCTGAAATGTGTTTTCACACTTCTGGCACAGAATAGCGGGCCGCTGTGGGAAATCAGTGTTTGGAACACATTAAGATCGAGTGAGTGAGAGCAGGGGAGTAAGGGAACTCAACTGAGCTCTGTCGGGACTGCTGCAGATTTCTTTGTGGGCAGAAAAAGGCACCAACACAGGCAGGAGTCTAGTACAAAAGGGCAGTCTGCAGCGCTGGGAGAAACAGAATGAGTGAGGGGGGAGTGAGTGAGCTCAACGGAGCTCTGTCAGGACAGCTGTGGATTTCTTTGTGAGCAGAAACAGGCATCAAGGCAGGGTCCAGTATCAAAGGGCAGCCTGCAGTACCGGGAGAAACTGAACGAGTGACTGAGAGACTGGGAGTGATTGAGCTCAATGGAGCTCTGTTGGGACTGCTGCAGATTTCTTTGTGGGCAGAAAAAGGTGCCAACTCAGGCAGGAGCCCAGTATAAAAGGGCAGCCTGCAGCGGTAGGAGAAATAGAATGAGCTAGTGAGAAAGCAGGAGTGAGCGAGCTCAACAAATCTCTGCTGGGACTTTAGAGTTGCCCACCCTCCCACCCAGTGTCCTCTGTGTTCCTATATTACAGCAGGGTCTCTGGGATGGAGACAAAACAATGGCTGGATACTTTTAGGATTGCTGTAATAATACAGATTTAGTTGTTCTGTTTATTTCTCTAACTGACCTAAGTACTGAGCTATACTGTTATGTTTGCTGTAATAATACATATTTATTTGTTCTGTTTATTTCTTTAACTGAGCTGAGTAATACTTGGAGTGCAATAGGATTTCTATCTGAGCTAAGTGAAACTATATGAGAGCTGAGAACAAAAAGTATGGCAGCTGAGGGGTGAAAAACGGACAAGGAGGCTTTAGGATTGTTACAGTAATACAGTATCTAATGGATAAGATTTGAGACCGAATTAACCCGGTTGGCAAGGGGGCAGTAGGGGGACTAGTGAGGGGGGGGGGACAGAAATTTGAGTAAATGGGGCCTAACAGTTGTAGCAGGGTACAGAACCTGGGAGTAAGAGCCCATAACATAAGATGTGGCCAAAATGGGGCAGGTGCCACATGTCAATAGGGCAGGCATCTTTGGAAGGGTGGTGGGGTGTACAGGGTGTGGATCCGCCATGATCCTGGACTGGGCGTGGAAGATGGGGGGGTGTATGGTCTGTAGATGACTGGCTAGTTTGAGGGAGGAACTGTGGAGGTTAGGGAGGAGTCTAAGTGGCAGGGCAGATGAGCATGGTAGGCATCCTGGCTTGGGGGGGAATAGGGGAAGGCAAGGGGGGATGGAAGAAGAACAACTAGGGACCAAAACAGACCCCAGTATCAGATGCACTAGCAGAAAAGAAAGGAGAAGTGATGGGGGTGCCCGAGGTGAGGGGAGGGCCTCCTTATGGGGGAAGAAGAGACTACGAGCAGTACCAGGGGAGAGAGCAGATGGCTGCAGGTAGGGAGGGAACAGGGGTGGGACCAGGGGTGGCATGGAGAAGAACAAGTAGGAGGAAGGAACCAATAGGGAGAAGAGATGTAGGAGGGGTATCGACTAGGAATAGATTCGTGCCTCTGCTATGGGAGAGAGGGGGAGCAGGAACATACTGTGGGAGGGAGGACAAGCTGGGCATGAGAGAGATGGCAACAGGTAGGGGAAGAGATGGTGAGGATGAATGGGTAGATGGAGGGGCTAGTAAGGAAGGAGGGGATAGTGACTGGAGGAGAGAAGGCTACAGGAAGGGGGAAGGATGGGGGGGCATCACTATCGGGGTAGAAGGGAATGGGGGTTCTAAAAAGACAACAGTGGGGATAAGAGAGGGGTTGGAAATCAGCAAGGGAGGAGGGGAGATTGACATGGGAAGCCCAGTAGGTAGTAGTCCGGCTGGAAAGGGGTTTAAGGGGGATGAGAGGAATAAGGCAGAGAAAAGGAACGAGGTGGAAGTAGGGGTACAGATACAGAAGTCACAGAGGGTGCAGGTGGCGGGAGTAAGGGGGCAGGGAAGAACGAATACTGGGGTGGTAGACGGGACATTAGAAAGGGGGGTAAGGGGTACTCATCCTGGGGAATTCTATACTGAAAGGGGTGAGATGGGCTGTAAGGGGGGGAAGGCACAGCCGTATTTGGGTTGAAGCTATTCCCAAGTTCACTGCAAGAGGGGCAGGGCAGGCACTGCTCAAGTGTGCAATGAGGGGGAGGAAGAAACCTCATTTAGTGTTGCATATGGGTACAAATGACTTGGCGGGGGAGACTGTGGAAGTAATGAGGGGAGGTTTGAGTAGTTGGGCAGGCAGGCAGTGTGAGAGTGTGGGGGAGTCCATGGCATTCTCAGAGGTACTCCCGGTACCATGTGCAAGCATGGGGAGGAAGGGTAGGATTGAGGAGTTCAACGAGTGGCTTAGGGATTGATGTCATACCAAAAATTATGGGTTAATGACTAACTTGGGTAGGGTCTGGGGGAATAGTGACTTGTATGCGGGGAACAGGATACACTTGAGCTGGAAGGGAAGGGGAGTATTAAAGGCAGGATTAGAGGGGTATATCTCTACTAAGGTAGATTTAAACTAGTGGGGGGGGGTGGCCAAAAGACTGAGGTTGGTAGGAAAGTCTAGACAGGGGAGCCTAATGAGGTCACCCACCTAGATATAGGTAAAGGTGGCGGTGTAGTAACCCTGGGAGGGGGCGGGCAGGGTGGTCTGAGTGTAATACAGAAGGCACCACCACCCAGTAAGAATAAGGAGGAGAAAGGGTGCGGACTACCAGGAGGAGGGACACAGGCCAAGGAGGAGAAGAGTGAGGAGAAGGTGGGGTATGGGTGGCAGGTGGTCTGACTAAACGGATAGAGAACAGGTTACAGGGGAGGATGCAGAGGGTGGTGGTGGTGGTGGGGGAGCTCTCGGCACCCAGAGCAGTGACAAGCGGGGTGCCGCAGGGGTCAGTGCTGGGCCCGGTGCTATTTGGGCTCTTTATCTCTGATACAGCACATGGAGTGGAGAGTAGGGCTAGTCTGTTCTCACATTATACCAAATTGGGGGCGGTGGGGGATGAAGAGGATGGATGGGAAACCTGCAGGGGGACCTAACCAAACTAGAGACATAGTCAGTGAAGCAGCAGCTAGGATTCAATGTAAAGAAGTGTAAGGTGATGCACTTCAGGGCTAAGAACCAGAAGAGGGACTATTGGTTGGGAATCACAGAGGAGGAGAAGGACCTAGGGGTGTTGGTAACTGGAGCATGAACAACTCGGCCCAGTGCAGGAGAGCAGCAGCAAAGGTAAACGGGATGCTGGGGTGCATCGCAAGGGGGTTCTCATCCACACACAGGGATATGATTCTACCTCTCTACAGATCATTGGTCACACCACACCTAGAGTACTATGTGCAATACTGGAGGCCATACCTGAGGAGAGATATAAAGTTACTGGAGGTGGTGCAAAGGAGGGCAACAAAAATGTTAAAGGGGATGGAAGGAGAGAAATATGAAGTTAGGCTGAAGGAGGTGAACATGTACACACTGAAAGAGAAGAGGGATGGGGGGTATGATTGAAGCATTTAAATACCTGAGAGGGTAAATAAACCTAGCACTGAGGGGGTGTTTAAACTGAGGAGTGGAAGAGAGATGAGGGGGCACGGACTTAGGTTGGAAGGGGGACATTTCAAGAAGGAATTGAGGAGGCAGTACTTCTCTGAGAGGGTGGTGCCAAGTTGGAATGCACTGCCAGAGGGGGTGGCAACATGAAGGACAGTCAATAACTTTAAGGAGGAGGGGGATGAAGCAAGAGGAAGAGTCAGGGAGGCAGGAGCAGGGGCTGGGACAAGCGGGGGAGGAACTGAGGGGGAGGAGGCTGGCGCAGCTGCATTCTAGGGTGCTAGCTGCACAGTCGGGCAGACTTACATAGACCGATTGGTGTGTTCTGCTGGCAGATTTGAATGTTCATATGTTCATATGTAAAATCACAGTGACTCTGTTCATGAGCAGAGGTCCTAAAATGCCTATGTTGAAAATTTGGTGACAAATATCCAGAAAATGACTGCATGAGCTGTGCAGTTTCCACGCACCCTCGTAACTTCACAAATTTATAGTATTTTCTCTCCAGATTTTCAACATTGGCATTTTTTCATACCTCCTTATGAACAGTACAGCTGTCATTTTTCACATCCTGCCCGAAATATGCATTTACACATCTGGCACAGAATACTGCAGTTGCTTTGGAAAATCAATGTTCAGGACTGATTAAGAAAATCATACTGACAGTGTTCATGAGCAGAGGTCACAAAATGCCTATGTTGAAAATTTGGTGAAATGATTCCACTAAATGGCTGTGTTACGTGCATGCGTTGCATAGTTTCCATGTACTCTCGGAAGTTTGAGCATTTTTAATATTTTCACTACAGATTTTCAACATTGGCATCTCTTCATACCTCCCTATGAATGAAACAGCTGTCATTCTTCACATCCTGCTCAATCTGTGTTTTCATACATCTGGCACACAATGACAGTCGCTGTGGAAACTCAAATTTTGGGACACATTGACAAAATCACAGTGCCACTGTTCATGAGAAGAGGTCCCAGATGCTTTCATGAGGTGGGGGTCACAAAATGGTCATGTTGAAAATTTGTGCTGCAAATACCAACAAATGCCTGGGGAATTACAGTTCCTAACCATAATATCCCAACCTGTACAGACTGACAGGCATCAGGGGTGTGCCTTTGGATTGCCAACTGTAGTGTTCATGCCATTCCAACACCAACTGTAATGCTTATGCCATTCCAACCCCACTCCCCCACCCTGCAGCCTCTGACAGGCATCAAGCTGTGCCTTGGACTCTTCGGCCCCAGAGTTCACCCCATTCTATATTGCACCCATTTCAGCGTATGTCCATATGGAGTGGGATGACTGTAAATCCAGACACCCCAAGGCACACCTCAACACTTGTCAGTGTCTGCAGGATAGGGTGAGGTGAAATGGCATTCACGCTATGGGCAACAACCCAAATGCATACCCCAATGCCTGTCCGTCTCTGTAGGGTGGAGGTGGGGTTGGCATGAAGTTCAATACTTCACTGCTATTCCTACACTGCATCTGTCTAACTCCTGCATTTCCAGTGCTAATACCAGTAAGCAAACATTCAGCATTGACAAATGCTTGTTTGGAATTGTTTCACCAATTTTGCAACATAGGCTTTTTGAGAGCCCACCTCATGAAAAGTGACACTGTTATTTCGTTAATCAGTCCTGAAAGGTGATTCCACACAGTGACCACAAAATTACCTTTCTGGACTGAATAACCAGATGACAGTCATTGAATTCATGAGATGGGGCCCCAAGAACCTCATGTTGAAAATTTGGTGCAAAAATTCAGAAAAATGACCAAGATATCCACATAAGTTGAAAAAAACACATTATGCCATTATACAGCTTACCGGCATTTCTTCAGTTTGCGGATGGCTTTGGCGAGTGCAGATGTGTTCCCGGTCCACTGGAGATTGTAGCGCCAGGCTCAGGGTAAGTATGAATAGTAAGTATAGAAAAGGGTGTCAGGAGGTGGAGTGCACAGAGGGTGGGTGCTAGTTGGGGGAGAGGACACCAGATTCAGTGAAGATTGTTTTTTTCATTTTACAAATGAAAAAAAAAACAAGAATAAGGGGGTACTTTGCCACACTGGGGTGGGCTCCCATCATGCCACTATAGTGTTTCTTGAGGGGGGCTTGAGCCGATGGGGATTGGGTACCCCCATCAGCACATACACAGTGTTGGGGGGCGCATGAGCAGATGGAGATTGGGCACCCCCCTTGGCACATACACAGTGTTAGAGGCGCATTAGCTAAGGGGGGGTTGGGCACCCCCACGGCCACAAGAAATGGGAGGGCTTATGCCAACGGGGATTGGTCTACCCCATCGGCAAATGAACTAGGGAGGGGGCATATAGACAGGGGGATTGGGTACCCCCGTCAGCTTTAACAGGGACTGTGAGAGGCGGGGGCTGTCCATCGGCTTCGTGGGGACTGTGAGAGGCCGGCGGAGAAGCTATCACCATGTTTATTGAAAGGGGACACCAGAAAATGCAGCTGTAATTGGCTGCTGCAGTCAGGGAGCACCCCACTAAACACTGGTTTACCGTGATTGTGAAAAGGCAAATTCCGTTTTGCACATAGTAAAAACCCATATTGCCACCAGTGTCTGCCAAGCCAAAATCCGTTTTTACTGGTGTTTTGTTTTGTGCACTTTATTTAACAATTTTTAACTGTGTTAACATGTATTTTAGCAATTTTGACCTCCACTATAGTACATCCATCCATCCTTGTACCAATTAAAAGTTATTTTATGTACAAGATGTGATGGCTGCAGCAGCACTATGGCCCCCATCCCTCAGGTTCAGTAGTAGCAACAACACTATGGCTCCCCTTCCTCCGGTGTGATAGAAGCAGCAGCACTGCGGCCTCCCATCCCGCAGGTGTGACAGCAGCAGTACTACATTCCCCATCCCTCAGGTGTGATGGCAGTGTATCAGCACTATGGCCCCCTTCCCTGGGATGGTGGCAGCACCACCAATATATCCAGCTCCCTCCAACACAGCAAACCACCCCTGGTACCAACACAGCCAGTCACCATACTGCACCATTATGCCCACCAGATGTCAGACAGCCACTTCACCAATACAGCCAATCCCCCAAACCAATCCCAAATCACTCAAAAGTGAATACAGTCAGCCCTGGAAAAAAACCCACTGCCAATACGCCACCACACCTAAATAAATCCTGTATGAATGTACCTTTATTTTGTACTGTGTGTCAATGCCACATTAGGGACAGGAGCAAGTGCAACCCCCACCCCCAGGCATGATGGCAGCACTGCAGCCCCCACTCCTCAGGCATGATGACAGCAAGTGCAGCCCCCACCTCTCAGGCATGATGGCAGTACTGCAGCCCTTGCCCCTCAAGCTTGACGGCAGCAAGTGCAGCTCCCACCCCTCAGGCATGATGGCAGCAAGTACAACCCCCACTCCTCAGGCATGATGGAAGCAAGTGCAGCCCCCACCCCTCAGGTGTGACAGCAACAAGTGCAGTCCCCACCCCTCAGGCATGATGGCAACAAGTGCAGTCCCCATCCCTCAGGCATAACGGGAGCAAGTGCAGCCCCCACCCTCAGGCATGATGTCAGCACTGCAGCCCTCACCCCTTAGGCATGACAGCAGCAGGTGTGGCCCCAACCCCTCAGACATGATGGCAGCATGTGCAGCACTGCAACCCCCACCTCCTCAGGCATGACAGCAGCATGTGCAGCCCCCACCCCTCAGGCATGACAGCAGCAAGTGCAGCCCCCACCCCTCTGGCATGATGGCAGCAAAGGCAGAATGACAGTACTCACCCAATGCCATGTACCAAAGCTTGACAGATCTCAGATGTGAATTAAGCCGAACCACCAGAAGCCAAGGTGGACTCCATCGGTTCAGTCCCTAACATCTGGACTGGTTTACGTGTAAACAAAGTGCATTCAATTAAAAAATTCCACAACTGATTAATGAGGATTGAGGATGCTAATGGAGAGATCAACAATCTCTACCAAAGAATAAACCAATCAGGAATTGCACCCACAGTAAATTGGGCACTTTCTAACTTGGTCCTCATGAAAATGGAGCCTCTTAGTTTTCATGTCGGAGCTCAAACTCATGAAAGGTGTTCTACCAGCAGAGGTAAAGCCATAACCACTGAGCAGCTCAATGCTTCATCTCTCCTATCCCCCTGCAGTCAACAGAAATAGTGATCTTTGCTCCCAGTCACCAGTTTGAGTGATCACTCAGGTGCAAAGATTATTTTTTAATATAGTGCCTGCAGGGGGGACCAGAGAGGTGAAGCCGCAATCCGTACAGTGGTCAGAGCTTCACCTCTGCCGGTAGTTCACCTTTAAGAACTTATCAATTCTCTGTAGTTCCCCAACACTTTTAAAAATATTCCATTAGACATTCCTGCAAAAGTACAACTTAAAAGTGGTAAGATTATTATTATTATCATGCAGTTAGACAGTTTATCAACTTGTCTTTGTTTGCCCCCTAGGTAATCTGATCCTTACATCCTCCACAATTCATCAAGGAAACCAAGGAGAAAAATCTTCAGTTTCGACAGTTTTGAAGGGCACAGATTAGATGTGGTTTATTCAGTTTGATGTGGCTTAATAAAGTTATTTTGTCTGACTGTGTCTCTATTATTCTACATGAACACACAGACACGCACGCGCACACACACACACACAGACTCGCACGCACACAAGAAGACACATGCCCAGCAAACCACGACGGACTGGCAAAGACACTCATGCATGCACACAAGAAGACACATTCCCAGCAAACCACGACGGACTGGCACAGACACTCTCCCCACCCTGGTAGACAAGCACAGCCACTTTCCACACCATGATGGACCGGCAACTCTCCCCACCCTGCCTGAACGTCATCCAAGTCAGTTTCTCCCCACCCACACTACAGGCACACAAAATTAATGACACATTTTATACACATTTTGTACTGTACTGTATTTCTTTCATAGAGAGTACAACCAACAAAATATAAAGCATTTTTCTACTTTTTTCTTTGTGGACTCCCAACCCCACCTCTGTTTCTTATATCATTCTGACCACAAGCCCACCACCCCACAGATCAGTCAAGCAAACCATGGATGTACAATGCAAGGTGTGTAAAAAAAAAAAAAAAGAAGATCAACCACTGGAGCGTGGCAGGACCCAGCAGACTAGCATACATGTTGGAAAAATGGTTCTGTGCCACTCTGCCCATTTGCCCCTCCCTCCAAGGCCAGAACCATTTTCTTTCCATCATGTGAACCAGCCTGTCCACATGCCGACCATCATCCGCCAACATCTGAAGAGTGGCACAGACCCAGCAGACTGGCATACATGTTGGAAAAAATGGTTCTGTGCCACTCTGACCATTCTCCCTTCCCTTTGAGGCCAGTACCATTTTTTCCATCATGTGAACCAGTATGCCCAGCCTTCCCATCTGATGACCATCAGCCACCAACCACTGGAATGTGGCACGGACCCAGCAGACTGGCATACATGTTGGAAAAATGTGCCACTCTGTACCATTTTTTTCCATCATGTGAATCAGTATGCCCAGCCTGCCCATCTGACGACCATCAACCACCAACCACTGGAGTGTGGCATGGACCCAGCAGACTGGCATACTTGTTAGAAAAAATAGTTCTGTACCACTCTGCCCATTTGTCCCTCCTTCCAAGGCCAAAACCATTTTTCCCAGCATGAGAACCAGTCTCCCCAACCCGTCCCTCAGTCGACCATCAGAGACCAACCACTACAGCGTACATAATAAAGCATGCCAGCTCATCATGCCCCCTCCCCAACCCAACACCTTCCCTTCCTTGCTTTCCCCATTAAAATACGAGCAGCAGGACTATCCAAAACATGAAAACTTACCAGACTACTGAAGGCACATAGAAAGGCAGTAGTCCTGTGGCAGCAGATGGTGGCAAGGCAGGTCAGGTACAGCACAAGACAGCAGAAACTGCAGGTCATGAGCACAAGGTTGCTAGTAGGGTAGGTGAGCAACCCACTCTGATGGACCAATCCGGCCACTGTCCCCACCCCAATGGACCTGCAGGGCCATTCTCCCCATCCCAACCTACCAGCCCAACCACTCTCCCCATCCCAACTTATGAACCTGGCCACTCTCCCCACCCTGATGGACCAATCCAGCCACTGTCCCCACCCTGACGGGCCCACCAGGCCACTGTACCCACCACAATGGACCTGCAGGGCCACTCTCCCCATCCCAACCTACCAGCCCAGCCACTCTCCCCATTCCAACTTACCAACCTGGCCACTCTCCCCACCTCGATGGACCAACCAGGTCATTCATTTCATCCCAACCTACCAACCTGGCAACTTTCCCCACCCCTATGGACCTGCATGGCCACTCTCCCCACCCCAACAGACCAACCAGGACACTCATCCCATCCCAACCTACTAACCCAGCCACTTTCCCCACCCCTACGGATATTCAAAGCCACTTTCCCCACCCCGACTGACCTGCAGGGCACTCTCCCCACCCCATGGACCTGCACGGCCACTCTCCCCACCCCGATGGACCAACCCAGCCACTCTCTTCACCCCTATGGACCTGCATGGCCACTTTTTTGAGCAAGTATACCAGTCCACCAGCCAGTATCCCTATCCCACACCACCACGATCAGTCCCCACCCTACTGTCTGTATCCATACCCTCACACCACCAGAACCAGTGTCCCCACCCTACTGCCAGCATCCAGCTTCCCAACACCACAACACTGCCTGTGTCCCCATCGCCTGTAACCCTTCCCCAACTAACACAACCTGGCTGTACCCCAGATCCCAAATAGACACAGCCCCCAATCATGATACATAACACAAAAAAAGTGTATTTCATGGAGAGTGACTGACTCCCACCCCTCATCAGCAAAGGTCAGTGGTGGTCTTTTCAGGTGGCAGTACCACAAAAATCGTGAGCACACCCTAACAGTCTTGTGACCCTTCAACCCCCTCCCCCACTTCTGGAATGGATCGCGACACCAAACACTCGCTTGACCTGTCATTCGGTCCATATGCCTCCACCCCCCCAAAACCACCATGAACTTGAAAATCAGCACTAAAAATTATTTCCAATCCTATCCTTTGTTTTAACAATATTTTTTGCACCATTTGTGGAGTGTCTTTCCCCCCTTAGGTCCGATAAAGGCCTTTAAATATGGCAGGTTTCAAGGGGGGGAACAGGTACATTCACCTTGCCCTGGGATGACAAAGCTGGACAGAGAAAACATTGAGAACTGTTGCCAGAGCCAGACAGACCCATGGAGTGAGCAGCAATTGAACCATCACACCAGCAGAGAGAGTGACATGACTGAGCGTCTATCCAGTGGCACTGTGGTAGCCAGGGAGGGTCGTCACCAAGGAGCCGGAGGAGTGGAGCCTGTAGGAGGAAGGGACTCCACAGCAAGTCTGAGACCAGCAAACCTGGACTGTCCCCTCTAACCTCACCAAACACAGACCTTCCACCACTCAACACCACCAAATATGGACTATCCCTCCAGCCACATCACACCATTAACACACACAGCCAGTGCGCCCCCACCAACACATGGCCAGCGCCCCCACCACACACACACACACACCACACCAGCACAGCCAGTGTTCCCACCCCACCGACACACAGCCAGTGTCCCCACCACACCAACATGGCCACAGCCAGTATCCATCACCCCACCCTGCCAGCATGGCCAGTGTCACCACTCCACCTAATCTAACACAGACATTCCCCCTGCCCAACCAAACACAGACATTCCCCCTGCCCCACCTAACACAGACATTCCCCCTGCCCCTCCTAACACAGTCACCCTGCCTTACCAAACACAGTCACCCTGTCCCACCAAACACAGTCACCCTGCCCCACCAAACACACAGTCACACTGCCCCAAGCACAGATAATCCCGTGCCCCAAATACAGACAGTTCCCCTGCCCCAAACACACAGTTCTCTTGCCCCACCAAACACAGTTACCCTCTCCCTGACAATACTGACAGTCCTGCACTTATCCACCAAACACCGCCTAGACACACAGCCAGCAACCCCTGTGCCCAAGACACACAGCCACCATTCCCAACCCCCCAACACACCACAGCCACCAACCATGGACAGTCTCCCTGCCCCATAAAACATGGACTTTCTCACCACCCCACCAACACAGACAATCCCTCCTGACCCACCAAACACAGAGCCCCCCACCCAGACACATGGGTGGCCAGCAACCCCACACCCCAAGACACAACAAAAAACTCTCTGCCCCAGTTAGCTACAAAAGAAACACAGTTCTGCATCTTTGTAATAATAACCACTACAAGGGCTAAGATGCTGCTTTGCTGCAAATCTTTTCTGCAGCTTTTGTATCCAGCTCAGCTTGCTCAGACTGAAGCAGTCAATAAAAATCAAGATTAAAAGCTGCTGTTCAGTAACTCACACTACTGTGGTCTCTCTTCCCTACCCTACCTAATTTATATAGTAACCTGAGGGCAACCATTTAATTCAGTCTTTTGCATCATCTGGCATTGTAATTCATATTTGGCACTCTGGCAACATTTTTAAATATCCAGGGGCTGATACAAACTGCCTGTTTATTTTTTTGAGTAGTGGGAGCTGTAAATCCATTTCAGGGCTGCATGAGCATTTGGACACAATGTGAATCAAACAAAATGGCTGAATTTTTTTACAAACCTTTAGGAAAGATTTAGGAACTTTAGAAATGAAAATATATACTTACATTTACACTGATTTCCTTGTTGAGGTGTTGCTGCACAGCGGCAAGGAACTGGTACAGACTGTCTGACAAACTTTGTGTAAACGCTCGTATGTACCAGAGAAGTAAGCCCATTTTAGGGCTACAGGCAGCACTTTCACATCCCAAAATTAATTTCTACAGGTTTCAAAAAGTAAAAACGACTATAGTGATCAGCAATCAGTGGCAAATGGTGATTATTAAATGGAACTGCTGATTTTTTTTTAAAGTATTCCATTTTATTACCAGTAGTGCCTTTTTGGGAAAACGTAATAAAACAATGCACTGACCACCTTCAGAGAACTTTTCTGTACTAGGAACAATGTTCTTTGCTGTAATATCTTGGCTTATTTTAGGCACAAACCCCAAGCCCTGAACAGTGCTGTACTGATGCCATTTTCCTACATAGCTGGATACATTTCTGTACTAATAGATCCCTGTCATGTAAAACATTCTTTTAAAATTGTATTTTTAAACTTACTCAATTTTTCAACAAAACGTTCACAGCAATGCAGTTTTGCAGATCGGCAGCAGGATAACAACAGGAAATGCAGATGCATGCAGCAGTAAAAGCAACAGAAAGAAATCCATGCACTTTGTTCTGCCTTTAAAACACTTCAGATCTCAGCTGCTCTGTGAAAAAATGCTGTTTCCATTTTGGCGCTGAAATTCCGTGGACCAATCAGGGATCCGCTTTTCCTTCCATTTCTCGGTGAAAACGGAAAACCAATGTCCCTGTTGATTGCTGATGACGGAGCGCTCCCTGATTGCAGAGGCCAGTTTCTTTCAAGTTGGTGGCAAGCTACAGTACTGCTGTCATGGACAGCCTGATCCTCTATTGGTGCCACACAGATCAGCCCCAAAGTGGGCTGCTGGCATTGGCAACAACACTGCCACACCTCCACAACTCACTACTGGAGCAAGCTGCCGCAGTATGTTTCTTGCACATGCATGCAAGCAAACAAAAAAGGAACATAAATTCAGGAAATTCTGTGTTTATTTATTTACTTTTTTTAAGTTTAGGATTAATACCTTTGAGCAGGGGGCTCATTAACAAAGGTTTCAGGTCAAGTGAAGACAGTACAGGACAATACATTGCATAGAATGCAAAATCATTCAAGTAGAAATTTCCACATAACAGTGGGTACAGTTAAATATGTGGGCTTGATTCTACAAGCACCCCTATGCATGTCACAAGTTGCGACATGTGAGGGGTGCAGTTGTGCCAAGGACCCTGTGCCCGATTCTGAAAGGGGCAGGGTCCCAGTGGCTAAGTCCTGCAACTTGCGACAAACCCTCAGGTACGTTAAACAAAGGGCATACCTGAAGGGTTTGCCATAAGCCGCAACCCTGGGTGTGAAGGGCGCAAGTGCCCCCTATGCCTGGATCCCCCCATCTGGAATGCCCCACAGGGCTGTACCATGCCCCTGACCCCAGTACATGTTGAAAGCCCCGGAGCACTGCTGCATGCCCCCGACCAAAGTGCCATATAAGACATCTGCAACCCGCAATCTAACATAATGACCCCATCCCCAATTTCCTACATTTCACCCATACACTGGGCATCCCTGGTGGTCCAGTGCCCCACACCTCCAACCCAGCAGCGCCCGACCACCCACTCTCTCTCTCTCTCTCTCCCCAGACCTGTCAGTGGCTGGCAACTGGCACAACCCACCTCTCACCACTGCAGCCAGCCACTGACTGAACACAGCAGGAGCACGTACTGTACAGTACGTGCTCCTGCTGTGTTCTGTCTGTGGCTGGCCATAGTGGTCAGAAGTGGGCTGTGCCAGTCGCTGGCCTCAGATGGGTCTTGGGGGAAGCAGGTGATTGGGTGCTGCCGGTAGGAGGGATGGGCCACTAGACTACCAGGGATACCTGGTGTATGGGCAAAATGTAGAGAATTGGGGATGGGGGACATTATCTCAGATTGTGGATTGTGGGTGTCTTATATGGCACTTTTGTTGGGGCATGCAGCAGCCCTGTGGGGCTTTTAAAATGTATAAATAGGGCATGGGGCAGCCCTGTGGGCCATTTAACTTGGTACAGTGATCAGGCATGGGCAGTCCCATGGGGAAATAAACATGTACAGGGGGTGTGGGGCATGGGGTAGCCCTAAGGGGGATTATGGTATCTGGGGGCAGCGGTCGCCCTGAGGAGCAATCATGTGCTAGGGTCAGGGCAGTGTTGTGGGAAAGGGCAACATAACATGGGAGGGATGGGTGGTCTGCATATGCAGGCAACCCCCAGGGGTGTAGGTGCAGTTACGCCAGCTATATGCTAGTGTAACATACATGGATGGTTCTCCCCGAAGGTTGTTGTAGAATAGCGCCCTGAGGGACTTTTTTGCTGCCCTTTCAGAATAGATCACAATTGCTGCTGTAAACCCCCATAGTGACATGTCACAACGGATTTAGGGTATGACTCATGGCATAAGTCCACTTTGGTGCAAACAGGCTGATATGCAGAATACTGAATGTTGCATCTCCTGGCATAGCTTGCTACTTGCACCATTTTATTTGGTGCAAGTCAAGTTACACCAGGCGTATCCTTTTGACAATCGGGCCCACTGACCTGAACTATAATAGAGTGGTACAAATTACTGTCAAAGTCATCTCATATGTACTGATATGTGCAACATTTTATCCAAGTGTCACACAGTATTAATGTCTTACCTTATCGCGTCTATTTATGCCCTTTTGTGAATCTGACAAGTGCTATATAGCAAACCATTCAATGCAAACTTATATGTATCCATGCAAACCCTTTATGACAGAACTGTTAAATATTGCAAGGTGTCCAACATGGAAAAAAAAAAGGATGATACTTGCATCTGACTCCAACCTACTGGCTGTGTGCACGCCACTCAGGTGGCGTGCGATGTGGGACAGGCAATGACCTGCAGTGACAGCAAAAGACAGGCAAAAACACATTCTGTTGCTTTGCCTCTTTGAGACAGATGGCTGCTGTCAAATCAGCAGCAATGAGAATGATGATTGCCAGCCATAGTGATGTGTTGTTACCATCATAGTGGTCAGTGACAGACCTTGCTGGGGCTGACTGAGGGTCCTGTTAATCCTTAAAGTGGTTGGTCAATTACTGAAGGGTCGGCCTTCCTGCAGTGGACCTGCTGTGATTGTACCATCCCCAGTATTATTCAGATTTTCAGTACACAAGCGTTTGTAGGTGCTCAGCATTGGTGGGTGTTCAGTTCGAAATGTAGAACATAATGTCAAGGGCAAGGGCTGGATGAACAGTGAGGCAGACAGTACAAGTGATACAGGATCAGGATAGCCAAACTGCTTTCCCTCAGGACCATGGCTTCATCACAAGTGCAGCAAGTGGACAATTCTGTGTAATACAGACCAGAAGCAGACACAAGGTTGTAGAAGAGGTAGAGGTGGAGGAGCAGGAGACAAGGCTGTGTATTGCTACCCAGAGCTGGAATTGCTTGCTCGGCTGTTAAAATATCATTTTTTGGAGGAGGAGATGGTGTTGGTGACAGTATCACTGGGCTGAAGCAGGCATTGTCATTGTGGTGCTGGTTGTTGACAGGTTGAGGACACATGTAAATGGGTGAAAGGAAGCAGCAGCACAACAGTTTTGAAAGGGGAGCAGTAACAATCATGGCAATAACAGAAATTCTTGAGACGTTGTATAGGAATACACTAAGGGTGGGGAAAGGAGGGACAGGAAACATAATATTATTTTCATTAAGCATCAACATTTTCTATGAAGCAGCCCTCACAGTCTTCAGGACTGGAGTTATCACCTGATGGGAGTTTGTGCTCCAGTATTGATTCAACATCTGTGTTTTAAATAATTGATTAGCAGTTTTTTTCTTGGGACAATACTAACTTTACAGAAAGCATTTATATAGGTTTTCTAGAAGTGTTATGTTTGTTAAACACAGTGAGGCAGGTGCTATGTATTTTCACAATGTTTTAGAACTTTTATGAGCAAAACGCTAATCAATTTTTAGAGTTAAATTAAACCCTGCAGTGTCAGTAGTGTAAGACTTCTTTCTGCCAACAGCACCTGTCTTTTCATCATTTTCAGAAGATCCACTGTCAGGATGTGGTAGGAGCATGAATGTCATGGTCTTATGTGGAATGTTGGCCTTATTTATTTTTATAAATGTTAGAATTTACACATTCTTGGGTGACAAGTTAGTGTGCCAGTCATATACAATGGCACCAGCAACACTGAACATACACTCAACACTGACATTAGAGGGAGAGCAGCTAAGGTATTTTATCACCCCAGATGTCAGTGCCAGCCACTCAGTTACGTTGCTTGCCCAGTATAACAATGGCTTGTCATCAATTGCAAGTTATTTTTGATCAGTCATGAAACAATTGACCATGCATCATGCTGCTCTGAGTCCGTCCACTTCATCGTGCTCCTCCTCCATTTGTTCTTCCATGGGTGCAACTCCAACCTCGCTTAAGACATCCCAGATGGGATTGCTCATTTTGGTTTTTGGCTGCCTGTTTTCATAGTGCCATATGAAGATGACAATGCTGTGGTGGTGGTAGTAGTAGCAATAACACCAGGTGCCCTATGGGCCTTGAGCATCTGTTCCGCTCTGACCCTTCTGACAAGATGGTCAGTCACATTTTCTGTCCTCTGATGACCACCACCTAGTATTCACTCAAGGCTACACTTGTAACATGGGTCAAGCATGGTGGCAATGCCAAAGTCCTCAGACTGTAGAATTCCAACAATATGAGAGTTGGAGTCGAACACATGGAACATTTGCTGCATCAAGGCACAACTGTCACTGTCACTGCCTGCCTTGAGCGATTGCTGCACTTCAACCAGTGTCTGCCTCAGCATGCATAGTAAGGGGATGAACTGACTGATACAGGCACTGTCCCCACTTACTGCCTGCGTGACATGTTCAAAGGGACACAAAATCATTATCAGTTCAGCCACTAACCCCCACTGTTCTGTGGCTAGAGCCATGGACACTCGAGCACTATCACAACTGGCATGATGCAGCACATCATCCGACACAGCTTTATACTGCTCATAGAGCTGATCCACCATGTACAGTGTGGAGATCCATCTGGTCACCACATCCAGCTACATACGGTGCTGAGGTAGATGGTTCTCTATCTGAAGAAGGTGTAGGTGGTCATGGGTTTTCCCAGAATGGACAAACTGGACACAGATGTGGCGGGACACCATCAAGATATCCTTTACATCAGACTTCAAAAAAAATCCAAGCACACCCTATTCCCCACCCCCCCCAAAAAAAATGCAACACCAATACTACTAAAAATAGGCAACTTACTGTGTGGTTGCAAATGGAGTGGGGGTCTTTTGGTTTTCACTGTGTGAAATCACCCAGCTACCAGCATTGAGGTGGACCTCCCATCAGCTGGGTCCCTACTCTACACTGCACTGCCTGAACTGGCTTACCTATATAGGGTGCAAAAAAAAGCCAAATTGGCTTAACAAGTGTGTGGACACAGCCAAAGTGCTGGCATCTGCAGGGGAGCTAGTTAAAAAAAGGCCATACTTCTATGTGTGTTCAACTCAAAAACAAATAAATAATTGTCTCACCTAAGGATACACAAACTGCTAATTGCAATGAAAACCACAGAGTGCCACAGACATGGCTTACTATAACAGACTTAAAAAAAATCAGTGCACACCCTATCCCTCCTTCCCCCCAAAATGCAACAACAATACTAACCAAAAATAGGCAACTTACTGTGTGGTTGCAAATGAAGTGGGTGTCTCTTGGTTTTCACTGTGTGAAATCATCCAGCTACCAGCGTTGAGGTGAACCTCTCATCAGCTGGTTCCCTACTCTACATTGTACTACCTGATTTGGCTTACCTATGTAGGGTACAAAAAAGTCAAATTACATCAGGATGGCTAAGAAACCACTGGATCATTAGATTGAGGTAGTGTGCCAAACATGGCACTCAGGAAAACCCAGCATCACTTATGCATTTGATGACATTGGAGATGTTATCGCTCACAATGAAGCCAGCTTTCTTGGAGCATGAGTGCAGCCACTCATCAATCTCCTCCAGCAGCACTTCAAGCATTTTCTTTCCTGTGTGGGATCCAGGCATGCTTTTCATCGTGAGCATCACATACTGCTGAATACTGGTAATGTTGCTACCACCACAGTTTGCCTTGCTGCACTGTCTTCCACCATGACCAGATTCAAAGATCACCCAAGGCACATGTGCTCAATATGCTGTAATGCACATATAGGAGCTGTCAGCTGTTCTCCCACTTGTCCACATATCCATTCTCAAATGGATGAATGGTGATGACAAATGCTTCAGTGCATGGAACACCACCTATTTTACTATGCCATGCAGTTCAGGAACAGCATGTTTGGAGAAGTATGTTCTTGATTGCACCTTCCACTTTGGACAGGCACAGGCTGCAATCCTTCAAAATCTTTCATTCTCAACAAATGAGAATGGTAGCAGGTTGAGTGCAAGCATTTCTGCAGCAGTTGCACTAAGCTCCCATGCAGTACCATGATTCACAGGATATTTTCTTTGCCATTTGAACATATTCTGAGGTTTTGGCTGTACTTTATGGGGAACTGGGCTGCCAAACAGATGACCTCATTTTGGCAGCTCAGAAGGGGTTGTCAATGACTGCAGAAGCGTATGTGTGCAGATCCAGTGACACAACTCATTTTAGATGTTGGTATGGTGGCTGGTGTTAATGTGGAATGACTATGGAGGGGACTAATCAAGCTGCCACTGCTGCTATGATTACTAGTAATAGCAACCACCTCCACATCCTCCTCCTCCACTATGTACTTCCCTTCAGTGGCACCACCAAAAGGTGGTGAGAATGAGGGACCAGGGCCAACTGCACCAGTTTCCTTCTGCTGCTTATGCCAGTGGAGAGGGTGTCTGTTCTTTAAGTATGTGTGCTGACAACTGTTGCCTAGGTGGTTTCCCTTCTTCCCCATACTGCTCCATACTTGACAAAGCTGACATACTGCCACCATTTAATTAGCTGGGTCCAGTATATAGAAGTCCCAGACTAGGGAGTTTGTCTGCCTTTTTTTTGATCAGTCAAAATGTGTTGATCAGCTAAAAGCTATTACAAACATGTAGTAAAATAACATAAAGACAGTACACACATGAATACCATCTACAAAAACTTCTTCATATTCTCACAAATTCATATTGCACATACCAGTTCCTTATGGTTATAAATACTCATATCAATACATTAGGTCAATATTTAATCAGATTGCACAGTCAGTGTTAAAAGCACCCATTTTTCTTTTTATCTGAAAAAAATCCTTAACCTATAAACTTTTGTTTTAAATATAAGTTTTAACTTTAGGAGGAACCTAATTTTGGCAGCCTAATGAGACAAATAGATACCCTCCAACCATATTCCTCTTACTCCATTGCTCCATCCAAATTACCCTTCAAACTGTCAACCCACAGCATCATTATAATTTGCTATATGTCTTTTTCTTATCTTTGTAATTTCAATGCGATAACGTGTAAGTTTATTTTAAGAAATTAACATTTTCTGAGTTAAAAAAGAGATCTAATAGAAACCTGGACAGAATATGAGAAGAGCCTATTAACTCATATATATGCTTCTCTCTAGCTTTATTGTACCAGGAGCATCTAAATATAACATGTACCAGATCATCATCTTCATTTAAAGTGCAATAACATACTGTTGACTGATTTAGGATCCTGCCATATCTTGCTGTCAGCACATTATTTGGAAATACTTTGAATCTGTACTGTGCATGTATGTGTCTATATTGGGGTACTTGCACAGCCACTAAGAAATATTTTAGTTGGTGTTCCACGGTATTCTTTACCAACCATCTGGAGACCTTCAGAATGTTATCTTGTTAAGATCATCTTTATTGACAATATTTTGTATTATTTATTTTATATATTTGATATACAAGATAGAAATCATACTTTTTTGATCAATCCACGATTTTAAATAGTAAAGATCCAAAGTTTTTTATAAATTGTCTACTGAGCTGAGCCAGTCACCCTGCTTATATGAAAGTGAAATATTTTTTCCCGTAAGGAACTAGACAGCAATGAGTGCTTTGCTTTAGATGGCAGTTTGATCCAATAGGATATTATATGTTCTTGAACAGGAAAACTGAAGCTGATTTGTCCCAGCTGTGTTCTTAGCAGCACATTAAGTGTACTAGGTGGAATTCTTAATTGTTGTTTATGAATTTTATTGAGGACTGAATCAATGTTGTTAAAATTTTCCATACCCCATGCTTCCACTGCGTATGCAGCTAGTACAGTATTTTTTGCATTAATAGCCTTAATAATTAGTTTAGCAATTTTGCTTCCGTAAAATATATTGAATTTTTTTAAAAGTTTAAAAGAGTTCTCTAACTTTTTGGCTGTCCATTCAATGTGCTTATTCCAATTGGTGTTACTTGCAAATAGGACCCCTAAATATGTAACTTCGGTTACAAATTCCAATTTGTTTCCCACCAACGTTAGTGGTCTCTGTTTATGCTTTTTTCCAAATACCATCATTTTAGTTTTGTTTGAATTTGTCTGAGATTCTGAGATTTGCACAGTACTTCTAATTTGTTTAATGATCTCTGGAGATCCAATTTACTAGAAGTGATAATTGCTAAATCATCAGCATATGCTAATACGGTGGTATGTCTATTATTTATCTTAACAAGATGGAATAAAGGGTCATTCAAATCAATGATTATGTCATTTGTGTATCTATTGAATAAACTGGGGGCAAGAACACATCCCTGTCTAACTCCAATGTTCGTAATAATATTTTTGGTAAGCACAGTAGGCCAGCTTTAGTATACTTAATTTGAGCCCAGGTACTTGGGTGCAACCCCCTTGTTCCCAGGGGTTACAAGAATCCCATTAGAGTTAGTGGCAAGCAGAGAAGGCAGCTAGTGATTTGCCAGGAAATGGATTTCACTCTGTCTCCTCTGCTGGGAGTTGGAGAGGTGATGTCACTTTAGAACTCTCACAGCAGCATTAGCCACACAGCCAGTTGCTGTGAGTGAGTGAGATAGAATTCTGTAGTCAGTTGGTGGCTGGAGTCTGCAGAGTGCAGTTGCAGTTCCAGCAGCAGTTCTGATAGAGAGCTGCACTGTTCTAGTTTGTTTTTCTTTCTCACCCTAGTGGAGTACAGCCTTTTTTCAGCTTTGTGTAAGTGGTGGAAACTGTCTCTAGGGATTTCCTGTGTTTCATCCCAGGTGGGATGGAGCAGGCTGCCAGGATGTTGGGAGCAATCCTTTGATCCTACCAGGACATTGTGAAGCTGCCTTGTATGACAACTTCTTGTGAGTACTTTTATTTTGTCTAAGTCTGCCCAGGAGTACCTGCATTTTAAGGTGAATTTCTCTGTCAAAGAGACCCTGTCACCTAAGAGATTTAAACGTTGGCTTCTACTTTTCTATATAATATTTTGGGGATTCTTTAGTGTTCAATGGAGGGATTATGATACTGTGGTATGCAGATTTGTGGTGTTTTGTTTGTGTTTTCTCTTTCAGGTGTTCCTGATGAAGAAAGAAGAGAAGACTAGAAGAGGATGTGGGAACTTGCCCGAGTTATCCTGTTCTTTAGAGTGTTTTAGGATATTGTGTAGTTGTTAACATGTGTTAACCATTGTTTCTTCCACAGGTGTATGTGTGGGGGATGTAGGAGTCTAATGTTGTGTATAGTATTTTGTTCTTGTGTGTTTTTTGGTTCACATGCATCCTGGGTTGAGGGGAGGTTCCCCTGTGGGTAGTTTGGATAGATAGATTTTCCCTGGAGGGCTAGGGGGATAGACAGGCTGTGATCCTGACCAGCCATAGGGGTTGCAGAGGACATGCTTTGGGCATTTCTCCCAGAGCCACAGATTCTCCACAGTAAGATCATAGAGTAGGGGCTGATGAGTCAGTCAATGGCCTCTGGGCCCTTAGTGTTGTCTGCCTGTGCCTGGCACATGGTAGGGGAGATGGTAGTGCTACCTCCCTGTAGGCAACACATGGGGTAGGATGATCTGGTGCCAGGTAAGACAATGACTGTGGACAGTCATTTACCTAGCTGAGGGTGAGTGTAACCCCCATGTTCCCAGGGGTTACAAGAATCCCATTAGAGTTAGTGGTAGGCAGGGAAGGCAGCTGGTGATTTGCCAGTAAATGGATTTAACTCTGTCTCCCCTCTGCTTCTGGTCTCAACTGGGAGCTGGAGAGGTGATGCCATCTTAGAACTCTCACAGCAGCATAAGCCATACAGCCAGTTGCTGTGAGTGAGGGAAATAGTAGTCAGTTGGTGGCTAGAGTCTACTGAGTGCAGTTGCAGTTCCAGCAGCAGCTCTGATAGAGGGCTGCAGTGTTCCAGTGTTTTTTTTTCTCACCTTAGTGGAGTACAGCATTTTTCCAGCTTTGTCTAAATGGTGGAAACCATCTCCAGGGATTTCCTGTGCTTCATCCCAGGAAGGAGTGAGCAGGCTGCCAGGATGTTAGGAGCAATCCACTGATCCTACCAGGACATTGTGAAGCTGCTTTTTGCGACAATTTCTTGTGAGTACTTTTATTTTGTCTAAGTCTGCCCAGGAGTACCTGCATTTTAAGGTGAATTTCTCTGTCAAAGGGACCCTGTCACCTAAGAGATTTAAAAGTTGGCTGTCCTCAGTGGAGTCCAGTATGTGACCATCCATGTTAGCAGAACTTTTACCTTTGACACCCCTGAGGTGTTTTGCTGATGTTAAGTATACAATACATTTCTAGAGAGCATCAACAGTAACTTTTGGTACAATGTGATGTGTATTTTCCAGAGGGATGGCTGAGTATGAACTTGGAAACAAAAGGTGGGAGACCCCCCATCTGGAGTGACCAGTTTAGCACTCCAGGTTCTGAAGGGCACCTGTGTGTTTTTCTGTAAGTGCATGGGACCAATGCCTGAAGGAACATTTACCCCACTGAGTGGGTTTTCTCCAGTTTTACCCCAATGAGTGGGTTCTCTCCAGTTTTACCCCAGTAGTGGATGTTTCTCCAGTTGAGCCTCTAGTGCTCCATCATGGTGAGTGTGCCACAACTTATCCTATGCTATATGAGAAGTGTCCAAGTACTGGCCGTGTGTACTTAGTCGAGGGAAATTGCTTGTGTGTGTTCTACAGGTGGCTAGTCGACAATTTCTGTCATCCTATGCTAAATGGGAATTTTGGAGTTCTGTACCTCAGATGTCTGCTTTTACCATATGTGTAAACCCTTGGGGGTCCATCTTTGCTTTGTGTGTTCCTACTTTATTACAGAATAAAGCCATACTCGTGAATCCCAACCTGGTATGGACATTTATGTTATTCCTTCCTGTGTGTGGAGTTACTTGGGTACCCCTGTCCAGAAGTGCAAACTTAGCATAGCCCTGAGCAAAAGTTTTCTCCCCGGAACCTGGGTTGTGGCCATGTATTGGTCCCACCAGGTGTGTGCCTAGTAGCCACACTTGGTTTGTGTTTTGCAATGTCTACTACATCTGCATATCCCAGCTTGTCTATGGCGGCAAATCAATGTAACCTCAACTCCTCTCTCTTTCCCCTAGACTATGGGAGGTGTGCCTGCTAGTTAAATAAGGGGCCAGTGGGGGGTTACATGTATACATAATTTTAATGAGAGTTATAAGATCCCAGTCAATTCCAAAGATAAACATTTTTTCCTATAACAGGGAGTTCAAGACGGTGTCAAGGCTGAAGAAAAGTTGACAAAAACGACAAAGATGGGTTGCTTCTTGATTCTAGTATACATTTCAATAATGTGATTCAGTAGGAAAATTTGGGTTACAATACCCAGGTCTGTTTTAAACCTCGCCTGTAAATCAGATAATATTTTTGATGTTTTAAGCCAGAATATTAATCTATTGAGCAATATTTTTGCAAATATTTTTGAAATGGTATCTAATAAACTGATAGGTCTATAGTTTGAGGGGTCTTTATGTGAACCTATTTTTTATGTATTGGAATGACATGACTACCCAGCCACAAATTAGGAATGTCAGCATACATAGCTAATTTATTAAAGTAAGACACTAAACAGTTTACCGACCTGTCTATATTAATTATTATAAAGTAAATTGGAATCTTATTGGGGACTGAGGCTTTATTGCTTTTGAAGCTTTCTATTGCTGTTTTAACTTCAGAAACTGTAAACCACTGAAAAGACTAACTTATTTCCATACTGTCCATAGTTACCAGAACTGTTGCATCACAAATTACAGATGAATAATATTTTATTCAGATATCAGGCTCTATATACCATATATATCATAATGCGTTTTGTAATTATTTGTACCCATTGCAACTAATGACCAATACTTTTTAGCATTTTTTTCTTCTATAGCTTAGAGCATTGAATTCCATAATTCCTACTGATGAAGCGTACGCTGTTTATTAATATGTTCTTTATAAAGTTTCCCACAGCTATTGACATTTTTCACATTTAACTTTATTGTTTTTTTTACCTATCTGGTTAAACTACATAGAAACCTAGAAACTTAGACTTTGTCGGCAGATAAGGACCACTTGGCCCACCTAGTCTGCCCACGTCTCTACCTACTGGATAAGATGCAGATCCTGGCCAACCAACAGCCTATTTCCTCCTACCCCCCCACAAGAATTGCCATATGTCTGTCCTATGCATTCTTTTTTTTTTTACTCCCCTCCTCCTCGCGACCCCCTTCTCTTCGGGAGACACTCTTGCTTTTCAGCCCTCACTCACCTACCTGGTGGCCAGTACAGTCCATCCCCCATGGAGCCGTGGTTATCCCCCCAGGCGGGGTACGGGGTGGGGGCCCATGCACCCCGAGAAGTCTATCTTTCGTCGTTATGCTGTCTCTGGGCAGGTAGGGGCTTTGAGGGTTGGGGCATGGTGCTCCATCTACCAGGAGGCCGCGAGGTGTTTTTCTGGTGTTCTCTCATGATGTGCCATGTCCCCTGACATCAAGGCGCTAAGCGCCGTCTGGCACATCGCCCCCCCTTGTTAGCCATCGGTCTTGTTATACCTCGGCAAGAGTCGAGCTCTGGTTCCCCCCTCCCCGGAGAGGGCAGGCAGTCCCTGGGATGCTCAAGCCCTCTACCCGGCCCGGCCCTCAGCTTCCAGGCTCGTTCCAGACCTGGGTCGCTGGCGTCATAGCGGAAATCCAACCACTGCACCGGCGGACTGGCGATGTCCTATGCATTCTTGAATTCTACCACAGTTTTAGACCCCACAACCTCCCCAGGAAGGTGGTTCCATGCTGGTGCTGGTGCTTGTGCGGCCATGGCTCTCCAATCTAGCCACCCTAACCACCACTCCAGGATGCTCAAGAGCATCCAGCCAAGGCGGATCCAGCCCTTGATCAGGCTCACTGCTGATGCGGCCATAGCTCTCCAAGCTAGCCACCCTAAACACCACTTTCCAGACCTGCAGTATCATCCAGCCAAGCCAGATCCAGCCCTTGATTGGGCTTGCTGCTGGTGCAGCCACGGCTCTCCAAGCTAGCTGCCCTAACCACCACTCCCGGACCTGCAAGAGCATCCAGCCAAGCCAGATCCAGCTCTTGATCGGGCTTGCTGCTTGTGCAGCCATGGCTCTCGATGCTAGCCACCCTAACCACCACTACTGGACCCACAAGAGCATCCAGCCAAGCCGGATCCAGTCCTTGATCGGGCTTGTTGCTGGTGCGGGTGCGGCTGTGGCTCTCCAAGCTAACCACTCTAACCAACACTCCTGGACCCGCAAGAGTGTCTAGCCAAGCTGGGTAAGTCTATAGCCGGGCTGGTGAAGCCTTGAGCAGCTGTGATTGGCTCCTGCTCAGTGCTTTTTGCCCTGATTAGACTCCCATTTTTTGCCCCTGCTCCTGATTGGCCCTTCTTTCTTCTGCACCCCTGGGTATTTTTCTTGGCTTCTGTGCTCACCTCAGGCATAGCAAAGTGCCTAAATTTTGTGTGATAGCAATTGGGCCATTGTCTGCGTAAAAACAGCTATTTTAAACTATGTTGATGTTAATGCTTAAACTCCTGCTGTAGCTCGGGAACGTTAGTATTTCACTACAGTAAAAAAACGCTGTTTGAAATTGTTGTTTGCCTTGCCTCCTGCTCTGACTCTCTATAACTCTTAATTTTTCCTCTCTTTCTTCCTGAACCTCCTCACTCTAACCTTTCTAGCTCCCTGCCTTCCTTGGCTCCTGGACAAGTTGCTGCTTGTCTCAGGCCACCCTCCCCCCCGCCTTTCCACTAGCTAATTCTCTCTTCACCTTGCCATCTCCATGCCCCCCGATATCGGCGTCAATCCTCATTTGTCTCTCTCCTCCCTAAGTCTACCCTGTCTGTGATTTCCTCCTCTGGATCCAGCCCTTGATTGAGCTTGCTGCTGGTGCAGCCGCAGATCTCCAAGCTAGCCGCCCTAACCACCACTCCCGGACCCGCAAGAGCATCCAGCCAAGCTGGGTAAGCCTACAGTCTGGGCCAGGGAAGCCGTGAGCAGCTGTGATTGGCTCCTGCTTTGCGCTTTCTCCCCCCTGATTGGACTCCCATTTTTCACCTATGCTCCTGATTGGCCCTTCTTTCCTCTGCACCTCTCGATGCTTTTCTGGGCTTCTGCGCTCACCTCAGGCATAGCAAGATGCCGACATTTTGCACCAACCCCCTCCACCCCTCTGATCTTCATAAAATAGACCTAAGCACTGCCCACCTGTTCTCAAGACCCGCCTTGCTTCAACTCGATTGGGCCACCTCCTAGAGTTCATCCTCCCCACTCTAGTTTCATACTCGATCTCCTCCCTTTTTCTTTTCATTTCACTCTACTGATCCTCCCTGTCTGCCCACCACCCACTCTGTTGCAACCCTTCCCTGCACTAGCACTGCCTCTTTCACCGTTCTGATTTACCATGTACTTCTCCCCAAATCTTCTCATACACCTCTCTATCCTCACCTCCCTGCTACACCTCTCGTACCGTCCTTGGTGCTGCTACCCCTCTCCCCCTCTGCTTACCAACTCAATAACCCTTATCGCCACCTAGGCACACTCCATTTTGAGCCTTGCTCCCTTAAGCAGCCCCCCCAGCTCCTGATTGGCAGGTTCTGAGTTTCTTCAGATTCGGGCACTGGCCCCACCTGTCCCCACTATCATATATGTCAACTCTCTGGGACAAACGCCTACAACCCCGTCCATGTCCTGACAAGCAAAGGCCACATAATTTATCTTTCAAGAAACTCTGTTTGTGCACCTTAAAGCTCCTGCTCCTCCTCCTGCAGATGTCAGGTGACATGCACCCTAATCCAGGCCCTACCCCCACTAGTCCAGCCTGCCATGCTAAACCTTCTGGGGGTCTGATCTTCGCAACCATCAACGTCTGCAGCCCGATGTCTAAGCTGGATGCTGTTTGAATCTTTGTTAACCAACACCAGCCTGATATCTTCTCAGTTGTTGAAACTTGGCTGACACCCAAAATTCCAGACTTGGCAATCGAACTACCAGGATACAATGTACACAGACTTGATCCTGTCTCCAAAAGAAGAGGGGGTTGTGCTATCTACGTCAAAGACTATCTCATGGGGTGCCCTATTTCTACCACCCCTATGACTCCGTAGGCCAGATTCTACCAATTAAAATTCTCCTTGGGGCCCACAACAAAGCCCTCACCATTGTCTCTGTCTACATCTCTCCAAAAGACCAAGGGAAAAGCCTCAGTTCCACTCTGACTTTTATCAGAACCCTATTAATGGGATCTGAGACAATCATCCTTGACAACTTTAATATTAACTGGCATGCATCCGATATAGGTGCCTATAGGGATGCCAACTCGGCTGCAAACCTTTCACAATTGGGCCTCTCCCACACAAGAAAAAACTACAAAACTGGCACTAGTACCCTGCTGGACTGGATCCTGACCAGTCATCCTTCTTGTATCTCAAACACCGCCATGTTCCTTGACTCTTTTAGTGACCATTCCCCTGTTATTTATGAATGGTCAAACAAATTTTGCAAACCCTCACCTAAAGTCATCACCAGCAGAGTTCTCCCTCGTGGTCAGCTGATTCACCTTAAATCATGCTTCAGTCAGTATGATTGGTCCCCCATCTACAAAGCCACTGATGTTGACTCAGCTCTCAACTATTTTGTTTCATCCTTCAATGCTGCCTGCGACTCCTATGCTCCTCTCAAAAAGTGAAAAGTGAAGCCCTAAAAAATCCCTGGCTAACTGGTGAGCTTATGGTGTAGCTGAAATTGAGGGACCACCTCTGAGCCCTGGCTAGGGTCTCTGGTACTCAAACTGTTATTCAAAATTACAAACGTGCCCATAACAACTGCATGAAATCCATCAGACTTAAGAAAAGCTTGTACTACAGAGAAGCTCTCTCTAATGCCTGGGGAAATGGAAGTGAGTTTTGGAAGAACATTAAAGAAGTCACAGGGAAGCAGTCAAAATCCTCTCCAACAATGCTAAATGTTGATGGGACATCACTCTTGAGCCACTGGTCATTGCTAACACCTTCAATGATGCGTTCACTGACCTAAGTAGTGTTCTCCCCTCTGATTTTTTCCTGGCTTCTGAACCCCCTACTCCCTGTAGCTATCCAACTCTTCCCAATCACCAGCCATGTAGCTATCCCACCCCATCAAACCACCCACCTTTCTATTTCAAAATTATAAAGAAGTATGTAGCCCGCAAATATATCACCAAAGCAATATCCAAGTCAAGAACTAGTGGGGACTCGCTTGACCTCAAACTGCTATCTATCACCCTTGATGAGGTCCTAGGTCCACTTACTCATATTTTTGACCTCTCCCTTAGTCTCAGCCAATTCCTAGACATATGTAAAGCTGCTACTGTTATGCCAATCCACAAAAACGGTGATAAGACCAACCATGGAAACTATCATCCTATCTCCATACTCCCTCCTCTCTCAAAGGCTCTGGAACGCATAGTGGCCGACCAACTTACAGACTTCCTCTAAAAATATAACATCCTATGTTCTAAACAACATGATTTTAGAAAAGGACACAGTATATCATCAGCCTTACTGGAATTCACTGGAGAGCTACATACCGCTCTGGATAAAGGTCAGCTAACCCGGGCCATTTTTGTCGATCTGACAAAAGCGTTTGACACTGTACATCATTGTCTGCTGATTGAACAGCTCCGGTCTTCTGGGCTCTCCCCTGACACTACAGACTGGTTCAATAGCTACCAAGACAATTGGTCACAAAGAGTAAAGATTGCTGGGGTTCTCTCTGATGCTAGGCCAGTCCTCTTTGGAGTCCCCCAGGAGTTCATCCTGGGCCCCCTACTATTCTGCCACTTCCTGAACACCCTTCCCCAATCCTGTTCTGAGCAAATCATTCTTTATGCTGATGATGCAGTAATTATCACCTCTCACAAGGAACCTGAACCACTTCAACGCAATCTTCAGCAAGGCTTTGCTGCCATTGAGAACTGGTTTAGTAGGCACAAGCTGGTCCTTAACCATAAAAAAAAACAAGGTTATGCTTTTCAACAGCCATCACAACCAGCACAGGCATTGCCCCCTCATCATCACAACTAGCTTTGGAAGCCTCGTTCAGCCACGTCCCCAGGGTCTGTGTGGTGGCTGCTTGTGTTTGTCTGTGTCTGTAACTTAGTTTTTGTGGATTTACATGTTTTTCTGCTTGTGGTAAATATACCATTCTTGCTCACTACATCCGTGAAAGTCTCCTGGACTGGATTTCTGCAAAAAAATCATCATCAGGTATTTTTATTTTCATTTTAAAATCAACTTTTTGGAAGCTATCCCAAGCAAAACATAAGTGAAGCAACTACATCTGACAAACTTGGTGACTCTGGGTCCTGCTGGAATCCACATTTTCATCTGACCTGCTCCATGATCTGTATGTGGGCTTTTCAGCAACCTGTTTGAATGACAAAGAAGCATACAGACAAAGGGATTTCACATCCTGCATATGTGCAGGCACAAATAATCACCTTCAGGAATTTTAACATTTCAGTGACTCTGGACCTCAGCTGTTGATCATTCTTTTGGCTTTTGACTTCACCACCAGGTACCTATCTGCAAGTGACTGGGTGCAACTGACAAGCTACAACACAGATAAATGGGCATATCATCCTCTATTACTAACAACCTCCTTGCTCTGGGTCCCTAGACGCCTGCACTGGTCCAAGCCGCATAAGCCTCAGAAGTGTAATTCTATTGACTACGAAGTACAGCAACTGTCTCTTAAACTCCTACTCCTCCTCTTGATATCAGGAAGTGTCCCCAAATCCTGGCCCTGTCTCTACAGTACAACAAAGCCTGCAAAATGGAGGGGCTCAAAATTGCTACCTAAATATCTGCAGTCTCCTCCCAAAACTGGCCTCCCTTCAAATCTTTGCCAACCAACACAACCCGGATATCCTTGCCATCGTCGAAACTTGGCTGACACCTAATACTCCGGATCATGCCATCTCTATACAAGACTACAAGATATTCAGGCTGGATAGGACCTCGAAAAGGGGTGGTGGGTGTGCAATCTACATAAAGGACTACCTCACCTGTCTCCCTGGTTCTTACCCCACCACAGAAACCTCAGTGCAACTCCTCCCTATCAAGATACTACTTGGTGCCCAAAACAAAGTCCTCATGATTGCTGCTGTCTATATCCCCACCAAAAGATCCTGATTCTGGCCTACAGGCTGTCCTTGAGTTCGTAAGTACACAACCTTCTGACATCGAACTCCTCCTTGGGGACTTTAATATAAATTGGCTTGCTCCTGATGCAGGGTCAAACAAAGATGCTATCCTAGCAGCAAATTTAACACAAGTGGTAAACTCCCCTACCAGGAAAAACTACAAATCAGGGACCAGCACCCTCATTGACTGGATCCTTACCAGCCACCCTACCCGTATAACCAATGTAAGTGTTCTCCCTGACTCGCTCAGTGATCACTCTCCAATAATATGTACCTGGACAAATAAGTTTCGTAAGCCGCCTCCAAAAACCATCTATAGCAGAGTCCTACCTTATGGCAACCTTACTCATCTCAAGACCTGTCTTAGGCAGATAGACTGGTCCTTGATTTACAAAACTCAAGATGTTGACCTAGCCCTTGATTACTTTATTACTACTTTCAACACTGCCTGTGACACCTATGCACCAGTAAAAAAGCACAAAATCAAAGCACTCACAAATCCCTGGCTCACAGCAAAGCTATTGGCACAACTCAAAGTAGGGATCACCTCTGGGCCACTGCAAGGCTACTGGCACTCTGTCGGACATTCAAAAGTATAAACAGGCTCGCAACCACTGTACTAAACAGATCCGCTTGATGAAAGCTCCTACTTCAAGAATGCCCTCTCCAACTCCTGGGGCAAAGGGAAATCCTTCTGGGACAACATAAAGAATATCATGGGTCAGCAGTCCAAATCCTCTCCTACAATAATGAATGTGGATGGAACCATTGCATTAGACCCAGAGATCATTGCAAACACCCTAAATGATACCTTCACGGACCTTAGTGGTGTCCTCTCATCTGATTTCTTCACTGATGCTGACCCTCCAATTTCTACATCTACTACTGCCTCTCCAACTAAACCACCCTTCCATTTCAAACTAGTAAAGGCACATGAAGTCTATAAATATGTAAAGCAGGCCATTTCTAAGTCCCGAGCAAGCAGCGACACTATTGACCTTAAACTTCTGTCCCTCACTCTGGAGGAAGTACTGCTCCCCCTCACAAAAATGTTCAATCTCTCCCTCTGCTACAGCCAATTCTCTAGGAAATGGAAGGCTGCAGTTGTCACTCCAGTGCACAAAAGTGGTGATAAGTCACTGCCTGGTAACTATCGCCCGATATCTATACTACCACCTCTCTCTAAGGCCCTTGAACGCTTGTTGGCGGACCAACTTTCAGACTACCTGGAAAAGCACAACATCCTATGCACTCAGCAGCATGGATTTAGGAAAGGGCACAGCACATTGACTGCCCTACTTGAATTCTCAGGAGCAATTCACAATGCCATGGACAAAGGAAACCTAAATGGAGCAGTCTACATTGACTTAACCAAGGCATTTGATACAGTTCACCATGGCCTACTTATCAAACAACTACTATCCCTAGGGCTCTCACAGGATCCTGGTGACTGGGTAAAAAATTACCTTGCTCAACGCTCTCAATCTGTAAAGTAGCTGGAGTTCTCTCAGACTCAAAACCGGTTCACTCAGGAGTTCCCCAGGGATCCATCCTGGGCCCCCTCCTTTTCAGCCTTTTCCTAAACTCCCTCCCCAAATCCTGCCCTGAACAAATAATCCTCTATGCTGACGATGCCGTGATTCTTGCCACTCATAAAGATCCGAACCTCTTACGCCTCAACCTTCAGCATGCTTTTTCCAAAGTTGAGATGTGGTTCCTTGAACATAAGCTGGTTCTAAACCACAAAAAAACTAAATCCTTGCTCTTCTCTAACCCAAAACAAGAAAGCGGCAAGTCCACTCACCATTAATACATACCTGAGAAATACCCTTGAACAAGTGCCAATTTTCAAATATCTTGGAATCAACTTTGATCAAGGTCTAACCTACAACTCACATTGATAGTACAGCAAAACTATTAATCAGCGGTGAGGATTCTGTATTGGAACCGACAGCTTCTTACCCATTCTGCACTGAGGATTGCCATCCAATCCTCTATCATCTCAGTCGTTGACTATGAAGCTAGTTATATACAGATCTGCCACTACTACAGCACTTAGTCGCATTACAACATCCCTAAATAAGGCCTGTCAGCTGCTAACTGGTGCACATTGACGCACCCACACATGTGAACTCTATGCTGACTCAGGTTGGTTGCAACTCTCAAACCGGATAAAGTACCTTACCTGCCTGATGGCGAAAAAATCCACTCTGGGCCTCACTCCACCCTGTATCCAAGACCTGTTATGCCCAAGCACTAGCACCCGTTTTACCAGAAGATCAGAACACCAGCCTCTCCAAGTCCCCCGATGCCGGACTTCTCAGGGACAAAGATCATTTGCCTATCATGCCCCCAGCTGGCTAAATGCCCTCAGCACTCATATTACTTCCTCCACCTCTCTAGGTATTTTCAAATCAAGACTTTTCTCTCACCTTGCCACCTCCAGCTCCTGTGACTGCCCTGATTAAACCTCCTATTTTCTCACTACCCACCCTGTTCCGTTATTTGACAAGACATGTTTGGGAAACGTTTTCTCCTGCTATTGTCTGCTCCCACCTTTCACTTACCCTCTCTGTTCTGGACTTTTTCCTATTTGTTTCTCCTAATCTGGCATGACCTCTTTCTTGTAATAATAATGTGATTATTGATATCTCATGTCCTTTTGCACAAATTATTTGATATGTATTTGTATATGTTTTCTTGCTCTTGACACAACACAAATTGTTGTGTTATCTATGTAACCTTTTGTACTGTACCTAATTGACGTGGAACCTTTGTAAAAGAGCCTCTGGCTCAAAGGTAGTAATTCCTAGAACAATAAACTAAACTAAACTAAACTAAACACCCTTGAGCAAGTTCAATCATTTAAATATCTCGGTATATATCTGGACCCAAACCTATCATATGGCTCCCACATTGACTGTGTTGCCAAAGCTGCAAATACTTGACTAGGCCTGCTATACCGCCACAGATGTCACCTTACCCTGGAAGCCTTGAGGATCGCTGTCTAGAGTTTGGTGGTCCCCATAATAGATTACAGCCTAATCATCTACGGTTCTGCATCAGCCACTGCGCTCAGATGAATATCGACATCTCTCAGCAAGGCTTGTAAGCTCATCACTGGTTCCCACCATCTGACTCATACATGTGACCTATGTGCGTAAGCTGGATGGCTACAACTCTCCAACCGCATAAGGTACTTAACCTGCACTATGGCTAAGAAAGTTACTATGGGCCTTGTGCCTCCCAGTCCAAGCACTACTGCAGCCCTGCCTGAATACTGGTAACACCAGGAGATCTGAAACTCAACTCTTCCAAGTTCCTCATTACCACACCTCCCAGGGCCAAAGATCCTTTGCCTGTAGGGGACCTAGCTGCTAAACAAACTCAGTCCTGACATCACCTCTATGACAAAACTTGCCCCTTTCAAAGCCAAGCTTCACCTTCATCTCATTGCTGCCAGCTCACGTGACTGCTACATATAACCAGCCCCACTAATTTTCCTCAAAGCAGCACCATGCACTTATCCCAATGGTGACTCCTACATATATCCTGCCCTACCTATGATCACCCTCCTCTACCCCATGCAATTTACCCTCCCCCTCTTTTTTCTCCTTTTTCCCCACTCTTTCTTTTCCTCCTTCCCCACTCTAGCACATCCCCCTCTCTGTTCCTTATATGTCATCCTCTATGCCCCACTGTATGTTTGACAAATGCATTTGGCTGCTCTCCCTTCCCATGGTATCCACCCTCCCCACTGTGTCCCCTTCCACCTTCCACATGTCTTCCCCTATGTGATCCAGCTATTGTACAGCTTATCCTAACCTCGGCATTGTATTTCTCCTAGTTGTAATTGTGTTGTACTGTAATTGACGTGGAACCTTTGTAAAAGAGCCTTGGCTCAAAGGTACTTGTAATCCTAGACTTAATCAATCAATCAACAACTTTATTTATCCAGGCAGACACTATTGAGCAAGCTCATTTGCAAGGTGGACCTGTATCTCACAAGTCATAAATGATACAAATGATCATACATCAATACAAAGGAGAAAAAAAAAGAGATAATACAATGTAATACATAGGAAGAACAGCAGCGAAATGAGTGAGGAGCGCATACATACTAAATAAAACCACACATAGTTACATGCAATAAGGAATACATTTGGGTAAAAAAAGAGGGAGAACCAGACAAAGACACAAATAAATGGGAAATACAGCCCTATAATCCAGGAGGATCTGTTTAAATAACTAATTATAAGCATAGGAGGTTAGGAGGGTGGACAGGGGAGTGGAGAATAGGTGGAGTCTAGAGTACAGGAGTACTTGGGGGTGCTCTCGGCAAAGGCGCTCTCTCCCCAGCAGTTTATGGCTTTACCATGACTCTGTTGAATTTGTATCCAGCTTAGTGGACTCGGGCATCAGCTTCAGGGGTGCCACCACCCGGTGAACGGGCATAGTACTGCGGTCGGGTAAGGAGCCCTGGCATGCTGTGGAGCCGTAAATCATAGAAGGTTGAAGCAATGACATACCTCTTTAATTAGTTTTGCATATAAAGTTTTAAATGATGAGACACTTACTGGGGTTTTTAGTTTCAGTAATTTTTGCATTTCGTTCCAGAGGGTTGTCAACGAGATGCTTATGGCTGCTCTCCCAATGCGCGTGCAGGCCCTGGGTATCTTTAGAGAAATTAGTGAGCAGCTCCTTAAGGCATAGGTTTGAAGATTGCTTAGAGGTAGGAGGTTGGAGATATAGTGTGGTAGTTTTGAGGTAATAGCTTTTAAGGTCCAAACTGCAGTGTTTCTGTTTCTTCTGTATTGCAGAGAGGTCCACCCCACAGCAGTGCATAGAGAGCAGTGGTGAGTAGAGGAGGGGAGGCCAGTAATGAAGTGCAACACTGTGTCGTATAAGACATCCAGTTTGTCCAGGAGAGAGGTATTGCAGTGACTGTAGGTGAAGTCAGCGTAGTCCAGCAAGGGGATGAAGGTGGTCTGGATGAGCTGTTTTTTTGCTATAGATGCCAGGAGACAGTTTATTCGGTAGAAGAACCCCAGCCTCTGCTTTAGCTGTTTTACCATGTCCTCCAGGTGTTCCCCAAAGGAAAGTTTGTGGTCTAGCCAAATTCCCAAATATTTGAATTTGGGGACATACTCTGGGTTTTTCCCCAGTAAGGTGGTGATAGGGGGTAAGGTGCCAATGGACAGGTAAGACTGAGTGTTGGCGGGGGAAAAGGTCATTGCCTTGTTTTTTGTAGCATTCAGAAGTAGCTTTTTTTCCCAGTAGCTGGTATTGGAGGGTGTCAAAGTCTTGTTGCAGGTCTGTGCGGGCAGTTTCTGGGGTTGATCAGCTTAGGTATAGAACTGTGTCATCCGTGAACAGGTGGATACTTGCTTTTTTATGCCAAGGTCTCTGCTGTTGAAGTATATGGTGAAGAGTATTGGACCCAGGATAGAGCCTTGGGGGAGGCCTCTTACTAACAGTTTAGAGAGTGGTAGCTCCCCATCTGCTTTAACCTGCTGGAACCTGTCCATGAGGTAGTCGTGGAACCATCCAAGGGAAGTAGAGTCAAGACCTAGGGCTTTTAAAGATGATAAAGAGTAGGGAGTGATCTACGGTGTTGAAGGCCTTGCTTAGGTCAAGGAACACAGCGCAAACAAATTTTTTGTTATCAAGGTCATTTTGCCAATCATTTGTTACCTTGGCCTGTGCTGTAACTGTACTGTTTTTGACTGAAAGCCTGACTGTAATGGATTTATGAAGTTTGAGTTTTCCAGGAACGCTAGTAGCTGTGTATTCACTATTTTTTCTAACAGTTTAGATAATATAGGGAGTAATGAAATTGGCCTGTAATTGTTTAAATCACAGGGATCCCCATATTTAAATAATGGGATAATGTGGGCAGTTTTCCATACGATAGGTAGAGACCCCTGGGATAGTGATAAGTTGAACAAATGTGTAATGGGCACTGCCAATACATACCAGGCCACCTTTAAGAAGTAGGGGTCTAGCGAGTCTGCCCCTGCACTTTTTTTGGTATCCAAGTGAAAGAGTAACTCTTTGACTTCTTTCAGAGAAGCAGGTGACAAGAAGAAGGTAGCATTTGTTAAATTTGGTTCAGGTGGTGGTGCAGGCATCTGAGAGTGCAGGTTGCAGGCAGGAGAGTTATCTAAGACTAGTCCACCTGAGGTGAAATGGTTGTTAAATGCTTGCAAAATTTCCTTTTTGTCACTAAGAAGGACATTGTTGGAGGAGATTTTAGAGGGGAGTGTCCTTCCTGACATATGACCAGAGAGGTCTTTTATTGTTGACCAGAGTTTGGATGGGCAAGTTGAAGTGGCATCTAGCTCTGTACGGTAGTAGTTGGACTTGGCCTCTCTGGTCAGCTTTGTGTAAGAGTTCCTGGCAGCTCTGAAAAGACACCAGTCTTTGTCAAGCTGAGATTTATGAGTGGTTTTCCACAGCTTTTCCCTTTTTAGCAATGCAGCTTTAAGTTGTGGGGTAAACCAGCGATGGGTTCAAGGTTTTAAATGAGTTTTGACCATTGGAGCATGGGTGTTGAGGGCCTGTGTTAATATTTCTTGGAATATGGTGTATGCATTGTTCGGTGAGGTAGACACTCTGCCAGAGTGGGAAGTCGTTAAGGTCATTGGCATAGGCATGTGGGTCAAAGTTTTGCTTTGATCTCTTGGTGGAGAATTGTGAAGTAGTTTTGGGCATATGATTTGTTCTCACTCTAGCAATAAAACAGTGGTCACTGACGTCAGCATGGAAGATACCCCAGCATGTGAGTAGAGGTGAGATTTGCTTACTAGTAGGACATCTATCAGGGTACTATTTGCTGGGTTTTTCTTATTAATGCATGTTGGTTCATTAATAAGCTGTGAGAGTCCACGGAAGTCACAGAGGGATTTGAGAGGTAGTGAGGTGCTGGTTAACCAGTCGTAATTAAGGACTCCCAATATTATAGTTTCTAGGTTGCAGGAGTCCAGCATGGAAGATAGATGAGTCAGGAGCAGGGGTCCAGCTGAGAGTGGCCTGTAGCAGCTGATGATATGAATGGCTAACACAGGAGTAATTTCAATTTTTAGGGATAAAAATTCATAAGCTCCAGCGTACGAGGAGGAATCGAGTATAGAAACTGAGAATTTTTCCTTGATATAGATGATGACTCCGCCACCCCTGGTTTCTCTGTCTGTTCTGAATAGTAGGTAGTTAGGTATTCCAATCTCCATATCAAGTCTGGCTGGCCGTAGCCATGACTCTGATATAACAGACACATCAGGATCGGTGTGGGTGATCCAAGCCTGGATGGAGGAGAATTTTTTTAGAAGGCTGCATGCATTAACATGCATGAAGCTAATTCCTTTTATTTTGGAGAATTCTGCAGAAGAAGTGATGTCACTCATAGGTCCAGGATTGAGCTCTACATTGCCTGAGCATAGTAATAGCAGAAGCACAAGCTTTCTTAGGACCGCAAGGGAAGACTTGAAACTTTTTGACCTTTTCCGGGTAGATGTAGTATCCAGGTAGATTTGCATGGGTATACTATTGGTCTCATGTTGACCTAACATCACGTAGCATAGGACCCTTGCTGTGAGGTGCCACGACATATTATTACTATGGGAGGGTAGCTGGTACTATTCGGCTGAAGTTAGGCTGCTTGATGCACACCTGATGTGCCACCTGATTTGGTGGGGGTATAATGGTACAGAGGTGTTGCAGACGGTGAGTATGTAGCTGATGTGTGTACACTGTATGGATTCAGGATGGATTTACTCACTAGAGTAAGTCCAGTCTAGTGAATTCCCTATTATAGGCAGAATACATACAGCAGTAAGGATCTGGAAGCATAATGCCATGGTGATTAGTGTGGGGAGGCAGGTAGCACTCCTAGAGAAGGAGGTGGGCTTCTTAAGTTGGTTTAGAAGCTAGTCTGAGGCGGTATCCCACTTCTTAACCATTAAGAATAATAATAGATCAGTAGGAAAGGGCAAAAAAGGAAGAGTAGCCAATAAGGAGCCAATAGGAATAAGGGGTGGAGCAAGATGATCTATATAAAAATGTAATGGGGGTTGGGCGGGTGGGTGAAAATTTGTGGATTTGCCATACCTCTCAACTCGCTGTGTATGGCTTTGTGGTCTCAGGTGTTGGCTTCTGCAGGGCCGGCCGCCCGGTGGTCGCAGTTCAAGCGGCGGAAGAGCTGGGAGCCCTGGAAGGATCTCGGCTGAAAAGGGAAGGAGAGAGGAGTCAAATAAGTACTGGAGGAGGACAAAGGATCTCACAAGCCAGTGATAGAAGAAATCTGCACTTGAATAGGGGTGATTTCCTTGGCACCTGGGAGTCTGGCTGCAGTACCAATTCAAGGAAAGGGCTGTAATCACTCTAACATTTAGATAACTTTAACAGGTAAAAATAGCTTTTTCAGTGAAGATTTAACAATTTCTAGCAGTTAGGCAGGAAGAAACATTCTACATAGATACATGTCAGTCTGTTTGGCTAGTAAAAGTGCGCCTTTGCACACTGCTAAAAGGTAAAGAATGGCGAAGCAAAAAGGTACCAATCGGAGTGTGCCTGGCAAAAGGCGCTCGCGCTCCGACTGGTTTGCGGCTTTGCCATACCTCTCAGCTGGCTGTGTCCAGCTTTGTGGTCTCGGGCTTTGGCTTCTGCAGCGCAGGCCACCCGGTAGCCGTGGTTCAAGTGGCAGAAGAGCTGGGAGCCCTGGAAGGGTCTCGGCTGAAGAAGGAAGGAGAGAGGAGCCAAATTAGTACTGGAGAAGGACAAAGGGTTTGACAAGCCAGTGACAGAAGAAATTTGCACTTGAATAGGGGCAATTTCCTTGGCGCATGGGAGTCTGGCTGCAGTACCAATTCAAGGAAAGGGCTGTAATCACTCTAACATCTAGTTAACTTTAACAGGAAAAAACAGCTTTTTCAGTGAAGATTTAACAATTTCTAGGAGTTAGGCAGTAAAAAGCAGTCTTCATTGATACATTTTTGTCTCTTTGGCTAGTAAAAGGGTGCCTTTGCGCTCCGCTTGACAATAAAGAATGGCGAATCAAAAAGTGACCAATCGGAATGAGCCTGTCAAAAAGCGCTCACACTCCAAATGGTTTGTGGATTTGCCATACCTCTCAACTCACTGTGTCTGACTTTGTGGTCTCAGGTGTTGGCTTCTGCAGCACCGGTCACCCGGTTGCCGCAGTTCGAGAAGCGGTAGAGTGGAGAGCCCTGGAAGGCTCTCGGCAGGAGAGGGAAGAGACAGGAGCCAAATTAGTACTGGAGGAGGCCAAAAGGTGTGATAAGCCAATGATAGAAGAAATTTGCTCTAGAATAGGGGTGATTTCCTTGGCATCTGGGAGTCTGGCTGCAGTACCAATTCAAGGAAAGGGCTGTAATCACTCTAACACCTGGTTATCTTTAACTGGTAAAAGCAGCTTTTTCAGTGAAGATTTAACAATTTCTAGAACTTAGGCAGTTAAAAACAGTCTGTATAGATAAATGTAAATCTGTTTGGCTAGTAAAAGTGAGCCTTTGGAATCCGCTAGATAGTAAAGAATGGTGAAGCAAAAAGGGACGAATCAGAGTGAGCCTTTGTAAAAGGCGTTCCTGCTCTGATTGGTAGCAGCTTTGCCATACCACACACTTCTCTGTGTCCAGCTTTATTGACTTGGGTGTTGGCTTCTACAGTGCCAGCCGCCAGGGGCTGCGGTTCGAGCGGCTGAAGAGCTGGGAGCCCTGGAAGGGTCTCAGCTGTAGAGGGAAGGAGAGAGGAGCCAAATTAGTACTAGAGGAGGACAAAGCATCTCTCAAGTGAGTGATAGAAGAAATTAGCACTTGAATGGGGTGATTTCCTTGGTGCCTGGGAGTCTGGCTGCAGTACTAATTAAATGAAAGGGCTGTAATCACTCTAAAAATCCAGTTAACTTTAACAGGTAAAGCAGCTTTTTCAATGAAAATTTAACAATTTCTAGCACTTAGGCAGTAAAAAATAGTCTACATAAATAAATTTCAGTCTGTTTGGCTAGTAAAAGTGTGCCTTTGTGATCCGTTAGACAGTAAAGAATGGTGAAGTAAAAAGTGACCCGTCTGAGTGAGCCTGGCAAAAGGTGCTCGGGCTCCAATTGGTTTGCGGCTTTGCCGTACCACTCACCTCACTGTTTCTGGCTTTGTGGTCTCGGGCATTGGCTTCTGCAGTGCTGCCCGCCCGGTGGCTGCAGTTCAAGCGGCTGAAGAGCTGGGAGCCCTGGAAGGGTCTCGGCTGTAGAGGGAAGGAGAGAGGAGCCAAATTTTTACTAGAGGAGGACAAAGCATTTCTCAAGCGAGTGATAGAAGAAATTTGCACTTGAATGGGGCAATTTCCTTGGTGCCTGGGAGTCTGGCTGCAGTACTTATTAAAAGAAAGGGCTGTAATCACTTTAAAATCCAGTTAACTTTAACAGGTAAAAGCAGCTTTTTCAATGAAGATTTAACAATTTCTAGCGCTTAGGCAGTAAAAACCAGTCTACATAGATAAATTTGAGTCTCTTTGGATAGTAAAAGTGCTCCTTTGCGCTCTGCTAGACAGTAAAGAATGGTGAATCAAAAAGTTACCAACCAGGCAAAAGGCGCTCGTGCTGTAATTGGTTTGTGGCTTTGCCGTACCACTCACCTTGCTGGGTCTGGCTTTGTGGTCTTGTGTGTCGGCTTCTGCAGTACCGGCCACCCGGTGACCCGGGTTCAATCGGCAGAAAAGCCTGGAGAATTGGAAGGGTCTCAGCTGTAGAGGGAAGGAGAGAGGAGCCAAAATAGTACTGGAGGAGGACAAACGGTGTGACCAGTCAGTGATAGAAGAAATTTGCTCCTGAATAAATGCAATTTCCTTGGCGTCTAGGAGTCTGGCTGCAGTACCAATTCAAGGAAAGGGCTGTAATCACACTAACATCTAGTTTTCTTTAAGAGGTAAAACAGCTTCTTCAGTGAATATGTAACAATTGCTAGCAGTTAGGCAGTAGAAAACAGTCTACATAGATAAATTTCAGTCTGTTTGGCTAGTAAAAGTGCGTCTTTGGCTTCCGCTAGACAGTAAAGAATGGTGAAGCAAAAAGTGACCAATCGGAGTGAGCCTGGCAAAAGGCACTCACGCTCTGATTGGTTTGTGGCTTTGCCACATCTCTCAGCTAGCTGTGTCTGGCTTTGTGGTCTCGGGCATCAGCTTCTGCAGCACCGGCTACCCAGTGGCCGCAGTTCGAGCAGCGGAATTGCTGGGAGCCCTGGAAGGGTATCGATTGAAGAGGTAAGGAGAGAGGAGACAAATTAGTACTGGAGGAGGAAAAAGGGTCTCACAAGCCAGTGATAGAAGAAATTTGCTCCTGAATAGGGGTGATTTCCTTGCTGCCTGGGAGTCTGGCAGCAGTACCATTTCAAGGAAATGGCTGTAATCACTATAAAATCTAGTTAACTTTAACAGGTAAAAACAGCTTTTTCAATGAAGATTTAACAATTTCTAGCACTTTGGCAATAAAAAACAGTCTACATAAATACATTTCAGTCTGTTTGGCTAATAAAAGTGCGCCGTTGCGCTCCGCTAGATAGTAAAGAATGGTGAAGCAAAAAATTGACCAATCAGAGTGAGCATGGCAAAAGGGGCTCATGCTCCAATTGGTTTTCGGCATTGTCGTACCACTCACCTTGCCGTGTCTGGCTTTGTGGTCTCGGACATACGCTTCTGCAGGGCCGGCTGCCCGGTGGCTGAGGTTCGAGCTGCGGAAGAGCTGGGAGCCCTAGAAGGGTTCTGTCTGTAGAGGGAAGGAGAGAGGAGCCAAAATAGTACTGGAGAAGGACAAAGGGTTTGACAAACAAGTGATAGAAGAAATTTACTCTTGAATAATGGTGATTTCCTTGGCGCCTGGGAGTCTAGCTGCAGTACCAATTCAAAGAAAGGGCTGTAATAACACTAATATCTAATTATCTTAAACAGGTAAAAACTGATTTTTCAGTGAAGATTTAAGAATTTCTTGCAGTTAGGCAGTAAAAAACAGTCTACATAGATAAATTTCAGTTGGTTTGGATAGTAAAAGTGCACCTTTGGGCCCTGCAAGTCAGTAAAGAATGGTGAAGCAAAAAGGGACCAATCGGACTGAGCCTGGGAAAAGGCGCTCACGCTGCAATTGGTTTGAGGCTTTGCCATACCTCTCAGCTCACTGTGTCTGGATTTGAGATCTTGGTCATTAGCTTCTGCAGCGCTGGCAGCCCGGTGGCTGCAGTTCGAGTGGTGGAAGAGCTGTGAGCCCTGGAACGGTCTCGGCTGAAGAGGGAAGGAGGGAGGAGCCAAATTAGTACTGGAGGAGGACAAAAGGTCTCACAAGCCAGTGATAGAAGAAATTTGCACCTTAATAGGGGTGATTTTCTTCATGACTGGGAGTCTGGCTACAGTACCAATTCAAGGAAAGGCTGTAATCACTTTAAAATCTAGTTAACTTTAACAGGTAAAACAGCCTTTTCAATGATAATTTAACAATTTCTAGAAGTTAGGCAGTAAAACACAGTCTACATCTATAAATTTCAGTCAGTTTGGCTAGTAAAAGTGCGCCTTTGTGCTCCGCTATACAGTAAGAATGGTGAAGCAAAAGGGACCAATTGGAGTGAGCATGGCAAAAAGTGCTTATACAGATTGATTTCCGGTTTTGCCGTAGCTCTCAGCTTGCTGAGACAGGCTTTGTTTTCTCAGGCATCAGCTTCTGCAGTGCCGGCAGCCGGGTGGCTGTGAATCGAGTGGTGGAAGAGCTGGGAGCTCTGGAAGGGTCTCAGCTCAAGAGGGATGGAGAGAGGAGCCAAATTGTACTGAAGGAGGACAAAGGGTCTCCCAAGCCAGTGATAGAAGAAATTTGCACCTGAATAGGGGCAATTTCCTTAGCACCTTGGAGTCTGGCTGCAATACCAATTCAAGGAAAGGGCTATATTCAGTCTAACATCTAGTTAACTTTAACAGGTAAAAACAGCTTTTTCAGTGAAGATTTAACAATTTCTCGCAGTTAGGCTATAAAAAACAGTCTACATAGATAAATTTCAGTCGATTTGGCTAGTAAAAGTGCGCCTTTGTGCTCCGCTAGACAGTAAAGAATGGTGAAGCAAAAAGGGGCCAATCGGAGTGAGCATGGCAAAAGGCACTCGAGCTCTGTTTGGTTTGCGGCTTTTCCATATCTCTCAGCTTTCTGTGTCTGGCTTTGTGATCTAGGTGATTGGCTTCTGCAGCGCCGGCAGCCCGGTGGCTGCAGTTCAAGTGTCGGAAGAGCTGTTAGCCCTTGAAGGGTCTCGGCTGAAGAGGGAAGGAGAGAGGAGCCAAATTAGTACTGAAGGAGGACAAAAGACCTCACAAGCCAGTGATAGAAGAAATTTTCACCTGAATAGGGGCGATTTTCTTCTTTACTGGGAGTCAGACTGCAGTACCATTTCAAGGAAAGGCTGTAATCACACTAACATCTAGTTAACTTTGACAGGTAAAAACAGCTTTTTCAATGATAATTTAAGAATTTCTAGAAGTTAGGCAATAAAAAACAGGCTACATAGATAAATTTCAGTCTCTTTGCCTAGGTAAAGTGCACCCTTGTGCTCCGCTAGATAGTAAGGAATGGTTAAGCAAAAAGTGACCAATCGGAGTGAGCCTGGCAAAAGGAGCTCATGCTCCAATTGGTTTGCAGCTTTGCCATAACACTCAGCTCGCTGTGTCTGGCTTTGTGGTCTCGGGCATAGGCTTCTGCAGCTCCGGCAACCAATTGGCTGCGGTTCGAGCGGCGGAAGAGCTGGGAGTCCTGGCAGGGTCTCAGCTAATGGGAGGAGCCAAACTGTACTGGAGCAGGACAAGGGGTCTCACAAGCCAGTGACAGAAGAAATTTGCACCTGAATAGGGGCGATTTCATTGGCGCCTGCCTGCAGTAGCAGTTCAAGGAAAAAGCTGTAATCACTCCAACATCTAGTTGACTTTAACAGGTAAAAACAGCTTTTTCAGTGAAGATTTAACAATTTCTAGCAGTTAGGCAGAAAAAACTGTCTACTTAGATACATTTCTGTCTCTTTGGCTAATAAAAGTGCACAATTACGCTCCGCTAGACAGTAAAGAATGGAGAAGCAAAAAGCGACCAATCGGAGGGAGCCTGGCAAAAGGCATGTGTGCTCCAATTGGTTTGCGGCTTTGCAGTACCACTCACCTCACTGTGTCTGGTTTTGTGGTCTCGGGCATCAGCTTATGTAGTGCCAGCCTCCCAGTTGCCGCAGCTCGAGTGGCTTAAGAGCTGGGAGCCCTAGAAGGGTCTCAGGTGAAGTGGGAAGGAGAGAGGAGTCAAATTAGCACTGAAGGAAGACAATGGGTCTCAGAAGCCAGTGATAGAAGGAAATTGCACCTGAATAGGGGTGATTTCGTTGGCGCCTGGGAGTCTGGCTTCAGTACCAATTCAAGGAAAGGGCTGTAATCATTGCAACATCTAGTTAACTTTAACAGGTAAAATCAGCTTGTTCAGTGAAGATTTAACAATTTCTAGGAGTTATGCAGTAAGAAACAGTGTACATAGATACATTTCAGTCTGTTTGGCTAGTAAAGGTGTGCCTTTGTGCACCGCTAGACTGTAAAGAATGGTGAAGCAAAGAGGAACCAAGCGGAGTGTGCCTGGCAAAAGGCACTCGCGCGCCAAATGGTTTGCAGCTTTGTAGTACCTCTCAGCTAGCTGTGTTCGGCTTTGTGGTCTCGGGTGTCAGTATCTGCAGCGCCGGCCGCCCTGTGGCCATGGTTTGAACGGCGGAAGAGCTGGGAGCCCTGGAAAGGTCTCTGCTGAAAAGGGAAGGAGAGAGGAGCCAAATTAGTACTGGAGATCGACAAAGGGTTTGACAAGCCAGTGACAGAAGATATTTGCACTGGAATAGGGGCAATTTCCTTGGCGCCTGGGAGTCTGGCTGCAGTACCAATAAAAGGAAAGTTCTGTAATCACTCTAACATCTAGTTAACTTTAACAGGAAAAAACAGCTTTTTCAGTGAAGATTTAACAATTTCAAGGAGTTAGGCAGTAAAAAGCAGTCTTCGTTTATAAATTTTTGTCTCTTTGGCTAGTAAAAGGGTGACTTTGCGCTCCGCTTGACAATAAAGAATGGCAAATCAAAAAGTGACCAATCGGAATGAGCCTGTCAAAAGGCGCTCGCACTCCAAGTGGTTTGTGGATTTGCCATACCTCTCAACTCACTGTGTCTGACTTTGTGGTCTCAGTTGTTGGCATCTGCAGCACCGGCCACCTGGTTGCCGCAGTTCAAGAAGCGGTAGAGCGGGGAGGCCTGGAAGGCTCTCGGCAGGAGAGGGAAGGAGAGAGGAGCCAAATTAGTACTGGAGGAGGCCATAGGGTGTGATAAGCCAGTGATAGAAGACATTTACTGTAGAATAGGGGTGATATCCTTGGCGTCTGGGAGTCTGGCTGCAGTACCAATTCAAGGAAAGGGCTGTAATCACTCTAACACCTGGTTATCTTTAACTGGTAAAAGCAGCTTTTTCAGTGAAGATTTAACAATTTCTAGAACTTAGGCAGTAAAAAACAGTCTGTATAGATAAATGTCAATCTGTTTGGCTAGTAAAAGTGAGCCTTTGGAATCCGCTAGACAGTAAAGAATGGTGAAGCAAAAAGGGACGAATCGGACTGAGCCTTGTTAAAGGCGTTCCTGCTCCGATTGGTAGCGGCTTTGCCATACCACACACTTCTCTGTGTCCGGCTTTGTTGTCTTGGGTGTCGGCTTCTACAGCGCCAGCCGCCAGGGGCTGCGGTTCGAGCGGCTGAAGAGCTGGGAGCCCTGGAAGAGTCTCAGCTGTAGAGGGAAGGAGAGAGGAGCCAAATTAGTACTAGAGGAGGACAAATCATCTCTCAAGCGAGTGATAGAAGAAATTTGCACTTGAATGGGGTGATTTCCTTGGTGCCTTGGAGTCTGGCTGCAGTACTAATTAAAGGAAAGGGCTGTAATCACTCTAAAAATCCAGTTAACTTTAACAGGTAAAGCAGCTTTTTCAATGAAAATTCAACAGTTTCTAACACTTAGGCAGTAAAAAATAGTCTACATAAATAAATTTCAGTCTGTTTGGCTAGTAAAAGTGTGCCTTTGTGCTCCGCTAGACAGTAAAGAATGGTGAAGTAAAAAGTGACCTGTCTGAGTGAGCCTGGCAAAAGGCGCTCGAGCTCCAATTGGTTTGCGGCTTTGCCTTACCACTCACCTCGCTGTTTCTGGCTTTGTGGTCTCGGGCATTGGCTTCTGCAGTGCTGCCCGCCCGGTGGCTGCAGTTCAAGCGGTTGAAGAGCTGGGAGCCCTGGAAGGGTCTCAGCTGTAGAGGGAAGGAGAGAAGAGCTAAATTAGTACTACAGGAAGACAATGCATTTCTCAAGCGAGTGATAGAAGAAATTTGCACTTGAATGGGGCAATCTCCTTGGTGCCTGGGAGTCTGGCTGTAGTACTTATTAAAAGAAAGGGCTGTAATCACTCTAAAATCCAGTTAACTTTAACAGGTAAAAGCAGCTTTTTCAATGAAGATTTAACAATTTCTAGCGCTTAGGCAGTAAAAAACAGTCTACATGGATAAATTTGAGTAACTTTGGATAGTAAAAGTGCACCTTTGCGCTCCGCTAGACAGTAAAGAATGGTGAATCAAAAAGTTACCAACCAGGCAAAAGGCACTCGCGCTGTAATTGGTTTGTGGCTTTGCCGTACCACTCACCTCGCTGGGTCTGGCTTTGTGGTCTCATGTGTCGGCTTCTGCAATGCCGGCCACCCAGTAGCCTGGGTTCAATCGGTGGAATAGCCTGGAGAGCTGGAAGGGTCTCAGCTGTAGAGGGAAGGAGAGAGGAGCCAAAATAGTACTGGAGGAGGACAAATGTTGTGACCAGCCAGTGATAGAAGAAATTTGCTCCTGAATAAATGCAATTTCCTTGACATCTAGGAGTCTGGCTGCAGTACCAATTCAAGGAAAGGGCTGTAATCACACTAACATCTAGTTTTCTTTAAGAGGTAAAACAGCTTCTCCAGTGAATATGTAACAATTTCTAGCAGTTAGGCAGTAAAAAACAGTCTACATAGATAAATTTCAGTCTGTTTGGCTAGTAAAAGTGCGTCTTTGGCTTCCGCTAGACAGTAAAGAATGGTGAAGCAAAAAGTGACCAATCGGAGTGAGCCTAGCAAAAGGCACTCATGCTCTGATTGGTTTGTGGCTTTGCCACATCTCTCAGCTGGCTGTGTCTGGCTTTGTGGTCTCGGGAGTCAGCTTCTGCAGCACCGGCTGCCTGGTGGCCGCAGTTCGAACAGCGGAAGAGCTGGGAGCCCTGGAAGGGTATCGACTGAAGAGGTCAGGAGAGAGGAGACAAATTAGTACTGGAGGAGGAAAAAGGGTCTCACAAACCAGTGATAGAAGAAATTTGCTCCTGAATAGGGACGATTTCCTTGGTGCCTGGGAGTCTGGCAGCAGTACCATTTCAAGGAAATGGCTGTAATCACTCTAAAATCTAGTTAACTTTAACAGGTAAAAGCAGCTTTTTCAATAAAGATTTAACAATTTCTAGCACTTCGGCAATAAAAAACAGTCTACATAAATACATTTCAGTCTGTTTGGCTAGTAAAAGTGCGCTGTTGCGCTCCGCTACATAGTAAAGAATGGTGAAGCAAAAAATTGACCAATCAGAGTGAGCATGGCAAAAGGCACTCATGCTCTAATTGGTTTGAGGCATTGTCATACCACTCACCTTGCTGTGTCTGGCTTTGTGGTCTTGGACATATGCTTCTGCAGTGCCGGCTGCCCGGTGGCTGAGGTTCGAGCTGCGGAAGAGCTGGAAGCCCTAGAAGGGTTTTGTCTGTATAGGGAAGGAGAGAGGGGCCAAAATAGAACTGGAGAAGGACAAAGGGTTTGACAAACGAGTGATAGAAGAAATTTACTCTTGAATAATGGCGATTTACTTGGCGCCTGGGAGTCTGGCTGAAGTACCAATTCAAAGAAAGGGCTGAAATCACACTAATATCTAATTATCTTAAACAGGTAAAAACTGATTTTTCAGTGAAGCTTTAAGAATTTCTTGCAGCTAGGCAGTAAAAAACAGTCTACATAGATAAATTTCAGTTGGTTTGGATAGTAAAAGTGCACCTTTGTGCCCTGCTAGTCAGTAAAGAATGGTGAAGTAAAAAGGGACCAATTGGACTGAGCCTGGGAAAAGGCACTCACGCTGCAATTGGTTTGAGGCTTTTCCATACCTCTCAGCTCACTGTGTCTGGATTTGAGATCTTGGTCATTAGCTTCTGCAGTGCCGGCAGCCCGGTGGCTGCAGTTCGAGTGGCGGAAGAGCTGTGAGCCCTGGAACGGTCTTGGCTGAAGAGGGAAGGAGGGAGGAGCCAAATTAGTACTGGAGGAGGACAAAAGGTCTCACAAGCCAGTGATAGAACAAATTTGCACCTTAATCGGGGTGATTTTCTTCATGACTGGGAGTCTGGCTGCAGTACCAATTCAAGGAAAGGGCTGTAATCACTCTAAAATCTAGTTAACTTTAACAGGTAAAAACAGCCTTTTCAATGATAATTTAACAATTTCTAGAAGTTAGGCAGTAAAAAACAGTCTACATCTATAAATTTCAGTCGGTTTGGCTAGTAAAAGTGCACCTTTGTGCTCCGCTATACAGTAAAGAATGGTGAAGCAAAAAGGGACCAATTGGAGTGAGCATGGCAAAAAGCGCTTGTGCTCTGATTGGTTTGTGGTTTTGCTGTAGCTCTCAGCTTGCTGATACAGGCTTTGTTTTCTCAGGCATCAGCTTCTGCAGTGCCGGCAGCCGGGTGGCTGTGAATCGAGTGGTGGAAGAGCTGGGAGCCCTGGAAGGGTCTCAGCTCAAGAGGGATGGAGAGAGGAGCCAAATTGTACTGAAGGAGGACAAAGGGTCTCCCAAGCCAGTGATAGAAGAAATTTGCACCTGAATAGGGGCAATTTCCTTAGCACCTTGGAGTCTGGCTACAGTACTAATTCAAGGAAAGGGCTATATTCAGTCTAACATCTAGTTAACTTTATCAGGTAAAAACCACTTTTTCAGTGAAGATTCAACAATTTCTCACAGTTAGGCTATAAAAAACAGTCTACATAGATAAATTTCAGTCAATTTGGCTAGTAAAAGTGCGCCTTTACGCTCCGCTAGACAGTAAAGAATGGTGAAGCAAAAAGGGGCCAATCGGAGTGACCATGGCAAAAGGCGCTCAAGCTCTGTTTGGTTTGCAGCTTTTCCATATCTCTCAGCTTGCTGTGTCTGGCATTGTGATCTCGGTCGTTGGCTTCTGCAGCACCGGCAGCCCGGTGGCTGCAGTTCGAGTGGTGGAAGAGCTGTGAGCCCTTGAAGGGTCTCGGCTGAAGAGGGAAGGAGAGAGGAGCCAAATTAGTGCTGAAGGAGGACAAAAGGTCTCACAAGCCAGTGATAGAAGAAATTTTCACCTGAATAGGGGCGATTTTCTTCTTGACTGGGAGTCAGGCTGCAGTACCAATTCAAGGAAAGGGCTGTAATCACACTAACATCTAGTTAACTTAGACAGGTAAAATCAGCCTTTTCAATGATAATTTAAGAATTTCTAGAAGTTAGGCAATAAAAAACAGGCTACATAGAAAAATTTCAGTCTCTTTGGCTAGGTAAAGTGCACCTTTGTGCTCCGCTAGACAGTAAGGAATGGTTAAGCAAAAAGTGACCAATCGGAGTGAGCCTGGCAAAAGGAGCTCATGCTCCAATTGGTTTGCAGCTTTGCCATACCACTCAGCTCGCTGTGTCTGGCTTTGTGGTCTCGGGCATCGGCTTCTGCAGCTCGGGCCACCAATTGGCCGTGGTTCGAGCGGTGGAAGAGCTGGGAGTCCTGGCAGGGTCTCAGCTAATGGGAGGAGCCAAATTGTACTGGAGCAGGACAAAGGGTCTCACAAGCCAGTGACAGAAGACATTTGCACCTGAATAGGGGCGATTCCATTGGCGCCTGGCTGCAGTAGCAGTTCAAGGAAAGAGCTGTAATCACTCCAACATCTAGTTGACTTTAACAGGTAAAAACAGCTTTTTCAGTGAAGATTTAACAATTTCTAGCAGTTAGGCAGTAAAAAACTGTCACATAGATACATTTCAGTCTCTTTGGCTAATAAAAGTGCGCAATTGCGCTCCGCTAGACAGTAAAGAATGGTGAAGCAAAAAGCGACCAATCGGAGGGAGCTTGGCAAAAGGCGTTCGTGCTCCAATTGGTTTGCGGCTTTGCAGTACCATTCACCTCGCTGTGTCTGGCTTTGTGGTCTCGGGCATCAGCTTATGTAGTGCCAGCCTCCCAGTTGCCGCAGCTCGAGTGGCTGAAGAGCTGAGAGCCCTGGAAGGGTCTCAGGTGAAGTGGGAAGGAGAGAGGAGTCAAATTAGCACTGGAGGAGGACAAAGGGTCTCAGAAGCCAGTGACAGAAGGAAATTGCACCTGAATAGGGGTGATTTTGTTGGCGCCTGGGAGTCTGGCTTCAGTACCAATTCAAGGAAAAGGATGTAATCATTGCAACATCTAGTTAACTTTAACAGGTAAAAACAGCTTGTTCAGTGAAGATTTAACAATTTCAAGGAGTTATGCAGTAAGAAACAGTGTACATAGATAAATTTCAGTCTGTTTGGCTAGTAAAGGTTCGCCTTTGCGCACCGCTAGACTGTAAAGAATGGTGAAGCAAAGGGGGACCAAGCGGAGTGTGCCTGGCAAAAGGCACTCACGTGCCAAATGGTTTGCCGCTTTGTAGTACCTCTCAGCTAGCTGTGTCTGGCTTTGTGGTCTCGGGCATCAGTATCTGCAGCGCCGGCCGCCCTGTGGCCGTGGTTTGAACGGCGGAAGAGCTGGGAGCCCTGGAAAGGTCTCTGCTGAAAAGGGAAGGAGAGAGGAGCCAAATTAGTACTGGAGATCGACAAAGGGTTTGACAAGCCAGTGACAGAAGATATTTGCACTGGAATAGGGGCAATTTTCTTGGCACCTGGGAGTCTGGCTGCAGTACCAATTCAAGGAAAGGGCTGTAATCACTCTAACATCTAGTTAACTTTAACCGGAAAAAACAACTTTTTCAGTGAAGATTTAACAATTTCTAGGAGTTAGGCAGTAAAAAGCAGTCTTCATTGATAAATTTTTGTCTCTTTGGCTAGTAAAAGGGTGCCCTTGCGCTCCACTAGACAGTAAAGAATGGTGAAGCAAAAAGTGACCAATCAGAATGAGCCTGGCAAAAGGCGCACACGCTCCAAATGGTTTGCGGATTTGCAATTACCACTCACCTCACTGTGTCTGACTTTGTGGTCTTGGGCATTGGTTTCTGCAATGCCAGCCGCCTGGTGGCCAGGGTTCGAGAGGTGGAAGGGCTGGGAGCTCTGGAAGGGTCTCAGCTGAAGAGGGAAGGAGAGGGGAGCCAAATTAGTACTGGAGGAGGACAAAGGGTCTCACAAGCCAGTGATAGAAGAAATTTGCACCTGAATAGGGGCGATATCCTTGGCTCCTGGGAGTCTGGCTACACTACCAATTCAAGGAAAAGGCTGTAATCACTCTAACATCTTGTTAAATTTTACAGGTAAAAACAGCTTTTTCAGTGAAGATTTAACAATTTCTATCAGTTAGGCAGTACGAAACAGTCTACAAAGATAAATTTCAATCTGTTTGGCTAGTAAAACTGTGCCTTAGCGCACCGCTAGACAGTAAAGAATGGTGAAGCAAAAAAGGACCAATTGGAGTGTGCCTGGCAAAAGGCGCTCACTCTCCAATTGGTTTGCAGCTTTGCCGGTCTTCTCAGCAAGCTGTGTCCAGCTTTGTGGACTCAGGTGTCGGCTTCTGCAGCACCGGCCACCTGGTGGCCGTGGTTCAAGTGGCGGAAGAGCTGGGAGCCTCGGAAGGGTCTCGGCTGAAGAGGGAAGGAGAGAGGAGCCAAATTAGTACTGGAGTTGGACAAAGGGTTTGACAAGATAGTGACAGAGGAAATTTGCACTTTAATAGGGGTGATTTCCTTGGCGCCTTGAAGTCTGGCTGCAGTACCACTTCAAGGAAAGGGCTGTAATTACTCTAACATTTAGATAACTTTAACAGGTAAAAACAGCTTTTTCAGTGAAGATTTAACAATTTCTAGCAGTTAGGCAGTAAAAAACAGCATACATCGATAAATTTCAGTCTGTTTGGGTAGTAAAAGGGCGCCTTTGTGCTCCTCCAGACAGCAAACAATGATGAAGGAAAAAGGGACCAATCGGACTGAACCTGTCAAAAGGTGCTCGCTCTCCGATTAGTTTGAGGCTTTGCCATACCTCTCAGCTCACTGTGTCGGGCTTTGTGATCTTGGGCGTTGGCTTCTGCAGCGCAGGCAGTCCGGTGGCCTCGATTTGAGCTGCGGAAGAGCTGTGAGCCCTGGAAGGGTCTCGGCTCAAGACGGAAGGAGAGAGAAGCCAAAATAGTACAGGAGGAGGACAAAGGGTCTCACAAGCCAGTGACAGAAGAAATTTGCACTGGAATAGGTGTGATTTCCTTGGCGACTGGGAGTCTGGCTGCAGTACTAATTCAAGGAAAGGGCTGTAATCACTCTAACATCTAGTTAACTTTAAGAGGTAAAAACAGCTTTTTCAGTGAAGATATAACAATTTCCTGAAGTTAGGCAGTAAAAAACAGTCTACATAGATAAATTTCAGTCTGTTTGGCTAGTAAACGTGCGCCTTTGCACTCCTCTAGAGAGTAAAGAATGTTGAAGCACAAAGGGATGAATCGAAGTGAGCCTTGCAAAAGGCTCTCATGTTCCGATTGGTTTGCGGCTTTGCCATATCTCTCAGCTCGCTGTGTCCGACTTTGTTGTCTTGGGCATCGGCTTCGGCAGCGCCGGCCGTCCGGTGGCTGTGGTTCAACTGGTGGAAGAGAAGGGAGCCCTGGAAGGGTCTCGACTGAAAAGGGAAGGAGAGAGGAGACAAATTAGTACTGGTGGAGGACAAAAAGCCTCACAAGCCAGTGATAGAACAAATTTGCACTTGAATAGGGGTGATTTCCTTGGCGCCCGGGAGTCTTGCTGCAGTACCATTTTAAGGAAAGGGCTGTAATCACTCTAACATCTGGTTAACTTTAACAGGTAAAAACAGCTTTTTCAGTGAAGACTTAACAATTTCTAGCAGTTAGGCAGTAAGAACATAGAAACACAGAAACAGAGAATTTGATGGCAGATAAGGACTGCTTGGCCCACCTAGTCTGCCCATTTCCCTACCTAATGGATAAGCTGCAGATCCTAGTTAACCAGCAGCCTACTTCTTCCTGCCCCAACCCCCTAGAATTGCCTTATGACTGTCCCATGCATGCTTGAATTCCACCACTGTTTTTGACTCCACAACCTCCTCCAGAAGGCTGTTCCATGCATCCACAACCCTCTCTGTGAAAAAATACTTCCTTAAATTACTTCTGAGTCACCCCTCTATCTTCAAATTGTGCCCCCTTGTTCTTGCACACCTCTTTTTTTGAAAGATGCTACCCTCTTGGACTTTGTTGATTCCCTTGAGGTACTTGAAAGTTTCTATCATGTCCCCCCTCTCCCTCCTTTCCTCGAGGCTATACATATTAAGCTCCTTAAGTCTCTCTTCATATGTCTTCTGGTGCAGACCCTGCACCATTTTAGTTGGCCTCCTCTGGACAGCTTCCATCCTGTCTATGTCTTTGCGGAGATTGGGTCTCCAGAACTGCACGCAGTACTCCAGATGGGGCTGACCAGCTGTCTGTACAGAGGGATAATAACTTCCTGTTTTCTACTGGTGATGCTTCTCCCTATGCATCCCAGTATCCCTCCAGCCCTCCTTTCTGCTCTATCACATTGCTTGCCCACCTTTAGGTCATCTGATATGACTACCCCCAGGTCCCTTTCCATTTTTGTTGTTGGTAGTATCTCAGCCCTCATTGTGTACTCTTCCCTGGGTTTTTGTTTCCAGGTGCATTACCTTACACTTCTTAGCATTGAATCTAAGCTGCCATACATTTGACCATTCCTCTAACCTTGCCAAGTCCCTTCTCATCCTTTCCACCCACCTTGTGCATCAACTCTGCTGCAGATCTTTGTGTCATCTGCAAAGAGACATACTTTCCTTCAGTCCCTCTGCAATGTCGCTACAAAGACATTGAGAGGACCGATCTAATACTGAACCCGTGGTACCCACTAGTAACCCCGCTTTCTTCATAGAGTGGACTCCATTTACTATTACTCTCTGTGTCCTACTCTCCAGCCAGTTCTTTACCCAGGCTGTCATCTTGGGACCCACTCCCAAGCTTTCTAACTTGTATATTAATCTTTTGTGTGGGACTGTGTCAAATGCCTTGCTAAAGTCTAGGTAGACCATGTCCACAGCCCCTCCCTGATCTACTACTTTGGTCACTCAGTCAAAGAAATCTAACAGATTCATCTGGCATGACCTTCCCGCTGTGAATCCATGCTGCCTTGGGTCCTGTGCCCCTCTGGCCTCTAGATACTTGACAATTCTTTCCTTCAGAAGTGATTCCATCATTTTCCCTACCACTGAGGTTAAACTAACAGGTCTATAGTTTCCTGCTTCTGCCTTGTTCCCACTTTTGTGAAGGGGAATTACATCTGCCCTCCTCCAGTTCTCGGGTACCACCCCATCCTCCCATGATTTGTTAAAGAGGGAGTCAGTGGTGTCACTAGTTCTACCCTTAGTTCTTTTAGAATTCTGGGATGAATACCATCAGGCCCCATTGCTTTGTCCACCTTCAGTTTTAAGAGTTCTTTCAGAACCCTTCTGTAAATGGGCTGGTATCAACTTCTGTATCCAGAGTGTTTCTACTGTTTGTTTTAGGTACCTCCCTCTCTTCCTTTGTAAATACCGAGCAAAAATATTTGTTTAGTATTTCCGCCTTTTCACAGTCACCCTCTGCACACCCTCCCTCCCCTTTACTAAGCCTCACTATCCCTCCCTTCATCTTCCTTTGCTCCCTGATGTACCTATAAAAGGTTTTATCCCCCTTCTTAACCGAGTTGGCTATCTCTTCCTCTGTTTGGGCTTTTGCTATTCTGACTGCCTTCCCAGCTTCCTTTTGCTTTAACGGATACAGTTCTCTGTCCTGCTCCTTCTATGATTCCTTGTACATCCTGAATGCTTTCTTTTTCTCCTGAACCTTCACTGCCACTTCCTTTGAAAACCATAGTGGTTTCTTACATCGTTTCATTTTGTTTATTTGCTTCACACAAAGGCTTGTTATCTCTGTGATGGCAGTTTTTATTATTCCTCATTGTTCTTCCACCACTCCTTCCTGCCCATTTGCTAGTGCATTCCTTAGGCACTCACCTCATTTGGCAAAGTCAGCCTCCTAAAGTCCAGTACTTTTGCCTTTTGTATGACTTGACTCTATTGCTGTGTTTATTGTGAACCATACTGTTCGATGGTCGCTAGTTCCCAGATGGCTACCCACTCTCACATCTGTGATCCTCTCTTCATCTCCATTTGAAGAACAGGTCTAAGATTGCTCCCTCGAGTGGGCTCCAATACTAGTTGTCTAAGGCATGCCCCTGTGGGCTTCTAGAATAACCCCACTCTTAAGTGGCTGCTGCAACTGCACTCCAGTTAACATCTGGCATTTTCAGATCACCCATCAGCAATATCTCCCTTTTCTGCCATTCTAAGTATACTTTCTATCATTTTCTTGTCCATTTCCTCCCTGAGAAGAGGTCTGTATCTAACCCTTGCGGATTGTGGTTCCATTGCCGGTCTCCAAATTTACCCATAGTGCTTCTTCTCCTCCCTGTTTCCCTTTTGTTCTGTTGCTTTGATTCCTTCCCTATGTAAAGAGCTACTCCTCCTCCTCTTTACCCTCCCTGTCCCTCCTGTAGATAGTGTATCCTGGTATGTTTACATCCCAGTCATGGTTTTGTGTGTACCATGTTTCTGTGACTGCCATGATATCCAGATGTTCCTCCTCCATCAAGGCCACTAATTCAGGAAGTTTGTTACTCAGACTACGGGCATTGGTACTCATTGCTCTCCATTTTTTGATGGCTTTACCTTCTGTACATAAATAAATTTCAGTCTGTTTGGCTAGCAAACGTGTGCCTTTGCACACAACTAGTCAGTAAAGAATGGTGAAGCAAAAAAGGACCAATCAGACTATGCCTGGCAAAAGGCGCTCATGTTCCAATTGGTTTGCGGCTTTGCCATATCTCTCAGCTCACTGTGTCTGGCTTTGTAGTCTCAGAAGTCGGCGTCTGCAGCACCGGCCGCCCAGTGCCACAGTTCGAACGGTGGAAATGCTGAGAGCCCTGGAAGAGTCTTGGCTGAAGAAGTCAGGAGCGAGGAGACAAAGCAGTACTGGAGGAGGACAAAGGGCATCACAAGCCAGTGATAGAAGAAATTTGCACTTGAATAGGGGCGATTTCCTTGGCATCTGGGAGTCTTCCTGCAGTACCAATTCAAGGAAATGGCTGTAATCACTCTAACATCTAGTTAACTTTAACAGGAAAAAAACAGCTTTTTTCAGTGAAGATTTAACAATTTCTAGTAGTTAGGCAGTAAAAAACAGTCTACCTAGATACATTTTAGTCTCTTTGGCTAGTAAAAGTGCACCTTTGTGCAAAGCTAGACTGTAAAGAATGGTGTAGCAAAAAAGGACCAATCGGAGTATGCCTGGCAAAAGGCGCACGTGCTCAAATTGGTTTGCGGCTTTGCGTATCTCTCAGCTCCCTGTGTCTGGCTTTGTAGTCTCGGGCATCGGCTTCCGCAGAGCTGGCAGCCCTTTGGCCACGGTTCGAGCGGTGGACGTGCTGGGAGCCCTAGAAGGGACTCAGCTGAGGAAGTAAGGAGAGAGGAGACAAATTAGTAATGGAGGAGGACAAAGGGCAAAACAACCCAGCGATAGAAGAAATTTGCACTTGAATAGGGGCAATTTTCTTGGCACCTGGGAGTCTTGCTGCAGTTCCAATTCAAGGAAAGGGCTGTAATCGCTGTAACATCTAGTTAACTTTAGCAGGAAAATACAGCTTTTTCAGTGAATATTTAACAATTTCTAGCCATTAGGCAGTAAAAAACAGTCTACGTAGATACATTTTAGTCTCTTTGGCTAGTAAAAGTGCGCCTTTGCGCTCCGCTAGACAGTAAACAATGGTGAAGCAAAAAGTGACTAATCGGAGTGAGCCTGGCAAAAGGCACTCGCACTCCAAATGCTTTGCAGATTTGCCATACCACTCACCTCACTGTGTCTGACTTAGTGGTCTTGGGCGTTGACTTCTGCAGCGCCAGCTGCCCGGTGGCTGCAATTCGAGAAGCGGAAGACCTGGGAGCCCTGTAATCCTCTCGGCTGAAGAGAGAAGGAGAGAGGAGACAAATTAGTACTGTAGGAGGAAAAAGGGTCTCACAAGCTAGTGACAGAGGAAGTTTGCACTTGAATAGAGGTGATTTCCTTGGTGCCTGTGTGTCTGGCTGCAGTACCAATTCAAGGAAAGGGCTGTAATCATGCTAACATCTAGTTAACTTTAACAGGTAAAAACAGCTTTTTCAGTGAAGATTTAACCTTTACTAGCAGTTAGGCAGTAAAAAACAGTTTACATATATAAATTTCAGAGTGTTTGGCTAGTAAAAGTGCACCTTTGCACTCTGCTAGATAGTAAAGAATGGAGAAGCAAAAAGGGATGAGTTGGAGCGAGCCTTGCAAAAGGTGCTCATGCTCCGATTGGATTGCGGCTTTGCCTTACCTCTCAGCTCATTGTGTCTGGCTTTGCTGTCTTGGGCGTCGGCTTCTGCAGTGCTGGCCATCTGGAGGCTGCGGGTGAGGTGTGGAAGAGCTGGGAGCCCTGGAAAGGTCTCCGCTGAAGAGGGAAGGAGAGAGGAGCCAAATTAGAACTGGAGGAGGACAAAGGGTGTGACAAGCCAATGACAGAAAAATTTGCTCATGAATAATGGTGATTTCCTTGTCACTTGGGAGTCTGGCTGCAGTACCAATTCAAGGAAAGGGCTGTAAGTGCTTTAACATCTAGTTATCTTTAAGAGGTAAAAACAGCTTTTTCAGTGAAGATTTAACAATTTCTCTCAGTTAGGCAGTAAAAAAACAGTCTACATAGATAAATTTCAGTCTGTTTGGATAGTAAAAGTATGCCTTTGCACTCCGTTAGACAGTAAAGAATGGTAAAGAAAAAGGGACCAATCGGAGTGAGTCTGGCAAAATGCTGTCACGCTCTGATTGGTTTGTGGCTTTGCCGTATCTCTCAGCTCTCTGCATTTGGCTTTGTGGTCTCAGGCGTTGGCAAAAGGATATAAGACAAGATTGAAAAGGTTCAGACAAGGGCAACCAAGAAGGTGCACGCTATGCATAGGCAGCCCTATGAGGAGAAGTGGAGGGAATCTGATCTGTACCCGCTGGAGACTAGTAAGTTGAGAGTGGGAAGCTTATTTTGCAAGGAAAATAAGTGCTAGAACTAGGGATCATAAACTAAGATTAGAAGAAGAAAGGTTTAGGGGCAATGTGAGGGGGCATTACATCACTGAGAAGGTGGTGGAGTCCAGGAACTGACTACCAGAAGAAGTGGTGTGCACAAAAATGGTGAAAGGATTCAAGGGAGCATGGGACAGACACCAGGAGCTGACCAGTGGGCAGAGTGGGGTGTCTCTTGACAAAGATGATGATTGGGGTTGGGGGTAAGGGGCAGACTCAACTGGCCAAAATGGTCCTTTTCTGTCACCAGATTTCTATGATTCTAAGGCAGTTAAGTAATTAGGACTTACCTGTTCCATCAGAGTAGGGGGAGTCCAGAGTTGGGATGTCCTTGATTCGGGGTATCCTGGTAGGACCGGAAAGGGAAGAACAGAGAAGGCTGAGGGAACACAAAGGGTTGGAGGTGCTAGAGGAGAGATTAGAGTGTTAGAATTAAACAAAGATACTTATCTGATTGGTATGTTTGTCCAGACCCATAGAAATAAAGGGAAAAGTAGATCAGTATGGGGAAGTTATAGTAGCAAGAGTAGAGAGATACAAATATGGTATATAGCACAGGAGTAAAGGAAGAGAAGTTTCAGAGGAAAAGACAAACTAGGCCAAAGTAAGGAAACTAGAGATGGAATGAAAAATGCAGACAGCTAAGAACAGAGAATAAAGTGGTATTTGGGACTTGGCAAAACCCCCCCTTAGCACCCCTAGGTGACCTGCAGGTAGCCAATAAATTTAAAGAAGTAGTCCAGATGGGCAGGTGGGAATGCATTTGGGCTAGTGGCCCCTATATTATTTAAAAAAGGGGACACTGGTGGTTCAGGAGTCTTGAGTTGTCCCAGAAGGCCAGTGGTTTGACAGCTATAGCTCTGGTGATATAACGAGTCACTCCCTCATGGACAGTGGCAATTTGTTTTTTTATATTATCTTTCCTTTGAACCTAATGTGGGGGTGATGTCCTTGGGCCCAGACTGTATGTAGCAGGCAGGAGGCTGTTCAGAAAACTGCTGACCAGAAATGCTGCGGCTGTTGCTAGGCAGCCAGTTTAGTGCTACTGAACTACAATGACAGTAATGGCAGGCACTTTCAACTGCCAGTCCAGAGGAGGGCAACTAAAATAGCGAAGGGTCTGCACCAGAAGCCCATACAAAGAGAGACGAGCTGAATATGTATGCCCTTGAGGAAAAGGGCCGGGGAGACAGGACAGAAAATTTCAAGCACCTCAAGGGAATCAACAAAGTCCAAGAGAGTAGCATCTTTCAGAAAAAGAGATGTGCAAGAACAAGGGGCCAAATTTGAAGATAGAGGGGATGGCTCAGGGGCAATATGAGGAAGTATTTTTTCACAGAGAAGGTGGCGAACACATGGAATGGCCTTCCTAAGGAGGTCGTGGGGTCAAAAATAGTGGTGGACTTCAAGAATACAGTACATGGGACAGATATGAACCAATTCTATTGGTGGGTAGGAGGAAGTCAGCTGTTGGATAACTAGGATCTGCAGCTTATCCACTAGGTAGGGAAGTGGGCCCGACTGAGTGGGCCAAGCAGTCCTTATCTGACATCAAGGTCTATGTGTCTATGATTCAGCCCACAGAGCTCAGGCTGTAACCTGCTCCATGTGTGTGGGAATGAAGATGGAATATTTTTGGGAGGGGGAAGAGACTAGAGCAAATATGCCTCCCTCTACCCATCAGCCACAAAGTGGCATGTGAAGAGCCCCCACGGGGCAGGTTAAGAGGGTCTGGAGGGTGGGCAGCCAGCAGTAGGTGGCAGGAACCTTTAGCTAAGCCACATGGTGGCAGACTGTAGGTGCCCTGAGGGCCTGGCAGAAAGGGACTGGGAGAGCAAATGCACCAGATAGGGGCCACAAAGGAAAATCCACAGTGCAGCTGAAGGGCAAAGCCTGAACTTGACTTAAAAGTAGCTGTGGGTGGGAGGCAAACAGGGGAAATCAGAGGGCTCCCTGACGGGACCATGAAAGCAGCAAGCACTGCATACAATACAGTCGCACAGCAACTAATGTCAAAGTACCAGGGGCTAACAGAAGGATTTGGGGGAGGAAAAGAACATCATAAGGTCCAGGACAGCTCACAATTAAAAACACAGAGCACTAAAGATAAAGAGCCCTGATGGGTTATAAATATTAAGTAAATTTATGCAACAGGAGTGGACATAAATGGAGTGTGATAAATCCATTTTATCCGAGCATGTACGTGTATACATGCAGAATCTTACATTTACACATATATTTATTACGTCATCCTCGATTAATGTGCATAGTGGACTGCGTCACACATCCCCATCCCTCACCCCCGTTGTTTGGCACTGCTTACTGGTATCTTGCTTTTAGTTCTGTTTCTTCCAGGTTGCCCGTCCCTCAGCCACACCACGTGCCATTTAGTCCTACTTCTCCCCGTTCTTCCCACTATCATACAGCGATCATTTGTTTCTGTTGAACAGTTTTTTTTTGCTTTTCTACCAAACCTTTTCAACTGGCTGCTCCAAGCTGCGCTCCAGCTGTCGCACTCCTCTGCATTCTGTTGCCCTGTCCTCGCCACACCTCTTGATATAAAAACCAGACTTTTTTTTTGTTTGTTTGTTTTACACTGCTTCCTCAAAAACTGATAAGCCTTCACTCTTACTCTTCCACTCTGGTTTCCTCACCTCACTACAACTGCCACCAGAGCTCCCCCAGCACATAGAAACTGTCAGATTTTTTTCCTTAAACTGCATGCTAGCAACCCCACTGCTGATGAGACTTCACTCTAGGTCACACTTCTGCTGTGGTTTCCAGACCTCGCTACAACTGCAACCATAGGCTCCTGTGAAGTCCTTCTCTGTAAACTCTAAATGGTCTCTTGTGGCCCTTATGGCCCTCCTTCTTCCCTGCTTATTTACTGAGATTTCCCTATGTCTATATACCACACATGTTTTAAGCCCCCCACCACATTTCACTCCTGACCTCCAACACTATAATGCTGTCAGTCTGTTCCAGGTGTCTACTACCCTTTCAGTGAAGTAGTAATTCCTCACATCCATCTTACCCCCACCATAAGCTTCATCATGTCCCATGGTCCTTTTTCCTATTTGAAGGAGCCCCCAGCACCCTGTTCATCCTTGTAAGGTACTTGTGGGTCTCCATCATGTCCCCTCTCTTTCAGGGTTTATATGTTGAGATCCCAGTCTCCTCACAGGGCTTTTGCCACAGCCCATGTACAATTTTAGTTGCCCTTTATACTGCCTCCACCCTATGGCTTTTCTAAGGTGCAACCTCCAAACCTGGACACAGTACTCTTAGGCCCTGTCCACACTACCCCTCTGTAACATTACAGAGTGCCCAAACCATTACCTCAACGGTTTACATTTACACCTGTAACGTTACAGAAGGAGTTTCGTAACGTTGTTGAAACCACATGATGTGTTTTCAACGCAGTTGTAAACTGATTATACCTCGAAATAGCGTTACTGGGCATAGTGTGGGCGCATGGCACTGGCCCCTAGTGCAGCCTGAGAACCCAAAGCCAGACACAGCGAGGTGAGTGGTATGGCATAGCTGCAAACCAAATGGAGCACGATCGCCTTTTGCCAGGCTCACTTCGATTAGTCACTTTGCTTCACAATTCTTTACTGACTAGCCGGGAGGCGCCAAAAGAGCTGCACACTATCCAAACAGAATGAAATTTATCTATGAAGACTGTTTTTTTACTGCCTAACTGCGAGAAATTGTTAAATCTTCACTGAAAAAGCTGCTTTTAGCTGTAAAGTTAACTAGATGTTTAATTGATTACAGCCCTTTCCTTTAATTAGTACTGCAACCTGACTCCTAGTCCCCAAGAAAATTGTCCATATGCAAGTGCAAATTTCTTCTATCACTTGCTTGGGAGACCCTTTGACCTCCTCCAGTAGTAATTTGGCTCCTCTCTCCTTCCACCTTCAGCTGAGACCCTTCCAGGGCTCCCAGCTCTTCCGCCGCTCTAACCGCGGAAAACGGGCAGCAAGCACTGCAGAAGCCGACACCCGAGACCACAAAGTCAGACACAGCAAGGTGAGTGGAACAGCAAAGCTGCAAACCAATTGGAGCGTGAGAGCATTTTGCATGGCTCATTGCGATTGGTCATTTTTTGATTCAATATTCTTTACTGTCTAGCAGAGCACAGATGCGTCTTTGCACTTCGCTAGACAGTAAAGAATGGTGAAGCAAAAAGGGATGAATTGGAGTGAGCCTTGCAAAGGCTGCTACTGCTGATTGGTTTGCGGTTTCCGCTACAGCTCTCAACCTCTGTGTCCAGCTTTGTTGTCTTGGGCGTAGCTTCTGCAGTGCCTGCCGTCTGGTGGCCATGGTTCGAGCAGCGGACGAGCTGGAAGCCCTGGAAGGGTCTCGGCTGAAGAGAGATGGGGAGAGGAGCCAAATTAGTACTGGAGGAGGACAAAAGGTGTGATAAGCCAGTGATAGAAGAAATGTGCCCTTGAATAATAGCGATTTCCTTGGCGCCTGGGAGTCTGGCAGCAGTATCAATTCAAGGACAGGGCTATAAGCCCTCTAACATCTAGTAATCTTTAACAGGTAAAAACAGCTTTTTCAGTGAAGATTTAACAATTTCTCGTAGTTAAGCAGTAAAAAACAGTCTACATAGATAATTTTCAGTCTGTTTGGATAGTGAAAGTGCGTCTTTGCACTCCGCTAGCCAGTAAAGAATGGTGAGGCAAAAAGGGACCAGTCAGACTGAGCCTAGCAAAAGGCACTAGTGCTCCGACTGGTTTGAGGCTTTGCCATACCTCTCAGCTCAATGTGTCTGGCTTCATGATCTTGGGCATTGGCTTCAGCAGCGCCGGCTGCCCTGTGGCCATGGTTCGAGCGGTGGAAGAGAAGAGAGTCCTGGAAGGGCCTTGGCTGAAGAGAGAAGGAGAGAGGAGCCAAAAGAGTACTGTAGGAGGACAAAGGGTCTCTCAAGCTTGTGATAGAAGAAATTTGCACTTGAATAGCGGTGATTTCCTTGGCGACTGGGAGTTTGGCTGCAGTACTAATTCAAGAAAAGGACTGTAATCACTCTAACATCTAGTTAACTTTTACAGGTAAAAACAGCTTTTTCCATGAAGATTTAACAATTTCTAGAAGTTAGACAGTAGAAAACAGTCTGCGCAGATAAATTTCAGTCTGTTTGGCTAGTAAAAGTGTGCCTTTGCACTCCGCTAGATAGTAAAAAATGGTGAAGCAAAAAGGGAAGAATCGGACTGAGCCTTGCAAACAGTGCTCGTGCTCCGATTGTTTGCGGCTTTGCCATACCTCTCAGCTCGCTGTGTCTGGCTTTGTTGTCTTGGGCGTCAGCTTCTGAAGTGCCAGCTGTCTGGTGGCTGCAGTTCGAGAAGCAGAAGAGCTGGGAGCCCTGGAAGGGTCTCGGCTGAAGAGGGAAGGAAAGGGGAGCCAAATTAGTACTGGAGGAGGACACAGGGTTGCACAAGCCAGTGATAGAAGAAATTTGCTCCTGAATAATGATGAGTTCCTTGGCGCCTGGGAGTCTGGCTGCAGTACCAATTCAAGCAAAGGGCTGTAAGCACTCTAACATCTTGTTATATTTAACAGGTAAAAACAGCTTTTTCAGTGAAGATTTAACAATTTCTCACAGTTAGGCAGTAAAAAACAGTCTACATAGATACATTTCAGTCTGTTTGCATAGTAAAAGTGCGCCTTTGCGCTCCGCTAAATAGTAAAGAATGGCGAAGCAAAAAGTTATTAATCAGAGTGAGCCTGGCAAAAGGCCCTCATGCTCTGATTGGTTTGTGGCTTTGAAGTGTCTCTCAGCTCACTGTGTCCAGCTTTGTGGTCTCCGGCATCGGCTTCTGCAGCGCCGGCCACCTGGTGGCCACAGTTTGAGTGTCGGAAGAACTGGGACCAATGGAAGGGTCTTGGCTGAAGAGGTAAGGAGAGAGGAGACAAATTAGTACTGTAGGAGGACATAGGATCTCGCAAGCCGGTGGTAGAAGAAATTTGCACTTGAATAGGGGTGATTTCCTTGGTGCCTAGGAGTCTGTTGCAGTACCAATTCAAGGAAAGGGCTGTAATCACTCTTATGTCCAGTTAACTTTAACAGGTAAAAACAGCTTTTTCAGTGAAGATTTAACAATTACTAGATGTTAGGCAGTAAAACACAGTTTACATAGATAAATTTCAGTCTGTTTGGCTAGTAAAAGTGTGCCTTTGTGCTTCACTAGACAGTAAAGGATGGTGAAGCAAAAAGGGACCAGTCGGACTGAGCCTGGCAAAAGGCGTTCACACTCCAATTGGTTTGTGGCTTCGCCGTATCTCTCAGCTCCCTGTGTCTGGCTTTGTAGTCTCGTGTGTCGGCGTCTGCAGAGCCAGCCGCACGGTGACCGTGGTTCGAGCGGTGGAAGTGCTGGGAGCCCTGAAAGAGTCTCGGACGAAGAAGTAAGGAGAGAGGAGACAAATTAGTACTGGAGGAGGACAAAGGGCACCACAAGCCAGTGATAGCAGAAATTTGCACTTGAATGTGGGTGATTTCCTTGGTGCCTGGTAGTCTTTCTGCAGTACCAATTCAAGGAAAAGGCTGTAATCACTCTAACATCTAGTTAACTTTAACAGGAAAAAAACAGCTTTTTCAGTGTAGATTTACCAGTTTCTATCAGTTAGGCAGTATAAAACAGTCTACATAGAAACATTTTAGTCTCTTTGGGTAGTAAAAGTGAGCCTTTGTGCTCCGCTAGACAGTAAAGAATGGGGAAGCAAAAAGTGACCAATCGGAGTGAGCCTGGCAAAAGACGTTCGCGCTCCAAATGATTTGCGGACTTGTCGTACCACTCACCTCACTATGTCTGACTTTGTGGTCTCTGGTGTTGGCTTCTGCAGCTCCGACTGCCCAGTGGCCGTGATTCGAGAAGTGGAAGAGCTGGTAGCCCTCTAAGGCTCCCGGCTGAAGAGAGGAGAGAGGAGACCAATTAGTACTGTAGGAGGAAAAAGGGTCTCACAATCCAGTGATAGAAGAAATTTGCACTTGAATAGGGGTGATTTCCCACCTGGAAGTCTGGCTGCAGTACCAATTCAAGGAAAGGGCTGTAATCACTCTAACATCTAGTTAACTTTAACAGGTAAAAACAGCTTTTTCAGTTTTAACAATTTCTAGCAGTTAGGCAATAAAAAACAGTTTACATAGATAAATTTCAGAGTGTTTGGCTAGTAAAAGTGCACCTTTGCTCTCCGCTAGATAGTAAAGAATGGAGAAGCAAAAAGGGATGAACTGGAGTGAGCGTTGCAAAAGGTGCTCATGCTCCAATTGGATTGTGGCTTTGCCATACCTCTCAGCTCATTGTGTCCAGGTTTGCTGTCTTGGGCATCTGCTTCTGCAGCGCCGGCCATCCAGAGGCTGCGGTTTAGGTGGCGAAAGAGCTGGGAGCCCTGGAGAGGTCTCAGCTGAAGAGGGAATTAGAGAGGAGCCAAATTAGTACTGGAAGAGGACAAAGGGTGTGACAAGCCAATGACAGAAAAATTTTCTCATGAATAATGGCAATTTCCTTGTCACCTGGGAGTCTGGCTGCAGTACCAATTCAAGGAAAGGGATGTAAGCGCTCTAACATCTAGTTATCTTTAAGAGGTAAAAACAGCTTTTTCAGTGAAGATTTAGCAATTTCTCACAGTTAGGCAGTAAAAAACAGTCTACATAGATACATTTCAGTCTATTTGGATAGTTAAAATATGCCTTTGCTCTCCGTTAGACGGTAAAGAATTGTGAAGGAAAAAGGGACCAATCGGTGTGAGCCTGGCAAAATGCGGTGACACTGTGATTGGTTTGTGGCTTTGATGTATCTCTCAGCTCTCTGTATCCAGCTTTGTGGTCTCGGGCATCGGCTTCTGCAGCACCGGCCACCCTGTGGCCACGGTTCAAGTGGCGGAAGAGCTGGGAGCCCTGGAAGGGTCTCGGCCATAGCCGGTTTTAGGCACCAGCGAACCCTGCGGTTGCCGGGGGCCCCTGCTAATAGGGGCCCTCAGCCAAAACAAGAGTACTACTACAATTTTTTTTTTATTACTGATATTCATGTTTAAAGTAAAACAGCATTAAGATGGCTCTGTAGAGCCTTCTCATATGGTGTCATAACATCACGAAATTACTCAGTAACGTATGTCCCAGCCAATTAGAGACATGGATTGGATGGGCAGTGGGGTCCAAAAGACTAACACTGCCACTGCCCTTAAAAAACACAGATGTGTAACTGGTTGTATTGAAAATACAAACATTTTGCATTTTGAACTAAGTAAAGGGTGGGGTCAGTTTAGATTGGGTAAGGCCAGGGTCCCATAACTAATCTCGCTGGGGGACCCCAAATCTCTAAAGCCGGCCCTGGTCTCGTCTGAAGAGATAAGGTGAGAGGAAACAAATTAGTATTGGTGGAGGACAAAGGGTCTCACAAGCCAGTGATAGAAGAAATTTGCACTTGAGTAGGGATGATTTCCTTGGCACCTGGGAGTCAGGCTGCAGTACGAATTCAAGGAAATGGCTGTAATCACTCTCACATCTAGTTAGCTTTAACAGGAAAAAGCAGCTCTTTCGGTGAAGATTTAACTATTTCTAGCAGTTAGGCAGTAAAAAACAGGTTACATAGATAAACTTCAGTTTGTTTGGCTAATAAAAGTGCACCTGTGCACTCTGCTACACAGTAAAGAATCGTGAAGCAAAAAGATACCAATTGGACTGAGCCTGGAAAATGCGCTCACACGCTGATTAGTTTGTGGCTTTGCCATATGTCTCAGCTCACTGTGCCCAGCATAGTGATCTCAGGCATTGGCTTTTGCAGCGCTGGCAGCCCGGTGGCCGTGGTTCGCTCATCGGAAGACCTGGGAGCCCTGGAAGCGGCTCGGCAGAAGAGTGAAGGATAGAGGAGCCAAATTATTTCTGAAGGAGGACAAAAGGGTGTCACAAGCCAGTGATAGAAGAAATTTGCACTTGCATATGGACAATTTCCTTGGAGAGTGGGAGTCTGGCTGCAGTACTAATTCTAGGAAAGGGCTGCAATCACTCTAACATCTAGTTAACTTTAACAGGTAAAAGCAACTTTTTCAGTGAAAATTGAACAATTTCTGGCAGTTAGGCAGTAAAAGCAATCTACATAAATAAATTTCATTCTGTTTGGATAGTAAAAGTGCTCCTTTGCACTCCGCTAGACAGTAAAGAACTGTGAAGCAAAAAGTGACCAATCGGAGTGAGCCTGGCAAAAGGCCCTTACATTCTGATTGGCTTGTGGCTTTGTCGTATCGCTCAGTTCACTGTGTCCAGCTTTGTGGTCTCAGAGGTTGGCTTTTGCAGTGCCGGCCACCCGGTGGCCGCGGTTCCAGTGGCAGAAGAGCTGGGAGCCCTGGAAGGGTCTCGGCTGAAGAGGGAAGGATAGAGGAGCCAAATTAATACTGGAGGAGAACAAAGGCTCTCACAAGCAAGTGATAAAAGAAATTTGCACTTGAATAGGGGCAATTTCCTTGGCGCCTGGGAGTCTGGCTGCAGTACCAATTCAATGAAAGGGCAGGAATCACTTTAACAACTATGTAACTTTAACAGGTATAAACAGCTTTTTCAGTGAAGATTCAACAATTTCTAGCAGATAGGCAGTAAAAAAAATCTACATTGATAAATTTCACTCTCTTTGGCTATTAAAAGTGCACCTTTGCACTCCGCTAGATGGTAAAGAATGGTGAAGTAAAAAGTGACTAATCATACTGAGCCTGGCAAAAGGCACTCCCGCTCCAATTGGTTTGCAGCTTTGCCATACCACTCACCTCACTGTGTCTGGCTTTGTCGTCTCGGGCCTCGGCTTCCGCAGTGCTGGACACCTGTTGGCTGCGGTTTGAGTGGCAGAAGAGCTGGGAGACCTGGAAGGGTCTCGGCAGAAGAGGAAAGGATAGAGGAGCCAAATTAACAATGGAGGAGGACAAAGGGTCTCACAAGCCACTTATAGAAGAAATTTGCAACTGAATAGGGGTGATTTCATTGGCACCTGGGAGTCTGGCTGCAGTACTAATTCAAGGAAAGTGCTGTAATCACTCTAACATCTAGTTAACTTTAACAGGTAAAAACAGTTTTTTCAGTGAAGGTTTAACAATTTCTAGCAGTTAGGCAGTAAAAAAACAGTCTACATAGATAAATTTCAGTCTATTTGGCTAGTAAAAGTGCACCGTTGTGCACCACTAAACAGTAAAGAATCCTGAAGCAAAAAGTGATCAATCGGAGTGAGCCTGGCAAAAGGCACTCGAGCTCTGATTGGTTTGCAGGTTTTCCATATCTCTCAGCTCACTGTGTCTGGCTTTGTGGTCTTGGGCATCAGCCTCTGAAGCGCCGGCCACCCAGTGCATGCAGTTTGAGTGGCGGAAGAGCTGGCAGCACTGGTAGGGTCTTGGCTGAAGAGGGAAGGAGAGAGGAGCCAAATTAGAACTGCAGGAGGACAAAGGGTCTCACAAGCCAGTGATAGAAGAAATTTACACTTGAATAGGGATGATTTCCTTGGCACCTGGGAGTCTGGATGCAGTTCGAATTCAAGGAAATGGCTGTAATCACTCTCACATCTAGTTAACTTTAACAGGTAAAAGCAGCTCTTTCAGTGAAGATTTAACTATTTCTAACAGTTAGGCAGTAAAAAACAGGTTACATAGATAAATTTCAGTTTGTTTGGCTAATAAAAGTGCGCCTGTGCACTCCGCTACACAGTAAAGAATCGTGAAGCAAAAAGATACCAATCGGACTGAGCCTGGAAAATGCGCTCACGCTCTGATTAGTTTGTGGCTTTGCCATATGTCTCAGCTCACTGTGCCCAGCATAGTGATCTCGGTTGTTGGCTTTTGCAGCGCTGGCAGCCTGGTGGCCGCGGTTCGAGCGTCAGAAGACCTGGGAGCCCTGGAAGGGGCTCGGCAGAAGAGTGAAGGATAGAGGAGCCAAATTATTTCTGAAGGAGGACAAAACAGTGTCACAAGCCAGTGATAGAAGAAATTTGCACTTGCATATGGATGATTTCCTTGGAGAGTGGGAGTCTGGCTGTAGTACTAATTCTAGGAAAGGGCTGCAATCACTCTAACATCTAGTTAACTTTAACAGGTAAAAGCAACTTTTTCAGCGAATAATGAACAATTTCTGGCAGTTAGGCAGTAAAAGTGGTCTACATAAATAAATTTCATTCTGTTTGGATAGTAAAAGTGTGCATTTGCACTCCGCTAGACAGTAAAGAACTGTGAAGCAAAAAGTGACCAATCGGAGTGAGCCTGGCAAAAGGCCCTTGTGCTCTGATTGGTTTGTGGCTTTGTTGTATTGCTCAGTTCGCTGTGTCCAGCTTTGTGGTCTCGGGCATTGGCTTTTGCAATGCCGGCCACCTGGTGGCCGCGGTTCGAGTGGCAGAAGAGCTGGGAGCCCTGGAAGGGTCTCAGCTGAAGAGGGAAGGATAGAGGAGCCAAATTAATATTGGAGGAGGACAAAGGCTCTCACAAGTCAGTGATAAAAGAAATTTGCACTTGAATAGGGGTGATTTCCTTGGCGCCTGGGAGTCTGGCTTCAGTACCAATTCAATGAAAGGGCAGTAATGACTTTAACATCTATGTAACTTTAACAGGTATAAAATGCTTTTTCAGTGAATATTCAACCATTTCTAGCAGATAGGCAGTAAAAAAAGTCTACATTGATAAATTTCACTCTCTTTGGCTATTAAAAGTGCACCTTTGCACTCCGCTAGATGGTAAAGAATGGTGAAGTAAAAAGTGACCAGTCATAGTGGGCCTGGCAAAAGGCGCTCCCACTCCAATTGGTTTGCAGCTTTGCCATACCTCTCACCTCACTGTGTCTGGCTTTGTCATCTTGGGCCTCGGCTTCTGCAGTTCTGGACACCTGTTGGCTGCGGTTTGAGTGGCAGAAGAGCTGGGAGGCCTGGAAGGGTCTTGGCAGAAGAGGAAAGGATAGAGGAGACAAATTAGCAATGAAAGAGGACAAAGGGTCTCACAAGCCACTTATAGAAGATATTTGCAACTGAATAGGGGTGATTTCATTGGTGCCTGGGAGTCTAGCTGCAGTACTAATTCAAGGAAAGTGCTGTAATCACTCTAACATCTAGTTAACTTTAACAGGTAAAAACAGCTTTTTCAGTGAAGGTTTAACAATTTCTAGCAGTTAGGCAGTAAAAAGCAGTCTACATAGATAAATTTCAGTCTATTTGGTTAGTAAAAGTGCACTGTTGTGCACCGCTAAACAGTAAAGAATCCTGAAGCAAAAAGTGATCAATCGGAGTGAGCCTGGCAAAAGGCGCTCGAGCTCTGATTGGTTTGCGGGTTTGCTATATCTCTCAGCTCACTGTGTCTGGCTTTGTGGTCTCGGGCATCAGCCTCTGAAGAACCGGCCACCCAGTGCATGCAGTTTGAGTGGCGGAAGAGCTGGCAGCACTGGTAGAGTCTCGGCAGAAGAGGTAAGGAGAGAGGAGCCAAATTAGTACTGCAGGAGGACAAAGGGTCTCACAAGCCAGAGATAGAAGAAATGTGCGCTTGAATAGGGGTGATATTCTTGGTGCCTGGGTGTCTGGCTGCAGTACCAATTCAAGGAAAGGGCTGTAATCACTCTAACATCTAGTTAACTTTAACAAGTAAAAATAGCTTTTTCAGTGAAGATTTAGCAATCTCCAGCAATTAGGCAGTAAAAAACAGTCTACATAGATAAATTTCAGTCTGTTTGGCTATTAAAACTGTGCCTTTGCACACTGCTAGACAGTAAAGAAAGGTGAAGCAAAAAGGGACCAATCGGAGTGAGCCTTGCAAAAGGTGCTCACACTCCGATTGGTTTGCAGCTTTGCTGTACCTATCAACTCAATGTGTCTACCTTTATGGTATTGGGGCATCGGCTTCTGCAGTGCCGGATGCCTGAGGCAGTGGTTCGAGTGGCTGAAGAGCTGGGAGCCCTGGAAGGGTCTCGGCTGAGGAGGAAGGGAGAGAGGAGCCAAATTAGTACTGGAGGAGGACAAAGGGTTTGACAAGCCAGAGATAGAAGAAATTTGCACTTGAATTGGGGCAATTTCCTTGGCGCCTGGGAGTCTGGCTGCAGTACCAATTCAAGGAAAGGGATGTAAGCGCTCTAACATCTAATTAATTTTAACAGATAAAAACAGATTTTTCAGTGAAGATTTAACAATTTCTCACAGTTAGGCTGTAAAAAACAGTCTACTTTTGTAAAATTTTAGTCTGTTTGGCTAGTAAAAGTGCGCCTCCATGCTCAACAAGACAGTAAAGAACTGTGAAGCAAAAAGGGACAAGTTGGACTGAGCCTGGCTCCGACTGGTTTGCGGCTTTGCCATACCTCTCAGCTTACTGTGTCCGGCATTGTGATCTCGGGCATTTGCTTCTGCAGTGCCGGCAGCTCGGTGGCCGCAGTTTGAGCTGTGGAAGAGCTGGGAGCCCTGGAAGGGTCTCGTCTGAAGAGGGAAGGAAAGAGGAGCAAAATTAATACTGGAGGAGGACAAGGGGTCTCACAAGCCAGTGATAGAAGAAATTTGCACTTGAATAGGAACAATTTCCATGGCACCTCAGAGTCTGGCTGCAGTACCAATTCAAGGAAAGTGCTGTAATCACTCTAACATCTAATTAACTTTAAGAGTTAAAAACAGCTTTTTCAGTGAAGCTTTAACAATTTCTAGCAGTTAGGCAGTAAAAAACAATCTGCATAGATAAATTTCAGTCTGTTTGGCTAGTAAAAGTCTGCCTTTGCACTCCGCTAGACAGTAAAGAATGTGAAACAAAAAGTGACCAATCGGAGTGAGCCTGGGAAAAGGCGCTCATGCTCCAATTGGTTTGTGGCTTTGCCCTACCACTCAGCTCACTGTGTCTGGTGTTGCGGTCTTGGGAGTCGGCTTCTGCAGCGCTGGACGCCCGGTGGCTGCGGTTTGAGCGGTGGAAACGCTGGGAGCACTGGAAGGATCTTGGCTGAAGAGGGAAAGAGAGAGTAGCCAAAATAGTACTGCAGGATGACAAAGGGTCTCACAAGCAAGTGATAGAAGAAATTTGCACTTGAATGGGGTGGTTTCCTTGGAGACTGTTGGCCTGGCTGCAGTACTAATTGAAGGAAATGGTTTTAATCACTCTAACATCTAGTTAACTTTTACAGGTAAAAACAGCTTTTTCTGTGAAGATTTAACAATTTCTAGCAGTTAGGCAGTAAAAAACAATCTGCATAGATAAATTTCAGTCTGTTTGGCTAGTAAAAGTCTGCCTTTGCACTCCGCTAGGCAGTAAAGAATGGTGAAACAAAAAGGGATGAAATGGAGAGAGCCTTGCAAATGGTGCTCGTCCTCTGATTGGTTTGTGGCTTTGCCATACCTCTCAGCTCGCAGTGCCTGGTGTTGTTGTCTTGAGGAATCAGATTCTGCAGTGCCGGCGGGTCCGTGGCCGCGGCTTCGGGCGGAAGAGCTGGGAGCGTGAACCGGTCTCAGCTGAAGAGGAAGGAGAGAGAGCCAAATTAGCACTGGAGGAGGACAATGGGTCTCACTAGCCAGTGACAGAAGAAATTTGCACTTGAATAGGGGCAAGTTCCTTGGCGTTGGGGAGTCTGACTGCAGTACCAATTCAAGGAAAGTGTTGTAAGCACTCTAACATCTATTTATCTTTAACAGGTAAAAACAGCTTTTTCAGTGAAGCTTTAACAATTTCTAGCAGTTAGGTAGTAAAAAACAATCTGCATAGATAAATTTCAGTCTGTTTGGCTAGTAAAAGTCTGCCTTTGCACTCCGCTAGACAGTAAAGAATGTGAAACAAAAAGTGACCAATCGGAGTGAGCCTGGGAAAAGGCGCTCATGCTCCAATTGGTTTGTGGCTTTGCCCTACCACTCAGCTCACTGTGTCTGGTGTTGTGGTCTCGGGAGTCGAGCTTCTGCAGCGCTGGACGCCCGGTGGCTGCGGTTTGAGCGGAGGAAACGCTGGGAGCACTGGAAGGATCTTGGCTGAAGAGGGAAAGAGAGAGTAGCCAAAATAGTACTGCAGGCGACAAAGGGTCTACAAGCAAGTGATAGAAGAAATTTGCACTTGAATAGGGTGGTTTCCTTGAGACTGTTGGCCTGGCTGCAGTACTAATTGAAGAAATGGTTTAATCACTCTAACATCTAGTTAACTTTTACAGGTAAAACAGCTTTTTCTGTGAAGATTTAACAATTTCTAGCAGTTAGGCAGTAAAAAACAATCTGCATAGATAAATTTCAGTCTGTTTGGCTAGTAAAAGTCTGCCTTTGCACTCCGCTAGGCAGTAAAGAATGGTGAAACAAAAAGGGATGAAATGAAGAGAGCCTTGCAAATGGTGCTCGTCCTCTGATTGGTTTGTGGCTTTGCCATACCTCTCAGCTCGCAGTGCCTGGTGTTGTTGTCTTGGGAATCAGATTCTGCAGCCCGCCGTCCGGTGGCCGCGGTTCAAGTGGCGGAAGAGCTGGGAGCCGTGGAACGGTCTCAGCTGAAGAGGGAAGGAGAGAGGAGCCAAATTAGCACTGGAGGAGGACAATGGGTCTCACTAGCCAGTGACAGAAGAAATTTGCACTTGAATAGGGGCAAGTTCCTTGGCGTTGGGGAGTCTGACTGCAGTACCAATTCAAGGAAAGTGTTGTAAGCACTCTAACATCTATTTATCTTTAACAGGTAAAAACAGCTTTTTCAGTGAAGATTTTACAATTTCTCGCACTTAGGCAGTAAAAAACAGTCTACATAGATAAATTTCAGTCTGTTTGGATAGTAAAAGTGTGCCTTAGTACTCCGTTCAACAGTAAAGAATGGTGAAGCAAAAAGGGACCAGTCGGAGTGAGCCTGGCAAGAGGCTCTCGCACTTCGATTGGTTTGCAACTTTGCTGTACCTATCAGCTCGCTGTGTCTCCCTTTGTGGTCTTGGGCATTGGCTACTGCAGCGCTGGCCACCCGGTGGCCGCGGTTTAATCGGCGGAAGAGCTGGGAGCCCTGGAAGTGTATCAGCTGAAGAGGAAAGGAGACAGGAGCCAAATTGTACTGGAGGAGGACAAAGGGTCTCACAAGCCTGTGATAGAAGAAATTTGCACCTGAATAGGGTGATTTCCTTGGCGCCTGGGAGTCTGGCTGCAGAACCAATTCAAGGAAAGGGCTGTAAGCACTTTAACATCTAGTTATCTTTAACAGTTAAAAACAGCTTTTTCATTGAAGATTTAACAATTTCTAGCAGTTAGGCAGTAAAAAACAGTCTACATAGATAAATTTCAGTCTGTTTGGCTAGTAAAAGTGTGCCTTTGCGCTCCAATAGACGGGAAAGAATGGTGAACCAAAAAGAGACCAATCAGACTGAGCCTGGCAAAAGGCGCTTGTGATCTGATTGATTTGCAGCTTTGCTGTATCTCTCAGCATGCTGTATCCGGCTTTGTGGTCTCGGGCATCGGCTTCTGCAACACCGGCCAGCCCGGTGTCTGCGGTTTGAGTGGTGGAAGAGCTGGGAGCCCTGGAAGGGTCTTGGATGAAGAGGGAAGGAGAGAGGAGACAAATTAATTCTGGAGGAGGACAAAGAGTCTCACAAGCTAGTGATAGAAGAAATTTGCACTTGAATATGGGCGATTTTCTTCATGTCTAGGAGGCTGGCTGCAGTACCAATTCAAGAAAAGGTCTGTAATCACTTTAACATCTAGTTAACTTTAATCAGTAAAAACAGCTTTTTCACTGAACATTTAACAATTTATAGCAGTTAGGCACTAAAAAACAGTCTACATAGATAAATTGCAGTCTGTTTTGCTAGCAAAAGTGCACCTTTGTGCTCCGCTAGACAGTTAAGAATGGAGAAGCAAAAAGGGACCAATCGTATTGAGCCTGACAAAAGACACTAGCGCTCTGATTAGTATGTGGCTTTCCCATACCTCTCAGCTCTCTGTGTCTGGCATTGTGATCTTTCGCATTGGCTTCTGCAGCACCGGCAGCCCGGTGGCCGCAGTTTGAGCGGCGGAAGAGATGGGAGCCCTGGAAGGGTCTCAGGTGAAGAGGGAAGGAGAGAGGAGACAAATTAATACTGGAGGGCAAAGGGTCTCACAAGCCAGTGATAGAAGAAATTTGCACTTGAATATGGGTGATTTTCTTGGCATCTTGAAGTCTGGCTGCAGTACCAATTCAAGAAAAGGGCTGTAATCACTCTAACATCTAGTTAACTTTAACAAGTAAAAACAGCTTTTACAGTGAACATTTAACAATTTCTTGCAGTTAGGCAGTAAAAAAACTATCTACATAGATAAATTTCAGTCTGTTTGGCTAGCAGAAGTGCACCTTTCGCTCTGCTAGGCAGTAAAGAATGGAGAAGCAAAAAGGGACCAATCGGACCAAGCCTTTCAAAAGACGCTCGTGCTCTGATTAGTATATGGCTTTGCCATACCTCTTAGTTCTCTGTGCCTGACTTTGTGATCTCAGGCGTTGGCTTCTGCAGTGCCGGCAGCCCAGTGGCCGTGGTTTGAGTAGCGGAAGAGCTGGGTGCCCTGGAAGGATCTCGGCTGTAGAGGGAAGGAGAGAGGAGATAAATTAATACTGGAGGAGGACAAAGGATCTCACAAGCCAGTGACAGAAGAAATTTGCACTTGAAAAGGGGAGATTTTCTTGGCGCCTGGCAGTCTGGCTGCAGTACCAATTACTCTAACATCTAATTAACTTTAACAGGTAAAATCAGCTTTTTCAGTGAAGATTTATCAATTTCTAGCAGTTAGGCAATAGAAAACAGTCTACACAGATAAATTTCAGTGAGTTTGGCTAGTAAAAGTGCACCTTTGTTCTCCACTAGACTGTAAAGAATGGTGAAGCAAAAAAGGACCAATCTGAGTGAGCATGGCAAAAGGCGTTCACGCACCGATAGGTTTGCGGATTTGCAGTATCTCTCAGCTAGCTGTGTCCAGCTTTGTGGTCTCGGATGTTTGCTTCTGCAGCCAAGGCGGCCCAGTGCCCACAGTTCAAGCTGTGGAAGTGCTGGGAGCCCTGGAATGGTCTCGGCTGGAGAGGGAAGGAGAGAGGAGCCAAATTAGTACTGGAGGAGGGCAAAGGGTGTGACAAGCCAGTGACAGAAGAAATTTGCTCTTGAATAATGACAATTTCCTTGGTGCCTGGGAGTCTAGCTGTAGTACCAATTCAAGGAAAGGGCTGTTAGCACTCTAACATCTAGTTATCTTTAACAGGTGAAAACAGCTTTTTCAGTGAAGATTTAATAATTTCTCACACTTTGGCAGTAAAAAACAGTCTACATAGATAAATGTCAGTCTGTTTGGCTAGTAAAAGTGTGCCTTTGCACTCCACTAGATAGTGAAGAATGGTGAACCAAAAAGAGACCAATCAGACTGAGCCTGGCAAAAGGCACTCATGCTCTGATTGATTTGCAGCTTTGCCGTATCTCTCAGCTCACTATGTCCAGCTTTGTGGTCTCGGGCGTCAGCTTCTGCAGCACCAGCCAGCCTGGTGTCCGCGGTTCGAGTGGCGAAAGAGCTGGGAGCCCTGGAAGAGTCTCAGATGAAGAGGGAAGGAGAGAGGAGACAAACTAATACTGGAGGAGGACAAAGAGTCTCACAAGCCAGTGATAGAAGAAATTTGCACTTGAATATTGGCGATTTTCTTGGCGTCTGGGAGTCTGGCTGCAGTACCAATTCAAGAAAAGGGTTGTAATCACTCTAACATCTAGTTAACTTTAACAAGCAAAAGAGTTTTTTCAGTGAACATTTATCAATTTCTAGCAGTTAGACACTAAAAATCAGTCTACATGGATAAAGTTCAGTCTCTTTGGCTAATAAAAGTGTGCCTTAGCGCTCCGCTAGACAGTAAAGAATGGTGAAGCAAAAAGTGACCATTCGGAATGAGCCTGGCAGAAGACACTCGTGCTCTGATTGGTTTGTGGTTTTACCATACCTCTCAGCTTGCTGTGTCCGGATTTGTTGTCTTGGGCATCGGCTTCTGCAGCGCCAGACGCCCGGTGGCCGCGGTTCGAGCGGCAGAAGAGCTGGGAGCCCTGGAAGGGTCTCGGCTGAAGAGGGAAGGAGAGATGAGTCAAATTAGTACTGGAGGAGGAAAAAGGGTGTGAGAAGCCAGTGACAGAAGAAATTTGCACTGGAATAGGGGGTGATTTCCTTGGTGCCTGGTAGTCTGACTGTAGTACCAGTTCAAGGAAATGGCTGTAATCACTCTAACATCTAGTTAACTTTAACAGGTAAAAACAGCTTTTTCAGTGAAGATTTAACAATTTCTAGCAGTTATTCAGTAAAAAACAGGTTACGTAGATAAATTTCAGTTTGTATGGCTAGTAAAAGTGCTCCTTTACGCTCCACTAAACAGTAAAGAATGGTGAATCAAAAAGGGACCAATCAGATTGATCCTGGAAAAAGGCGCTCTCGCTCCAATTGGTTTATGGCTTTGCTGTACCTATCAGTTTGCTGTGTCTACCTTTGTGGTCTCGGGCGTCGGCTTCTGCAGCGCAAGCCACCCGGTGGCAGCAGTTCGAGCGGCTGAAGAGCTGGGAGCCCTGGAAGGGTCTCGGCAGAAGAGGAAAGGATAGAAGAGCCAAATTAGCAATGGAGGAGGACAAAGGGTCTCACAAGCCACTTATAGAAGAAATTTGCACCTGAATAGGGGAGATTTCATTGGCGCCTGGGAGTCTGGCTGCTGTACTAATTCAAAGATAGTGCTGTAATCACTTTAACATCTAGTTAACTTTAGCAAGTAAAAACAGCTTTTTCAGTGAAGGTTTAACAATTTCGAGCAGTTAGGCAGTAAAAAACAGTCTACATAGATACATTTCTGTCTATTTGGCTAGTAAAAGTGCACCTTTGTGCACCGCTTGACAGTAAAGAATGGTGTAGCAAAAAAGGACTAATCAGAGTGTGCCTGGCAAAAGGCGCTTGTGCTCCAATTGGTATGCGGTTTTGTGTATCTCTCAGCTCACTGTGCCCGGCTTTGTAGTCTCGGGCATCGGCTTCTGCAGTGCCGGCAGCCCTTTGGCTGTGGTTTGAGCAGTGCAGGTGCTGGGAGCCCTAGAAGGGACTCAGCTGAGGAAGTACGGAGAGAAGAGACAAATTAGAACTGGAGGAGGACAAAGGGCATCACAACCCAGTGATAGAAGAAATTTACACTTGAATAGGGGCAATTTCCTCGGCGCCTGGGAGTCTTGCTGCAGTTCCAATTCAAGGAAAGGGCTGTAATCACTCTAACATCTAGTTAACTTTAGCAGGAAGAGACAGCTCTTTCAATGAAGATTTAACAATTTCTAGCAGTTAGGCAGTAAAAAACAGTCTTCATAGATAAATTTTAGTCTCTTTGGCTAGTTAAAGTGTGCCTTTGCGCTCCGCTAGACAGTAAACAATGGTGAGGCAAAAAGTGACCAATCGGAGTGAGCCTGGCAAAAGTCGCTCATGCTCCAAATGGTTTGCAGATTTGCCATACCACTCACCTCGCTGTGTCTGACTTAGTGGTCTTGGGCGTCAGCTTCTCCAGCGCCAGCCGCCCTGTGACTGCAATTCGAGAAACGGAAGAGCTGGGAGCTCTCTAATTCTCTCGGCTGAAGAGAGAAGGAGATAGGAGACAAATTAGTACTGTAGGAGGAAAAAGGGTCTCACAAGCCAGTGACAGAAGAAATTTGCACTTGAACAGAGGTGAGTTCCGTGGTGCCTGTGTGTCTCGCTGCAGTACCAATTCAAGGAAAGGGCTGCAATCACTCTAACTTCTAGTTAACTTTAACAGGTAACAGCAGCATTTTCAGTGAAGATTTAACAATTACTTGCAGTTAGGCAGTAAAAAACAGTTTACATAGATAAATTTCAGAGTGTTTAGCTAGTAAAAGTGCACCTTTACACTCCGCTAGACAGTATAGAATGGAGAAGCAAAAAGGGATGAATTGGAATGAGCCTTGCAAAAGGTGCTCATGCTCCGATTGGATTGCAGCTTTGCTTTACCTCTCAGCTCATTGTGTCTGACTTTGCCGTCTTGGGCAACAGCTTCAGCAGCGCCGGCCATCTGGTGGCAGCGGTTCAGGTGGCGAAAGAGCTGGGAGCCCTGGAAAGGTCTCCACTCAAGACGGAATTAGAGAGGAGCCAAATTAATACTGGAGGAGGACAAAGGGTGTGACAAGCCAGTGGCAGAAAAATGTGCTCATGAATGCTGGCGATTTCCTTGTCGCCTGGGAGTCTGGCTGCAGTACCAACTCAAGGAAAGGGATGTAAGTGCTCTAACATCTAGTTATCTTTAAGAGGTAAAAACAGCTTTTTCAGTGAAGATTTAACAATTTCTCACAGTTAGGCAGAAAAAAACAGTCTATATAAATAAATTTCAGTCCATTTGGATAGTAAAAGCACGCCTTTGTGCTCCGTTAGACAGTAAAGAATGGTGAAGGAAAAAGGGACCAATCGGAGTGAGCCTGGCAAAATGCGGTCACACTCTGAATGGTTTGTGGCTTTGCCATATCTCTCAGCTCCCTGTGTCTGGCTTTGTGGTCTCGGTCGACGGCTTCTGCGGTGCAGGCCACCCTGTGGCCACGGTTCGAGTGGCAGAAGAGCTGGGAGCCCTGGAAGGGTCTCGGCTGAAGAGATAAGGAGAGAGGAGAACAAATTAGTATTGGTGGAGGACAAAGGGTCTCACAAGCCAGTGATAGAAGAAATTTGCACTTGAATAGGGATGATTTTCTTGGCACATGAGAGTCTGGCTGCAGTACCAATTCAAGTAAAGGCTGTAATCACTCTCATATCTAGTTAGCTTTAACAGGTAAAAACAGCTCTTTCAGTGAAGCTTTAACAATTTCTAGCAGTTAGGTAGTAAAAAACAGGTTACATAGATAAATTTCAGTTTGTTTGGCTAATAAAAGTGCGCCTGTGCGCTCCGCTACCCAGTAAAGAATGGTGAAGCAAAAATATACCTATCGGACTGAGCCTGGCAAAAGACACTCACGCTCCCATTAGTTTGTGGCTTTGCCATATGTCTCAGCTCACTGTGTCTGGCATAGTGATCTCGGGCGTTGGCTTTTGCAGCGCTGGCAGCCCGGTGGCCGCTGTTCGAGTGTCGGAAGACCTGGGAGCCCTGGAAGGGTCTCAGCAGAAGAGTGAAGTATAGAGAAGCCAAATTATTTCTGGAGGAGGACAAAAGGGTGTCACAAGCCAGTGATAGAAGAAATTTGCATTTGCATATGGACGATTTCCTTGGAGACTGGGAGTCTGGCTGCAGTACTAATTCTAGAAAAGGGCTGCAATCACTCTAACATCTACTTAACTTTAACAGGTAAAAGCATCTTTTTCAGTGAAGACTGAAATATTTCTGGCAGTTAGGCAGTGAAAGCAGTCTACATAAATAAATTTAATTCTGTTTGGATAGTAAAAGTGCGCCTTTGCACTCTGCTAGACAGTAAAGAACAGTGAAGCAAAAAGTGACCAATCAGAGTGAGCCTAGCAAAAGGCCCTTGTGCTCTGATTGGTTTGTGGCTTTGCCATATCGCACAGTTCGCTGTGTCCAGCTTTGTGGTCTCGGGTGATGGCTTTTGCAGCGCCGGCCACCCGGTGGCCGCGGTTCGAGTGGCAGAAGATCTGGGAGCCCTGGAAGGGGCTCAGCTGAAGAGGGAAGGATAGAGGAGCCAAATTAATACTGCAGGAGGACAAAGGGTCTCACAAGCCAGTGATAAAAGAAATTTGCACTTGAATAGGGGTGATTTCCTTGGTGCCTGGGAGTCTGGCTGCAGTACCAATTCAAGGAAAGTACTGTAATCACTTTAACATCTAGTTAACTTTAACAGGTAAAAACTGCTTTTTCAGTGAAGGTTTAACAATTTCTAGCAGTTAGCCAGTAAAAAACAGTCTACATAGATAAATTTCAATCGATTTGGCTAGTAAAAGTGCACCTTTGTGCAGCGCTAGACAGTAAAGAATCCTGAAGCAAAAAGTGACCACTTGGAGTGAGCCTGGCAAAAGGCGCACGCGCTCGGATTAGTTTGCGGGTTTGCCATATCTCTCAGCTCACTGTGTCTGGCTTTGTGGTCTCGGGCATCAGCTTCTGAAGTGCCGGACGCCTAGTGCATGCAGTTTGAGTGGCGGAAGAGCTGGCAGCACTGGTAGGGTCTCAGCTGAAAAGGTAAGGAGAGAGGAGCCAAATTAGTACTGCAGGAGGACAAAGGGTCTTACAAGCCAGTGATAGAAGAAATGTGCACTTGAATAGGGGCGACTTCCTTAATGCCTTGGTGTCTGGCTGCAGTACCAATTCAAGGAAAGGGCTGTAATCACTCTAACATCTAGTTAACTTTAACAGGTAAAAACAGCTTTTTCAGTGAAGATTTAACAATCTCCAGCAGCTAGGCAGTAAAAAACAGTCTACATAGATAAATTTCAGTAAGTTTTTCCAGTAGAAGTGCGCCTTTGCACACTGCTAGACAGTAAAGAAAGGTGAAGCAAAAAGGGACCAATCGGAGTGAGCCTGGCAAAAGATGCTCACCCTCCTATTGGTTTGCAGCTTTGCTGTACCTATCAACTCGTTGTGTCTACTTTTAGGGTATTCGGGCATCGGCTTCTGCAGCGCCGGATGCCTGGGGCAGCGGTTCGAGTGCCTGAAGAGCTGGGAGTCCTGGAAGGGTCTCGGCTGAGGAGGAAAGGACAGAGGAGCCAAATTAGTGCTGGAGGAGGACAAAGGGTTTGACAAGCCAGAGATAGAAGAAATTTGCACTTGAATTGGGGCAATTTCGTTGGTGCCTGGGAGTCTGGCTGCAGTACCAATTCAAAGAAAGGGCTGTAATCACTCTAACATCTAATTAATTTTAACAGGTAAAAACAGATTTATCAGTGAAGATTTAACAAATAGTCTACTTTGAAAAATTTCAGTCTGCTTGACTAGTAAAGGTGTGCCTCTACGCTCAACTAGACAGTAAAGAATGGAGAAGCAAAAAGGGACAAATTGGACTGAGCCTGGCTCCAATTGGTTTGCAGCTTTGCCATACCTCTCAGCTGGCAGTGTCCGGTGTTGTGATCTTGGGCATTTGCTTCTGCAGTGCAGGCAGCCCGGTGGCCACGGTTCGAGCTGCGGAAGAGCTGGGAGCCCAGGAAGGGTCTCAGATGAGGAGGAAAAGAGAGAGGAGCTGAATTAGTACTGGAGGAGGACAAAGGGTCTCACAAGCCAGTGATAGAAGAAATTTACACTAGAATAGGGGCGATTTCCTAGGCGCCTGGGAGTCTGGCTGCAGTACCAATTCAAGGAAAGGGCTGTAATCACTCTAACATCTAGTTAACTTTAACAGGTTAAAAACAGCTTTTTCAGTGAAGATTTAACAATTTCTAGCAGTTAGGCTGTAAAAAACAGTCTACATTGATAGATTTCTGTCTGGCTAGTAAAAGTGCACCTCTGCACTCCACTAGACAGTAAAGAAAGGTGAGGCAAAAAGAGACCAATTGGACTGAGCCTGGCAGCTCGCTGTGTCTGGTGTTGTGATCTCGGGCATTGCCTTTAGCAGTGCCGGCAGCCCAGTGGCCGCGGTTCAAGGGGTGGAACAGCTGGGAGCACTGGAAGGGTCTTGGCAGAAGTGCAAAAGAGAGAGTAGTCAGGAAAAGAGAGAGGAGCTGAATTAGTACTGGAGGAGGACAAAGGGTCTCACAAGCCAGTGATAGGAGAAATTTGCACCTGAATAGAGGTGATTTCCTTGGTGCCTGGGAGTCTGGCTGCTGTACTAATTCAGGGAAAGGGCAGTAATCACTCTAACATCTAGTTAACTTTAACAGGTAAATACAGCTTTTTTCATTGAAGATTTAACAATATCTCACAGTTAGGCAGTAAAAATCAGTATACATATATAAATTTCAGTCTGTTTAGTTAGTAAAAGTGTGTCTCTGCACTCCACTAGACAGTAAAGAATGGTGAAGCAAAAAGGGACCAATCGCAGTGAGCCTGGGAAAAGGCGCTCACACTCCAATTGGATTGCAGCTTTGCCCTACCACTCACCTCACTGTGTCTGGCATTGTGGTCTTGGGCATCTACTTTTGCAGTGCTGGCCACCCAGTTGCCGCGGTTCAAGAGGCTGAAGAGCTGGGAGCCCTGGAAGGGTCTCCACTGAAGAGGGAAGGAGAAAGGAGCAAAATTAGTACCGGAGGAGGACAAAGGGTGTGACAAGCCAGTGATGGAAGAAATTTGTACTTGAATAGGGACGATTTTCTTGGTGCCTGGGAGTCTGGCTGCAGTACCAATTCAAGGAAATGGCTGTAAGCACTCTAACATCTAGTAAACTTTTAGAGGTAAAAACCGCTTTTTAGGTGAACATTTAACAATCTCTAGCAGTTAGGCAGTAAAAAACAGTCTACAGAGATTAATTTCAGTGTGATTGGCTTGTAAAAGTGTGCATCTGCGCTCCGCTATACAGTAAAGAATTGTGAAGCAAAAAGGGACCAATGGGAGTGAGCCTGGCAAAAGGCACTCGCGCTCTGATTGGTTTGTGGCTTTGCCATAGCTTTCAGCTCTGTGTCCAGCTTTGTGATCTCGGGCGTTGGCTTCTGCAGCGCCGGGAGCCCGGTGGCAGCGGTTCAAGATGTGGAAGAGCTGGGAGCCCTGTACGGGTCTCAGCTGAAGAGGGAAGGAGAGAGGACCAAAATTAGCACGGGAAAAGGACAAAGTGTCTCAGGAGCCAGTGATAGAAGAAATTTGCACTTGAATAAGGGTGATTTCCTAGGCACCTGGGAGTTTAGATGCAGTACCAATTAAAGGAAAGGGCTGTAATCATTCCAACATCTAGTTAACTTATCTGGTAAAAACAGCTTTTTTATTGAAGATTTAACAATTTCTAGCGGTTATGCTGTAAAAAACAGTCTACATAGATACATTTCAGTCTCTTTGGCTAGGAAAAGTGGGCCTTTTCGCTCCGCTAGACATTAAAGAATGGTGAAGCAAAACGGGACCAATCGGAGTGAGCCTGGTAAAAGGCGTTCATGCTCTGATTTGTTTGAGGCTTTGCCATATCTCTTATCTTGGTGTGTCTGGCTTTGTTATATCGGGCATTGGCTTCTTCAATGCCGGCAGCCCAGTGGCCACAGTTTGAGCAGCGGAACAGCCAGGAGCGCTTTAAGGGTCTCGGCTGAAGAGGAAAGGTGAGAGGAGGTGAATTTGTACTGGAGGAGGACAAAGGGACTGACAAGCCAGTGATAGAAGAAATTTGCACTTGAATAATGACGATTTCCTTGGCGCCTGGGAGTCTGGCTGCAGTACCAATTTAAGGAAAGGGCTGTAATCACTCTAACATCTAGTTATATTTAATAGGCAAAAACAGCTTTTTCAGTGAAGATTTAACACTTTCTCACAGTTAGGCAGTTAAAAACAGTCTACATAGATAATTTCAGTCTCTTTGGCTTGTAAAAGTGCACCTTTGCCCTCCGCTAGACAGTAAAGAATGGTGAAGCAAAAAGGGACCAATCGGACTGAGCCTGGCAAAAGGTGCTCATGCTCAGATTGGTTTGTGGCTTTGCCATTCCTCTTAGCACACTGTGTCTGGTGTTGTGATCTCAGGTGTTGGCTTCTGTAGCGCTGGCAGCCCAGTGCTCGTGGTTCAAGTGGCAGAAGAGCTGGGATCCCTGTATGGGTCTCAGCTAAAGAGGGAAGGAGAGAGGAGCCAAATTAACACTGGAGCAGGACAAAGGGTCTCACAAGCCAGTGAGAGAAGAAATTTGCACTTGAACAGGGGTGATTTCCTTGGTGCCTGGGAGTCTGGCTGCAGTACCAATTCAAGGAAAGGGCTGTAATCACTCTAACATCTAGTTAAATTTAACAGGTAAATTCAGCTTTTTCAGTGAAGATTTTATCATTTCTAGCAGTTAGGCAGTAAAAAACAGTCAACTTTGATAAATTTCAGACTCTTTGACTAGTAAAAGTTTGCCTTTGTGCTCCACTAGACAGTAAAGAATTGTGAAGAAAAAAGTGACCAATCAGAGTGAGCCTGGCAAAAGGCGCACGTGCTCCAATTGGTTTGTGGCTTTGCCATACCACTCATTTTGCTAGGTCTGGCTTTGTGGTCTCAGGCATCGGCTTCTGCACTGCCGACCTTCCAGTTGCCACGGTTCAAATAGTCAAAGAGCTGGGAGCCCTGGAAGGATCTCAGGTGAAGAGGAAGGAGAGAGGAGAGAGGAGCCAAATTAGTACTGGAGGAGGACAAAGGGTCTCACAAGCCAATGATAGAAGACATTTGCACTTGAATAGGGGTGATTTCCTTGGCAGCTGGAAGTCTGGCTGCTGTATCAATTCATGAAAAGGGCTGTAATCAGTCCAACATGTAGTTAAGTTTAACAGGAAAACAACAGCTTTTTCATTGAAGATTTAACAATTTCTAGCAGTTAGGTTGTAAAAAACTGTCTACATAGATACATTTCAGTCTGTTTGTCTAGTAAAAGTATGCCTTTGTGCCCCGCTAGACAGTAAAGAATGGTGAAGCAAAAAGGGACCAGAGTGAGCCTGGCAAAAGGCGTTCATGCTCCAATTGGTTTGAGGCTTTGCTGTACCTCTTAGCTGGGTCTGTCCGGCTTTGTTATCTCGGGTGTTTGCTTCTTCAGCACTGAAAGCCCGGTGGCCTCATTTTGAGTGGCGGAAGAGCTGGGAGCACTGGAAGGGTCTCGGCTGAAGAGGGAAGGAGAGAGGAGCCAAATTAGTACTGGAGAAGGACAAAGGGCGTGACAAGCCAGTGATGGAAGAAATTTGCACTTGAATAATTTTGATTTCCTTGGTGCTTGCTAGTCTGCCTGCAGTACCAATTCAAGGAAAGGGCTGTAATCATTCTAACATCTAGTTGTCTTTAAAAGGTAAAAACAGCTCTTTCAGTGAAGATTTAACAATTTCTCACAGTTAGGCAGTAAATAACAGTCTACATAGATAAATTTCAGTCTGTTTGGCTAGTAAAAGTGTGCCTTTGCCCTCCGCTAGACAGTTAAGAATGGTGAATCAAAAAGGGACCAATCAGAGTGAGCCTGGCAAAAGGCATTCACGCTCCAACTGGCTTGCGGCTTTGCCGTACCACTCAAATCGCTGTGTCTGGCTTTGTGGTCTCGGGCATCGGCTTCTGTAGTGCCAGCCACCCGGTGGCCGCTGTTCGAGAATCAGAAGAGCTGGGAGCCCTGTAATGGTCTCGGCTGAAGAGGGAAGGAGACAGGAGCCAAATTAATACTGAAGGAGGACAAAGGGTCTCACAAGCCAGTGATGGAAGAAATTTGCACTTTAATTGGGGCTAGTGCCTTGGTGCCTCAGAGTCTGGCTGCAGTACCAATTCAAGGAAAGGGCTGTAAACACTCTAACATCTAGTTAACTTTAACAAATAAAAAATTGCTTTTTAGTGAACATTTAACAATCTCTAGCAGTTAGGCAGTAAAAAACAGTCTAGAGAGATTAATTTCAGTCTGATTGGGTAGTAAAAGTGCGCATCTGTGCTGCGCTATACAGTAAAGATTGGTGAAGCAAAAAGGGACCAATCGGAGTGAGCCTGGCAAAAGATGCTTGCGCTCCACTTGGTTTGTGGCTTTGCCATACCTCTCAGCTCTCTGTGTCCGGCTTTGCCATTTCGGCATTGGCTTCTGCAGAACTGTGATCCGGGTGGCCACAGTTTGAGCTGCAGAAGAAATGGGAGCCCTGAACGGGTCTCAGCTGAAGAGGGAAGGAGAGGGGAGTCGAATTAGTAGTGGAGGAGGACAAAGGGTGTGACAAGCCTGTGATAGAAGAAGTTTGCAACTGAATAATGACGATTTCCTTAGCACCTGGGAGTCTCGCTGCAGTACCAATTCCATGAAAGGGATGTAATCCCTCTAACATCTAATTAATTTTAACAGGTAAAAACAGCTTTTTCAGTGAAGATTTAACAATTTCTCGCAGTTAGGCTGTAAAAAAAACATCTACATAGATTAATTTCTGTCTGTGTGGCTATTAAAAGTGCGCCTCTGCACTCTACTAGACAGTAAAGAATGGTGACGCAAAAAGGGACCAGTCGGACTGAGCCTCGCAAAAGATGCTCGAGCTCTGATTGGTTTGCAGCTTTGCCATACCTCTCAGCTTGCTGTGTCCGGTGTTGTGATCTTGGGCATTGGGTTCTGCAGCGCTGGCAGCCTGGTGGCCGCAGTTCAAGCGGCGGAAGTGCTGGGAACCCTGGAAGTGTCTCGGCTGAAGAGGGAAGGTGAAAGGAGCCTGATTAGTACTGGAGGAGGACAGAGGGACTAACAAGCCAGTGAAAGAAGAAGTATGCACCAGTATGGGGTGATTTCCTTGGCACCTGGGAGTCTGGCTGCAGTACTAATTCAAGGAAAGGGCTGTAATCACTCTAACATCTAGTTAAATTTAACAGGTAAAAACAGCTTTTTCTGTGAAGATTTAACAATTTCTAGCAGTTAGGCACTAAAAACAGTCTAAATAGACAAATTTCAGTCTCTTTGGCTAGTAAAAGCATGCCTTTGCGCTCCACTAGACAGCAAAGAATGGTGAAGCAAAAAGTGACCAATCAGAGGGAGCCTGACAAAAGGCGCTCATGCTCCAATTGGTTTGCGGCTTTGCCCTACCACTCACCTCACTGTGACTGGTGTTGTGGTCTCAGGCATTGGCTTCTGCAGCGCTGGCCGCCAGTTGCTGCGGTTCGAGCGGCTGAAGAGCTGGGAGCCCTGGAAGGGTCTCAACTGAAGAGGGAAGGAGACAGGAGACAGATTAGTACTGGAGGAGGACAAAGGGTGTGAGAAGCCAGTAATAGAAGAAATTTGCACTTGACTAATTTCGATTTAATTGTCACCTGGGAGTCTGGCTATAGTACCAATTCAAGGAAAGGGCTGTAATCACTCTAACATCTAGTTAACTTTAACAGGTAAAAATAGCTTAGTCAATGAATATTTAACAATATCTCACAGTTAGACAGTAAAAATCAGTCTACATAGATAAATTTCACTTTGTTTAGTTAGTAAAAGTGTGCCTCTGCACTCCGCTAGACAGTAAAGAATGGTGAAGCAAAAAGGGACCAATCGGACTGAGCCTGGGAAAAGGTGCTCATGCTCAGATTGGTTTGTGGCTTTGCCTCTCCACTCACTGTGTCTGGTGTTGTGATCTCAGGCCTTGGCTTCTGCAGCACCGGCAGCCCAGTGGCCATGGTTTGAGCGGCGGAAGAGCTTGGATCATTGTATTAGTCTCGGCTGAAGAGGGAAGGAGAGAGGAGCCAAATTAACACTGGAGGAGGACAAAGGGTCTCACAAGCCAGTGACAGAATAAATTTGCACTTGAATAGGGGCAAGTTCCTTGGCGCCTGGGAGTCTGGCTGTAGTACCAATTCAAGGAAAGGGCAGTAATCACTCTAACATCTTGTTAAATTTAACAGGTAAAAACAGCTTTTTCGGTGAAGATTTAATAATTTCTAGCAGTTAGGTAGCAAAAAACAGTCTAAATAGATAGATTTCAGTCACTTTGACTAGTAAAAGTGTGCCTTTGTGCTCCACTAGACAGTAAAGAATGGTGAAGCAAAAAGTGACCAATCAGAGTGAGCCTGGCAAAAGGCGCTCATGCTCCATTTGGTTTCGGCTTTACCTTACCATTCATCTCACTGTGTCTGGCTTTGAGGTCTCAGGCATTGGCTTCTGCACTGCCGCCCTCCAAGTTGCTGCTGTTCACGTGGTGGAAGAGCTAGGAGCCCTTGGAAGGGTCTCAGGTGAAGAGGAAAGAAAGAGGAGCCAATTAGTACTGGAGGAGCACAAAGGGTCTCACAAGACAGTGATAGAAGAAACTGGCACTTGAATAGGTGTGATTTCCTTGGTGCCTGGAAGTCTGGCTGCCGTATCAATTCATGAAAAGGGCTGTAATCACTCCAACATCAAGTTAACTTCAACAGCTAAAAAACAGCTTTTTCATTGAAGATTTAACAATTTCTAGCAGTTAGGCAGTAAAAAACAGTCAACTTTGATAAATTTCAGACTCTTTGACTAGTAAAAGTTTGCCTTTGTGCTGTACTAGACAGTAAAGAATGGTGAAGAAAAAAGTGACCAATCAGAGTGAGCCTGGCAAAAGGCACTCGTGCTCCAATTGGTTTGTGGCTTTGCCATACCACTCATTTTGCCAGGTCTGGCTTTGTGGTCTAAGGCACCAGTTTCTGCACTGCCGACCTTCCAATTGCCGCAGTTTGAGTAGTTTAAGAGCCGGGAGCCCTGGAAGGGTCTCAGGTGAAGAGAAAGGAGAGAGGAGCCAAATTAGTACTGGAGGAGGACAAAGGGTCTCACAAGCCAGTGATAGAAGACATTTGCACTTGAATAGGGGTGATTTCCTTGGCAGCTGGAAGTCTGGCTGCTGTAGCAATTCATGAAAAGGGCTGTAATCACTCCAACATGTAGTTCAGTTTAACAGGAAAACAACAGCTTTTTCATTGAAGATTTAACAATTTCTAGCAGTTAGGTTGTAAAAAACTGTCTACATAGATACATTTCAGTCTGTTTGTCTAGTAAAAGTATGCCTTTGTGCCCCGCTAGACAGTAAAGAATGGTAAAGCAAAAAGGGACCAGAGTGAGCCTGGCAAAAGGCGTTCATGCTCCAATTGGTTTGAGGCTTTGCTGTACCTCTTAGCTGGGTCTGTCCGGCTTTGTTATCTCAGGTGTTTGCTTCTTCAGCACTGAAAGCGCTGAAGGCGGAAGAGCTGGGAGCACTGGAAGGGTCTCGGCTGAAGAGGGAAGGAGAGAGGAGCCAAATTAGTACTGGAGAAGGACAAAGGGTGTGACAAGCCAGTGATAGAAGAAATTTGCACTTGAATAATTTTGATTTCCTTGGTGCTTGCTAGTCTGCCTGCAGTACCAATTCAAGGAAAGGGCTGTAATCATTCTAACATCTAGTTGTCTTTAAAAGGTAAAAACAGCTCTTTCAGTGAAGATTTAACAATTTCTCACAGTTAGGCAGTAAAAAACAGTCTACATAGACAAATTTCAGTTTGTTTGGCTAGTAAAAGTGTGCCTTTGCCCTCCGCTAGACAGTTAAGAATGGTGAATCAAAAAGGGACCAATCAGAGTGAGCCTGGCAAAAGGCATTCACACTCCAACTGGCTTGCGGCTTTGCCGTACCACTCAAATCGCTGTGTCTGGCTTTGTGTTCTCGGGCATCGGCTTCTGCAGTGCCAGCCACCCAGTGGCCGCTGTTCGAGAATCAGAAGAGCTGGGAGCCCTGTAAGGGTCTCGGCTGAAGAGGGAAGGAGACAGGAGCCAAATTAATACTGGAGGAGGACAAAGGGTCTCACAAGCCAGTGATAGAAGAAATTTGCACTTTAATTGGGGCTAGTGCCTTGGTGCCTCAGAGTCTGGCTACAGTACCAATTCAAGGAAAGGGCTGTAAACACTCTAACATCTAGTTAACTTTAACAAATAAAAATTGCTTTTTAGTGAACATTTAACAATCTCTAGCAGTTAGGCAGTAAAAAACAGTCTAGAGAGATTAATTTCAGTATGATTGGGTAGTAAAAGTGCGCATCTGTGCTACGCTATACAGTAAAGAATGGTGAAGCAAAAAGGGACCAATTGGAGTGAGCCTGGCAAAAGGTGCTTGCGCTCCACTTGGTTTGTGGCTTTGCCATACCTCTCAGCTCTCTGTGTCCGGCTTTGTCATTTCGGCATTGGCTTCTGCAGAACTGTGATCCGGGTGGCCACGGTTTGAGCTGCAGAAGAGATGGGAGCCCTGAACAGGTCTCAGCTGAAGAAGGAAGGAGAGGGAGCCAAATTAGTACTGGAGGAGGAGAAAGGGTGTGACAAGCCTGTGACAGAAGAAGTTTGCAACTGAATAATGGTGATTTCCTTGGCGCCTGGGAGTCTTGCTGCAGTACCTATTCCATGAAAGGGATGTAATCCCTCTAACATCTAATTAATTTTAACAGGTAAAAACAGCTTTTTCAGTGAAGATTTAACAATTTCTCGCAGTTAGGCTGTAAAAAAAACATCTACATAGATTAATTTCTGTCTGTTTGGCTAGTAAAAGTGTGCCTCTGCACTCCACTAGACAGTAAACAATGGTGAAGCAAAAAGGGACCAGTCGGACTGAGCCTCGTAAAAGGTGCTTGAGCTCTGATTGGTTTGCAGCTTTGCCATACCTCTCAGCTTGCTGTGTCCAGAGTTGTGATCTCGGGCATTGGCTTCTGCAGCGCTGGCAGCCTGGTGGCCGCGGTTCAGCGGCGGAAGAGCTGGGAACCCTGGAAGTGTCTCGGCTGAAGAGGGAAGGTGAAAGGAGCCTAATTAGTACTGGAGGAGGACAGAGGGTCTCACAAGCCAGTAATAGAAGAAGTGTGCACCAGAATAGGGGTGATTTCCTTGGCGCCTGGGAGTCTGGCTGCAGTACTAAATCAAGGAAAGGGCTGTAATCACTCTAACATCTAGTTAAATTTAACAGGTAAAAACAACTTTTTCTGTGAAGATTTAACAATTTCTAGCAGTTAGGCTCTAAAAAACAGTCTAAATAGACACATTTCAGTCTCTTTGGCTAGAAAAAGTGTGCCTTTGCGCTCCACTAGACAGCAAAGAATGGTGAAGCAAAATGTGACCAATCAAAAGGAGCCTGGCAAAAGGCCCTCATGCTCCAATTGGTTTGCGGCTTTGCCCTACCACTCATCTCACTGTGACTGGTGTTGTGGTCTCAGGCATTGCCTTTTGCAGCGCTGGCCGCCAGTTGCTGCAGTTCGAGCGGCTGAAGAGCTGGGAGCCCTGGAAGGGTCTCTACTGAAGAGGGAAGGAGACAGGAGACAGATTAGTACTGGAGGAGGACAAAGGGTGTGAGAAGCTAGTGATAGAAGAAATTGCACTTGAATAATTGCGATTTAGTTGGCACCTGGGAGTCTGGCTGCAGTACCAATTCAAGGAAAGGGCTGTAATCACTTTAACATCTAGTTAACTTTAACAGGTAAAAACAGCTTTTTCAGTGAATATTTAACAATATCTCGCAGTTAGACAGTAAAAATCAGTCTACATAGATAAATTTCACTTTGTTTAGTTAGTAAAAGTGCGCCTCTACGCTCCGCTAGACAGTAAAGAATGGTGAAGCAAAAAGGGACCAATCGGACTGAGCCTGGGAAAAGGCGCTCATGCTCAGATTGGTTTGTGGCTTTGTCTTACCTCTCCACTCACTATGTCTGGTGTTGTGATCTCAGGCCTTGGCTTCTGCAGCTCCGGCAGCCCAGTGGCTGTGGTTTGAGCGGCGGAAGAGCTTGGATCACTGTATTAGTCTCGGCTGAAGAGGGAAGGAGAGAGGAGCCAAATTAACACTGGAGGAGGACAAAGGGTCTCACAAGCCAGTGATAGAAGAAATTTTCACTTGAATAGGGGTGATTTCCTTGGTGACTGGGAGTCTGGCTGTTGTACTAATTCAAGGAAAGGGCTGAAATCATTCTATCATCTAGTTAACTTTAACAGTTGAAAACAGCTTTTTTCAGTGAAGATTTAACAATTTCTAGCAGTTATGCAGTAAAAAACTGTCAACATAGATAAATTTCAGTCTGTTTGGCTAGTAAAAGTGTGCCTTTGCACTCCACTAGACAGTAAAGTATGGTGAAGCAATATGGGACTAATTGGAGTGAGCCTAGAAAAAGGCGTTAACATTCTGATTGGTTGGTGGCTTTGCTGTACATCTCAGCTTGCTGTGTCCATCATTTTGGGGTCTCAGGCCTCGGCTTCTGCAGCGTCAGTTGCCGGGTGGCTGTTGCTCAAGTGGCGGAAGAGCTGGGTGCCCTGGAAGTTTATCGGCTGAAGAGGGGAAGGAGAGAGGAGCCAATTAGTACTGGAAGATAACATAGGGTCTCACAAGCCAGAGATAGAAGAAATTTGCATTTGAATATTGGTGATTTCATTGGTGTCTGGGAGTCTGGCTACAGTACCAATTCAAGGAATGGGCTGTTATCACTTTAACATCTAGTTAACTTTAACAAATAAAGACAGTTTTTTCAGTGAAGATGTAACAATTTCTAGCAATTATGTGGTAAAAATCAGTCTACATAGATAAATTTCACTCTGTTTTGCAAGAAAAAGTGCACCTTTGCACTCCACTAAACAGTAAAGAATGGTGAAGCACAAGGGGACCAAATGGAGTGAGTCTGGCAAAAGGTGCTCACGCTCCAAATGGTTTGGGGCTTTGCCGTACCTTTCAGCTCACTGTGTCCAGCTTTGTGGTTTCAGGTGTTGGCTTCTGCAGCACTCCAACCAGTGGCCACAGTTCAAGGGGCGGAAGTGCTGTGAGCTTTACAAGGGTCTCTTCTGAAGAGGGAAGGAGAGAGAAGCCAAATTAGTACTGGAGGAGGACAAAGGGTCTCACAAACCAGTGATAGAAGAAATTTGCACTTGAATAGGGGTGATTTCCTTGGCGCCTGGGAGTCTGGCTGAAGTAACAATTCAAGGAAATGGCTGTAGTCACTCTAACATCTAGTTAACTTTAACAGGAAAAACAGCTTTTTCAGCGAAGATTTAACAATTTCTAGCAGATAGGCAGTAAAAAACTCTCTACATAGATACATTTCATTATGTTTGGGTTGTAAAAGTGCACCTTTGTACACCGCTAGACAGAAATGAATGCTGAAGCAAAAAGGGACCACTTGGAGAGAGTCTGCCAAAAGGCGCTCACACTCCAATTGGTTGGGGTCTTTGCTATACCATTCAGCTCACTGTGTCCAGCTTTGTGGTTTCAGACATTGGCTTCTGCAACACGGGCCAACCAGTGGCCATGGTACTAGTGGCTTAAGAGCTGGGAGCACTGGAAGTTTCTCGGCTGAAGAGGGCATGAGAGAGGAGCCAAATTAGTACTGGAAGAGAACAAAGGGTATCACAAACCAGAGATAGAAGAAATTTACGCTTGAAAGTTGGTGATTTCCTTGGCGCCTGGGAGTCTGGCTGCAGTACCAATTCAAGGAATGGGCTGTTATCACTTGAACATCTAGTTAACTTTAACAAATAAAGACAGTTCTTTCAGTGAAGATGTAACAATTTCTAGCAGTTATGCGGTAAAAAACAGTCTACATAGATAAATTTCACTCTGTTTGGCTAGTAAAAGTGCACCTTTGCACTCCGCTAGACAGTAAAGAATGGTGAAGCAAAAAAGGACCAATCGAAGTGAGCCTGGCAAAAGGCGCACGTGCTCTAATTGGCTTGCGGCATTGCCGTGCCTCTCAGTTCACTGTGTCTGGCTTACTCATCTCAGGCTTTGGCTTCTGCAGCACCAGCCACCTGGTTTCCACAGTTTGAGCGGCGGATGAGTTGTGAGCCCTGTAAGGGTCTTGGCTGAAGAGGGAAGGAGAGAGGAGCTAAATTAGTACTGGAGAAGGACAATGGATGTCACAAGCCAGTGACAGAAGAAATTTGCACTTGAATGGGTTTGATTTTCTTTGCTCCTGGGAGTCTGGCTGCAGTACCATTTCAGGGAAACACCTGCAACCATTCTAACATCTAGTTAACTTTAACAGGTAAAACCAGCTTTTTCAGTGAAGATTTAACAATTTCTATCAGTTAGGCAGTAAAAAACAGTCAACATAGATAAATTTCAGTCTTTTGGCTAGTAAAAGTGCACCTTTGCGCTCCGTTAGACAGTAAAGAATGGTGAAGCAAAAATGACCAATCAAAGTGAGTCTGGCAAAAGGTGTTCATGCTCTGCTTGCCTTGTGGCTTTGCCGTAAATCTCAACTTACTGTATCAGGCTTTGAGGTCTCAGGCATCGGCTTCTGCAGCGCCGGCAAACCAGTGGCCATGGTTCTAGTACCGAAAGAGCTGGGAGCACTGGAAGGGTCTCGGTTGAAGAGGGAAAGAGAAGGGAGCCAAATTAGTACTGGAGGAGGACAAAGGTTCCCACAAGCCAGTGATAGAAGTAATTTGCACTTGAATGGGGTGATTTCCTTTGCGCCTGGGAGTCTGGCTGCAGTACCAATTCAATGATAGGGTTGTAATCAATCTAACATCTAGTTAACTTTAACAAGTAAAAACAGCTTTTTCAGTGAAGATTTAACAATTTCTAGCAGATAGGCAGTAAAAAACTCTCTACATAGATAAATTTCATTCTGTTTGCCTTGTAAAAGTGCACCTTTGCACACTGATAGACAGTAATGAATGGTGAAGCAACATGGGACCACTCGGAGAGAGTCTTCAAAAAGGTGCTCACACTTCCATTGGTTTGTGGCTTTGCAGTACCATTCGGCTTACTGTGTCCAGCTTTGTAGTTTCAGGCTTTGACTTCTGCAGTGCCGGCCAACCAGTTGCCATGGTACTAGTGGCTTAAGAGTTGGAAGCACTGGAAGTTTCTCGACTGAAGAGGGCATGAGAGAGGAGCCAAATTAGTACTGGAAGAGAACAAAGGGTCTCACAAACCAGAGATAGAAGAAATTTACGCTTGAAAGTTGGTGATTTCCTTGGCGCCTGGGAGTCTGGCTGCAGTACCAATTCAAGGAATGGGCTGTTATCACTTGAACATCTAGTTAACTTTAACAAATAAAGACAGTTTTTTCAGTGAAGATGTAACAATTTCTAGCAGTTATGCGGTAAAAAACAGTCTACATAGATAAATTTCACTCTGTTTGGCTAGTAAAAGTGCACCTTTGCACTCCGCTAGACAGTAAAGAATGGTGAAGCAAAAAAGGACCTATCGAAGTGAGCCTGGCAAAAGGCACACACGCTCTAATTGGCTTGCGTCATTGCCGTGCCTCTCAGTTCACTGTGTCTGGCTTACTCGTCTCAGGCTTTGGCTTCTGCAGCGCCAGCCACCCGGTTTCCACGGTTCGAGCGGCTGATGAGTTGTGAGCCCTGTAAGGTTCTAGGCTGAAGAGGGAAGGAGAGAGGAGCCAAATTAGCACTGGAGGAGGACAATGTGTGTCAAAAGCCAGTGAGAGAAGAAATTTGCACTTGAATGGGATAGACTTCCTTTGTGTCTGAGAGTCTGGCTGTATTACCAATTCAAGGAAACACCTGAAATCACTCTAACATCTAGTTAACTTTAACAGGTAAAACCAACTTTTTCAGTGTAGATTTAACAATTTCTAGCAATTAGGCAGTAAAAAATAGTCAACATCGATAAATTTCAGTCTTTTGGCTAGTAAAGCTGCACCTTTACTCTCTGCTAGACAGTAAAGAATGGTGAGCAAAAAGGGACCTATTGTAGTGAGCCTGGCAAAAGGCATTCGTGCTCTGATTGCCTTGTGGCTTTGTCATAAATCTCAGCTCACTGTGTCAGGATTTGAGGTCTCAGGTGTCGGCTTCTGCAGCGCCGGCCGACCCAGTTGCCTCGGTTCGAGCAGCGGAAGAGTTGTTTGCCCTGCAAGAGTCTGTTCTGAAGACGGAAGGAGAGAGGAGCCAAATTAGAACTAGAGGAGGACAAAGGGTCTCACAAACCCGTGATAGAAGAAATTTGCACTTGAATAGGGGCGATTTACGTGGCGCCTGGGAGTCTGGCTGCCGTAACAATTCAAGGAAAGGGCTGTAATCACTCTAATATCTAGTTAACTTTAACAGGAAAAAACATCTTTTTCAGTGAAGATTTAACCATTTCTAGCAGATAGGCAGTAAAAAACTCTCTACATTGATACATTTCATTCTGTTTGGCTTGTAAAAGTTCACCTTTGCACACCGCTAGACAGTAATGAATGGTGAAGCAATAAGGGACCACTCAGAGAGAGTCTGGCAAAAGGCTCTCGCACTCCCATTGGTTTGGGGCTTTCCTGTACCATTCGGCTCACTGTGTCCAGTGTTGTGGTTTCAGGTGTTGGCTTCTGCGGCGCCAGCCAACCAGTGGCCGTGGTACTAGTGGCTTAAGACCTGGGAGCACTGGAAGTTTATCATCTGAAGAGGGCAGGAGAGAGGAGCCAAATTAGTACTGGAAGAGAACAAAGGGACTCACAAGCCAGTGATAGAAGAAATTTGACACTTGAATATTGGTAATTTCCTTGGCACCTGGGAGTCTGGCTGCAGTACCAATTCAAGAAAAGGGCTGTTATCACTCTAACATCTAGTTAACTTTAACAAATAAAAAGAAGGTTTTTCAGTGAAGATTTAACAATTTCTAGCAGTTATGCAGCAAAAAACAGTTTACATAGATAAATGTCAGTCTGTTTGGCTATTAAAAGCACCCCTTTGCACTCCGCTAGACAGTAAAGAATAAAGAAGCAAAAAGGGACCAATTGGAGTGAGTCTGGCAAAAGGCGCTCCCGCTCCTATTGGTTTGGGGCTTTGCCCTACGTCTCAGCTCGCTGAGTCTGGCTTTGCCGTCTTGGGCATCAGTGTCTGCAGTGCTGTCAGCCGGATGGCCGTGGTTTGAGGGGCAGAAGAGCTGGGAGCCCTTGCAGTTTATCAGCTAAAGAGGGAAGGAGAGCTGAGCCAAATTAGTATTGGAAGATAACAAAGGTTCTCACAAGCCAGTGATAGTGGAAATTTGCACTTGAATATTGATGATTTTCATGGCGTCTGGGAGTCTGGCTGCAGTACCAATTCAAGGAATGGGCTGTTATCACTCTAACATCTAGTTAACTTTAACAATTAAAAACAGCTTTTTTCAAAGAAGATGTAAAAGTTTCTAGCAGTTATGCAGTAAAAAACAGTCTACATAGATAAATTTCAGTCTGTTTGGCTAGTAAAAGTGCACCTTTGAGCTCCGCTAGACAGTAAAGAATAGTGAAGCAAAAAAGGACCAATCGGAATGAGCCTGGCAAAAGGCGCTCATGCTCCAATTGGTTTGCGGCTTTGAAGTACCTCTCAGCTCGCTCTGTCCAGTTTTTTGGTTTCAGGCATAGGCTTCTGCAGCGCCGGCCACCCAGTGGCTGTGGTTTTAGTGGCGGAAGAGCTGGGAGCCCTGGAAGGGTCTTGGCTGAAGAATGAAGGAGATGGGAGCCAAATTCATACTGGAGGAGGACAAATGGTCTCACAAGCCAGTGACAGAAGAAATTTGCACTTGAATATAGGCGATTTCCTAGGTGCCTGGGAGTCTGGCTGCAGTACCAATTCAATTAATGGGTTGCAATCACTCTAACATCAAGTTAACTTTAACAGGTAAAAACAGTCTTTTCAGTGAAGATTTAACCATTTCTAGCAGTTATGCAGTAAAAAACAGTCTACATAGATAAATTTTATTCTGTTTGGCTTTTAAAAGTGCACTTTTGCACACCGCTAGACAGTAAAGAATGGTGAAGCAAACAGGGACCAATCAGAGTGAGTCTGGCAAAAGGCCCTCACGCTCCGATTGGTTTGGGGCTTTTCAGTACCTTTCAGCTCACTGTGTCCAGCTTTGTGGTTTCAGGCATTGGCTTCTGCAGCGCCGGCCAACCAGTGGCCAAGGAACTTGTGGCTGAATAGCTGGGAGCACTGGAAGGGTCTCGGTTGAAGAGGGAAGGAGGGGGAGCCAAATTAGTACTGGAGGAGAACAAAGGGTCCCAGAAGCCAGTGATAGAAAAAATTTGCACTTGCAGAGGGGTGATTTCCTTGGTGGCTGGGAGTCTGGTTGCAGTACTAATTCAAGGAAATGGTTGTAATCACTCTAACATCTAGTTAACTTTAACAGGTAAAAACAGCTTTTTCAGTGAAGATATAAGAATTTCTAGCAGTTAAGCAGTAAAAAGCCATCTACATCAATAAATTTCAGTCTGTTTGGCTAGTAAAAGTGCACCTTTGCACACTGCTAGACAGTAAAGAATGGCATACCTCTCAACATCTTGCCTCACGAATCAGGGACAAGGCTTAAAAAAATCAGGGACAAAGACCGCAAATCAGGGACTCATCTTAAAAATCGATAATATTTACCCAGAAACCTGATAGAATAAGGGGATTAGTGTAAGATGCCTTTTCTGAAGATGAACAAGTCTGTAACTTTAATGTTTGACATTATTTGTTGCTTACAATCCCTACTGTTCCGTCACAAAAAGACAAATTTTATGAGGGACAGAGGAAAATTCTGACACAAAATCAGGGAAGTCCCTGAAAATCAGGGACGTCCCTGAAAATCAGGGACAGTTGAGAGGTATGAAGAATGGTGAAGCAAAAAGGGACCAATCGGAGTGAGTCTGGCTAAAGGCGCTCATGCTCCAATCAGTTTGTGGCTTTGCAGTACCTTTCAGGTTGCTGTGTCCAGCTTTGTGGTTTAAGGCATTGGCTTCTGCAGTGACGGCCAACCAGTGGCAGCAGTACTTGTTGTGGAAGAGCTGGGAGCACTGGAAGGGTCTCTGTTGAAGAGGGATGGGGGGGAGCCAAATTAGTACTGGAGGAGGACAAAGGGTCCCACTAGCCAGTGATAGAAGAAATTTACACTTGAATAGGGGTGATTTCCTTGGTGCCTGGGAGTCTGGCTGCAGTACTAATTCAAGGAAAGGGTTGTAATCACTTTAACATCTAGTTAACTTAACAGGTAAAAACAGCTTTTTCAGTGAAGATGTAAGAATTTCTAGCAGTTAGGCAGTAAAAAACAGTTTACATTGATAAATTTCAGTCTGTTTGGCAAATAATAGTGCACCTTTGCACACCACTAGACAGTAAAGAATAGTGAAGCAAAAAGGGACCAATCAGAGTGAACCTGGCAAAAGGCGCTCACTCTGATTGGTTTTCGGCTTGAAGTAACTCTCAGCTCACTGTGTCTGGCTTTGTGGTCTCAGGCATTGGCATGTGAAATGCCGGCAGCCCGGTGGCCATGGCTCGAGCGGCGGAAGAGTTGGGAATCCTGGAATGGTCACGGCTGAAGAGGGAATGAGAGAGGAGCCAAATTAGTACTGGAGGAGAACAAACATAGAAACATAGAATTTGATGGCAGATAAGGACCGCTTGGCCCACCCAGTCTGCCCATTTCCCTACCTATTGGATAAGTTGCAGATCCTAGTTAACCTGCAGCCTACTTCTTCCTATCCCCACCCCCAAGAATTGCCTTATGACTAGCCCATGCATGCTTGAATTCCACCACTGATTTTGACTCCACAACCTCCTCCGGAAGGCCGTTCCATGCATCCACAACCCTCTCTGTGAAAAAATAGTTCCTTAAATTACCTCTGAGCTGCCCCCCATCTTCAAATTGTGCCCTCTTGTTCTTGCACACCTCTTTTTTTGAAAGATGCTACCCTCTTGGACTTTGTTGATTTCCTTGAGGTACTTGAAAGTTTCTATCATGTCCCCCCTCCCTCCTTTCCTCGAGGCTATACATGTTAAGCTCCTTAAGTCTCTCTTCATATGTCTTCGGTGCAGACCCTGCACCATTTTAGTTGCCCTCCTCTGAACAGCTTCCATCCTGTCTATGTCTTTGCGGAGATTGGGTCTCCAGAACTGCACACAGTACTCCAGATGGGGTCTCACCAGCTGTCTGTACAGAGGGATAATAACACTGTTTTCTACTGGTGATGCCTCTCCCTATGCATCCCAGTATCCCTCCAACCCTCCTTGCTGCTCTCTCAATTGCTTGCCCATCTTTAGGTCATCTGATATGACTACCCCAGGTCCCTTTCCATTTTGTTGTTGTTAGTATCTCACCCCCATTGTGTACTCTTGCCCTGGATTTTTGTTTCCAGGTGCATTACCTTGCACTTCTTAGCATTGAATCTAAGCTGCCATACATTTGACCATTCCTCTAACCTTGCCAAGTCCCTTCTCATCTTTTCCACCCCACCCTGTGCATCAACTCTGTTGCAGATCTTAGTGTCATCTGCAAAGAGACATACTTTTCCTTCCAGTCCTTCTGCAATGTTGCTTATAAAGACATTGAAGAGGACCGGTCCTAATACTGAACCGTGTGGTACCCCACTAGTAACCCTCCTTTCTTCTGAGTGGACTCCATTTACTATTACTCTCTGTGTCCTATTCTCCAGCCAATTCTTTACCCAGGCTGTCATCTTGGGACCCACTCCCAGGCTGGCTAACTTGTATATTAATCTTTTGTGTGGGACTGTGTCAAATGCCTTGCTAAAGTCTAGGTAGGCCATGTCCACAGCCCCTCCCTGATCTACTACTTTGGTCACCCAGTCAAGAAATCTATTAGATTCATCTGGCATGACCTTCCCGCTGTGAATCCATGCTGCCTAGGGTCCAGTGCCCTCTGGCCTCTAGATACTCGACAATTCTTTCCTTCAGAAGTGATTCCATCATTTTCCTATCACTGAGGTTAAACTAACAGGTCTATAGTTTCCTTCTGCCTTGCTCCCACTTTGTGCAGGGAATCACATTTGCCTCCTCCAGTCCTCGGATACCACCCCATCCTCCCATGATTTGTTAAAAAGGGTAGTCAGTGGTGTCACTAGTTCTACCCTTAGTTCTTTTAGAATTCTGGGATGAATCCCATCAGGCCCCATTGCTTTGTCCACCTTCAGTTTTAAGAGTTCTTTCAGAACCTTTTCTTCTGTAAATGGGCTGGTATCAACTTCTGTATCCAGAGTGTTACTACTGTTTGTTTTATGTACCTCCCCCTCTTCCTTTGTAAATACTGAGCAAAAATGTTTGTTTAGTATCTCTGCCTTCTCACAGTCTCCTCTGCCCACCCTCCCTCCCTTTATTAAGCCTCACTTCCCTCCCTTGGACTTCCTTCGCTCCCTGATGTACCTATAAAGGTTTTATCCCCTTCTTAATTGAGTTGGCTATCTTTTCCTCAGTTTGGGCCTTTGCTGTTCTGACTGCCTTCCCAGCCTCCTTTTGCTTTAACTGATACAGTTCTCTGTCCTGCCCTTCATGATTCCTAGGCCTTCCTGAATGCTTTCTTTTTCTTGAACCTTCACTGCCACTTCCTTTGAGAACCATAGTGGTTTCTTACATCATCTTGTTTTGTTTATTTGCTTCACACAAAGGCTTGTTACCTCTGTGATGGCAGTTTATTATTCCCATTGTTCTTCCACCCTCCTTCCTGCCCATTTGCTAGTGCGTTCCTTAGGCACTCACCCATTTTGGCAAAGTCAGCCCTCCTAAAGTCCAGTACTTTTGTCTTTGTATGGCTTGACTCTATTGCTGTGTTTATTGTGAACCATACTGTTCGATGGTCACTAGTTCCCAGATGGCTACCCACTTCTACATCTGTGATCCTCTCTCCATCTCCATTTGAGAGTATCAAGTCTAATATTGCTCCCTCTCGAGTAGGCGCCAGTACTAGTTGTCTAAGGCATACCCCCTGTAGGGCATCTAGAATAACTGCACTCTTCGAAGTTAACATCTGGCATATTCAGATCACCCATCAGCAATATCTCCCCCTTTTCTGCCATTCTAAGTATACTTTCTATCATTTTCTTATCCATTTCCTCACCCTGAGAAGGGGGTCTGTATACAACCCCTGTGCGGATTGTGGTGCCATTGCCTGTCTCCAAATTTACCCACAGTGCTTCTTCTCCTCCCTGTTTACCCTTTTGTTCTGTTGCTTTTATTCCTTCCCTTATGTAAAGAACTACTCCTCCTCCTCTTTTACCCTCTCTGTCCCTCCTGTAGATAGTGTATCCTGGTATGTTTACATCCCAGTCATGGTTTTGTGTGTACCATGTTTCTGTGACTGCACAATATCCAAATGTTCCTCCTCCATCAAGGCCACTAATTCAGGAAGCTTGTTACCTAGACTACAGGCATTGGTACTCATTGCTCTCCATTTTGTGATGGCTTTACCTTCTGTTGCAGCATCCCCCACTGACCGTTCTACCTTGGTCTTTTTCTCATTTAGTACCCTGTTTTGTAGGGAGAGGCTGGGATTTTTCTGCTGCTTGTCAGTGCCTCCCCTTTGACTAGTTTAAAAGCTTGCCAATGAAGCATTTAAACCAATTGCTCAAAAGATTTGTTCCCTTCCTGGACAGATGCAGACTATCCTGCCAGTTTAGGCTGGTGTCCCTCCAGGTGGAACCCCAGTCCCCAATGAAGCCAAACCCCTGTGCTCCACACCATTTTTTCAACCATTCATTAAACTGCATGGTGCCAATTACCCTCGCCTCCCCCATGCCTTTGACAGGCAGCACCTCTGAGAAGGATACTGTGTGTGCTACTTGTCTTAGGCTCCTCCCCAACTCTGCAATGTCCTCCTGCACTGCTCTAACCTCATGATGAGCCAAGTCATTTGTCTCTAGGTGGACAATTACGTCCAGCTCAGAATCCCTTGCAGCTGTTGTCGTGATCCTGAGGATGTGCTTCCTGTCCCTCCAAGCCATGGCACCAGGCAGGCACCTTACTTCAGTTTTCCCAGCTCCTCCCAGTTCTATCCCCCTAATAATTGAGTCCCCCACCAGGAGCTACTTCCTTTCCTTGTGGTGTCCTCTGCCTCCTTCCTGTGGGCCTTCCTTGTGACAGCTGTCCTCAGCCTCCTTAATCTACTCTGTGGGTGCATCCATAGGGGAGCTATGCTCCCCCAGAATGGTGTATGGATTGTGGAGTGGAACAACTGACTGGGTGTGCCTCCGTTCCACCATCCTCACCCTTCCTGAGCCCACTGTGGTCCAACTGCTGTGTTTTCTTCACAACCTCTGAGGTAGTGGTGGTGGCTGTGGTGCTCCCTGGATGGGGGAGGTTCCCTTCCTACTGTCCAGTGTGGCCTGGGAAGGTGCCAGTACTACTGTCCAGTGTGGCCTGAAGATGGGCAACTTCCTCCCTCAGGGCAGAGAGCTGTCTGCAAATAGGGCAACATCTCAGCCTCCAGAAAGACTCCCAGAAGACTGCTGCCCCACAGCCATTACATTGCACTACTCCCCTCATTTGTTTTTTTTTGTTTTTTTTTGTGTGATTGGTTTGTAATATAGAAATATATATTTATAATACACAATGTGTATGCTTATATTGTCAGTGCAGTGTGCTAGAGAGGATATGACAGTGACATGCACCTTGCACTCTTGAAGAAATGATGTCAGAACCCCAGGTATAAAGGAACTATTTCCAGGGGTGGGTGGGGGTGAGGGGTGGGAATGGGGTTGGGCCTAAACTGTGCCCTCACAAAACAATCAGCTAAAAGCTCTGACTCACTGCTGCAATGAGTGCCTTCCTGTCAGCAAGATGCCCTACACAACAATTTGATAGAGAAATACCCTGCTAATCAAACAGAGAAAATTCACACATCCAAGTCAGACACCGTAAACCTTCCCAGCCCAAAACAGGCCTGGTGGTTTGTGCTCGAGAGCTGTCAGCCCCAAAATAAGTCAGCTGTGCTTCAAACTCTTCCTGCACTGAAAATCTTAAGAATTGTAACAAACAAACGTAAACCTAGATCCACCACCCTCTGTTGCTTGAAAGGCTGTCTTTTCCTGTTTCACACTGCAGGTTTTTCTGTGACCACTCCTTAACCCCAGTAACTCTGTTAAAAAGAGTTTAACTATCACAAACTCCTACGCATCAGTAAATTATTTAAAAATAGTTTCTGTCCCAAAATCCTGGTAGTCAATCCAGCTACCCCCAAGGGACAACCAGAATTCAGTATTCAAACACTTATGAGGTTACTTCCAAGATAAGCAGAGTTTGCAAGTTTCTTTTCAACTCCTCAGCCAACTGTAATTCATTTAAAAATAGTTTAACTGTCAGCAAATCCTAGTAGACAATCTAGCTACCCAAGGACCTACCCAAATGCAGTATTTAAATCCTTCTGAAGTTACTAACAAGATAAACAGAGTTTACAAGCCCCTTCTTGGTTAAACACTAAATAAATGTGAATAAAAAGCAATTACCAAGGGTGGTTAGTTTCACCTCCTACAGAATTAAAGCAAAAGTGCACGTTTGTTGCAGATATCAAGTGCAATATAGAATTTCTCACACAGCTCACAGTTGAAGAAAGCAGTGTCCTTCCAGCTCCAGAAAATGTGCTTTGTGTCTTTGAAAATTGCAGCCAGTAGTAACTTATAGTAATCTGATCTAGTCTGGATATCTCCACCCAGGGCAATTTGTTGCCAATGGTTATATGTAACCCTTCCTGTTCCAATACAACCTGTTTGGTCTGAAAACAATGTCCTGCCCCCTAAGGCTGTCTGTGTTTCAATTCACACTGCAGGTTTTTCTGTGACCACTCCTTAACCCCAGTAACTCTGTTAAAAAGAGTTTAACTATCACAAAGGGTCTCACAAGCCAGTGATAGAAGAAATTTGCACTTGAACGGGGTGATTTCCTTGGTGACTGGGAGTCTGGCTGAAGTACTAATTCAAGGAAAGGCTGAAATCACTGTAACATCTAGCTAACTTTAACAGGTAAAAAGAGCTTTTTCAGTGAAGATTTAACAATTTCAAGCAGTTAGGCAGTAAAAAGCTGTCAACATAGATACATTTCAGTCTGTTTGGCTAGTAAAAGTAAGCCTTTGCACTCCACTAGACAGTAAAGAATGGTGAAGCAAAAAGGGAATAATTGGAATGTGCCTGGAAAAAGGTGCTCACTTTCTGATTGGTTTGTGGCTTTGCTGTTTCTCTCAGCTTGCTGTGTCCAGCTTTGTGGTCTCAGGCATTGGCTTCTGCAGCGCCGGCAGCCTGGTCGCCGTGGTTCAAGTGGTGGAAGAGCTGGGACCCCTGGATGTTTATTGGCTGAAGAGGGCAGACGAGAGGAGCCAAATTAGTACTGGAAGAGAACAAAGGGTCTCACAAGCCAGAGATAGAAGATAGTTGCACTTAAATATTGATGATTTCCTTGGTGCCTGGGAATCTGGCTGCAGTACCAATTCAAAGAATGGGCTGTTATCACTCTAACAACTAGTTAACTTTTACAGTAAAAACAGCTTTTTAAGTGAAGATGTAACAATTTCTAGCAGTTATGCAGTAAAAAACAGCCTACATAGATAAATTTCAGTCTGTTTGGCTAGTAAAAGTGCACCTTTGTGCTCCACTAGACAGTAAAGAATGGTGAAGCAAGAAGGGACGAATCGGAGTGAGCCTGGCAAAAGGTGCCTGCGCTCTAATTGGCTTGCAGCTTTGCTGTATCTCTCAGGTCACTGTGTATGGCTTACTCGTCTCAGGTGTCGGCTTCTGCTGTGCCGGCTGCCCAGTTGCCACAGCTCAAGCGGCAGCAGAGCTGTGAGTTATGGAAGGGTGTTGACTGAAGAGGGAAGGAGAGAGGAGCCAAATTACTAATGGAGGAGGACAAAGGGTGTCACAAGCCAGTGATAGAAGAAATTTTCGCTTGAATGGGGGTGATTTCCTTTGCGCCTAGGAGTCTGGCTGCAGTACCGATTCAAGTAAAGGACTGTTATCACTTTAACATCTAGTTAACTTTAACAGGTAAAACCAGCTTTTTCAGTGAAGATTTAACAATTTCTAGCAGTTAGGCAGTAAAAAACAGTCAACATTGATAAATTTCAGTCTGTTTTGCAAGTAAAAGTGCACCTTTGTACTCCACTAAACAGTAAAGAATGGTGAAGCACAAAGGAACCAATCAGAGTGAGTCTGGCAAAAGGTGCTCATGCTCCGAATGGTTTGGGGTTTTGCTGTACCTTTCAGCTCGCTGTGTCCAGCTTTGTGGTTTCAGGTGTTGGCTTCTGCAGCACTCCAACCAGTGACCGCAGTTCAAGGGGCGGAAGAGCTGTGAACTTTACAAGGGTCTCTTCTGAAGAGGGAAGGAGAGAGAAAATTATTACTGGAGGAGGACAAAGGGTCTCACAAACCAGTGATAGAAGAAATTTGCACCTGAATAGGGGCAATTTCCTTGGCGCCTGGGAGTCTGGCTGAAGTAACAATTCAAGGAAATGGCTGTAATCACTCTAACATCTAGTTAACTTTAACAGGAAAAACAGCTTTTTAGTGAAGATTTAACAATTTCTAGCAGATAGGCAGTAAAAAACTCTCTACATAGATACATTTCATTATGTTTGGGTTGTAAAAGTGCACCTTTGTACACCGCTAGACAGAAATGAATGCTGAAGCAAAAAGGGACCACTCGGAGAGAGTCTGGCAAAAGGCGCTCACACTCTAATTGGTTTGGGTCTTTGCTGTGCCATTCAGCTCACTGTGTCCAGCTTTGTGGTTTCAGGCATTGGCTTCTGCAGCACCGGCCAACCAGTGGCCATGGTACTAGTGGCTTAAGAGCTGGGAGCACTGGAAGTTTATCATCTGTAAAGGGCAGGAGACAGGGGCCAAATTAGTACTGAAAGAGAACAAAGGGTCTCACAAGCCAGAGATAGAAGAAATTTGACACTTGAATATTGGTGATTTCCCTTGGCACCTGGGAGTCTGGCTGCAGTACCAATTCAAGGAATGGGCTGTTATCACTCTAACATCTAGTTAACTTTAACAGATAAAAATATTTTTTCAGTGAAGTTGTAACAATTTCTAGCAGTTAGGCAGTAAAAAACAGTCTACATAGATACATTTCAGACTGTTTGGCTAGTAAAAGTGCCCCTGCTAGACAGTAAAGAATGGTGAAGCAAAAAAGGACAAATCGGAGTGAGTCTTTCAAAAGCGCTCGTGCTCTAATTGGCTTGCTGCTTAGCCTTACCTCTCAGTTCACTGTGTCTGGCTTACTCGTCTCAGGCTTCAGCTTCTGCAGCTCCGGCAGCCCGATTGGTGTGGTTTGAGCAGTGGAAAAGTTGTGAGCCCTGGAAGGGTCTTGGCTGAAGAGGGAAGGAGAGAGGAGCCAAATTAGTACTGGAGGAGGACAATGGATGTCACAAGCCAGTGACAGAAGAAATGTGCACTTGAATGGGTTTGATTTCCTTTGCGCCTGGGAATCTGGCTGCAGTACCATTTCAGGGAAATACCTGAAACCATTCTAACATCTAGTTAACTTTAACAGGTAAAACCAGCTTTTTCAGTGAAGATTTAACAATTTCTATCAGTTAGGCAGTAAAAAAACAGTCAACATAGATAAATTTCAGTCTTTTGGCTAGTAAAAGTGCACCTTTGCACTCCTCTAGACAGTAAAGAATGGTGAAGCAAAAATGACCAATCAAAGTGAGTCTGGCAAAAGGCGTTCATGCTCTGCTTACCTTGTGGCTTTGCCATAAATCTCAGCTCACTGAATCAGGCTTTGAGGTCTCAGGGCTCGGCTTCTGCAGTGCCGACAAACCAGTGGCCGTGGTTCTAGTACCAGAAGAGCTGGGAGCACTGGAAGAGTCTCGGTTGAAGAGGGAAAGAGAAGGGAGCCAAATTAGTACTGGAGGAGGACAAAGGTTCCCACAAGCCAGTGATAGAAGAAATTTGCACTTGAATAGGGGTGATTTCCTTTGCGCCTGGGCGTCTGGCTGCAGTACCAATTCAACGAAAGGGTTGTAATCAATCTAACATCTAGTTAACTTTAACAAGTAAAAACAGCTTTTTCAGTGAAGATGTAACAATTTCTAGCAGTTATGCAGTGAAAAACAGTCTACATAGATACATTTCAGTCTGTTTGGCTAGTAAAAGTGCACCTTTGCACAATGCTAGATGGTAATGAATGGTGAAGCAAAAAGGGACCAATCGGAGTGGTGCTGGCAAAAAGCGCTCACACTCCGATTGGTTTGCAGCTTTGCCATACCTCTCAGCTCCCTGTGTCTGGCTTCCTGGTCTCAGGCATCTACTTCTGCAGTGCCAGCTGCCCGTTTGCCACAGTTCGAGCGGTGGAAGACATGTGAGCCCTGGAAGGGTCTCGGCTGAAGAATGAAGGAGAGAGGAGCCAAATTCATACTGGAGGTTGACAAAGTGTCTCACAAGAGAGTGATAGAAGAAATTTGCACTTGAATAGGGGCAATTTCCATGGTGCCTGGGAGTCTGGCTGCAGTACCAATTCAATTAAAGGGCTGTAATCACTCTAACATCAAGTTAACTTTATCAGATAAAACTGATGTTTCAGTGAAGATTTAACAATTTCTAGCAGTTAGGCAGGAAAAAACAGTCTACATAGATAAATTTCAACAAAAAGGGACCAATTGGAGTGAGTCTGGCAAAAGGTGTTCGTGCTCTGATTACCTTGTGGCTTTACGATAAATCTTAGCTCATTATGTCAGGCTTTGAGGTCTCAGGTGTCGGCTTCTGCAGCACCAGCCAACCAGTGGCCACGGTTCTAGTGGCGGTAGAGCTGGGAGCAATGGAAGGGTTTCGGTTGAAGAGGGAAGGAGAAGGGAGCCAAATTAGTACTGGAGGAGGACAAAGGGTCCCACAAGCCAGTGATAGAAGAAATTTGCTCTTGAATAGGGGTGATTTCCTTTGCATCTGGGAGTCTGTCTGCAGTACCAATTCAATGAAAACGAAAGGGTTGTAATCAATCTAACATCTAGTTAACTTTAACAAGTAAAAACAGCTTTTTCAGTGAAGATGTAACAATTTCCAATAGTTATGCAGTAAAAAACAGTCTACATTGATAAATTTCAGTCTGTTTCGCTAGTAAAAGTGCACCTTTGCAATCCGCTAGACAGTAAAGAATGGTGAAGCAAAAAGGGACCAATCGGAGTGAGCATGGCAAAAGGCACTCGCGCTTTGATTGGTTTGTAGCTTAGCCATACCTCTCAGCTCACCCTGTCTGGCTTTCTGGACTCAGGCATTGGCTTCTGCAGTGCCGGCTGCCTGGCTGCTGCGGTTCGAGAGGCGGAAAAGCTGTGAAACCTAAAGGGTCTCGGCTGAAGAATGAAGGAGAGAGGAGGCAAATTTGTACTGGAGGTTGACAAAAAGTCTCACAAGAGAGTGATAGAAGAAATTTGCACTGGAATAGGGATGATTTCCTTGGCGCCTGGGAGTCTGACTGCAGTACCAATTCAATTAAAGGGTTGTAATCACTCTAACATCTAGTTAACTTTAACAGGTAAAAACAGCTTTTTCAGTGCAGATTTAACAATTTCTAGCAGTTAGGCTGTAAAAAACCTGTCAACATAGATACATTTCAGTCTCTTTGGCTAGTAAAAGTGCGCCTTTGTGCTCTGCTAGACAATAAAGAAAGGTGAAGCAAAAAGGGACTAATTGGAGTGAGCCTGGGAAGAGGCGCTCATGGTCTGATTGGTTTGCGGCTTTGCCGTAGATCTCAGCTTGCTGTGTCCAGCTTTGTGGTCTTGGGCATCAGCTTCTGCAGCGCCGGCAGCCGGGTGGCCGTGGTTCAAGTGGTGGAAGAGAAGGGAGCCCTGGAAGTTTATCTGCTGAAGAGGGAAGGAGAGATGAGCCAAATTAGTACTGGAAGAGAACAAAATATAACACAAGCCAGTAATAGAAGAAATTTGCACTTGAATATCGGCGATTTCCTTGGCGCCTGAGAGTCTGGCTGTAGTACCAATTCAAGGAATGGGCAGTTATCACTCTAACATCTAGTTAACTTTAACAGGTAAAAACAGCTTTTTCAGTGAAGATGTAACAATTTCTAACAGTTATGCAGTAAAAAACAGTATACATAGATAAATTTCAGTCTGTTTGGCTAGTAAAAGTGCACCTTTGCGCTCTGCTAGACAGTAAAGAATGGAGAAGCAAAACGGGACCAATCGGAGTGAGCCTGGCAAAAGGCGCTCGTGCTCTAATTGCCTTGCAGCTTTGCCGTACCTCTCTGTTCACTGTGTCTGGCTTATTCATCTCAGGCATCGGCTTCTGCTGTGCCGGGTGCCCAATTGCTGCGGTTCGAGCAGCGGAAGATCTGTGAGCCCTGGAAGGGACTTGGCAGAAGAGGGAAGTAGAGAGGAGCCAAATTAGCAATGGAGGAGAACAAAGGGTGTCACAAGCCAGGGATAGAAGAAATTTGCACTTGAATTGGGGCGATTCCCTTGACGCCTGGGAGTCTGGCTGCAGTAACAATTCAAGGAATGGGTAGTTATCACTTTAACATCTAGTTAATTTTAACAGATAAAAACAGATTTTTCAGTGAAGATTTAACAATTTCTAGCAGTTAGGCAGTAAAAAACATAGATACATTTCAGTCTGTTTGGCTAGTAAAAGTGTGCCTTTGTACTCCGCTAGACAGTAAAGAATGGTGATGCAAAAAGGGACCAATTGGAGTGAGCCTGGCAAAAGGCGCTCACATTCTGATTGGCTTGCGGCTTTGCTGTAGCTCTCAGCTCCCTGTGTCTGGCGTTGTGGTCTCAGGCATTGGCTTCTGCAGCACCGGCAGCCCAGTTGCCGCAGTCCAAGTGGCGGAAGACCTGGGAGCCCTAGAAGGGTCACGGCTGAAGAGGGATGGAGAGAGGAGCCAAATTAGTACTGGAGGAGGACAAAGGGTAATAATCACTTTAATATCTAGTTAATTTTAACAGATAAAAACAGATTTTTCTGAGAAGATTTAACAATTTCTAGCAGTTAGGCAGTAAAAAACACTCTACATAGATACATTTCATTCTGTTTGGCTTGTAAAAGTGCACCTTTGCACACCGCTAAACAGTGGCCATGGTTCTAGTGGCGGAAGAGCTGGGAGCACTGGAAGGGTCTCGGTTGCAGAAGGAAGGAGAGAGGAGCAAAATTAGTATTGGAAGAGAACAAAGGGTCACATAAGCCAGAAAAAGAAGAAATTTTCTCTTGAATATTGGTGATTTCCTTAGTGCCTGGGAGTCTGGCTGCAGTACCAATTCAAGGAATGGGCTGTTATCACTCTAACATCTAGTTAACTTTATCGGTTAAAAACAACATTTTCAGTGAAGATGTAACAATATCTAGCAGTTATGCAGTAAAAAACAGTATACCATAGATAAATTTCAGTCTGTTTGGCTAGTAATAGTGCATTTTGTGCTCTACTAGACAGGAAAGAATGGTGAAGCAAAAAGGGAACAATCGACTGGCAAAAGGTGCTCGCACTCTAATTGCCTTGCGGCTTTGCCGTACCTCTCAGTTCACTGTGTCTGGCTTACTCGTCTCAGGCATCGGCTTCTGCTGTGCCAGGCACCCTGTTGCCGTGGTTCAGGAGGCAGAAGTGCTCTGAGCCCTGGAAGGGTCTTGGCTGAAGAGGGAAGGAGAGAGGAGCCAAATTAGTACTGCAGGTGGACAAAGGGTGTCACAAGCCAGTGACAGAATAAATTTGCACTTGAATAGGGGCGATTTCCTTGGCGCCTGCGAGTCTGGCTACAGTAACAATTTAAGGAAATGGCTGTAATCACTTTAACATCTAGTTAATGTTAACAGGAAAAAACAGCTTTTTCAGTGAAGATTTAACAATTTCTAGCTGTTAGGCAGTAAAAAAATGTCAACATAGATAAATTTTAGTATGTTTGGCTACTAAAAGTGCACCTTTGAGCTCCTCTAGACAGTAAAGAATGGTGACGTACAAAGGGTCTAATTGAAGTGAGCCTGGGAAAAGGCATTCGTGCTCTGATTAGTATGTGCTTTGCCATATGTCTCAGCTCATTGTGTTTGGCTTTGTGTTCTCGGGCATTGGCTTCTGCAGCACCGGCAGCCGGGTGGACCTGGTTCAAGTGGCAGAAGAGCTGGGAGCCCTGGAAGGGTCTCGGCCGAAGAGGGAAGGAGAGAGGAGCCAAATTAGAACTAGAAGAGAACAAAGGGTCTCATAAGTTAGTGATAGTGGAAATCTGCACTTGAATAGGGGTGGTTTTCTTGATGCCCTGGAGTCTGGCTACAGTACCAATACAAGGATAGGGCTGTAATCACTCTAACATCTATTTAACTTTAACAGGTAAAAACAGCTTTTGCAGTGAATATTTAACAATTTCTAGCAGTTATGTGGTAAAAAACACTCTACATAGATACATTTCATTCTGTTTGGCTTGCAAAAGTGCACCTTTGCACACCGCTAACCAGAAAAGAATGGTAAAGCAACAAGGAACCACTCAGAGAGAGTCTGTGAAAAGGCGCTGATGCTCCGATTGGTTTGGAGTTTTGCAGTACCTTTCAGCTCACTGTGTCCAGCTTTGTGGTTTCAGGCATTGGCATCTGTAGAGCCGACCAACCAGTGGCCACAGGTCTAGTGGCAGAAGAGCTGGGAGCACTGGAAGGGTCTCGCTTGAAGAGGGATGGAGAGAGGAGCAAAATTAGTACTGGAAGAGAACAAAGGGTCTCACAAGCCAGAGATAGAAGAAATTTGCAGTTGAATATTGATGACTTCCTTGGCGCCTGGGAGTCTTTCTGCAGTACCAATTCAAGAAATGGGCTGTTATCACGCTAACATGTAGTTAACTTTAACAGGTAAAAACAATTTTTTCAGTGAAGATGTAACAATTTCTAGCAGTTATGAAGTAAAAAACAGTATACATAGATAAATTACAGTCTGTTTGGCTAGTAATAGTCCACCTTTGCGCTCTGCTAGACAGTAAAGATTGGTGAAGCAAAAAGGGACCAATCAGAGTCAGCTTGGCAAAAGGTGCTTACACTCTAATTGCCTTGTGGCTTTGCCATTCCTCTCAGCTCACTGTGTCTAGCTAGCTTTTATGGTCTCAGGCATTGGCTTGTGCAATGCCGGCAGTCCGGTGGCCGCGGTTTGAGCGGCAGAAGAGCTGGGAGACCTGGAAGGGTCTCGGTTGAAGAGGGAAGGAGAAAGGAGCCCAATTAGTACTGGAAGAGAACAAAGGGTCTCACAAGCCAGAGATAGAAGAAATTTGCACTTGAATATTGACGATTTCCTTGGCGCCTGGGAGTCTGACTGCAGTACCAATTCAAGGAATGGGCTGTTATCACTCTAAAATCTAGTTAACTTTAACAGGTAAAAACAGCTTTTTCAGTGGAAATGTAACTATTTCTAGCAGATATGCAGTAAAAAACAGTATACATAGATACATTTCAATCTGTTTGGCTAGTAAAAGTGCACCTTTGTGCTTTGCTAGACAGTAAAGGATGGTGAAGCACAAAGGGACTAATTGAAGTGAGCCTGGGACAACGCATTTGTGCTCCAATTGGTATGCGCTTTGCCATGCATCTCAGCTCGCTGTGTCTAGCTTTGTGGTCTTGGGCGTTGGCTTCTGCAGCGCCGGCAGCCGTGGGCCATGGTTCAAGTGGCGGAAGAGATGCAAGCAGTGGAAGTTTATTGGCTGAAGAGGGAAGGAGAGAGGAGCCAAGTTAGAACTAGAAGAGAACAAAGGGTCTCACAAGTCAGTGATAGTGGAAATTTGCACTTGAATAGGGGTGGTTTTCTTGATACCCGGGAGTCTGGCTGCAGTAACAATGCAAGGATAGGGCTGTAATCACTCTAACATCTATTTAACTTTAACAGGTAAAAACAGCTTTTTCAGTGAAGATTTAATGATTTCTGGCAGTTATGCAGTAAAAAACACTCTACATAGATTCATTTCATTCTGTTTGGCTTGTAAAAGAGCACTTTGCACACCACTAAACAGTTAGGAAAGGTGAAGCAACAAGGGACCACTCGGAGTGAGTCAGGCAAAAGGTGCTTGCGCTCTGTTTGGTTTGGGGCTTTGACGTACCTTTCAGCTCACTGTGTCCAGCTTAGTGGTTTCAGGCATTGGCTTCTGCAGTGCTGGCCAGCCAGTGGCCACAGTTCTTGTGGCGGAGGAGCTGAGAACACTGGAAGGGTCTCGGTTGAAGAGGGAAGGAGAGAGGAGCCAAATTAGTACTGGAAGAGAACAAAGGGTCTCCTAAGTCAGAGACAGAAGAAATTTGCACTTGAATATTGGTGATTTCCTTGGCACCTGGGAGTCTGGTTGCAGTACCAGTTCAAGGAATGGGCTGTTATCACTCTAACATCTAGTTAACTTTAACAGATAAAAACAACTTTGTCAGTGAAGATGTAACAATTTCTAGCAGTTATGCTGTAAAAAACTGTATACATCGATAAACTTCAGTCTGTTTGGCTACTAATAGTGCAACTTTGTGCTCTGCTAGACAGTAAAGAATGATGAAGCAAAAAGGGACCAATCGGAGTCAGTCTGGCAAAAGCGCTCGCTCTCCAATTGCCAATGGCTTTGCCGTACCTCTCAGTTCACTGTGTCTGGCTTATTCGTCTCAGGCGTCGGCTTCTGCTGCGCCGGCCGCCTAGTTGCCGCAGATTGAGCAGTAGAAGAGCTGTGAGATCTGCAAGAGTCTCTGCTGAAGTGGGAAGGAGAGAGGAGCCAAATTAGTACTGGAGGAGGACAAAGGGCCTCACAAACCAGTGATACAAGAAATTTGCACTTGAACAGGGGTGATTTCCTTGGTGCCTGGGAGTCTGGTTGCAGTAACATTTCAAGGAAAGAACTGTAATCACTTAAACATCTATTTAATTTTAACAGATAAAAACAGATTTTTCAGTGAAGATTTAACTATTTCTAGCAGTTCAGCAGTAAAAAATCATCTACATAGATAAATTTCAGTCTGTTTTGCTTGCAAAAGTGCACCTTTGTGCTACGGTATACAGTAAAGAATGGTGAAGCAAAAAGGGACCAATCGGCGTGATCCTAACAAAAGGCGCTTGTGCTTTGATTGGACTGCGGCTTTGCTGTACCTCTCAGCTCACTGTATCCAGCTTAGTAGTTTCAGGCATCAGCTTCTGCTGCGCCAGCCACCCAGATGCCATGGTTTGAGTGGCGGAAGAGCTGTGAGCCCTGGAAGGGTCTTGGCTGAAAAGGGAAGGAGAGAGGAGCCAAATTAGTACTGGAGGAGGACAAAGGGTGTCACAAGCCAGTGATAGAAGAAATTTGCACTTGAATTGGGGGGATTTGCTTAGCGCCTGTGAGTCTGGCTGCAGTACCAATTCAAGAAATGGTTAGTAATCACTTTAACATCTAGTTAATTTTAACAGATAAAAACAGATTTTTCAGAAAAGATTTAGCAATTTCTAGCAGTTAGGCAGTCAAAACACTCTACATAGATACATTTAATTCTGTTTGGCTTGTAAAAGTGCACCTTTGCACACCGCTAAACAGTAAAGAATGGAGAAGCAACAAGGGACGACTCAGAGTGAGTCTGGCAAAAGGCGCTTGCACTCCGATTGGTTTGTGGCTTTGCCGTACCTTTCAGCTAACTGTGTCCAGCTTTGTGGTTTCAGGCATTGGCTTCTGCAGTGCCGGCCAACCAGAGGCCACAGTTCTAGTGGCGGAAGAGCTAAGAGCACTGGAAGGGTCTCGGTTGAAGAGGGAAGGAGAGAGGAGTCAAATTAGTACTGGAGAAGGACAAAGGGTGTGACAAGCCACTGATAGAAGAAATTTTCACTTGAATAGGGTGATTTCCTTGGCACCTGGGACTCTGGCTGCAGCACCAATTCAAGGAAAAGTTTGCAATCACTCTAACATCTAGTAAATTTTAACAGTTAAAAACAGATTTTTCAGTGAAGATTTAACAATTTCTAGCAGTTAGGCAGTAAAAAACAGACTGCATAGATAAACTTCCATCTGTTGTGCTTGTAAAAGTGTGCCTTTGTGCTCTGATATAGAGTAAAGAAAGGTGAATCAAAAAGGGACCACTCAGAGTGAGCCTGGCAAAAGGCGCTCGCGCTCCAATTTGTTTGCGCTTTGCCGTACCTCTCAGCTCACTGTGTCTGGCTTTGTGGTTTCAGGCATTGTCTTCTGCAGGGCCAGCCACCATGTGGAAACAATTCAAGCTGCAGAAGAGCTGGGAGCCCTGGAAGGGATTTGGCTGAAAAGGGAACGAGAGAGGAGCCAAATTAGTACCGGAGGAGGAGAAAGGGTCTCACAAGCCAGTGACAGAAGAAATTTGCACTTGAATAGTGGTGATTTCCTTTGCATCTGGGAGTTTGGCTGCAGTACCAATACAAAAAAAGGACTGTAATCACTCTAACATCTAGTTAACTTGAACAGGTAAAAACAGCTTTTTCAGAGATGTTACAATTTCTAGCAGTTATGCAGTAAAAAACAGTCTACATAGATAAATGTCAGTCTGTTTGGCTAGTAAAAGTGCACCTTTGCACTCTGCTAGTCAGTAAAGAATGGTGAAGCCAAAAGCGACCAATCGGAGTGAGCCTGGCAAGAGGCGCTCAAGCTCTGATTGGCTTGAGGCTTTGCGGTACCTCTCAGCTCACTGTGTCTGGCATTCTTGTTTCAGGCATCGTCTTCTGCAGTGCTGGCTGCCTGGTTGCCGCGGTTCGAGTGGCAGAAGAGCTGTGAGCCATTTAGGGGTCTCGGCTGAAGAATGAAGCAGGGAGGAGCAAAATTCATACTGGAGGAGGAAAAAGGATCTCACAAGCCAGAGAGAGAAGAAATTTGCACTTGAATAGGGGTGATTTCCTTGGCTCCTGGGAGTCTGGCTGCAGTACCAATGCAATTAAAGGGCTGTAATCACTCTAACATCAAGTTAACTTTAACAGGTAAAAATAGCTTTTTCAGTGAAGATTTAACAATTTTTTGCAGCTAGGCAGTAAAATTCGGTCAACATAGATACATTTCATTCTGTTTGGCTTATAAAAGTGCACCTTTGCACACTGCTAAACAGTAAAGAATGGAGAAGCAAAATGGGACCAATCGGAGTGAGCCTGGCAAAAGGCACTCGCCCTCTGATTGGTTTGCAGATTTGCCGTACCTCTCAGCTCACTGTGTCTGGCTTTGTGGTTTCAGGCGTCGGCTTCTGCAGGGACGGCTGCCTGGTGGCCACGGTTCGAGCGGCAGATGAGCTGGAAGCTCTGGTAGGGTTTCATCTGAAGAGGGAAGGGGTGAGGAGCCAAATTAGTACTGGAGGAAGACAAAAGATCTCACAAGCCAGTGATAGAAAAAATTTGCCCTTGATTAGGAGTGATTTCCTTGGCACTTGGCAGTCTGGATGCAGTACCAATTCAAGGAAAGGGCTGAAATCACTCTAACTTTTAGTTAACTTTAAGAGGTAAAAACAGCTTTTTCAGTGATGATTTAACAATTTCTAGCTGTTATACAGTAAAACACAGTCAACATAGATAAATTTCAGTCATTTGGCAAGTAAAAGTGTGCCTTTGTGCTCCGCTAGGCAGTTAAGAATGGTGAAGCAAAAAGGGACCAATCCGAGAGAGCCTAGCAAAAGGCACTCATGCTCTGATTGCCTTGCAGCTTTGCAAATAAATCTCTTCTCGCTGTGTCAAGTTTCGTGGTCTCAGGCATCGGCTTCTGTAGGGCCAGCCGCAAAGTTGCAGCGGTTCGAGCACGGGAAGAGCTGTGAGCCCGGCAAGGGTCTCCGCTGAAGAGAGAAGGAGAGAGGAGCCAAATTAGTACTGGAGAAGAACAAAAGGTCTCAGAAACCAGTGATACAAGAAATTTGCACTTTAATAGGGGCGATTTCCTTGGCGCCTGGGAGTCTGGCTGCAGTACCAGTTCAAGAAAACGGCTGTAATCACTCTAGCATCAAGTTAAATTTAACAGGCAAAAAAAGGTTTTTCAGTGAAGATTTAACAATTTCTAGCAGTTAGGCAGTAAAAAACACTCTACATAGATACATTTCATTCTGTTTGGCTTGTAAAAGTGCACCTTTGCACACCACTAGACAGTAAAGAATGGTGATGCAAAAAGGGACCACTTGCAGTGAGTCTGGCAAAAGAAGCTCGCGCTCCGATTGGTTTGGAGCTTTGCTGTACCTTTCAGCTCACTGTATCCAGCTCTGTGGTTTCAGGCCTTAGCTTCTGTAGTGCCAGCCAACCAGTGGCTGTGGTTCTAGTGGCGGAAGAGCTGGAAGCACTGGAAGGGTATCGGCTGAAAAGGGAAGGAGAGAGGAGCCAAATTAGTACTGGAGGAGGAGAAAGGGTATCACAAGCCAGTGACAGAAGAAATTTGCACTTGAATAGGGGTGATTTCCTTGGCACCTGGGAGTTTGGCTGCAGTACCAATTCAAAGAAAGGGCTGTAATCACTCTAACATCTTTTTAACTTTAACAGGTAAAAACAGCTTTCAGTGAAGATGTAATAATTTCTTGCAGTTAGGCAGTAAAAACCAGTCTACATAGATACATTTCTGTTTGTTTGGCTAGTAAAAGTGTACCTTTGTACACTGCTAGACAGTAAAGAATGGTGAAACGAAAAGGGACCAATCAGAGTGAGCCGGGGAAAAGGCACTCATGCTCTGATTGGTGTGTGGCTTGCCATACCTCTCAGCTCACTGTGACTGGCTTTTGTGGTCTCGGGCATTGGCTTATGCAATTCTGGCAGTCCAGTGGCCGCGGTTCGAGCGGCAGAAGAGCTGGGAGACCTGGAAGGGTGTCGGCAGAAAAGGGAAGGAGAGAGGAGCCAAATTAGTACTGGAGGAGGACAAAGAGTCCCACAAGCCATGGATAGAAGAAATTTGCATTTGAATAGGGGCAATTTCTTTGGTACCTGGGAGTCTGGCTGCAGTACCAGTTCAAGAAAACGGCTGTAATCACTCTATCACTGGTTAATTTTATCAGATAAAAACTGCTTTTTCAGTGAAGATTTAACAATTTCTATCAGTTAGGCAGTAAAAAACTGTCAACAAAGATACATTTTAGTCTGTTTGGCTAGTAAAAGTGCGCCTTTGCATTCCGCTAAACAGTAAAGAACGGTGATGCAAAAAGGGACCAATCAGAGTGAGCCTGGCAAAAGGCGCTTGTGCCCTGATTGGTTTGCAGCATTGCTGTAGCTCTCAGCTCAATTTTTCTGGCTCTGTGGTCTCGGGCATTGGCTTCTGCTGCGCTGGCAGCCCGGTGGCTGAGGTTCAAACAGCAGAAGATCTGGGAGCCCTGGAAGAGTATCGGCTGAAGAGGGAAGGAGAGAGGAGCCAAATTGGTACTGAAGAAGGAGAAAATGTCTCACAAGCCAGTGATAGAAGAAATTTGCACTTGAATAGGGGTGATTCCCTTGGCACCTGGGAGTTTGGCTGCAGTACCAATTCAAAGAAAGGGCTGTAATCATTCTAACATCTTTTTAACTTTAACAGGTAAAAACAACTTTTTCAGTGAAGATGTAACAATTTCTAGCAGTTTGGCAGTAAAAAACAGTCTACATAGATACATTTGAGTTTGTTTGGCTAGTAAAAGTGCACCTTAGCACACCACTGGAGAGTAAAGAATGTTGAAGCAAAAAGGGACTAATCGGAGTGAGCCTGTCAAATGGCGCTCACACTCTGATTGGTTTGCGGCTTGCCATACCTCTCAGCTCACTGTGTCTACCTTTTGTGGTCTCGGGAATTGGCTTGTGCAATGCCAGCAGTCTGGTGGCTGCGGTTCGAGTGGCAGAAGAGCTGGGAGACCTGGAAGGGTGTCGGCAGAAGAGGGAAGGAGAGAGGAGCCAAATTAGTACTGGAGGAGGACAAAGAGTCCCACAAGCTGGGGAAAGAAGAAATTTGCACTTGAATAGGGGCAATTTCTTTGGTGCCTGGGAGTCTGGCTGCAGTACCAGTTTAAGGAAACTGCTGTAATCACTCTATCACTGGTTAATTTTATCAGATAAAAACTGCTTTTTCAGTGAATATTTAACAATTTCTATCAGTTAGGCAGTAAAAAACTGTCAACATAGATACATTTTAGTCTGTTTGGCTAGTAAAAGTGTGCCTTTGCGTTCCGCTAGACAGTAAAGAACGTTGATGCAAAAAGGGACCAATCGGAGTGAGCCTGGCAAAAGGCGCTTGTGCCCTGATTGGGCTCTCAGCTCAGTTTTTCTGACTCTGTGGTCTCAGGCATTGGCTTCTGTTGCGCTGGCAGCCCGGTGGCTGAGGTTCAAACAGCAGAAGATCTGGGAGCCCTGGAAGAGTATCGGCTAAAGAGGGAAGGAGAGAGGAGCCAAATTGGTACTGAAGAAAGAGAAAAGGTCTCACAAGCCAGTGATAGAAGAAATTTGCACTTGAATAGGGGTGATTTCCTTGGCACCTGGGAGTTTGGCTGCAGTACCAATTCAAAGAAAGGGCTGTAATCATTCTAACATCTTTTTAACTTTAACAGGTAAAAACAACTTTTTCAGTGAAGATGTAACAATTTCTAGCAGTTTGGCAGTAAAAAACAGTCTACATAGATAAATTTGAGTTTGTTTGGCTAGTAAAAGTGCACCTTAGCACACCGCTGGAGAGTAAAGAATGTTGAAGCAAAAAGGGACTAATCAGAGTGAGCCTGGCAAATGGCGCTCACACTCTGATTGGTTTGCGGCTTGCCATACCTCTCAGCTCACTGTGTCTACCTTTTGTGGTCTCAGGAATTGGCTTGTGCAATGCCGGCAGTCCAGTGGCTGCGGTTCGAGTGGCAGAAGAGCTGGGAGACCTGGAAGGGTGTCGGCAGAAGAGGGAAGGAGAGAGGAGCCAAATTAGTACTGGAGGAGGACAAAGAGTCCCACAAGCCGGGGAAATAAGAAATTTGCACTTGAATAGGGGCAATTTCTTTGGTGCGTGGGAGTCTGGCTGCAGTACCAGTTTAAGGAAACGGCTGTAATCACTCTATCACTGGTTAATTTTATCAGATAAAAACTGCTTTTTCAGTGAAGATTTAACAATTTCTATCAGTTAGGCAGTAAAAAACTGTCAACATAGATAAATTTTAGTCTGTTTGGCTAGTAAAAGTGTGCCTTTGCGTTCCGCTAGACAGTAAAGAACGTTGATGCAAAAAGGGACCAATCGGAGTGAGCCTGGCAAAAGGCGCTTGTGCCCTGATTGGTTTGCAGCATTGCTGTAGCTCTCAGCTCAGTTTTTCTGACTCTGTGGTCTCGGCATTGGCTTCTGCTGCGCTGGCAGCCCGGTGGCTGAGGTTCAAACAGCAGAAGATCTGGGAGCCCTGGAAGGGTATCGGCTGAAGAGGGAAGGAGAGAGGAGCCAAATTGGTACTGGACGAGGAGAAAGGGTCTCACAAGCCAGTGATATAAGAAATTTGCACTTGAATAGGGGTGATTTCCTTGGCACCTGGGAGTTTGGCTGCAGTACCAGTTCAAAGAAAGGGCTGTAATCATTCTAACATCTTTTTAACTTTAACAGGTAAAAACAACTTTTTCAGTGAAGATGTAACAATTTCTAGCAGTTTGGCAGTAAAAAACAGTCTACATAGATAAATTTGAGTTTGTTTGGCTAGTAAAAGTGCACCTTAGCACACCACTGGAGAGTAAAGAATGTTGAAGCAAAAAGGGACTAATCGGAGTGAGCCTGGCAAATGGCGCTCACACTCTGATTGGTTTGCGGCTTGCCATACCTCTCAGCTCACTGTGTCTACCTTTTGTGGTCTCGGGCATTGGCTTGTGCAATGCCGGCAGTCCGGTGGCCGCAGTTCGAGTGGCAGAAGAGCTGGGAGACCTGGAAGGGTCTCGGTTGAAGAGGGAAGGAGAAAAGAGCCCAATTAGTACTGGAAGAGAACAAAGGGTCTCACAAACCAGAGATAGAAGAAATTTGCACTTGAATATTGACGATTTCCTTGGCACCTGGGAGTCTGGCTGCAGTACCAATTCAAGGAATGGGCTGTTATCACTCTAAAATCTAGTTAACTTTAACAGGTAAAAACAGTTTTTTCAGTGGAAATGTTACTATTTCTAGCAGTTATGCAGTAAAAAACAGTATACATAGATACATTTCAGTCTGTTTGGCTAGTAAAAGTGCACCTTTGTGCTCTGCTAGACAGTAATGAATGGTGAAGCAGAAAGGGACCAATTGGAGACAGCTTGGCAAAAGGCACTTGTGCCCAAATTGCCTTGCTTCTTTGCCGTACCTCTCAGTTCACTGTGTCTGGCTTAATTGTCTCAGGCATCAGCTTCTACTGTGCCGGGCACCCAGTTGCCGCAGTTCGAGCGGTGGAACAGCTGTGAGCCCTGAAAGGGCCTTAGCTAAAGAGGGAAGGAGAGAGCAGCCAAATTAGCACTGGAGAAGGACAAAGGGTGTCACAAGCCAGTGACAGAAGAAATTTGCACTTGAATTGGGGCAATTTCCTTGGCACCTGTGAGTCTGGCTGCAGTACCATCTCAAGGAATGGGTAGTAATCACTTTAACATCTAGTTAATTTTAACAGATAAAAACAGATTTTTCAGAGAAGATTTAACAATTTCTAGCAGTTAGGCAGTAAAAACTGTCTACATAGATAAATTTCAGTCTGTTTTGCTTGAAAAAGTGCACCTTTGTGCTCCGGCATACAGTAAAGAATGATGAAGCAAAAAGGGACCACTCAGAGTGAGCCTTACAAAAGGTGCTCACTCTCTGATTGGACTGTGGCTTTGCCATACCTCTCAGCTCAATGTGTCCAGCTTTGTAGTTTCAGGCGTTGTCTTCTGCAGGGCCGGCCAACCGGTTGCCACTGTTTGAGCAGCAGAAGAACTGGGAGACCTGGAAGGATGTCGGCAGAAGAGGGAAGGAGAGAGGAGCCAAATTAGTACTGGAGGAGGACACAGAGTCCCACAAGCCAGGGATAGAAGAAATTTGCATTTGAATAGGGGCAATTTCTTTGGTACCTGGGAGTCTGGCTGCAGTACCAATTCAAGGAAACGGCTGTAATCACTCTATCACTGGTTAATTTTATCAGGTAAAAACTGCTTTTTCAGTGAAGATTTAACAATTTCTAGCAGTTAGGCAGTAAAAAACTGTCAACATAGATAAATTTTAATCTGTTTGGCTAGTAAAAGTGTGCCTTTGCGCTCTGCTAGACAGTAAAGAATGGTGATGCAAAAAGGGACCAATCAGAGTGGGCCTGGCAAAAGGCGCTCACGCTCTGATTGGTTTGTGGCTTGCCATACCTCTCAGCTCGCTGTGACTGGCTTTTGTGGTCTCGGGCATTGGCTTACGCAATTCTGGCAGTCCGGTGGCTGCGGTTCAAGCGGCAGAAGAGCTGGGAGACCTGGAAGGGTGTCGGCAGAAGAGGGAAGGAGAGAGGAGACAAATTAGTACTGGAGGAGGACACGGAATCCCACAAGCCAGAGAGAAGAAATTTGCACTTGAATATTGACGATGTCCTTGGAGCCTGGGAGTCTGGCTGCAGTACCAATTCAAGGAATGGGCTGTTATCACTCTAAAATCTAGTTAACTTTAACAGGTAAAAATAGCTTTTTCAGTGGAAATGTAACTATTTCTAGCAGTTATGCTGTAAAAAACAGTATACATAGATAGATTCCAGACTGTTTGGCTAGTAAAAGTGCACCTTTGTGCTCTGCTAGACAGTAAAGAATGGTGAAGCACAAAGGGACTATTTGAAGTGAGCCTGGGACAAGGCACTCGCGCCCAAATTGCCTTGCAGCTTTGCCGTACCTCTCAGTTCACTGTGTCTGGCTTACTCATCTCAGGCATCGGCTTCTGCTGTGCTGGATGCCCAGTTGCCGCGGTTCGAGCGGTGGAACAGCTGTGAGCCCTGGAAGGGCCTTAGCTAAAGAGGGAAGGAGAGAGGAGCCAAATTAGCACTGGAGGAGGACAAAGGGTGTCACAAGCCAGTGACAGAAGAAATTTGCACTTGAATTGGGGCAATTTCCTTGGCACCTGTGAGTCTGGCTGCAGTACCAATTCAAGGAATGGGTAGTAATCACTTTAACATCTAGTTAATCTTAACAGATATAAACATATTTTTCAGTGAAGATTTAACAATTTCTAGCAGTTAGGCAGTACAAAAATGTCTACATAGATAAATTTCAGTCTGTTTGGCTAGTAAAAGTGCGCCTTTGTGCTCCACTAGACAGTAAAGAATGGTGATGCAAAAAGGGACCAATCGGAGTGAGCCTGGCAAAAGGCGCTCGGCTCTGATTGGTTTGCGGCTTTGCTGTAGCTCTCAGCTCACTTTGTCCCACTTTGTGGTATCGGGCATTTTTGTCTGCTGCGCCAGCAGCCTGGTGGCCGCGGTTCGAGCAGCAGAAGATCTGGGAGCCCTAAAACGGATCTCGACTGAAGAGGGATTGGGAGAGGAGCCAAATTACTACTGGAGGATTACAAAGGGTCTCACAAGCCAGTGATAGAAGAAATTTGCACTTCAATAGTAGTGATTTCCTTGGTGCCTGCGAGTCTGGCTGCAATAACAATTCAAGGAAGTGGCTGTAATCACTCTAATTCAAGGAATGGGTAGTAATCACTTTAACATCTAGTTAATGTTAACAGGTAAAAACAGCTTTTTCAGTGCAGATTTAACAATTTCTAGCAGTTAGGCTGTAAAAAACTGTCAACATAGATAAATTTCAGTCTGTTTGGCTAGTAAAAGTGTGCATTTGAGCTCCGCTAGACAGTAAAAAATGGTGAAGCACAAAGGGACTAATTGAAGTGAGCCTGGGAAAAGGCGTTCATGCTCCAATTGGTATGCGCTTTGCCATACGTCTCAGCTCACTTTGTGGTCTCGGGCGTTAGCTTATGCAGCGCCGGCAGCCGGGTGGCTGTGGTTCAAGTGGTGGAAGAGCTGGGAGCCCTGGAAGTTTATTGGCTGAAGAGGGAAGGAGAAAGGAGCCAAATTAGTACTAGAAGAGAACAAAGGATCTCACAAGTCAGTGACAGTGGAAATTTGCACTTGAACAAGGGCAGTTTTCTTTGTGCCCGGGAGACTGGCTGCAGTAACAATTCAAGGAAAGGGCTATAATCACTCTAACATCTAGTTAACTTTAACAGGTAAAAAGAGCTTTTTCAGTAAAGATTTAACAATTTCTAGCAGTTAGGCAGTAAAAAAACGTCTACATAGATAAATTTCAGTCTGTTTTGCTTGCAAAAGTGCGCCTTTGTGCTCCGGTATGCAGTAAAGAATGGTGAAGCAAACTGGGATCACTCAGACTGAGCCTTACAAAAGGCGCTCACTCTCTGATTGGACTGTGGCTTTGCCGTACTTCTCAGCTCACTGTGTCCGGCTTTGTAGTTTCAGGCATCAACTTCTGCAGGGCCAGCTGCCCGGTTGCCACTGTTTGAGCGGCAGAAGAGCTGGGAGCCCTGGAAGGGTGTCGGCAGAAGAGGGAAGGAGCGAGGGAGCCAAATTAGTACTGGAGGAGGACAAATGGTCTCACAAGCCAGGGATAGAAGAAATTTGCACTTGGATAGGGGCAATTTCCTTGGCGCCTGGGAGTCTGGCTGCAGTACCAGTTCAAGGAAATGGCTGTAATCACTCTATCACTGGTTAATTTTATCAGGTAAAAACTGCTTTTTCAGTGAAGATTTAACAGTTTCTAGCAGTTAGGCAGTAAAAAACTGTCAACATAGATAAATTTCAGTCTGTTTGGCTAGTAAAAGTGCGCCTTTGTGCTCCGCTAGACAGTAAAGAATGGTGATGCAAAAAGGGACCAATCAGTGTGAGCCTGGCAAAAGGTGCTCGGCTCTGATTGGTTTGTGGCCTTGCTGTAGCTCTCAGCTCACTTTGTCTGGCTTTGTGGTATCAGGCATTGGCTTCTGCTGTGCCCCAGCAGCCCGGTGGCCGCGGTTCGAGCAGCAGAAGATCTGGGAGCCCTAGAAGGGATCTCGGCTGAAGAGGGATTGGGAGAGAGGAGCCAAATTAGTACTGGAGGAAGACAAAGGGTCTCAGAAGCCAGTGATAGAAGAAATTTGCTCTTCAGTAGTGGTGATTTCCTTGGTGCCTGCGAGTCTGGCTGCAATAGCAATTCAAGGAAATGGCTGTAATCACTCTAACATCTAGTTAATGTTAACAGGTAAAAACAGCTTTTTCAGTGAAGATTTAACTATTTCTAGCAGCTAGGCTGTAAAAAACTGTCAACATAGATAAATTTCAGTCTGTTTGGCTAGTAAAAGTGTGCATTTTAGCTCTGCTAGACAGTAAAGAATGGTGAAGCACAAAGGGACTAATTGAAGAGAGCCTGGGAAAAGGCGTTCGAGCTCCGATTGGTATGCGCTTTGCCATGTGTCTCAGCTCACTTTGTGGTCTCGAGCGTTAGCTTCTGCAGCGCCGGCAGCCGGGTGGCCGTGGTTCAAGTGGCGGAAGAGCTGGGAGCCCTGAAAGTTTATCGGCTGAAGAGGGAAGGAGAGAGGAGCCAAATTAGTACTAGAAGAGAAGAAAGGGTCTCATAAGTCAGTGATAGTGGAAATTTGCACTTGAGTAGGGGGGTTTTCTTGGTGCCTGGGAGACTGGGTGCAGTAACAATTCTATTAAAGGGCTGTCATCACTCTAACTTCTAGTTAACTTTGACAGGTAAAAACAGCTCTTTCAGTGAATATTTAACAATTTCAAGCAGTTAGGCAGTAAAACACACTCTACATAGATACATTTTATTCTGTTTGGCTTGTAAAAGTGCACCTTTGCACACCACTAAACAGGAAAGAATGGTGAAGCAACAAGGGACCACTCAGAGTGAGCCTGGAAAAAAGAACTCGCGCTCAGGTTGGTTTGGGGCTTTGACGTACCTTTCAGGTCACTGTGTCCAGCTTTGTGATTTCAGGCGTTGGCTTCTGCAGTGCCAGCCAACCAGTGGCCATGGTTCTAGTGGCAGAAATGCTGGGAGCACTGGATGGGTCTCGGTCGAAGAGGGAAGTAGAGAAGAGCCAAATAAGTACTGGAGGAGGACAAAGGGTCTCACAAGCAAGTGATAGAAGAAATTTGCACTTGAATAGGGGTGATTTCCTTGGCACCTGGGAGTCTGGCTGCAGTACCAATTCAAGGAAAAGGTTGTAATCACTCTAACATCTAGTTAAATTTGACAGTTAAAAACAGCTTTTTCAGTGAAGATTTAACAATTTCTAGCAGTTAGGCAGTAAGAAACAGACTACATAGATAAATTTCAGTCTGTTTTGCTTGTAAAAGTGCACCTTTGTGCTCTGGTATACAGTAAAGAATGGTGAAGCAAAACGGGACCACTCGGAGTGAGCCTGGCAAAAGGCTCTCGCTCTCCGATTGGTTTGCGGCTTTGCCGTACCTCTCAGCTCACTGTGTCTGGCTTTGTGGTTTCAGGAATCGGCTTCTGCAGGGCCAGCCGCCCTGTGGCCACGATTCAAGCTGCTGTAGAGCTGGGAGCCCTGGAAGGGTCTTGTCTGAAAAGGGAACGAGAGAGCCAAATTAGTACTGAAGGAGGAGAAAGGGTCTCACAAGCCAGTGATAGAAGAAATTTGCACTTGAATAGGGGAGATTTCCTTGGCACCTGGGAGTTTGGCTGCAGTACCAATTCAAAGATAGGACTGTAATCACTCTAACATCTAGTTAACTTTAACAGGTAAAAACAGCTTTTTCAGAGAAGATGTAACAATTTCTAGCAGTTATGCAGTAAAAAACAGTCACCCACTCAGACCCAGTACCAGTGTCTGCACTGGTATATAGCCACACCTAGACTCAGTTTTAATTACTGACCCCTCAGCTTGCTCCTCACCAGCCTAATTGTTCTTTCTCTTATCCCCCTGTCTTATCAACACTAGGCCCATCAATCCCCTTATTCTTCCTTTCCCAAACTCGGATTGGAGCTCACTACCCAGGGTTGTGACATTCTACCATGCCCCGTATTTTATAGCATTCAATCCCAGGGCTCACACATACTCCTTTTCTCCATCCACCTTCTCTACATCCCGTTTTACCAACTCCTTTCTGTGCACCATGCCATCCTAGCCTTTCTCCCCCTACCTCCCTCCCTTCCACCCTACCGTCACCTCTACCTGGTGTATATTTTTATTTGTATTTTTTTCTTCTGTTACTTCCTTCTGCAACCTTAGATAACCTGCTTTATCTTCCTATAGACACTTCTATGTATGTAAATACTGTGTAATCTGTACAATATCTGTATAATTCTATGTACATATGAACTTCTTTTTCTTCCTCTCTGTAAAGAGTATTATCTGTATTGCCTTGTAAATACCTGTGTTGACCTGTATATACAATTGTTCATGCTCCACCCAGGTCCATCTTGCAAATGAGCTTCTGCTCAACGATGAACACCTGGTTAAAGACTTGATTGATTGATTGATTGACATATATAAATTTCAGTCTGTTTGCCTAGTAAAAGTGCACCTTTACACTCTGCTAGGCAGTAAAGAATGGTGAAGACAAAAGCGACCATTAGGAGTGAGCCTGGCAAAAGGCGCTCATGCTCTGTTTGGCTTGTGGCTTTGTCGTACCTCTCAGCTCACTGTGTCTGGCATTCTGGTGTCAAGCATCAGCTTCTGCAGTGCAGGCTGCCTGGTTGCCACGGTTCGAGTGGCAGAAAAGCTGTGAGCCCTGGAAGGGTCTCAGCTGAAGAATGAAGGAGAGAGGAGCCATATTTGTACTGGAGGAGGACAGAGTCTCACAAGCCAGTGATAGAAGAAATTTGCACTTGAATGGGGTGATTTCCTAGGCGCTTGAGAGTCTGGCTGCAGTACCAATTCAATTAATGGGCTGTAATCACTCTAACATCAGGTTAACTTTAACAGGTAAAAAAAGCTTTTTCAGTGAAGATTTAACAATTTCTAGCAGTTAGGCAGTAAAAAACAGTCAACATACAGAAATTGCAGTCTGTTTGGCTAGTAAAAGTGCACCTTTGCGCTCCACTACACAATAAAGAATGGTGAAGCAAAATGGGACCAATCGGAGTGAGTCTGGCAAAAGGCACTCGCGCTCTGATTGGTTTGCAGATTTGCCACACCTCTCAGCTCACTGTGTCTGGCTTTGTGGTTTCAGGTGTCGGCTTCTGCAGAGAGGGACGACCGGTGCCCACGGTTCGAACCGCAGAAGAACTGGAAGTCCAGGAAGGGTCTCAGCTGAAGAGGGAAGGAGTGAGGAGCCAAATTAGTACTGGAGGAGGACAAAAGGTCTCACAAGCCAGTGATAGAAGAAATTTGCACTTGAATAGGGGTGATTTCCTTGGCACTTAGCAGTCTGGCTGCAGTACCAATTTGAGGAAAAGGCTGAAATCTCTCTAACATCTAGTTAAATTTAAGAGGTAAAAACAGCTTTTTCAGGGAAGATTTGTCAATTTCTAGCAGTTAAGCAGTAAAAAACAGTCAACATAGATAAATTTCAGTCTTTTGGCTAGTACAAGTGCACCTTTGCACTCCACTAGACAGTAAAGAATGGTGAAGCAAAAAGGGTCCAATCAGAGTGAGCCTGGCAAAAGGCGCTCATGCTCTGCTTGCCTTGTGGCTTTGCCATAAATCTCAGCTCGCAGTGTCAGGCTTTGTGGTCTCAGGCATCGGCTTCTGTATCGCTGGCCACCAGGTTGCTGCGGTTCAAGCGGCGAAAGAGCTGTGAGCACTGCAAAGGTCTCGGCTGAAGAGGGAAGGAGAGAGAAGCCAAATTAATACTCGAGGATAACAAAGGGTCTCACAAGCCAGTTATAGAAGAAATTTTCACTTGAATAGGGGCGATTTCCTTGGCACATGGGAGTCTGGCTGCAGTAACAATTCAAGGAAAGGGCTGTAATCACTCTAACATCTAGTTAACTTTAACAGGTGAAAACAGCTTTTTCAGTGAAGATGCAACAATTTCTAGCAGTTAGGCAGTAAAAAATAGTCCACATAGATAAATTTCAGTCTGTTTGGCAAGTAAAAGTGCACCTTTGCACACCACTAGACAGTAAAGAATAATGAAGCAAAAAGGGACCAATCGGAGTGAAGTCAAAACAAAACTGCTCCATTGGAAAAAGTATGTGCAAAATATAAAATGCAGAAAGGCAAAACAAATATCCGCAGCACATGACACTGAACAAAAACAGCAGCTTTATTATATATTAAATACAGCGCCAAACACCAACACCAGCGTCAGCCCTACTAAACCTTTACCGGTTTCACAACATATGTGTCATCAGGAGGCTAACACTATCATCAGAGGTGGACACTTAAATACATACTACCCCTTTATAATTTAAAGTGACAGTGCTCACTAAATTTAAAATACAAACCATTATTACTTACTAGATAATACATATATACAAATATAAATATAATACAATATATACAACAAAAGTCCATATTTTCACCACAATACGGATACAAAGAATTCAAAATATGTATAACATCACAGAAAATATATGCATATTAATAATACTAATATATTTTTCCCTTTTCAGAATTGGAATAGCCTGTCAGATTTCTGTTATCAAGAAAACCTATGGAGACATAAAAAGAGAGAAACAAAGCATCACAACATAAAAAATACATTATTTCATTTCAGTGTAGAGACAAAAATCAATACATATGATCACTTTATTTGTATGCATGGCATCAATTCTATGCGATCATTTAGACCAGGTGGTTTCAATGCTCCTAAAGTAAAGATCCAAAAGGACTCCCTACATAACAAACTTGCATTTAAATCACCACATCTAGGTCCCATTTTCACTTTTTCAAGTGCACAGAATTTAAAATCATGACGACCATTACTGTTTGTAAATATATGGCTAGCCAGAGCATTCTTTTCATCCCTCTCCCTTATGCACCTCAGGTGTTCCCCTATTCGTACCTTCATAGGTCGAATTGTCTTGCCCACATAAAAAGCACCACATTCACATGTTGCTAAATAAACCACTTATTCACTACTGCAATTAAAAAAAGATCCCATTTTAAATGACTTACTACTATTGCATGTAGTGAAAGTGTCAGTTCTCAAAATGTATAGGCAGAACTAGCAATTACCACATCTGAAGTTTCCCATAGGGAGGGAGGGCAACCAAGTATTCACTTCTTTATTTATATCCTCAAGTCTATAAAAACTATGGACCAAACTGCGGCCCCTATGGTACACCATCCTTGGCTTGAATTTTGTAAACTCTGACAGGCCAGACACATTTTCTAAAATATGCCAATTATTATTGATTATTTGTTGCATTTTGTTAGCATGCCTTGTGTAAGTAGTTACAAAATTCGCCCTGGTTGGACCATCAGTACATCTTTTGTTAGTAAACAAATCTATCCTAGAAGTGCCTATGGTTTCTAGATATGCCTTCTCCACTAGCCCTGAATAGTAGCCACATTCAACAAACCTAGCATACATATCCATACCATTAACAACAAAATCAGCATCCTCAGAACAATTTCTACATACCCTCAACATCTGGGCTTTGGGTATATTTTCAATCATATGGCGTGGATGGCAACTTGAAGCATGCAATAAGGAATTTTTATCAGTCTCCTTTCCAAAAAGATTAGTTTTAAATGTACCATTCAGATTCATAGTTATTTGTAAATCCAGAAAAGAGATGGAATGCAAATCACTCTGTATAGAGAATTTAAGATTTTGATTACTATTTTCTAAGTAACCTATGAACTCATCCAGCTCTGCTAAAGTGCCCTTCCACACCATAAATATACAGTATCGTCAATAAAATGACACCAGATGTCAATCCTATCATATTAAGGATTGCTCTCAGCGTCATAGACTATTGATTTTTCCTGAAGTCCCAAATAGAGGTTAGCATAATTTGGTGCAAAAGTTGCACTCTTAGCTGTCCCCTTTTGTTGTAGGTACATATCTGTTTGAAACAGGAAACAGTTTTTACTGAGAATGTGTTCAGTACAGGACAAAAATTGTATTTTACTATTTGAAAGGTCAGCATCCATTCCAAAGCAATAATCCAATGCACCCAACCCACCTTCAAGAAGAATATTAGTATATAAAGAATTAATATCCAACAAGACCAAATACCAGCCTGGCTCAGCCTGCATATTATTCAGTATTTCCAAAATATGTGCAGTGTCCCTAATAAATGAAGGTAATTGAAAAACATAATGGGATGTATGAATCTACAAATTGTGAAAGGGGTTCTGTTAGGCACCCATTCCCTGACACTATTTGTCTGTCAGGTGGTCTATGAAGATCTTTATGAATTTTTGGAAGGATGTGAATACATGCCTTTACAGGGTGAGCAACAGTTAAAAACCCCCATTCATCTTTCATTATAATACCAGACATTAATGCATCATTTAAAAAAACATCAAATTCCCCTTTAAACTTAATAATAGGGTCACTTTTTAACTTAATATAAAATGCAGTATCCATAAGATGTCTCTGTACTTCACTATTATAGTATTCTGTCGACATAACTACTATGGAACCTCCTTTATCTGCTGGTTTTATAGTAATTGTGGTATTACTCTCCAAACTCTTAATTGCAGCTGCCTCGGCTGTAATAACATTCACATAACTTGCTTTAGAATCATTTTCAAGCATTTGTTCAAAAGATCTTTCACAAGCACATTCAAATACTCTAACAGCCTCATTATAAGGTGGTATAAAATTAGAGGTAGGACGAAAGGGACTTACCTCCCTTTGCTTGGGGGTTTCCCCTCCCGCAAGGTCCTGATTATCCTCAACAGTAACACCACGACACATATTATTTTTATGATAATATACCTTTAGATTTAAATTCCTGATGAAAAGATGGAGATCCACATAAATTTCAAAAGGATTTGAATCCTGAGTTGGAATGAACATTAGTCCTTTCTGCAGCACTGTCCTTTCACTTACTGTCAATGTATAGTCCGAGATGTTAATAACAATATTTTCTATGCCTATCAGTTGTCCCGTCTTCCTCGTATTCTGCCACTTATGCTTCCTTCCACCTCTTCTTGTGTGTGTCTATCGCATCCTCGATCCACTTGACCTCGCTGATTCCTCGATCCTCTCCCACGTCGGAACAATGTCATCGGTTCCTGGAAGTTCACTGTTCTGTTTATCTCTCCACTGACTCATGTTCCTCCTTTAAAAAAGGATCATCACCTTCTGATCCACTATTGTCACTTATATAGGTTGGAGAATTACTCCTATTCTTAAGAATGGATTTACATTGGAAGTTATTTGGATTGGAATAGTTCTTGCCTCAACACCTCCTATTCACATAATATGGGGTATTATGTCTCGTATTCCAATCAAACACATGTCCCAATAAATAATCCTGTCAATCCTGTTCAAACTTCTGAAGCTTAATCCTTTTTATTTTATTGTCTTCTTTCTGGACATTGTCTCTCAATTTACACTGAAATGTCTCGTAGTCAACATGACTTTTAAAGTGCATTACAATCTCTTCCTTTGCAGCAATATCAGCAGACACAATTGGTTGCTGTGCTTTATAATCCTTTATAATTGTCTTCATAAAGTCATCAGTACCAGTTTGTTGTGCTTTTTTCCAAACAGCCATAAAAGATTCCCTTTCCCATCCATAACCCAGTAATTTCAAAACTCGTAGACCTTGAGGGGATGGCCCTACCTTAAGGTAGGCTTCAAGGGTAATTTTACCCCAATAATGTCTTCTCCCTTGTACAATAGTTCTTTCCAAACTCACAAATGCAGACTTAATGTCAATAGGGTGTTGACTCAAACTACCTGATGAATGAATGTCCTCTAGTATTGCTGCAATGCCTCCAACAGTATCGTTTTCAAACAAATAATGTTTTGTTGTATATATTGTATTATATTTATATTTGTATATATGTATTATCTAGTAAGTAATAATTTGTATTTTAAATTTAGTGAGCACTGTCACTTTAAATTATAAAAGGGTAGTATGTATTTAAGGGTCCACCTTTGATGGTAGTGTTAGCCTCCTGATGACGCATATGTTGCAAAACTGGTAGAGGTTTAGTAGGGCTGATGCTGGTGTTGGCGTTTAGCACTCTTTTTAATATATAATAAAGCTGCTGTTTTTGTTCAGTGTCATGTGGTGTGGATATTTGTTTTATCTTTCACCAAGCAGAGTGAGATGGGCAAAAGGCACTTACGCTGTGATTTGTTTGCGGCTTTGCCATATGTCTCAGCTCACTGTATCTGGCTTTGTGGTCTCAGGCATTGGCTTCCACAGCACTGGCAGCCGGGTGGCCTTGGTTCGAGTGATGGAAGACCTGGGAGCCCTGGAAGTTTATCAGTTGAAGAGGGAAGGAGAGAGGAGCCAAATTAGTATTGGAAGAGAACAAAGGGTCTCACAAGCCAGTGATAGAAGAAATTTGCACTTGAATATTGGCAATTTCCAATGCACCTGGGAGTCTGGCTGCAGTACCAATTCAAGGAATGGGCAGTTATCACTCTAACATCTAGTTAACTTTAACAGGTAAAAACTGCTTTTTCAGTGAAGATGTAACAATTTCTAGCAGTTATACAGTAAAAAACAGTCTACATAGATAAATTTCAATCTATTTGGCTAGTAAAAGTGCGCCTTTGCGCTCCGCTAGACAGTAAAGAATGGTGAAGCAAAAAGGGACCAATCGGAGTGAGCCTGCAAAAGGCCCTCGTGCTCTATTTTGCTTGCAGCTTTGCCGTACCTCTCAGCTCACTGTCTCTGGCTTTCTGGTCTCAGGCATCAGCTTCTGCAGAGCAGGCTGCCTGGTTGCCACGGTTTGAGCGGCAGAAGAGCTGTGAGCCCTGGAAGGGTCTCGGCTGAAGAATGAAGGAAAGAGGAGCCATATTCGTACTGGAAGAGGACAAAGGGTCTCACAAGCCAGTGATAGAAGAAATTTGCACTTGAATAGAGGTGATTTCCTTGGCGCCTGGGAGTCTGGCTGCAGTATCAAATCAATTAAAAGGCTGTAATCACTCTAACATCAAGTTAACTTTAACAGGTAAAAATAGCTTTTTCAGTGAAGATTTAAGAATTTCTAGCAGTTAGGCAGTAGAAAACTGTCAACATAGATAAATTTCAGTTTGTTTGGCTAGTAAATAAAGAATGGTGAAGCAAAATGGGACCAATTGGAGTGAGCCTGGCAAAAGGCACTCACCCGCTGATTGGTTTGATGATTTGCCGTACCTCTCAGCTCACTGTGTCTGGCGTTGTTTTTTCAGGCATTGGCTTCTGCAGAGAGGGACGCCCGGTGCCCACGGTTCGAGCATCAGAAGAGCTGGAAGACCTGGAAGGGTCTCAGCTGAAGAAGGAAGGAGTGAGGAGCCAAATTAGTACTGGAGGAGGACAAAAGGTCTCACAAGCCAGTGATAGAAGAAATTTGCACTTGAATAGGGGTGATTTCCTTGGCGCTTGGCAGTCTGGCTGCAGTACCAATTCAAGGAAAAGGTTGAAATCTCTCTAACATCTAGTTAACTTTAAGAGGTAAAAACAGCTTTTTCAGGGAAGATTTATCAATTTCCATCAGTTAGGCAGAAAAAAACAGTCAACATAGATAAATTTCAGTCTTTTGGCTAGTAAAAGTGTACCTTTGTGCTCCACTAGACAGTAAAGAATGGTGAAGTAAAAAGGGACCAATTTGCAATTTGAGCCTGGCAAAAGGCGCTCATGCTCTGATTGCCTTGCAGCTTTGCTGTAAATCTCAGCTTGCTGTGTCAGGTTTTGTCATCTCAGGCATCGGCTTCTGCATCGCCGGCCACCCGGTTGCCACGGTTCGAGCGGCGAAAGAGTTGTGAGCACTGCAAGGGTCTCTGCTGAAGAAGAAATGAGAGAAGAGCCAAATTGGTACTGGAGGAGGACAAAGGGTGTCACAAGCCAGTGATAGAAGAAATTTGCACTTGATTGGGGGTGATTTCCTTGGCGCATGGTAGTCAGGCTGCGGTACCAATTCAAGGAAAGGGCTGTAATCACTCTAACATCTAGTTAACTTTTGCAGGTAATAATAGCTTGTTCAGTGAAGATTTAACAATTTCTAGCACTTTGGCAGTAATAAACAGTCTATACAGATAAATTTTAGTCTGTTTTGCTAGCAAAAGTGCACCTTTGCACTCCGCTAGAGAGTAAAGAATGGTGAAGCACAAAAAGGGACCAATTGGAGTGAGTCTGGCAAAAGGTGCTCGTGCTCTGATTGATTTGCGGCTTTGACGTACCTCTCCACTCACTGAGTCTGACATTGTTGTTTCAGGCATCGGCTTGTGAAGCAACGGCAGCCCGGTGGCCATGGTTCGAGCGGCAGAAGCGGTGGGAGCCCTGGAAGGGTCTCGGCTGAAGAGGGAAGAAGAGAGGAGCCAAATTAGTTCTGTAGGAGGACAAAGGGTCTCACAAGCCAGTGATAGAAGAAATTTGCACTTGAATTGGAACGATTTCCTTGGTGCATGGGAGTCTGGCTGCAGTACCCGTTCAAGGAAACTGCTGTAATCACTCTAACATATAGTTAACTTTAACAGGTAAAAACAGCTTTTACAGTGAAGATTTAACAATTTCTGGCAGTTAGGCAGTAAAAAGCTGTCGACGTAGAAAAATTTTAGACTGTTTGGCTAGTAAAAGTGTGCCTTTGCACTCCGCTAGACAGTAAGGAATGGTGAAGCAAAATGGGACCAATCGGAGTGAGCCTGGCAAAAGGCACTCGCCCTCCAATTGGTTTGAGGCTTTTCCGTTCCTCTCAGCTCACTGTGTCCGGCTTTGTGGTTTCAGGCATCGGCTTCTGCAGGGACAGCAGCCCGGTGGCCACGGTTCAAGCGGAAGAAGAACTGGAAGCCCTAGAAGAGTCTCAGCAGAAGAGGGAAGGCGAGAGCAGCCAAATTAGTACTGGAGGAGGAGGACAAAAGTTCTCACAAGTCAGTGATGGAAGACATATGCACTTGAATAGGGGTGATTTCCTTGGCACTTTGCAGTCTCGCTGCAGAACAAATTCAAGGAAAGGCCTGAATTCACTCTAAGACCTAGATAACTCTAAGAAGTAAAAACAGATTTTTCAGTGAAGATTTAACAATTTCTTGCAGTTAGGCAGTAAAAAACAGTCAACATAAATAAATTTCAGTCTTTTGGCTAGTAAAAGTGCCCCTTTGCACTCCGCTAGACAGTAAAGAATGGCGAATCACAAAGGGACCAATCAGAGAGAGCCTGGCAAAAGATGCTAGTGCTCTGATTGGCTTGAGGCTTTGCAATAAATCTCAGCTCGCTGTTTCAGGCTTTGTGGTATCAGGCGTCGGTTTCTGGAGTGCCGGCCACCCAGTTGCCATGGTTCAAGCGGCGGAAGAGCTGTGAGTCCTGCAAGGGTTTCTGCTGAAGAGGGAAGGAGAGAGAAGCCAAATAAGTACTGGAGGAGGACAGAGGGTGTCACAAGCCAGTGATAGAAGAAATTTGCTCTTCATTGGGAGTGATTTCCTTGGCGCCTGGGAGACTGGCTGCAGTACCAATTCAAAGAAAAGGCTGTAATCACTCTAACATCTAGTTAACTTTAACAGGTAAAAACAGCTTTTTCAGTGAAGGTTTAACAATTTCTAGCACTTAGGCAGTACAAAACAGTCTACATAGAAAAATTTCAGTCTGTTTGGCTAGTAAAAAGTGCACCTTTGCACTCCTCTAGACAGTAAAGAATGGTGAAGCACAAATGGACCAATTGGAGTGAGTCTGGCAAAAGGTGTTCACGCTATGATTGTTTTGGGGAATCTCCATACCGTTCAGTTCTCTTTGTCCAGCTTTGTGGTCTTGAGTATCAGTCTTGTGCTGTGCCAGCCACCCCGTGACCGTGTTTCGAGTGCTGGAGGAGCTGGGAGCCCTGGAATGGTCTCAGCTGAAGAAGAAAGGAGAGAGGAGCCAAATTAGTGCTGGAGGGGGACAAAGGGTCTCACAAGCCAGTGACAGAAGAAATTTGTACTTGAACAGGGGCGATTTCCTTGGCGCCCTGGGAGTCTGGCGACAGTGCCATTTCAAGGAAAGGGCTGTAACCATTCTAACATCTAGTAAATTTAACAGATAAAAACAGCTTTTTCAGTGAAGATTTAACAATTTCTAGAAGTTAAACAGTAAAAAACAGTATACATAGTTAAATTTCAGTCCGTTTGGCTTGTAAAAGTGTGTCTTTCTGCTCCGCTAGAAAGTAAAGAATGGTGAAGCAAACAAGGACCACTCGGAGTGAGTCTGGCAAAAGGCGCTCATGCTCCAATTGGTTTGGGTCTTTGCCATGCCTTTCAGCTCGCTGTGTCCAGCTTTGTGGTTTCGAGCATCGGCTTCTGCAGCTCCTGCCAAGCGGTGGTCGCGGTTCGACTGGCGGAAGAGCTGGGAGCACTGGAAGTTTCTCGGTTGAAGAGGGAAGGAGAGAGGACCCAAATTAGTACTGGAGGAGGACAAAGGGTCTCAAAAGCCAGTGACAGAAGAACATTTGTACTTGAATGGGGTGGTTTCCTTGGTGTCTGTGAGTCTGGCTGCAGTACCAACTGAATGAAAGGGTTGTAATCACTTTAACACCTAGTTAATCTTAACAGATAAAAACAGCTTTTTCAGAGAAGATTTAACAATTTGTAGCAGTTAGGCAGTAAAAAACAGTGTACATAGATAAATTTCAGTCTGTTTTGCTAGTAAAAGTGCGTCTTTGTCCTAAGGTGTTCAGTAAAGAATGGTGAAGCAAAAAGGGACCACTCGCAGTGAGCCTTCCAAAAGGCGCTTGTGCTCCGATTGGTTTGGGGCTTTGCTTTACCGCTCAGCCCACTGTGTCCATCTTTGTGGTTTCAGGCATCGGTTTCTGCAGGTCTGGCTGCCCGTGGCTGAGGCTTGAGCCGCAGAAGAGCTGGGAGCCCTGGAAGGGTCTCGGCTGAAGAGGGAAGGAGAGAGGAGCCGAATTAGTACTGGAGCAGGACAAAGGGTGTCACAAGCCAGTGATAGAAGAAATTTGTACTTGTTTGGGGGTGATTTCATTGGCTCCTGAGAGTCTGGCTGCAGTACCAATTCAAGGAAAGGGCTGCAATCACTCTAAAATCTAGTTAACTTTAGCAGGTAAAAACAGCCTTTTCAGTGAAGATCTAACAATTTCTTGCACTTAGGCAGTAAAAAACAGACTACATAGATAAATTTCACTCTGTTTGGCTAGTAAAAGTGCACCTTTGCACTGCGTTAGACAGTAAAGAATGCAGAATCAAAAAGGGACCAATCGGAGTGAGTCTGGCAAAAGGCGCTCGCGCTCTGAATGGTTTGGAGCTTTGCCGTACCTTTCAGCTCGCTGTGTCCAACTTTGTGGTCTCGGGTGTCGGCTTCTACAGCGAAGGCAAACCGGTGACCGAGATTCTAGTGGCAAAAGTGCTGGGAGCACTGGAAGGGTCTTGGTTGAAGAGGGAAGGAAAGAGGAGCCAAATTAGTACTGGAGGAGGACAAAGGGTCTCACAAGCCAATGGTAGAAGATGTTTGCACTTGAATAGGTGTGATTTCCTTGGTGCCTGGGAGTCTGGCTGCAGTTCGAATTCAAGGAAAATGTTGTAATCACTTTAAAATCTAGTTAATTTTAACAGGTAAAAATAGCTTTTTCAGTGAAGATATAACAATTTCTAGTAGTTAGGCAGTAAAAAACAGTGTACATAGATAAATTTCAGTCTGCTTTGCATGTAAAAGTGCACCTTTGTGCTCCGCTATACAGTAAAGAATGGTGAAGCAAAAAGGGATCACTTGGAGAGAGCCTGGCAAAAGGCGCTCACACTCCAATTGTTTTTTGTGTTTGCCGTACCTCTCAGTTCACTGATTATGCCTTTGTGGTTTCAGGCATCGGCTTCTGCAGGGCAGGCTGCCTGGTGGCCTCGGTTTGAGCGGCAGAGGAGCTGGGAGCCATGGAAGGGTCTCGGCAGAAGAGGGAAGGAGAGAGCAGAAAAATTAGTACTCGAGGAGGACAAAGGGTCTCACAAGCCAGTGATAGAAGAAATTTGCACTTGAATAGCAATGATTTCCTTGGAGTCTGAGAGTCTGGCTGCAGTAGCAATTCAAGGAAAGGGCTGTAATCACTCTAACATCTAGTTAACTTTAATAGGTGAAAACAGCTTTTTCAGTGAAGATGCAACAATTTCTAGCAGTTAGGCAGTAAAAAACAGTCTACATAGATAAATTTCAGTCTGTTTGGCAAGTAAAAGTACAGCTTTGCACACCACTAGACAGGAAAGAATGATGAAGCAAAAAGGGCGAATCAGAGTGAGCCTGGCAAAAGGCACTCGCGCTTCAACTGGTTTGCGGCTTTGCCCTGTGTCTCAGCTCACTGTGTCTGGCTTTGTGGTCTTGGACATCGGCTTCCACAGTGCTGGCAGCCGGGGGACCATGGTTCGAGTGATGGAAGACCTGGGAGAAATGGAAGTTTATCAGCTGAAGAGGGAAGGAGAGAGGAGCTAAATTAGTTCTGGAAGAGAACAAAGGGTCTCACAAGCCAGTGACAGAAGAAATTTGCACTTGAATATTGGCGATTTCCATGGCACCTAGGAGTCTGGCTGCAGTACCAATTCAAGGAAAGGTCTGTAATCATTCTAACATCTAGTTAACTTTAGCAGGTAAACATAGCTTGTTCAGTGAAGATTTAACAATTTCTAGCACTTAGACAGTAATAAACAGTCTATATAGATAAATTTCAGTCTGTTTTGCTAGTAAGAGTGCACCTTTGCACTCCTCTTGAGAGTAAAGAATGGTGAAGCACAAAGGGACCAACTGGAGTGAGTCTGGAAAAAGGTGGTCGAGCTTCGATTGATTAGTAGCTTTGAAGTACCTCTCCGCTCACTGTGTCTGGCATTGTTGTTTCAGGCATTGGCTTGTACAGCACCAGCCGCCCTGTGGCCACGGTTTGAGCTGCAGAATGATGGGAGCCCTGGAAGGGTCTCGGCTGAAGAGGGAAGGAGAGAGTAGCCAAATTAGTTCTGTAGGAGGACAAAGGGTATCACAAGCCAGTGATAGAAGAAATTTGCACTTGAATAGGGGCAATTTCCTTGGTGCCTGGGAGTCTGGCTGCAGTACCAGTTCAAGGAAATGGCTGTAATCACTCTAACATCTAGTTAACTTTAACAGGTAAAAACAGCTCTTACAGTGAAGATTTAACAATTTCTAGCAGTTAGGCAGTAAAAGGCAGTCAACATAGAAAAATTTCAGTCTGTTTGGCTAGTAAAAGTGCGCCTTTGCACTCCGCTAGATAGTAAGGAATGGTGAAGCAAAATGGGACCAATTGGAGTGAGCCAGGCAAAAGGCACTCGTGCTCCGTTTGGTTTGCGGCTTTGCCGTATGTCTCAGCTCGCTATGTCTGGCTTTGTGGTCTTGGGCATTGACTTCCACAGCTCTGGCAGCCGGGTGGCCATGGTTTGAGTGATGGAAGACCTGTGAGCCCTGGAAGTTTATCAGCTGAAGAGGGAAGAAGAGAGGAGTCAAATTAGTACTATAAGAGAACAAAGGGTCTCACAAGCCAGTGATAGAAGAAATTTGCACTTGAATATTGGTGATTCCCAATTTCATTTGGGAGTCTGGCTGCAGTACCAATTCAAGGAATGGGCAGTTATCACTCTAACATCGAGTAAGCTTTAACAGGTAAAAACAGCTTTTTCAGTGAAGATGTAACAATTTCTAGCAGTTATGCAGTAAAAAACAGTCTGCATAGATAAATTTCAGTCTATTTGGCTAGTAAAAGTGCATCTTTGTGCTCCGCTAGACAGTAAAGAATGGTGAAGCAAAAAGGGACCAATCGGAGTGAGCCTGGCAAAAGGTGCTCGCACACTATTTGGCTTGCGGCTTAGCTGTACCTCTCAGTTCACTGTGTCTGGCTTTCTGGTCTCAGTCATCGGCTTCTGCAGTGCCGGCTGCAAGGTTGCCATGGTTCGAGCGGCGGAAGAGCTGTTAGCCCTGGAAGGGCCTGGCTGAAGTGGGAAGGAGAGAGGAGCCAAATTAGTACTGGAGGAGGACAAAGGGTGTCACAAGCCAGTGACAGAAGAAATTTCCACTTGAATGGGGGTGATTTCCTTGGTGCCTGGAAGTCTGACAGCAGTACCAATTCAAGGAAATGGCTGTAATCATTCTAACATATCGTTAATTTAAGAGGTAAAAACAGCTTTCGCAGTGAAGATTTAATAATTTCTAACAGTTAGGCAGTAAAAAACTATCTACATAGATACATTTCATTCTGTTTTTCTTGTAAAAGTTCACCTTTGCACACCGCTAGACAGTACAGAATGGTGAAGCAAAAAGGGACCACTAGGAGTGAGCATGGCAAAAGGCGCTCACACTCCGACTGGGTTGCGGCTTTGATGTACCTTTCAGCTCACTGTGTCCAGCTTTGTGGTTTCAGGTGTTGGCTTCTGCAGTGCCGGCCAACCAATGGCCACGGTTCTAGTGGCGGAAGAGCTGGGAGCACTGAAAGTTTCTCGGCTGAAGAGGGAAGGAGAGAGGAGCCAAATTATTACTGGTGGAGGACAAAAGGTATCACAAGCCAGTGACAGAAGAAATCTGCACTTGAATAGGGGTGATTTCCTTGGCACCTGGGAGTCTGCCTGCAGTACCAATTCAAGGAAAGGGTTGTAATCACTCTAACATCTAGTTCATTTTAACTGGTCAAAACAGCTTTTTTCAGTGAAGATTTAACAACTTCTAGCAGTTAGGCAGTAAAAAACAGTCAACATAGATAAATTTCAGTCTGTTTGGCTAGTAAAAGTGAACCTTTGTACACCACTAGACAGTAAAGAATGGTGAAGCAAAAGGGGACCAATCGGAGTGAGAATAACAAAAGGCGCTTGTGCTCTGATTGGTTTGTGGCTTGCCATACCTCTCAGCTCACATTGTCTGGCATTGAGGTCTCGGGCATTGGCTTCCGCAGTGCTGGCAGCTGGGTAGCCATGGTTCGAGTGATGGAAGAGCTGGGAGCCCTGGAAGTTTATCAACTGAAGAGGGAAGGAGAAGGGAGCCAAATTAGTACTGTAAGAGAACAAAGGGTCTCATAAGCCAGTGTTAGAAGAATATTGGTGATTTCCATGGCACATGGGAGTCTGGCTGCAGTACCAATTCAAGGAATGGGCTGCTATCACTCTAACATCTAGTTAACTTTAAGAGGTAAAAACAGCTTTTTCAGTGAAGATGTAACAATTTCTAGCAGTTATGCACTAAAGAAACAGTCTACATAGATAAATTTCAGTCTGTTTGGCTAGTAAAGGTGCACCTTTGCACTCCACTAGACAGTAAAGAATGGTGAAGCAAAAAGGGACCAATTGGAGTGAGCCTGGCAAAATGTGCTCATGCTCTGATTGTCTTGTGGCTTTGCCGTACCTCTCAGTTCACTACATCTGACTTTCTGGATCAGGCGTCGGCTTCTGCAGCGCCGGCCACCTGGCTACGAGTTTATGCAGCAGAAGAGCTGTGAGCCTTCGAAGGGTCTTGGCTGAAGAGGGAAGGAGAGAGGAGCCAAATTAGTACTGGAGGAGAACAAAGGGTGTCACAAACTGGTGATAGAAGAATTTGCACTTGAATGGGGTGATTTTCTTTTTGCCTGGGACTCTGGCTGCAATTCCATTTCAAGGAAAGGGCTGTAATCAGTCTAACATCTAGTTAACTTTAACAGGTAAAACCAGCTTTTTCAGAGAAGATTTAACAATTTCTAGCAGTTAGGCAGCAAAAAAACAGTCTACATAGATAAATTTTTGTCTGTTTGGCTAGTAAAATTACACCTTTGCAGACTGCTAGACAGTAAAGAATGGTGAAGCAAAAAGGGACCACTCGGAGTGAGCCTGGAAAAAGGCGCTCACGCTCCAATTGGTTTGCAGCTTTGCCATACTTCTCAGCTGGCTGTGTCTGGCTTTGTTGTCTCGGGCATTGGCTTCCACAGCGCTGGTGGCTGGGTGGCCGTGGTTCAAGTGTCAGAAGAGCTGGGAGCCCTGGTAGTTTATCGGCTGAAGAGGGAAGGAGAGGGGAGCCAAATTAGTATTGGAAGAGAACAAAGGGTCTCACAAGCAAGTGTTAGATGAAATTTGCACATGAATGAAGGTAATTTCCTTTGCACCTCGGAGTCTGGCTGCAGTTCCAATTCAAGGAAAGGGCTGTAATCACTCTAACACAATAGTTCTTAGACTTTGTCACAGTGAGCCTCCCCAAATCCATCTCAAAGATTTTGAGCCTCCCCCAAAAACTGAAATAATCGTGGGTCTCCCCAAAGAAAAATAACATATTGTACTTTGTGCAGTACAACATGAATACATTGAAACCCCTTTGAGTACTTGGCTCACTTTCAGTTCTTTGTCTTATACTAGTAGTAGTAGTAGTAATGATTTTATTCATATATATTCATACATATAATGAACAAGGTAGAACAATCCCATTGAGTACATAAACACACTCATTTTCAAGGGACACCTTATAAAATACAATACCTGGTTACAATATAAAAAGATACAAAACAAATAAACATATACAACAAAAACAACCATAATACAATAAATAAATACCATATATCAAACAATCATAATTACATAAAATTCACCCATTCTCTAGATTCTCACAGCAATCATGCAATCATACTTTGCCCATGATACCAAGATTTAATTTTGTCCAACTTACTTTACTACAATAACTTCTCAAATCTGGAGGTAAGCTATTCCAAACTTTAGCCTATATAAAATAATGTTGCACATCCATTTTTGTTCTAAACGTTGGAACTATGAATTTCTATATTGGGCTGATCTTAAACCCCTCATTGAACATTTAATTTTTAAATCTTTCACTATATATACAGGTAATTTATTTTCAAAAAACCTACATACCACCTTAGTTATATGCTGTTTTCTCCTAATGTATAAGAGATCCCAACCTATATTTCTATACAGCTCACAATGATGCGTGTGTTTATGCAAACCTGTACTATACCTAGCCGTTTTATTATATACCATATCTAATTTTTTCAAATCAACCTTATTCGCCCCCCCATAAATTACATCCGCATAATCAATCACTGGCACTAACATTGTATTAATCACATGAAGCCTTATGTCCCTAGAGAAATTACTTCTTATTCTATACAACATTCCTAACTTTTGCCCCAATCTTTTAACTAAATTGTTTATATGAACAGACCATTTACAATGCACATCCAACCATAACCCTAGATATTTATACTCATCAACTCTCTGTAAGGCAGAACCATCCCTCACTTTTATATCCAATAAATTCAACTGTAATTTTTCACTTTTTTGTCTAAACAACATTGTTTTAGTTTTACTCGTATTCAATATTAATTTGTTTTTAATGTAATACTCCTGTATATCATCAAAAGCTGTTTGCAATGTACACTGCACATTAAGAACATTCTTATCTGAAACATATATGATCACATCATCTGCATATTAATGGTATTCCGCATTTTTTTGCTTAAGATCCAAATCACTAGTATACAAATTATATAATAATGGTCCCAATATTGTTCCCTGTGGTACCCCCTGCCTTATCTGCCTAAAATCTGATATACATGAACTCAGAAACACTTTTTGTTTTCTACCATTCAAATTACTAGAAAACCAAACTACTGCATTGTCTGAAAAACCTATACTAATCAGTTTTTTAATTAATATCTCATGATTTATAGAATCAAAAGCTTTTGACAGATCAATCATAATTGCCCCTGTCAATAATCCATTATCCATAGCTCTCTGAATATCTCCTGTTACTTTTATTAATGCTGTTTGGGTACTATAACCCTCTCTGAAACCAGACTGATTTCTATGTAAAATATTTTGTTTATTTATATATTTATTAACCTGTCTAGCTACAATCTTTTCCCAAATCTTGCTACTACTGGTATCAGGGATATAGGACGATAATTACTAATCTCATGTTTTGATCCAGACTTAAAAATTGGAATTACTTTTGCACATTTCCATTCTTCTGGTACTTCGCTAATAACAAAGACAATTTAAAATTTGAGACAAAAGATAAGCAATCACTGGGGAACATATGTTAATAGTTTACTACTGATCTCATCTAAACCTGTTGCCTTTCTTCATTAATATTCAACAATTCCATAAAACCTCATTCACTTCAATATATTCAAAATCAAATTGCTATCTATCACCCTTCTTATATTACCAAGCTTATAATTATCATCAATAGCAACATCTGAATCCCCTTTGACTTTCCCATATTAACAAAAAAGTCATTAAAATGATTAGCCATCTCTGTACACTGCTCCAAGTCTCTTCCATTAACACAAAAAGTTTGTGGATAATCATTTTTTCCTGGATTTTGTAATTTGTGAATTAGTTTCCAAAATTTACCTGGATGTGAAAATTGGGTATCCTTTAATAAATATTTATAATAATCTGATTTTGCCATTAAAAATATCTCTTAAATATTTATTTCTTAAGGCTCTATAACTATCCCAATCCTTCTGTAACTTTGAATTCTTAGCCTTTTTCCATTGTTTGTTTCTTTTTTTTCATAAATTATACAAATTCTCATTATACCAAATTGCATTTTTCAATCCCCGATAAACCTTTCTTATTAGCGCATGCTGATTGCAAACCTTTTCAAACTCTTTCCGAAAAAACTTCCATGCCTCATTAATAGTTGGAATTAAGGCAATTCTTTCCCATTTTACACATTCCAAATCTTGTATAAAAGCAATATAATCAAATTTTTTAAATGTCCTTTTAAAAACCCAGTGTCCCGATTTAATACTTTTTTCTTTCGCTCTCACACATACCACCCCCTGATGATCACTAAAAGTATCCAACAATACACTACTAATTTTATATTTTTCTACTCTTGTGGTGAAAATTAGATCTAATGTAGAGGAACATTCACTAACCTTATTATTAATTCTAGTTACTCCATCAATTAACTGTGTCATTCCAAGTCTAGTTGCCAAGTCAATAAGCTCATGTTCACTTGTAATTTGTTTCCAATTCACATTAAAATCACCAATCAGCAATATTTCATGTGAAACTTGAAAGTTATACAAATAGTCATACAAAAACCCGAATTTTGATGAATGTACTCTAGGGGGTTTATACACCCCCATTATCACCATAGGTGAAGGGAAAGGGAGTTTCAATTCCACTGTCAAAGCTTCTATTCCCTGAAACTGCAAATCATTTTGTAAAACTTTGATGTCAAATTGCTGCTTAGCATATATCACAAGCCCCCCCTTTTTTCTTGTGATCCCGCCTAAACAGCAAGTAGCCATCAATTTGAAATAAATTAGATGGAGTCTTTATACTTAACCACGTTTCAGTTAGAATAATCAAATCAACTTGATGTTCCAATACCCATTCTCTAAAAACGTCAGTTTTATTACTCAAACTACCCATATTAAAATGTACAATAGAAAAATCATTACTCTTTATTGTACCCATTGAAATTGCATCTCTTTGTAATGGTCCAGGATTTAAATGTTTATTTCCACCAAGAATCAGCAATGCAGTAACAAAAATGAGTTTAACCCATTTTTTTCTTCTGTTTAAAATTACCACTTAATAGTTTTTTAACTAGTCTATTATAAGTATTTACCAAAGAAACGTGGAACCTTTGAAAAAGAGCTTCTGTGCTCAAAGGTGTTATCTAAATAATAAATAAATAAAATAAACAAATATTATTGTTCAGCTTACTGTGCCCCCCCCCACGGCCAGCCTACTTACTCCACTATTTTCATTCTTGAACCATTGTTACCCCTTGTTGCAGTACCTTCATGGGTCAGACTACTTTCTCTGTTTCCTCTCTACATGAAATAACCTTCCTAAATACTTTGCCTCCCCCATCCTTTCCTGCTCCTAAGCAACTTCTCTGGGATTACTTTGTCCTTCCTGCTATTGCCCTTCGCACTTCTATGCTCAACCCTTGTATTTGGGCTGTTCTGCCATCAGTCTACAAACTGATCAATTACCACTACTCATAATTAATTTATTGTTCATATTTGTTTGCACTATTGTTCATTGTGTATTTCTTGTCTTGCAGTTACCTTTTGAAATGTATTCACTCCTTACCCTTCCCTGGCTACACCTGAAATTAAACTTGGCTTATTCACCTTCCCGCGTCACCCATTAGTAAATAAATACATAAAATTCACCTACTATTATCCTCTTTCAGTTTGCTTCATCTCTTCATACAAAATACATAAAACTCAAAATTGAAATACAATGCTTTTTCAGACTTGCTTGAGCCTCCCCTGGAACAGGATGGGGCCTCCCCAGGGAGGCTAGCCTCACCATTTGAGAACCCCTGCTCTAACATCTAGTTAACTTCAACAGGTAAAACCAGCTTTTTCAGTGAAGATTTAACAATTTCTAGCTGTTAGGCAGTACAAAAACAGTCTAAATTAATAAATTTCAGTCTGTTTAGCTAGTAAAAGTGCACCTTTGCACTCCACTAGACAGTAAAGAATGTGAAGCACAAAGGGACCAATTGGAGTGAGTCTGGCAAAAGGTGCTCACGCTGTGATTGGTTTGGGCTTCGCTATACCTTTCAGTTCACCATGTCCAGCTTTTTGGTCTTGGTCATCAGCTTCTGTTGTGTCGGACACCTGGTGGCCGCGTTTCGAGTGCTAGAAGAGCTGGGAGCCGTGCAAGCGCCTCGGCTGAAGAGGGAAGGAGAGAGAAGCCAAATTAGTGCTGGAGGGGGGCAAAGGATCTCACAAGCCAGTGACAGAAGAAATTTGCACTTGAATATTAGCGATTTCCTTGGCGCCTGGGAGTCTGGCCGCAGTACCATTTCAAGGAAAGGGCTGTAACCATTCTAACATCTAATTAATTTTAACATATAAAAACAGCTTTTTCAGTGAAGATTTAACAATTTCTAGAAGTTAGACAGTAAAAAATGGTCTACATAGATAAATTTCAGTCTGTTTGGCTTGTAAAAGTGCACCTTTGTGCTCTGCTAGGCTGTAAAGAATGGTGAAGCAAAAAGGGACCACTCGGAGTGAGTCTGGCAAAAGGTGCTCGTGCTCCGATTGGTTTGGGTCTTTGCCATACCTTTCAGCTTGCTGTGTCCAGCTTTGTGGTTTCAGGCATCGGCTTCTGCAGCGCTGGCCAAGAAGTGCAGTGGTTCGACTGGCATAAGAGCTGGGAGCACTGGAAGGGTCTTGATTGAAGAGGGAAGGAGAGAGGAGCAAAATTAGTACTGGAGGAGGACATAGGGTCTCACAAGCCAGTGATAGAAGAAATTTCACTTGAATAGGGGTGATTTCCTTGGTGCCTGTGAGTCCTGCTGCAGTACCAATTCATGGAAAGGGCTGTAATCACTCTGACATCTAGTTAACTTTAACAGTTGAAAACAGCTTTTTCAGTGAAGATTTAACAAATTCTAGCAGTTAGGCAGTAAAAAACAGTGTACACAGATAAATTTCAGTCTGTTTTGCTTGTAAAATCGCACATTTGTCCTCCGGTATACAGTAAAGAATGGTGAAGCAAAAAGGGATCTCTGGGAGTAAGCCTTACAAAAGTCGCTCACGCTCCAATTCATTTGTAGTTTTGCCGTACCTCACAGCTCACTCTGTCTGTCTTTGTCATTTCAGGCGATGGCTTCTGCAGGGCCAGCTGCTCGGTGGCCACGGTTTGAGCTGTGGAACAGCTGGGAGCCCTGAAAGGGTCTCGGCTAAAGAGGGAAGGAGAGAGAAGCCAAATTAGTACTGGAGGAGGACAAAGGGTCTCACAAGCCAGTGATAGAAGAAATATGCACTTGAATAGGGGTGATTTCCTAGGTGCCTGGGAGTCAATCAATCAATCAATCAATCAGTCAAGTCTTTATTTAACCAGGCGTTCAACATTGAGCAGAAGCTCATTTGCAAGATGGACCTGGGTGGAGCATGAACAATTGTATATACAGGTCAACACAGGTATTTACAAGGCAATACAGATAATACTCTTTACAGAGAGGAAGAAAAAGAAGTTCATATGTACATAGAATTATACAGATATTGTACAGATTACACGGTATTTACATACATAGAAGTGTCTATAGGAAGATAAAGCAGGTTATCTAAGGTTGCAGGAGGAAGTAACAGAAGAAAAATACAAATAAAATATACACCAGGTAGAGGTGAAGGTAGGGAAGAGAGGAGGAAGTAGGGGGAGAAAGGCTAGGAGGCATGGTGCACAGAAAGGAGTTGGTAAAGCTGGATGTAGAGAAGGTGGATGGAGAAAAGGAGCATGTGAGCCCCAGGATTGAATGCTAGCATGGGGCATGGTAGGATGCTCACAACTCAGGGTAGTGAGCTCCTATCCAGGTTGGGAAAGGAAGAATAAGGGATGGATGGGCCTAGTGTTGATAAGACAGGGGATAAGAGAGAGAACAATTAGAATGGTGAGGAGCAGTTGAAGGTTAGTACTTAAAATTGGGTCTAGGTGTGGCTATATACCAGTGCAGACACCGGCACTTGGTCTGAGTGGGTGAAGCAGTTACATACTTCTCTGATTGTATGGAAATAAAGCATCTTGAAAGCATTTATACCGATTAGAGTGCTTAATTTGAGGGTTTTGTAGATCGTTCCATAAGGGTAGGTATGCAGAAGCTTATGGCTGCCCTGCAGTGGGATTTTGCTTTGGGTACTTTAAGTGTAATAGCTGAGTAACTGTAGCGTATTTCCAATTATACTCAGGGAAGACAGCAGGAGATATAGTAAGACAGCTTATTGGAGATGGCTCTATAGGTCCAGAGAGGCGGCTTTCTGTGGCGCCTGAACTTTAGTGATGTCCATCCCATGCCGCATATAGGGTGCAGTGATGTGTGTCAAAGGGAGTCCTGTTATAAACCCCAGTGCTCGATGGTAGAGTGTCCAGTTTAGCTATGTAAGAGTTGGGGCATTGGCTGTAGAGGAAGTCAGCATAATCAACCAATGATAGGAAAATGGATTGGACCAGTTGTTTCTTGGCATCTCTGGTGAGAAATTGGCTGATTCTAAAAACAGTCCAAGCCTTTGCGAGAGTCGTTTAGCAAGTCCTCGATATGTTCAATGAAGGAGAGTCTTTGGTCTATCCAAACTCCCAGATACTTGAATTTTGTAACAAATTCTAGTTTTTCACCTAGAACTGTGGTAATTTGGGAACTGTCCCACTGGACCAGGGTTAGCAGTATGGATAAAAGGAGAGGACCATCGCTTTAGTTTTTTGGCATTAAGGAGTAGCTTTTTTTGGAGGAGTTGGCTTTGAAAGGTTGAATTCTGACTGTAGGTCATTGCAGGCAGCTTCAGGTGTTGCGCACTCACATGAGAGAATTGTGTCATCTACAAACAGATGGATGTTGGCTTCTTTTATACAGTAGTCGATGTTATTAATGTAGATTGCAAAAAGTAAGGGCCCTAATATAGAACCTTGAGGTACCCCTCTTTGCAGAGTTTTTAAGGGGGACAGGCCTCCTTCGTCTTTAACTTGTTGAAGGTGCCCTGTAAGATAGTCAGTGAACCAATGCAGAGAGGAGGGGTCCACACCTATGGTTTGAAGGGCGGAGAGGAGCAGACTACAGTCGACAGTGTCGAAAGCCTTGCTTAGATCAAGGAAAACAGCACAAATAAAGTTTTTGCTCTCAAGATTACGCTGCCAGTCGTTAGTAACTTTGGTGAGGGCTGAGATAGTGCTATGTTTAGCTCTGAATCCAGACTGCATAGGATTTAGCAGTTCCCTAGACTCAAGGTGAGTCTGGCTGCAGTACCAATTCAAGGAAAGGGCTGTAATCACTCTAAAATCTAGTTAACGTTAAGAGGTAAAAACAGATTTTTCAGTGAAGATTTAACAATTTCTTGCAGTTAGGCAGTGAAAAACAGTCAACATAGTTAAATTTCAGTCTTTTGGCTAGTTAAAGTGCACCTTTGCACTGCGCTAGACAGTAAAGAATGGAGAAGCAAAAAGGGATCACTCGGAGTGAGCATGGTAAAATTAGCTCGTGCTCCAATTGGTTTCTGGCTTTGCCGTACCTCTCAGCTCACTGTGTACGGCTTTGTGGTTTCTGGCATCGGCTTCTGCAGGGCCAGCCTCCCAGTGGCCACGGTTCAAGCAGCAGAAGAGCTGGGAGCCCTGGAAGGGTCTCAGCTGAAGAGAGAAAGAGAAAGGAGCCAAATTAGTACTCAAGGAGGAAAAAGGGTCTCACAAGGCAGTGATAGAAGAAATTTGCACTTAAATAGGGGTGATTTTCTTGGCGCCTAGGAGTCTGGCTGCAGTAACAATTCAAGGAAAGGGCTGTAATCACTCTAACATCTAGTTAACTCTAACAGGTGAAAACAGCTTTTTCAGTGAAGATGCAACAATTTCTAGCAGTTAGGCAGTAAAAAACAGTCTACAGAGATAAATTTCAGTCTGTTTGGCCAGTAAAAGTGAACATTTGCACTCTGTTAGACAGTAAGGAATGGTGAAGCGAAAAGGGACTAATCGGAGTGAGCCTGTCAAAAGGCACTCATGCTACGAATGGTTTGTGGCTTTACCGTATGTCTCAGCTTGCTGTGTCTGTCTTTGTAGTCTTGGGCATTGGCTTCCAAAGCCCTGGAAGCCAGGTGGCCATGGTTCGAGTGATGGAAGACCTGGGAGCCCTGGAAGTTTATCATCTGAAGAGGGAAGGAGAGAGAGCCAAATTAGTACTGGAAGACAACAAAGGGCCTCAAAAGCCAATGATAGAATAAATTTGCACTTGAACATTGGTGATTTCAATGGTGCCTGGGAGTCTGGTTGCAGTACCAGTTCAAGGAATGGGCAGTTATCACTCTAACATCTAGTTAACGTTAACAGGTGAAAACAGATTTTTCAGTGAAGATATAACAATTTCTAGCAGTTATGCAGTAAAAAACAGTCTACATAGATAAATTGCAGTCTGTTTGGCAAGCAGAAGTGTGTTTTAGTGCTCCTGTATACAGTAAGAATGGTGAAGCAACAAGGAACACTTGGAGAGCCTGGCAAAGGCTTCGCACTACTTAGTTTTGGCTACTGCATTCTCTCAGCTCATTGTGTCCAGCTTTGTAGTTTTAGGCATTGGCTTCTGCAGGGCTGGCCACCCGGTGGCAATGATTCAAGCAGCAGAAAAGCTGGGAGCCCTGGAAGGGTCTAGGCTGAAGAGGGAAGGAGAGAGGAGCCAAATTAGTACCGGAGGAGGAGAAAGTCTCTCACAAGCCAGTGATAGAAGAAATTTGCACTTGAATAGGGGTAATTTCCTTGGTGCCTGGAAGTTTGGCTGCAGTACCAATTCAAAGAAAGGGCTGTAATCACTCTAACATCTAGTTAACTTTAACAGGTAAAAACAGCTTTTTCTGTGAAGATGTAAATATTTCTAGCAGTTATGCAGTAAAAAACAGTCTACGTAGATAAATTTCAGTCTGTTTGGCCAGTAAAAGTGGACCTTTACACTCCGTTAGACAGTAAAGAATGGTGAAGCAAAAAGGGACCAATCGGAGTGAGCCTGGCAAAAGGTGCTCATGCTCTGGTTGGCTTGCAGCTTTGCTGTACCTCTCAGCTCACTGTGTCTGGCTTTCTGGTCTCAGGCATCGGCTTCAGCAGTGCCAGCCACCCGGAGGCCGTGGTTTGAGCGGCGGAAGAGGTGGGAGCCCTGGAAGAGTTTTGGTTGAAGAAGGAAGGAGAGAGAGAGAGAGCCAAATTAGTACTGGGGGAGGACAAAGGGTGTCACAAGCCAGTGATAGAAGAAATTTGCACTTAAATGGGGTTGATTTCCTTTGTGCCTGGGAGTCTGGCTGCAGTACCAATTCAAGAAAAGGGCTGTAATCACTCTAACATCTAATTAACTTTGACAGGTAAAACCAGCTTTTTCAGTGAAGATTTAACAATTTCTAGCAGTTAGGCAGTAAAAAACAGTCTACATAGATAAATTTCAGTCTGTTTGGCTAGTAAAAGTGTACTCCGCTAGACAGTAAAGACAGTAAAGAAGCACAAAAGGACTAACTGGAGTGTGTCTGGCAAAAGGCACTCACGCTATGATTGGTTTGGGGCTTCGCAATATCTTTCAGTTCACTGTGTCCAGCTTTGTGGTCTTGGGGGTTAGCTTCTGCTGTGCCGGGCACCTGTTGGCCACTGTTCAAGTGACGGAAGAGCTGGGAGCCCTGGAAGGGTCTCGGCTGAAGAGGGAAGGAGAGAAGAGCCAAATTAGTGCTGGAGGGGGACAAAGGGTCTCACAAGCCAGTGATAGGAGAAATTTGCACTTGAATAGGGGTGATTTCCTTGGTGCCTGGAAGTCTGGCTGCAGTACCATTTCAAGGAAAGGGCTGTAATCACTTCTACATTTAATTAATTTTAAAAGGTAAAAACAGCTTTTTCAGTGTTGATTTAATTTCTAGCTGTTAGACAGTAAAAAAACAGTCTACATAGATAAATTTCAGTCTGGTTGGCTTGTAAAAGTGCGCCTTTGTGCTCCACTAGACTGCAAAGAATGGTGAAGCAAAAAGGGAAAAATCAGAGACAGCCTGGCAAAAGGCGCTCATGCTCTGATTGGCTTGCGGCTTAGCCATAAATCTCAGCTGGCTGTGTCAGGTTTTGTGGTCTCAGGCATCGGCTTCTGCAGTGCTGGCAGCCCGGTTGCCATGCTTCAAGCGACAGAGGAGGAGGACAAAGAGTGCCACAAGCCAGTGACAGAAGAAATTTGCACTTCATTGGGGGTGATTTCCTTGGCGCCTGGGAGTCTGGTTGCAGTAACAATTCAAGGAAAGGGCTGTAATCACTCTAACATCCAGTAAACTTTAACAGGTAAGAACAGCTTTTTCAGTGAAGATTTAACAATTTCTAGCAGTTAGGCAGTAAGAAAAATTCTACATAGATTTATTTTAGTCTGTTTGGCTAGTAAAAGTGCAGCTTTGCACTCCGCTAGGCAGTAAAGAATGGTGAAGCAAAATGGGACCAATCGGAGTGAGTCTGGCAATATGCGCTCACGCTCCGATTGGTTTGTGGCTTTGCAGGACCTTTCAGCTCACTGTGTCCAGCTTTGGGGTCTTGGGCATCGGTTTCTAGAGCACCAGCCAACCAGTGACCGCGGTTCTATGGGCAGAAGGTCTGCGAGCCCTGGAAGGGTCTTGGCTGAAGTGGGAAGGAGAGAGAAGCCAAATTAATACTGGAGGAGGACAGATGGAGATGGTCTCAGAAGCCAGTGATAGAAGAAATATGAACTTAAATGAGGTGATTTTCTTGGTGTCTGGGAGTCTGGCTGCAGTACCAATTCAAAGAATGGGCTGTAATCACTCTTACATCTAGTTCATTTGAACAGGTAAAAACAGCTTTTTCAGTTAAGATTTAACAATTTCTAGCAGTTAGGCAGTAAAAAACAGTACTCGTAGATAAATGTCAGTCTGTTTTGCTTGTAAAAGTGAGCCTTTGTGCTCCGCTAGACAGTAAAGAATGGTGAAGCAAAAAGGGAATAATTGGAGTGAGCCTAGCAAAAGGCGCTCATGCTCTGATTGGTTTGTGGCTTTGCGTACCTCTTAGCTCACTGTGTCTGGCTTTGTGGTCTTGGGCGTCAGCTTCTGCAGTGCAGGCAGCCTTGTGACGGCAGTTAGAGTTGTGGAAGTGCTGGGAGCCCTGGAAGGGTCTCAGCTGAAGAGGGAAGGAGAGGGAGCTTAATTAGTGCTGGAGGGGGACAAAGGGTCTCACAAACCAGTGATAGAAGAAATTTTCCCTTGAATAGGGGGGATTTCCTTGGCACCTGGGAGTCCAGCTGCAGTACCAAGTGAAGGAAAGGGCAGTAATCACTCTAACATCTAGTTAATTTTAACAGGTAAAGACAGCTTTTTCAGTGAAGATTTAACAATTTCTAGCAGTTAGGCAGTAAAAAACAGTACTCGTAGATAAATTTCAGTCTGTTTTGCTTGTAAAAGTGAGCTTTTGTGCTCCGCTAGACAGTAAAGAATGGTGAAACAAAAAGGGAGTAATTGGAGTGAGCCTAGCAAAAGGCGCTCATGCTCTGATTGGTTTGTGGCTTTTCGTACCTCTCAGCTCACTGTGTCTGGCTTTGTGGTCTCGGGCATCGCCTTCTGCAGCAGCTGCAGCCTGGTGGCTATGGTTTGCCAGTGATATAAGAAATTTGCACTTGATTGGGTGTGATTTCCTTGGCTCCTGGGAGTCTGGCTGCACTACCAATTCAAGGAAAGGGCAGTAATCAGTGTAACATCTACTTACCTTTAACAGGCAAAACAGCTTTTTCAGTGAAGATTTAACAATTTCTACAAGTTAGGCAGTAAAAAACAGTCAACATAGATACATTTCAGTCTGTTTGGCTAGTAAAAGTGCGCCTCTGTGCTCCACTAGACCCTAAAGAATGGTGAACCAAAACGGGAGTAATTGGAGTGAGCCTGGCAAAAGGCGCACTTACTCCAATTTTTTTCTGGTTTTGCATACCTCTCAGCTCGCTGTGTCTGGCATTGTGGTCTCGGGCATCGCCTTCTGCACCAACTGAAGCCCGGTGGCCATGGTTCTAGTTGCAGAAGAGCTGGGAGCCCTGGAAGGGTCTCGGCTGAAGAGGGAGGGAGAGAAGAGCCAAATTAGTACTGGAGGAGGACAAAGAGTCTCACAAGCCAGTGATAGAAGAAATTTGCACTTGAATAGGGGTGATTTCCTTGGAGATTGGGAGTCTGGCTGCAGTACCAATTCAAAGAAAGGGCTGTAGTCACTCTAACATCTAGTTAGCTTTAACAGGTAAAAACAGCTTTTTCAGTAAAGATTTAATGAATTTCTAGCAGTTAGGCATAAAAGCAGTCTACATAGTTAAATTTCAGTCAGTTCTCAAGTAAAAGTACACCTTTGCACTCCACTAGACAGTAAAGAATGGTGAAGCAAAAAGGGACCAATCGGAGTGAGCCTGGCAAAATGCGCTCACACTCCGATTGGTTTTCAGCTTTGCTGTACCTCTCAGCTTGCTGAGTCTGGCTTTGTGGTCTCAGGCATCGGCTTCTGCAGCACCGGCCGACTGATGGCCGCGGTTCAAGCTACGGAAGAGCTATGAGCCCTGGAAGTGTCTCTGCTGAAAAGGGAAGGAAAGAGGAGGCAAATCAGTACAGGAGGAGGAAAAACGGTCTCACAAGCCAGTGACAGATGAAATTTGCACTTGAATGTGGGTGATTTTCTTGTCACCAGGGAGTCTGGCTGCAGTACCAATTCAAGGAAAGGGCTGTAATCACTCTAACATCTACTTAACTTTAACATGTAAAAACAGCCTTTTCAGTGAAGATTTAACAATTTCTAGCAGTTAGGCAGTAAAAAACAGTCTACATAGATACATTTCAGTCTGTTTGGCAAGTAAAAGTGCACCTTTGCGCTCCGCTAGACACTAAAGGATGGAGAAGCAAACAAGGACCAATCAGAGTGAGCCTTGCCGAAGGCACTCGAGCTCAGATTGGTTTGCAGCTTTCCTACACCTCTCAGCTAATTGTGTCTGTCTTTGTGGTCTCGGGCATCGGCTTCTGCAGCGTTGTCCGTCCGGTGGCTGCGGTTTGAGCGTAGGAAGAGCTGGGAGCCCTGGTAGGGTCTCGGCTGAAAAGGGAAGGAGAGAGGAGCAAAATTAGTTGTGAAGAGGGACAAAGGGTCTCACAAGCCAGTGACAGAGGAAATTTGCACTTGAACAGGGGTTATTTCCTTCGAGCCTGGGATTATGGCTGCAGTACCAATTCAAGAAAAGGGCTGTTATCACTCTAACATCTACTTAACCTTAAAAGGTGAAAGCAGCTTTTTCAGTGAAGATTTAAAAATTTCTAGCAGTTCGACAGTAAAAAACAGTCAACATAGATAAATTTCAGTCTGTTTGACTAGTAAAAAGGCGCCTTTTTGCTCCGCAAGACAGTTAAGAATGGTGAAGCAAAAAGGGACCAATAGGAGTGTGACTAGCAAAAGTAGCTTGTGCTATGATTGGTTTGTGGCTTTGCCATATCTCTCAGCTCACATAGTCTGGCTTTGTGGTCTCAGGCATCGGCTTCTGCAGTGCTGTCCACCCGGTGGCTGCGGATCAAGTGGAGGAAGAGCTGGGAGCCCTGGAAGGGCCCTGGCTGAAGAGGGAAGGAGAGAAGAGCCAAATTAGTACTTGAGGAGGACAAAGGGTCTCACAAGGTAGTAATAGAAGAAATTTGCACTTGCATAAGGGTGATTTCCTTGGTGCCTGGGAGTCTGGCTGCAGTACCAATTCAAGGAATGGGCTGCAATCACTCTAGCATCTAATTAACGTTAACAGGTAAAAACAGATTTATCAGTGAAGATTTAACAATTTCTACCTGTTAGCCAGTAAAAAACAGTCTACATAGATAAATTTCACTCAGTTTGGCTAGTTAAAAGTGCACCTTTGTGCTCAGCTAGGCAGTAGAGAATGATGAAGCAAAAAGGGACCAATTGGAGAGAGCCTGGAAAAGGTGCTCATGCTCTGATTGGCTTGCGACTTTGTTGTACCTGTAAGCTCACAGTGTCCAGCTTAGTGGTCTCGGGTGTCGGCTTCTGTAGCACTGACCGCCAGGTGGCCGCAGTTCAAGCGGAGGAAAAGCTGGGAGCCCTGTAAGGGTTTCGGCTGAAGAGGGAAGGAGAGAGGACCCAAATTAGTACTGGAGGATGACAAAGGGTCTCACAAGCCAGTGATAGGAGAAATTTGCACTTGAATATGGGCGATTTCCTTAGAGAATGGGAGTATGGCTGCAGAACCAATTCAAGGAAACAGCTACAATCACTTTAACATCTTGTTAACTTTATCAGGTAAAAACAGCTTTTTCAGTGAAGATTTAACAATTTCTAGCAGTTAGGCAGTAAAATACAGTCTATATAGATAAATTTCAGTCTGGTTGGCTAATAAATGTGTGCCTTTGCGCTCCGCTAAACAGTAAAGAATGGTGAAGGAAAATGTTACCAGTCGTGGAGAGCATAGAAGAAATTTGCTCTTGAACAGGGTCGATTTCCATGGTGCCTGGGAGTCTGGCTGCAGTACCAACTGAAGGAAAGGGCTGTAATCACTCTAACATCTAGTTAAATTTAACAGGTAAAAACAGCTTTATCAGTGAAGATTTAAAAATTTCTAGCAGTTAGGCAGGAAAAAACAGTCTACATGTATAAATTGCAGTCTGTTTGGCTAGTAAAAGTGCGCCTTTGCGCTCGGCTAGACAGTAAAGAATGATGAGGCAAAAAGGGGCCAATCGGAATGAGCCTGGCAAAAGGTACTTGTACTCTGTTTGGTTTGTGGCTTTGCTGTACCTCTCAGCTCACTGTGTCTGAGTTTGTGGTCTCGGGCATCGGCTTCTGTATCACCGGCCGCCAGCTGGCCACGGTTCGAGCAGTGAAAGAGCTGGGAGCCCTGGAAGGGTCTCGGCTGAAGAGGAAAGGAGAGAGGAGCCAAATTAGTACTGGAGAAGGACAAAGGGTCTCACAGGCCAGAGACAGAAGACATTTTCCCTTGAATAGGGGCAATTTCTTTGGCACCTGGAAGTCTGGCTGCAGTACCATTTCATGGAAAGGGCTGTAATCACGCTAGCATCTAGTTAACTTTAACAGGTAAAAACAACTTTTTCAGTAAAGATTTAACATTTTCTAGCAGATTGGCAGTAAAAAACAGTCTACTTAGATAAATTCAGTCTGTTAGGCTAGTAAAAGTGCGCCTTTGCGCTCTGCTCGACAGTTAAGAATGGTGAAGCAAAAAGGGACCAATCGGAGAGAGCCTGCCATAAGGCACTCACGCTCAAATTGGTTTGCAGCTCTGCCATACCTCTCACCTAGCTGTGTCTGGCTATGGGGTCTCAGGCATCGGCTTCTGCAGCGCCGGCCGCCAGGTGGCCACGGTTTGAGCGACGGAAGACCAGGGAGCCCTGGAAAGGTCTTGGCTGAAGAGAGAAGGAGAGAGAAGCCAAATTAGTACAGGAGGAAGGCAAATGGTCTCACAGGCTGGTGATAAAAAAAATTTGCAATTGAATAGAGGTGATTTCTTTGGCATCTGTTAGTCTGGCTGCAGTACCAATTCTTGGAAAGTGCTGTAATCACTCTAATATCTAGTTAACTTTAACAGGTAAAAACAGATTTTTAAGTGAATATTTAGCAATTTCTACCAGTTAGGTACTAAAAAACAGTCTACATATATAAATTTCAGTCTGTCTGGCAAGTAAAAGTGCAATTTAGCACTCCGCTAGACCGTAAAGAATGGTGAAGCAAAAAGGAACCAATCGTAGTGATCCAGGCAAAAGGCACTCATGCTACGATTGGTTTGCGGCTATGCTGTACCTCTCAGCTCACTGTGTCTGGGTTTGTGGTCTCAGGCATCGGCTTCTGCAGAGCCGGCCACCCGGTGGTCGCAGTTTGAGGAGCGGAAAATTTTGGAGCCCTGGAAGGGTCTCGGCTGAAGAGGGAAGGAGAAAGGGGCCAATTTAGTCCTGGAGGATTACAAATGGTCTCACAAGCCAGTGACAGAAGAAATCTGCACTTGAATAAGGGTGATTTCCTTGGCACCTGGGAGTCTGGATGCAGTACCAATTCAAGGAAAGTGCTGTAATCACTCTAACATCTAGTTAAATTTAACAGGCAAAAACAGCTTTATTAATGAATATTTAAAAATTTCTAGCACTTAGGCAGGAAAAAACAGTCTACATATATAAACTTCAGTCTGTTTGGCTAGTAAAAGTGCGCCTTTGCGCTCCGGTAGTCAGTGAAGAATGGTGAAGCAAAAGAGACCAAGCGGAGTGAGCCTGGCAAAAGGAGCTCACGCTCCAATATTTTTGTGGCTTTGCAGTACCTCTCAGCTCACTGTGTCTGGCTTTCTGCTCTTGGGCATCAGCTTCTGTAGTGCCGGATACCCGGTGGCCATGGTTCGAGCAGCGGAAGAGCTAGGAGCCCTGGAAGGGTCTCAGCTGAAGAAGAAAAGAGAGAGGAGCCAAATTAGTACTGGAGGATTACAAAGGGTCTCACAAGCCAGTGATAGAAGAAATCTGCACTTGAATGGGGTGATTTCCTTGGCGTCAGGGAGTCTGGATGAAGTACAAATTCAAGGAAAGGGCTGTAATCACTCTAACATCTAGTTAACTTTAATAGGGAAAAATAACTTTTTCAGTGAAGATTTAAAAAATTTCTAACAGTTAGGCAGTAAAAAACAGTCTACATAGATAAATTTCAGTCTGTTTGGCTAGTAAAAGTGCACCTTTGTGCTCTGCTAGACAGTAAAGTATGGTGACGCAAAAAGAAACCAATCGGAGTCAGGCAGGCAAAAGGCGCTCGCGCTCCGAATGGTTTGCGGCTTTGCCGTACCTCTCACCTCGCTGTTCGGCTTTGTGGTCTCCGGCATCGGCTTCTGCAGCGCCGGCCACCTGGTGGCTGCGATTAGAGCTTCAGAAGAGCTGGGAGCCCTGGAAAGGTCTCGGCTAAAGTGGGAAGGAGAGAAGAGCCAAATTAGGACTGGAGAAGGACAAAGGGTCTCACAGGCCAGAGACAGAAGAAATCTGCTCTTGAATAGGGCCAATTTCTTTCGCGCCTGGGAGTCTGACTGCAGTACCATTTCATGGAAAGGGCTGTAATCACTCTATCATCTAGTTAACTTTAACGGGTAAAAAGAGCTTTTTCAGTGAAGATTTAACAATTTCTAGCAGTTAGGCAGCAAGAAACAGTCTATATAGATAAATTTCAGTCTGTTAGGCTAGTAAAAGTGCGCCTGTGCGCTATGTTAGACAGTTAAGAATTGTGAAGCAAAAAGGGACCAATCAGAGTGACCCTGGCAAAAGGCACTCACGTTCCTATTTGTTTGTGGCTTTGCCATAACTCTGAGATGGCTGTGTCCAGCTTTGAGGTCTTGGGTATCTGCTTCTGCAGTGCCGGCCACCAGGTGGCAGTGGTTCAAGAGGCGGCAGAGCTGTGAGCCCCGGAAGGGTCTCGGCTGAAAAGGGAAGGATAGAGGAGAAAAATTAGTACTGGTAGAAGACAAAGGTTCTCACAAGCCAGTGAAAGAAGAAATTTGCACTTGAATAGGGGTGATTTTCTTGGTGCAAGGGGAGTCTGGCTGCAGTTCCAATTCTCTTGCTCTCTGCTAAACAGTAAAGAATGGTGAAGCAAACAGGGACCAATCGGAGTGAGCCTAGCGTAAGGCTCTCATGCTCTAATTGGTTTGCAGCTCTGCTGTACCTCTCAGCAAGCTGAGTCTGCCTATGGGGTCTTGGGTGTCAGCTTCTGCAGCACCGGCCACCAGGTGGCTGTGGTTTGAACAGCGGAAGACCTGGGAGCCCTGCAAGGGTCTTGGCTGAAGAGAGAAGGAGAGAGGAGCCAAATTAGTAGTGGAGGATTACAAAGGGTCTCACAAGCCAGTGATAGAAGACATTTGCACTTGAATAGTGGTGATTTCCTTGGTACCTGGGGAGTCTGGATGCAGTACCAATTCAAGGAAAGGGCTGTAATCAATATAACATCTAGTTAACTTTAACAGGTAAAAACAGCTTTTTCAGTGAAGATTTAAGCCTCATGCCTGGCTCTCTCAGTTTGGTCTCTATTTGTGTCACCATAATTTACTATCTAGCGGAGTGCAAAAGGCTCACTTTTAACAGCCAAACAGACTGAAATTTATCTATGTTGACTGTTTTTTACTGAATAACTGGTAGAAATTGTTAAATCTTTACTGAAAAAGCTGTTTTTACCTGTTAAAGTTAACTAGTTGTTAGAGTGATTACAGCCCTTTCCTTGAATTGGTATTGCAACCAGACTCCCATGTGCAAGGAAATTGCCCCTGTTCATGTGCAAATTTCTTCTATCACTGGATTGTGAGACCCATTATCCTCCTCCAGTATTAATTTTTCTCCTATCTCCTTTCCTCTTCAGCCGAGACTCTTCCAGGGCTCCCAGCTCTTCTGCAGCTCGAACCACGGCTACCTGGTAGCCGGTGCTGCAGAAGCCGATGTCCAAGACCACAAAGCTGGACATAGCAAGCTGACAGGTACGGCAAAGCCACAAACCAATCGGAGCACGTGCCATTTGCCAGAGTTACTCCGATTGGTTGCTTTTTGTTTCACCTTTCTTTACTGCCTAGCGGAGTGCAAAGGTGCACTTTTGAAAGCCGAACAGACTCAGATTTATATATGTAGACTGTTTTTTCTACCAAACTGCTAGAAACTGTTAAATCTTTGCTTAAAAAGCTGTTTTTGCCTGTTAAAGTTAACTAGATGTTAAAGTGATTACAGCCCTTTCCATGAATTGGTACCACAGCCAGACTCCCAGGTGCCAAAGAAATCACCCCTATTCAAGTGAAAATGTCTTCTATCACTGGCCTGTGAGACTCCTTGCCCTCCTCCAGTACTAATTTGGCTCCTCTCTCCTTCCCTATTCAGCCGAGACCCTTCCAGGCCTCCGAGCTCTTCCACCTCTCAAACCACGGCCACCTGGTGGCCGGGGCTACAGAAGCCGATGCCCAAGACCCCAAATCCAGACACAGCTGGGTGAGAGGTATGGCAGAGCTGCAAACCATTTGGAGTGCGAGCGCTTCAAGCCAGGCTCACTGCGATTGGTCCCTTTTTGCTACACCATTCTTTACTGTCTAGCGGAGCACAAAGGCACACTTTTACTAGCCAAACAGACTGAAATTTATCCATGTAGACTGTTTTTACTGCCTAGCTGCTAGAAATAGTTAAATCTTCACTGAAAAGGCTGTTTTTACCTGTTAACATTAACTAGATGTTAGAGTGATTACTGCCCTTTCCTTGATTTGCTACTGCAACCAGACTCCCAGGCACCAAGGAAATCACCCCTATTCATGTGCGAATTTCTTCTATCACTGGCTTGTGAGACCCTTTGTCCTCCTCCAGTACTAATTTGGCTCATCTCCATTTTCCCCATCAGACGAGACCCTTCCAGGGCTCCCAGCTCTTCTGCCACTTGAACCGTGAACACTGGGCGGCTGGCACTGCAGAAGCCGATGCCCGAGACCCCAAAGCCGAACACAGTGAGGTGAGAGGTACAGCAGAGCCGCAAACCAATCAGAGCACGAGAGCCTCATGCCAGGCTCACTCCAATAGGTCAATTTGCGCTTCACCATTCTTTACTTTCTAGCAGAGCACAAAGGCGCACTTTAACTAGCCAAACAGTCTGAAATTTATCCTTGTAGACTGTTTTTTACTGCCTAATTGCTAGAAATTGTTAAATCTTCACTGAAAAAGCTGTTTTTACCTGTTAAATTTAACTAAATGTTAGAGTGATTACAGCCTTTGTCTAAAATTGGTACTGCAGCCAGATTCTCAGGTGAGAAGGAAATCGCCCCTATTCAAGTGCAAATTTCTTCTATCACTGGCTTGTGAGACCCTTTGTAATCCTCCAGAAATAATTTTGGCTCCTCTCTCCTTCCCTCTTCAGCTTAGACCCTTCCAGGGCTCCAAGCTCTTCTGCTGCTCAAACCATGGCCACTGGGTGGCCAGCGATGCAGAAGCCAATGCAGCAGAAGCCGTCACCGGAGGCCACAAATCCAGACAGCGAGGTGAGACCAGAAAGCCAGACACAGGAAGCAGAGAGGAATGGCAGAGCCGCAAACCAATTGGAGTGCGAGCACCTTTTGCCAGGCTCACTCCGATTTGTCCCTTTTTGCTTCACCATTCTTTACTGACTAGCGGACCACAAAGGTGCACTTTTACTAGCCAAACAGACTGAAGTTTATATATGTAGACTGTTTTTTACTGCCAAATTGCTAGAAAATGTTAAACCATCACTGAGAAAGCTGATTTTAACCTGTTAAAGTTAACTAGATGTTAGAGTGGTTACAGCCCTTTCCTTGAATTATTACTGCAGCCAGACTCCAAGGCTCCAAGGAAATCACCCCATTCAAGTGCAGATTTCTTCTATCACAGGCTTGTGAGACCCTTGGTAAGCCTCTAGTACAAATTTGGCTCCTCTCTTATTCCCTCTTCAGCCGAGACCCTTCCAGGGCTCCTAGCTCTTCCACTGCTCGAACCACTGTCACCGGGTGGCCAGCGCTGCTGAAGCAGAAGTCCAAGGCCAGAAAGCCAGACACAGTGAGCTGAGAGGTATGGCAAAGCCACAAACCAATTGGAATGTGTGCACCTTTTGCCAGGGCTCACTCCGATTGGTCCTTTGCTTCACCATTCTTACTGACCAGCCGAGAAGCAAAGGCGCACTTTTACTAGCCAAGCAGACTCTATATATATAGACTGTTTTTTACTGCCTAACTGTCAGAAATTGTTAAATCTTCACTGAAAAAGCTGTTTTTAACTGATAAAGTTAACCAGATGTTAGACTGATTACAGTCCTTTGTTAAAGTTAACTAGATGTTAAAGTGATTACAACACTTTCCTTGAATTGGTACTGCAGCCAGACTCCCAGGCGCCAAAGAAATCACCTCTATTCAAGTGCAAATTTCTTTTATCACTGGCTTGTGAGACCCTTTGCCCTCCTCCAGTACTAATTTGGCTCCTCTTTCCTTCCCTCTTCAGCCACAACCATTCTAGGTCTCCCAGCTCTTCTGCCACTCAAACACAGCCTCCTGGCGGCCGGTGCTGCAGAAGATGATGCCCGAGATCCCAAAGCTGGACACAATGAGGTGAGAGGTATGGCACAGCCAAAAACTAATCACAGCGCCAGCGCCTCATGCTAGGCTCACTCCGATTGGTCCCATTTTGCTTCAGTCTTCTTTACTGTATAGCAGAGCACAGAGGCGCACTTTTACCTGTTAAAGTTAACTAGATGTTAGAGTGATTACATCTCTTTCCTTGAATTGATACTGCAGCCAGACTCCCAGGCACCAAGGAAATCGTGCGTTTTCAAGTGCAAATTTCTTCCTTTATTGGGTTGTGAGACCCTTTGTAATCCTCCACTACTAATTTGGCTCCTCTCTCCTTCTCTCTTCAGCCGAGACCCTTCCAGGGCTCCCAGGTCTTCCGCTGTTCAAACCACAGCCACCTGGTGGCTGCCGCTGCAGAAGCTGACACCCAAGACCCCATAGGCAGACTCAGCTTGCTGAGAGGTACAGCAGAGCAGGTACAGTGATTTCTTTGGTGCCTGGTAGTCAGGCTGCAGTACCAATTCATGGAAAGGGCTGTAGTCACTCTCACATCTAGTTAACTTTAACAGAAAAAAACAGCCTTTTCAGAGAAGATTTATCAATTTCTAGCAGTTAGGCAGTAAAAAACAGTCTACATATATAAACCTCAGTCTCTTTGGCTAGTAAAAGGGTGTCTTTGTGCTCCGCTAATCAGTAAAGAATGGTGAAGCAAAAAGGGACCGATTGGAGTGAGCCTGGCAAATGGTGCTTGCCCTCCGATTGGTTTGCGGCTTTGCCATACCTCACAGCTTGCTGTGTCTGGCTTTCTGGTCTTGGGTTTTGGCTTCTGCAGCACTGGCCACCCAGTGGCAGTGGTTTGAGCAGCAGAAGAGCTAGTAGCCCTGGAAGGGTCTTGGCTGAAGAGTTAAATAGAGAGGAGCCAAATTAGTACTGGAGAATTACAAAGGGTCTCACAGCCCAGTTATAGAAGAAATTTGCCCTTGAATAGGGGTGATTTCCTTGGTGCCTGTGAGTCTGGCTGCAGTACCAATTCTAGGAAAGGGTTGTAATCACTCTAACATCTAGTTAACTTTAACAGGTAAAAACAGCTTTTTCAGTGAAGATTTAGCAATTTCTATCAGTTAGGCAGTATAAAACAGTCTACATGGATACATTTCAGTCTGTTTGGCTAGTAAAACTGCGTCTTTGTGATCCATTAGTCAGTAAAGAATAGTGAAGCAAAAAGGGACCAATCGAAGTGAGGCTGGCAAATGGTGCTCGTGCTCTGATTGGTTTGCAGATTTTCCATTCCTCTCTGCTTTCTGTGTCTGGCTTTCTGGTCTTGGGCTTCTGCTTCTGCAGTGCTGGCCACCCAGTGGCTGCGGTTCGAACAGCAGAAGCGGTTGGAGCCCAGGAAGGGTCTCTGCTGAAGAGGGACGGAGAGAGGAGCCAAATTAATACTGGAGGATTACAAAGGGTCTCACAAGCCAGTGATAGAAGAAATTTGCACTTGAATAGGGGCGATTTCCTTGGCACCTGGGAGTCTGGCTGCAGTACCAATTCAATTAAAGGGCTGTAATCACTCTAACATCTACTTAAATTTAACAGGTAAAAACAGCTTTTCAGTGAAGATTTAACAATTTCTAGCAGTTAGGCAGTAAAAAACAGTCTACATGGATAAATTTCAGTCTATTTGGCTAGTAAAAGTGCACCTTTGTGCTCTGTTAGACAGTAAAGAATGGTGAAGCAAAAAGGAACCAGTCGCAGTGAGCCTGGCATGAAGCGCTCACGCTCCGATTGGTTTGCAGCTCTGCAGTACCTCTCACCTCACTGTGTCCGGCTTTGGGGTCTCAGGTGTCAGCTTCTGCAATCCCAGCTACCAGGTGGCTGTGGTTTGAGAGGCGGAAGAGCATGGAGCCCTGGAAGGGTCTCGGCTGAATATGGAAGGAGAGAGGAGCCAAATTAGTACTGGAAGAGGGCAAAGGGTCTCACAGACCAGTGATAGAAGAAATTTTCACTTGAATAGAGGTGATTTCTTTGGCGCCTGGGAGTCTGGCTGCAGTACCAATTCAAGGAAAGGCCTGTAATCACTTTAACATCTAGTTAACTTTAACAGGTAAAAACAGGTTTTTAAGTGAAGATTTAACAATTTCTAGCAGTTAAGTAGTAAAAACAGTCTACATATATAAATTTCAGTCTGTTTGGCTAGTAAAAGTGCGCCTTTGCGCTCCACCAGACAGTAAAGAATGGTGAAGCAAAAAGGAATCAATCGGAGTGAGCCTGGAAAAAGGCACTTGTACTCCTATTGGTTTGCAGCTTCCTGTACCTCTCAGCTTGCTGTGTCCGGGTTTGTGGTCTTGGGCATCGGCTTCTGCAGCGTTAGCCACCCGGTGGCCGCGGTTTGAGCTGCAGAAGATTTTGGAGCCCTGGAACGGTCTCAACTCAAGAGGGAAGGCGAGAGAGGCCAAATTAGTACTGGAGGATCACAAAGGATCTCACAAGCCAGTGACAGAAGAAATTTGCACATGAGTAGGCTCGATTGCCTTGGTGCCTGGGAGTCTGGCTGCAGTAGCTATTCAAGGAAAGGGCTACAATCACTCTAACATCTAGTTAACTTAACAGGTAAAAACAGCTGTTTCAGTGAAGATTTAACAATTTCTACCAGTTAGTAAAAAGCAGGCTACATAGATAAATGTCAGTCAGTTTGGCAAGCAAAAGTGCACCTTTGTACTCCACTAGACAGTAAAGAATGGTAAAACAAAAAGGGACCAATCGGACTGAGCCTGGCAAAAAGCGCTCACACTCCGATTGGTTTGCAGCTTTGCTGTACCTCTCAGCTTGCTATGTCCAGTTTTGTGGTCTTGAGCATCCTCTTCTGCAGTGCCGGCTGCCTGATGGCCACGGTTCGAGCGGCAGAAGTGCTGGGAGCCCTGGAAGGGTCTCGGTTGAAGAGGGAAGGATAGAGGAGCCACGTTAGTACTGGAGGAGGGCAAAGGGTCTCACAAGACAGTGATAGAAGAAATTTGCCCTTGAATAGGGACGATTTCCTTGGCGCCTGGCAGTCTACCTGAAGTATCAATTCAAGGAAAGGGCTGTAATCACTCGAACATCTCGTTAAATTTAACAGGTAAAAACAGCTTTAATAGTGAAGATTTAAAAATTTCTAGTAGTTAGGCAGGACAAAACAGTCTACATAGAAAAATTTCAGTCTGGCTAGGAAAAGTGCGCCTTTGTGCTCTGCTAGACAGTAAAGTATGGTGACGCCAAAAGTGACCAATCACTGTAAGCCATGCAAAAGGCACTTGCACTCCAATTGGTTTGTGGGTTTGTCATTCCTCTCACCTCACTGTCCTGCCTTGTGGTCTCCGGCATCGGCTTCTGCAGTGCCGGACGCCCGGTGGACGTGGTTCGAGCGGCGGAAGAGCTGGAGCCCTGAAACGGACTCGGATGAAGAGGGAAGGAGAGAGGAGCCAAATTAGTACTGGAGAAGGACAAAGGGTCTCACAGGACAGTGATAAAATAAATTTTCACTTGAATAGCGGTGATTTCTTTGGTGCCTGGTAGTCAGACTGCAGTACCAATTCATGGAAAGGGCTGTAGTCACTCTCACATCTAGTTTGGGAGACTCGATGATTAGGTGTATCCAGTGGGAGGGACAGGGGTTGGGTGCCATAGCCAGGTGAAGGTACATCTAGTAGGCCCTTTGATGGTCAGATGGATTGAAAACTGGCTAGCTGGATGCACTCAGAGAGTATTGGTCGGTGGGGAGCTCTCGAACCCTAGAGAGGTTGGTAGTGGCGTACCGCAGGGCTCGGTCCTGGGTCCGATCCTGTTTAATGCATACATATTGGACATCAGGGAGGGTATAGGGTGTGAAATGAGTCTCTTCGTGGATGACTCCAAGATGGGAGCAGTAGTTGAGGGAGAAGAGGGGAGGTTGGCCCTGCAAGGGGACCTGGACACCCTGGAAAGCTGGTCTCACACATGGAAATTAAATTTCAATATCACCAAGTGCAAGGTGTTGCATCTTGGTCGGGAAACCCTAAACACAGGTACACCCTGGGAGGGGCGCTGGAGGCCTCAATAGGGGAAAAAGACCTAGGGGTCATGGTGGATGCATGTATGAATAACTCTGAGCAGTGCAGGAGAGCGGCTAGCAAGGCAAACAGGATGTTGGGATGCATCATAAGGGGGATCACCTCTAGGAGCAAGGAAGTGATTCTGCCGCTGTACAATGGACTGGTTAGACTACACATTGAGTACTGTGTACAGTACTGGAGACCACACTTAAAGAGGGACATACAGCTCCTAGAGAGGGTACAGAGGAGGGCAACAAAGATGATACGAGGGCTAGGGGATTTGATGTATGAGGACAGACTTAAGGAGCTCTGCCTGTTTTCACTGGAGGAGAGGAGAGACAGGGGAACATGATTGAGGTCTTCAAGTACCTCAAGGGAATAAATAGGGTAAACATGGAGGGGATCTTTAGACTAAAGCAGGGAGGTATCACCAGAGGGCATGGTTTGAAGTTGGAAGATGGAAGGGTAAGGGTGGAAAAGAGGAGGAGGTTTTTCACTGAGAGGGTGGTGGACCCTTGGAATGCACTGCCTGGTGAGCTAGTTCAGAGATCCACAGTGGAGGGCTTCAAGAGAGGATGGGACAGACACAGAAAGTGGATGTATCAGATGATGTCCTGTCCCAGGGGGGTGGGGATGGATGATACGGGTTTCTGGAGCACAAGGGATGGGAGGGTCTCGGCACCCAACTAAGGATCTAAAGTTCGAGCAGACTCGATAGACCATAAGGCCTAATCTGCTGGCAAATAGTATGTTAGTATGTTAGTTAACTTTAACAGAAAAAAACAGCCTTTTCAGAGAAGATTTATCAATTTCTAGCAGTTAGGCAGTAAAAAACAGTCTACATATATAAACCTCAGTCTCTTTGGCTAGTAAAAGGGCGCCTTTGGGCTCCGCTAGTCAGTAAAGAATGGTGAAGCAAAAAGGGACCAATTGGAGTGAGTCTGGCAAATGGTGCTCACCCTCCGATTGGTTTGCGGCTTTGCCATACCTCACATCTTGCTGTGTCTGGCTTTCTGGTCTTGGGTTTTGGCTTCTGCAGCACTGGCCACCCAGTGGCAGTGGTTTGAGCAGCAGAAGAGCTAGTAGCCCTGGAAGGGTCTTGGCTGAAGAGTTAAATAGAGAGGAGCCAAATTAGTACTGGAGAATTACAAAGGGTCTCACAGCCCAGTTATAGAAGAAATTTGCACTTGAATAGGGGTGATTTCCTTGGTGCCTGTGAGTCTGGCTGCAGTACCAATTCTAGGAAAGGGCTGTAATCACTCTAACATCTAGTTAACTTTAACAGGTAAAAACAGCTTTTTCAGTGAAGATTTAGCAATTTCTATCAGTTAGGCAGTAGAAAACAGTCTACATGGATACATTTCAGTCTGTTTGGCTAGTAAAACTGCGTCTTTGTGATCAATTAGTCAGTAAAGAATAGTGAAGAAAAGGGACCAATCAAGTGAGGCTGGCAAATGGTGCTCGTGTCTATTGGTTTGGAGATTTGTCATTCCTCTCTGCTTTCTGTGTCTGGTTTTCTGGTCATGGGCTTCTGCTTCTGCAGTGCTGGCCACCCAGTGACTGCGGTTCGAGCAGCAGAAGCGGTTGGAGCCCAGGAAGGGTCTCTGCTGAAGAGGGACGGAGAGAGGAGCCAAATTAATACTGGAGGATTACAAAGGGTCTCACAAGCCAGTGATAGAAGAAATTTGCACTTGAATAGGGGAGATCTCCTTGGCACCTGGGAGTCTGGCTGCAGTACCAATTCAATTAAAGGGCTGTAATCACTCTAACATCTACTTAAATTTAACAGGTAAAAACAGCTTTTCAGTGAAGATTTAACAATTTCTAGCAGTTAGGCAGTAAAAAACAGTCTACATGGATAAATTTCAGTCTGTTTGGCTAATAAAAGTGCACCTTTGTGCTCCGTTAGACAGTAAAGAATGGTGAAGCAAAAAGGGACGAGTCGCAGTGAGCCTGGCATGAAGCGCTCACGCTCCGATCGGTTTGCAGCTCTGCAGTACCTCTCACCTCACTGTGTCCAGCTTTGGGGTCTCAGGCATCAGCTTCTGCAGTCCCAGCTACCAGGTGGCTGTGGTTTGAGAGGCGGAAGGGCATGGAGCCCTGGAAGGGTCTCGGCTGAATATGGAAGGAGAGAGGAGCCAAATTAGTACTGGAAGAGGGCAAAGGGTCTCACAGACCAGTGATAGAAGAAATTTTCACTTGAATAGAGGTGATTTCTTTGGCGCCTGGGAGTCTGGCTGCAGTACCAATTCAAGGAAAGGTCTGTAATCACTTTAACATCTAGTTAACTTTAACAGGTAAAAACAGCTTTTTAAGTGAAGATTTAACAATTTCTAGCAGTTAAGTAGTAAAAACAGTCTACATATATAAATTTCAGTCTGTTTGGCTAATAAAAGTGCACCTTTGCGCTCCACTAGACAGTAAAGAATGGTGAAGCAAAAAGGAATCAATCGGAGTGAGCCTGGAAAAAGGCACTTGTACTCCTATTGGTTTGCAGCTTCCTGTACCTCTCAGCTTGCTGTGTCCGGGTTTGTGGTCTCGGGCATCGGCTTCTGCAGTGCTAGCCACCCGGTGGCCGCGGTTTGAACTGCAGAAGATTTTGGAGCCCTGGAAGGGTCTCGACTCAAGAGGGAAGGCAAGAGAGGCCAAATTAATACTGGAGGATTACAAAGGGTCTCACAAGCCAGTGACAGAAGAAATTTGCACATGAGTAGGCTCGATTGCCTTGGTGCCTGGGAGTCAGGCTGCAGTAGCTATTCAAGGAAAGGGCTACAATCACTCTAACATCTAGTTAACTTAACAGGTAAAAACAGCTTTTTCAGTGAAGATTTAACAATTTCTACCAGTTAGTGAAAAGCAGGCTACATAGATAAACGTCAGTCAGTTTGGCAAGCAAAAGTGCACCTTTGTACTCCGCTAGACAGTAAAGAATGGTGAAACAAAAAGGGACTAATCGGACTGAGCCTGGCAAAAGGAGCTTGCTCTCCAATTGGTTTGTGGGTTTGTCATATTTCTCAGCTTGCTGTGCCCAGCTTTGTGGTCTTGGATTCTGCAGTGCCGGCCACCAGGTGGCTGCGGTTCGAGCAGTAGAAGAGCTAGTAGTCCTGGAAGGGTCTCGGCTGAAGAGTTAAATCGAGAGGAGCCAAATTAGTACTTGAGCATTACAAAGGGTCTCACAGCCCAGTTATAGAAGAAATTTGCCCTTGAATAGGGGTGATTTCCTTGGTGCCTGTGAGTCTGGCTGCAGTACCAATTCTAGGAAAGGGCTGTAATCACTCTAACATCTAGTTAACTTTAACAGGTAAAAACAGCTTTTTCAGTGAAGATTTAGCAATTTCTAGCTGTTAGGCAGTAAAAAACAGTCTACATAGATAAATTTCAGTATGTTTGTCTAGTAAAAGTGTGTATTTGTGATCCATTAGTCAGTAAAGAATGGTGAAGCAAAAAGGGACCAGTCGAAGTGAGGCTGGCAAATGGTGGTCGTGCTCCTATTAGTTTGCAGATTTGCCATTCCTCTCTGCTTTCTGTGTCTGGCTTTCTGGTCTTGGGCTTCTGCTTCTGCAGTGCTGGCCACCCAGTGGCTGTGGTTCGAGCAACGGAAGTGGTTGGAGCCCTGGAAGGGTCTCTGCTGAAGAGGGACGGAGAGAGAAGCCAAATTAATACTGGAGGATTACAAAGGGTCTCACAAGCCAGTGATAGAAGAAATTTGCACTTGAATAGGGGCGATTTCCTTGGCACCAGGGACTCTGGCTGCAGTACTAATTCAGTTAAAGGGCTGTAATCACTCTAACATCTACTTAAATTTAACAGATAAAAACAGCTTTTTCAGTGAAGATTTAACAATTTCTAGCAGTTAGGCAGTAAAAAAACAGTCTACATGGATAAATTTCAGTCTGTTTGGCTAGTAAAAGTGCACCTTTGTGCTCCGTTAGACAGTAAAGAATGGTGAAGCAAAAAGGGACCAATCGCAGTGAGCCTGGCATGAAGCGCTTGTGCTCTGATTGGTTTGCAGCTCTGCAGTACCTCTCACCTCGCTGTGTCCGGCTTTGGGTTCTCAGGCGTCGGCTTCTGCAGTCCCAGCTACCAGGTGGCTGTGGTTTGAGAGGCGGAAGAGCTTGGAGCCCTGGAAGGGTCTCGGCTGAATATGGAAGGAGAGAGGAGCCAAATTAGTATCGGAAGAGGGCAAAGGGTCTCACAGACCAGTGATAGAAGAAATTTTCACTTGAATAGAGGTGATTTCTTTGGCACCTGGGAGTCTGGCTGCAGTACCAATTCAAGGAAAGGCCTGTAATCACTTTAACATCTAGTTAACTTTAACAGGTAAAAACAGCTTTTTAAGTGAAGATTTAACAATTTCTTGCAGTTAGGTAGTAAAAACAGTCTACATATATAAATTTCAGTCTGTTTGGCTAGTAAAATTGTGCCTTTGCACTCCACTAGACAGTAAAGAATGGTGAAGCAAAAATGAATCAATCAGAGTGAGCCTGGAAAAAGGCACTTGTACTCCTATTGGTTTGCAACTTCCTGTACCTCTCAGCTTGCTGTGTCCGGGTTTGTGGTCTCAGGCATCGGCTTCTGCAGTGCTAGCCACCCGGTGGCCGCGGTTTGAGCTGCAGAAGATTTTGGAGCCCTGGAAGGGTCTCGAGTCAAGAGGGAAGGCGAGAGAGGCCAAATTAGTACTGGAGGATTACAAAGGGTCTCACAAGCCAGTGACAGAAGAAATTTGCACATGAGTAGGCTCGATTGCCTTGGTGCCTGGGAGTCTGGCTGCAGTAGCTATTCAAGGAAAGGGCTATAATCACTCTAACATCTAGTTAACTTAACAGGTAAAAACAGCTTTTTCAGTGAAGATTTAACAATTTCTACCAGTTAGTAAAAGCAGGCTACATAGATAAACGTCAGTCAGTTTGGCAAGCAAAAGTGCACCTTTGTACTCCGCTAGACAGTAAAGAATGGTGAAACAAAAAGGGACCAATCGGACTGAGCCTGGAAAAAGGAGCTCGCTCTCTGATTGGTTTGTGGGTTTGTCATATTTCTCAGCTTGCTGTTTCCAGCTTTGTGGTCTTGGATTCTGCAGTGCCGGCCACCAGGTGGCTGTGGTTCGAGTGGCTGAAGAGCTGGGAGCCCAGGAAGGATCTTGGGTGAAGAGGAAAGGAGAGCGGAGCCAAAATTTAACTGGAGGAAGACAAAGGGTCTCAGAAGACAGTGACAGAAGAAATTTGTACTTGAATAGAGGAGATTTCCTTGGTGCCTGGGAGTCTGGCTGCAGCACCAATTCAAGGAAAGGGCTGTGATCACTCTAACATCTAATTAACGTTAACAAGTGAAAACAGCCTTTTCAGTGATGATTTACAATTTCTAGCAGTTAGGCAGTAAAAAACAGTCTACATAGATAAATTTCAGTCTGTTTGGATAGTAAAAGTGCACCTTTGCACTCCACTAGACAGTAAAGAACGGTAAAGCAAAAAGGGACCTATCGAAGTGCGCCTGGCATGAAGCGCTCACGCTCCGATTGGTTTGCAACTCTGCCATACCTCTCACCTTGCTGTGTCCAGCTTTGCAGTCTTGGGTGTTGGCTTCTGCAGCCCCGGCTGCTAGGTGGCCATGGTTTGAAAGGCGGAAGAACTCCAAGCCCTGGAAGAGTCTCAGCTGAGGAGGGAAGGAGAGAGGAGCCAAGTTAGTACTGGAGGAGGGCAAAGGGTCTCACAGACCAGTGACAGAAGAAATATGCTCTTGAAGAGGGGTGATTTCTTTTGTGCCTGGGAGTCTGCCTGCCGTAATAATTCATGGAAATGGCTGTAATCACTCCAATCTCTAGTTAATTTTAACAGGTTAAACAGCTTTTTTTCAGTGAAGATTTAGCAATTTCTAGCAGTAAAAAACAGTCTACATATATAAACTTCAGTCTGTTTGGCTAGTAAAAGTGTTCCTTCGTGCTCCGCTAGTCAGTAAAGAATAGTGAAGGAAAAAGGGACCAAACAGAGTGAGCCTGGCAAAAGGCGTTTGTGCTCGGATTGGATTGCGGCTTTGCCGTACCTCTCAGCTCGCTGTGTCCAGTTTTGTGGTCTTGAGCATCCACTTCTACAGCGTCGGCCACCCGGTGGCCACGGTTTGAGTGGCAGAAGAGCTGGAAGCCCTGGAAGCGTCTCCATTGAAGAGAGAAGGATAGAGGAGCCAAGTTAGTACTGGAGGAGAACAAAGGGTTTCACAAGACAGTGATAGAGGAAATTTGCACTTGAATAGGGGCAATTTTCTTGGCACCTGGGAGTCTGGCTGTAGCACTAATTAAAAGAAAGGGCTGTAATCACTCTAATATCTAGTTAACTTAAGAGGTAAAAGCAGCTTTTTCAGTGAAGATTTAACAATTTCTAGCAGTTAGGCAGTAAAAAACAGTTTACATATATAAATTTCAGTCTGTTTGGCTAGCAGAAGTGCATCTTTTCACTCCACTAGACAGTAAAGAATTGTGAAGCAAAAATGGAGCAATCGGAGTGAGCCTGACAAAAGGCGCTCACACTCCAATTGATTTGTGGCTTTGCAGTACCTCTCAGCTCGCTGCGTCCAGCTTTGTGGTCTTGGGCGTCAGCTTCTTTAGCGCCGGCTACCAGGTGGCCATGGTGGGAGACCTTGAAGGGTCTCAGCTGATGAGGGAAATAAAGAGGTGACAAATTAGTAATGGAGGAGGACAAAGGGTCTCACAACCCAGTGACGGAAGAAATTTGCACTTCAATATGGGCAATTTACTTTGTGCCAGGGAGTCTGGCTGCAGTACCATTTCAGGGAAAGGGCTGTAATCACTCTGACATCTAGTTAACTTTAACTGGTAAAAACAGCTTTTTCAGTGAAGATTTAACAATTTCTAGCAGTTAGACAGGAAAAAACTCTCTACATAGATGAATTTCAGTCTGGCTAGTAAAATTGTGCCTTTGCACTCCTCTAGATGGTAAAGAATGGTGAAGCAAAAAGGGACCAATCGGAGCGAACCTTTCAAATGGCGCTCACACCCCGATTGGTTTGCGGTTTTGTCGTCTCTCTCAACTTGCAGTGTCCAGCTTTGTGGACTCAAGCATCCGCTTCTGCAGCGCCGGCCGCCCAGTGGCCATGGTTCAAGCGGTGGAAGAGCTAGGAGCCCTGGAAGGGTCTCAGTTGAAGAGGGAAGGATAGAGGAGCCAAGTTAGTACTGGAGGAGGACAATGGGTCTCATAAGACAGTGATAGAAAAAATTTGCACTTGAATAGGGACGATTTTCTTGGAGCATGGGAGTCTGGTTGCAGTACTAATTGAAAGAAAGGGCTCTAATCACTCTAACATCTAGTTAATTTAAGATGTAAAAACCACCTTTCTAGTGAAGAATTAACAATTTATAGCAGTTAGGCAGTAAAAAAATGGTCTACATAGATAAATTTCAGTCTATCTAGCAAAAGTGCACCTTTGCACTCCGCTAGACAGTAAAGAATGGTGAAACAAAAAGGGACCAATAGGAGTGAGCCTGGCATAAAGCGCTTGCGCTCTGATTGGTTTGCAGCTCTGCCATACCTCTCACTTCGCTGTGTCCGGCTCTGGGGTCTCAGGCATCGGCTTCTGCAGCCCTGGCCGCCAGGTGGCCACGGTTTGAGAGGCGGAAGAGCTCGGAGTCCTGGAAGGGTCTCGGCTGAAGGGGGAAGGAGAGAGGAGCCAAATTAGTACTGGAGGAGGGCAAAGGGTCTCACAGGCCAGTGATAGAAGAAATTTTCACTTGAATAGGGGTGATTTCCTAGGCGCCTGGGAGTCTGGCTGCAGTAGCAACTCAAGGAAAGGGATGTAATCACTCTAAAATCCAGTTAAATTTAACAGGTAAAACAGCTTTTTCAGTGAAGATTTAACAATTTCTACCAGTTACTCAGTAAAAAGCAGTCTACATAGATAAATGTCAGTCTGTTTGGCTAGCAAAAGTGTGCCTTTGCACTCCACTAGACAGTAAAGAATGGTGAAACAAAAAGAGAGCAATCGGAGTGAGCCTGGCAAAAGAAGCTCACGCTCCAATTGGTTTGAAGCTTTCCCGTACCTCTCAGCTCACTGTGTCCAGCTTTTTGGTCTCGGGCATTGGCTTCTGCAACGCTGGCCGGAAAGTAGTAGCAGTTCGAGTGGCGGAAGAGCTGGGAGCCCTGGAAGAGTTTCAATTGAATAGGGAAGGATATGTGAGCCAAGTTAGCACTGGAGGAGGACAAAGGGTCTCACAAGCCAGTGATAGAAGAAATTTGCACTTGAGTAGGGGCAATTTCCTTGGTGCCTGGGAGTCTGGCTGCAGCAGCTATTCAAGGAAAGGGCTGTAATCACTCTAACATCTAGATAACTTAACAGTTAAAAACAGCTAGTAAAAGTGCTCCTTTGCGCTCCGCTAGACAGTAAAGAATGGTGAAGCAAAAAGGGACCTATCGGAGTGACATGGCATGAAGTGCTCACGCTCCAATTGGTTTGTGGCTCTGCTGTACCTCTCACCTCACAGTGTCCGGCTTTGGGGTCTTGGGAGTCAGCATCTGCAACCCCGACTGCCAGGTGGCCGCAGTTTGAGAGGCGGAAGAACTCGGAGCCTTGGAAGGGTCTCGGCTGAAGAGGGAAGGAGAGAGGAGAGAAATTAGTAATGGAGGAGGGCAAAGGGTCTCACAGGCCAGTGATAAAAGAAATTTGCACTTGAAAAGGGGTGATTTCTTTGGCGCCTGGGAGTCTGGCTGAAGAAATAATTAATGGAAATGGCTGTAATCACTCTAATATCTAGTTAATTTTAACAGGTATAAACAGTTTTATCAGTGAAGATTTAACAATTTCTAGCAGTTAGGCAGTAAAAACAGTCTACATCTGTAAACTTCAGTCTGTTTGGCTAGTAAAAGTGTGCCTTTGTGCTCCGCTAGTCAGTAAAGAATAGTGAAGCAAAAAGGGACCTTTCGGAGTGAGCCTGGTGATCTCGCCCGGATTGGTTTGTGGCTTTGCCGTACCTCTCAGCTAGCTGTGTCTGGCTTTTTGGTCTTGGGCATTGGCTTCTGCAGTGCTGGCCAATTGGTGGCTGCCGTTCGAGCAACGGAAGACCTTGGAGCCCTGGAAGGGTCTTGGCTGAAGAGGGAACGAGAGAGGAGCCAAATTAGTACAAGAGGATTACAAAGGGTCTCACAAGCCAGTGATAGAAGAAATTTGCACTTGAATAGTGGTGATTTCCTTGGTGCCTGAGAGTCTGGCTGCAGTACCAATTCAAGGAAAGGACTGCAATCACTCTAACATCTCATTAACTTTAACAGGTAAAAACAGCATTTTCAGTTAAGATTTAACAATTTCTAGCAGTTAGGCAGGAATAAACAGTCTACATATATAAATTTCAGTCTGTTTGGTTAGCAAAAGTGCACCTTTGTGCTCTGCTGGACAGTAAATTTTGGTGACGCAAAAAGGGAGCAATCAGAGTGAGCCAGGCAAAGGGTGCTCTCCCTCCGAGTGGTTTGCGCCTTTGTCATACCTCTCACTTCGCAGTGTCTGCCTTTGTGGTCTTGGGCATCGGCTTGTGCAGCGCCGGCCACGCGTTGGCTGTGGTTGGAGAGGCAGAAGAGCTGGGAGCCCTGGAAGGGTCTCGGCTGAAGGCGGAAGGAGAGAGGAGCCAAATTAGTACTGGAGGAGGGCATATGGTCTCACAAGCCAGCGATAGAAGAAATTTGCACTTGAATAGGGCTAATTTCCTTGGCGCCTTGGAGTCTGGCTGCAGTACCAATTCAAGGAAGGGGCTTTAATCATTCTAACATCTAGTTAACTTTAACAGGTAAAAACAGCTTTTTCAGGGAAGATTTAACCATTCTAGCAGTTAGGCAGTATAAGACAGTCTACATAGATACATTTCAGTGTGTTTGGCTAGCAAAAGTGTGCCTTTGCACTCCACTAGACAGTAATGAATGGTGAAGCAAAAAGGGACCAATTGGAGTGAGCCTGGCAAAAGGCTCTCACGCTCTGATTGGTTTGTGGCTTTGCTGTACCATATTCAATGTATTTTGCCCGAGTTTTCAAAATAGCGAACTCAGCCTTTTCGTGAAGCAAGAAAGAATATTGATTCCTTAAAGACAGGAGGGTTTCTAGGACGTCTGTTGAAGACGAGGAAGACAGAGATTGTTCGAGTGTTTTAATTCTAGCCAAGAGTGCCATCTTACA